>CM053601.1:165731457-165754366 GCA_028646575.1 Pseudocheirus occidentalis
GGAATAGTTTGGTATAGACTTTGCTCTGTGAGAGCGCCTTAGAATGCCTTAGCAGAGACTTGCTCTGTGAGAGCACCTTTAAATGGCCTAGCACCCCACGTGGCGAACTTGAACTTTCAATAAACTTTGCTTTTTCCTTGGCTGGGAAGACTTGAGTGGAATTCTTTCCGCAGGACCCGGTATGTTAGTATTTTGGGTTCTCAGGCAGCCCTAACCCTTTTTGGGCTCCTCTTCAGTCCTCCCTTCCTGAAATCTATCACAAATTAAGAACCCTTGCTCTAAAGCTATAAATACAGAGCAAGTGCCACCAGCACTGTTAGAAGGAATTTCCTCATTGAGAGCTCCTTAGAGCAATTAAATCATAGGACTGATCCCAAAAAGATCATTGTGCCTTCACTGCAGACTGGAATAGATGAGGATGGGGGTAGGGGTGGAGTTGGAAAGTATGGATCAAGAATAAGGAACATGAGAGATAAAAAAGCTGGAGACTACACAAAGGTCTTACACCTCTGTCATGAAGACTTTATTTGAGAAAAGAATCAGAAGGTTCTGATCATGTGGAACACCAAATGATATCACTAACAACGATATTGATTATATTTTAATAGACAGGAAATGACTCGTTACTGATGTAGCAGTCATTCCTGAATCAGCAATCTGAATCAGCTAACTGACCCTATTACATGAAAGATCAAATTTAGTACAAAGTTAAAATAAAATTTGGAAAAGGATATGATAGACAAAACACCAGTTTGATCTATTTTCAGAAGTTTTTGAAGGGTGCAGTTGGGTGGCTCAGTGAATAGAGCACTGGCACTGGAGTCAAGAGGACCTGAGTTCAAATCCAGCCTAAGACACTTATTAGCTGTGTGACCCTGGGCAAGTCACTCAACCCCAACTGCCTCCCAAAAAAGGATTATAAAAAGTTACTGATAATATGAATGGAAAATGGATGAAATACAGCACATAGATGCCAACTGCAACGATTTCATACAGAAGTTTAATTGATGTAAATCAATTGCCCTGACAAAGAGAAAAAGAGGGTCTGAAGTAGAGAGATCTGTCAGCTAAAGGCATCACTGCTTTAGAATATAAACTGGATTATAAAATCCTTAAGAGAAGGGTGGTGGAAATTTATTTCATTTACACCATCATCATCTAGACAGAATTTATGCACCACCTGTTAAATACCGGGCACTATGTTGAGCACTGATCCCCACAATAACCCTGCAATATTAGTGCTATTAGTATCACTGTTTTGCAGATAAGGCAACTGAGGCATACAGAGGTTAAGTGATTTGTCCAAGATCACACAGTAAGGATCTGAAACAAGATTTGAACTCGGATCTTCCTGATTCCAAGCCCAGAGAGCAGTAATAGAAGGCAAAATCTGTTTTAAGGATTGGTGGGAGACTCAACTGGGCAAACTCATCCCACAGTCATTTAAGGATGAAGCTACAAGGAGGAGAAGAAAGAGATCTTTAAAGTTTGGGGTTATTTTTGTTTTTTGCTTTTTAATAATAGAGTCAATACTGCCATTGCTTCTGAAAAGGTTCTATCAAACGACTGCTCTGCTCACTGCCCTGTAACTTTCCAAATTAAAGTACTCCTCCCTGGACACCATGGTTCTATACTTCTTGACTCCCTCTATTTAGAAAGCAAGCTCTTTGAAGCCAGGGACTGTCTGAATTTTTTCTACCTCTCTGCTTAGTACTTTGCACAGTGTTGAACATTTAATGAGTACTTAAGAAATATTTTTTTTAATAATTCATCTATATGCATACATAGACATAGAAATATACAACACACTGAGACAGCTCTATGAAAAAAATAAACACATATATAGACACATAAAAATATTTGCAGACCCATGATTTTATCAGTATAGAGAACTCCTAGGGTAGAAACTCCCTCTATTGATACTGACCACAGTATTATCTGAAGACTTAGAAAAGTTGAGTGTAGACCATAGTGCTCATGGTCATATAGCTAGTATGTGTTAGTCAGAATGGGAAGCCAGGTCTTCTAAATCCAAGTCTTAGCTCTATCCACTAAACCACTCTGCTTCTATTGTACACACACGCACACGTGCGCGCACACACACACACACCCTCAGAAGCTAAGGTAGCCCAGGGGTAGAGTAGTGAACCTGGAGGCAGGAAGACTTGATTTCAAATCTGGTCACAGATATTTACTAGCTGTGTGACTTAAGCAAGTCATTTAACCCACCAATCTCAGTTCCTCATCTGTAAAAGGTGGGGGGGGGGGGGGGAAAGGGTGATAATAGTACCTACATCCCAGGATTGTTGTGAGGATAATGAGATGACATTTATAAAGCACTTTGCAAACCTTAAAGCATTACATAAATTATTGTTATTATTATCATTCATTGACTGATCATATTAGTTACATTAATAATTAATAATATCATATCTTAACATAATTATTGTTATTAATTAATAATAATATCTCAAACTGTACATAATACTCCTTATGTAGTCTGATTAGGGAGGAGTAGTACAAGATTGTCCCTTCCCTTGTACAAAATCTTGTGTACTGTGCCTATTTTAATTCAGTTTTTTTTAAAGATCTACAGAAAAAAAGAAAAGAGACTGACTAGTCAGTCAGGATTCGCTGGAAATTGTGTACACAGTATTACTACTAATTATCACTATTATATTATAATAATATGAGCATATCGGTACAAATAATTATAACTGTTGTGTAATATGTTCGATAGCTGATAATATTAATAATAATAATAATTCAGAGAGAGGGATTTTAGGTTTAAAAAGTGTTTTCCATCACAAGTGGCTTAAAAGCCATCCCTCAGAATTCCTACGACCATGATAGCAAAAGGGTTGATGACAGATCAAGAGGGAGGGGGCAAGTTTAAGGATCTACACGGCCCGTACCACGTGCCATGAATTGTGCCAAGCACTTTTCCAGGTATCTCATTTGAGCCTCACAGTAACGCTGGGACGTAGATACCTTGGCTAGACCCATTTTACAGTTGAGCAAACTGAGGGAGGCAGTGTTTCCATGATTTGCCCAGAGTCACACAGCTAGTAAGTTGTCCGAGTGTATTGAACTCAGCTCTCCCTAACTCCAGGCCCAGAGCTCTTACCTACTTCACCACCGGCTGCCTCTAAGGACTGAGAAGTGAAGAATAAAAGAAAAAACAGCCTGAGGATCGCAGACATCCAGAGGAGGAGACGCCCAAAGACCCAGAAGCAGGTGCTCTGAGTCATTATTCTATGCGGGAATTATGGAAAGATAAGCGATGGAGTCACAAAAGGATAGGAAGGCATTGAGGGAATAAGCACACTTAATGATCTCCTGAAATAATCCAAGTATTAGGGTTGTGTTTTTAGACAAGAAATGATCAAAGCCCTCATGGTAACATAGGTCAATGACACATGCTCACGTGGCTGAAATCTGGCATCATCTCCAAACCAGTGCTTGATTCAGGAATTTCTGATGCCACAGCTAAATTAAATTTTTTTTTTTTTGCTTTATGGAGAGCAGTTGGTATTAAGTGACTTGCCCAAGGTCACACAGCTAGTAAGTGTTAAGTGTCTGAGGCTGGATTTGAACTCAGGTCCTCTTGATTCCAGGGCCAGTGCTCTATTCACCAACCACCCCTAAATTAAACTTTTAATCCCAAGTTTACCAGGAAGGTAGCAATGAAATACTGAAAAGAACAATGGATTTGAAATCAGAAAACTTGACTTTTATTTCTTACCCCTTGTTAGCTATGTGACCATGACCAAATCACTGAACTTCTCTTGGCCTCAGTTTCCTCATCTGTATGAAGAATATGTACTTGAGCATTTGACCAAAGAGGACTAAGTCTTGACTTCTGGGCCTCAGTTTCTTCATGCATAAATGAAGCAGTTGAACTAGATAATCCCTTCACAAAACATATCTCTAATAAGCCTTAAGACTTTCTGTGGTGGGGTGGCTAGGTGGCGCAGTGAATAGAGCACCGGCCCTGGAATCAGGAGGACCTGAGTTCAAATCCGGCCTCAGACACTTAACACAAAAAACTAGCCGTGTGACCTTGGGCAAGTTACTTAACCCCAACTGCCCTCCAAAAAGAAAAAAAAAGACTTTCTGTGGTGCTAGGTAGATCAATCCATAAATGGGGAGGGGAGAGAGAGAAGAAATTTATATATATATATATATATATATATATATATACATGATTACTTTATTATATATCAAAAATGAATAGCAAGTTATACATAATAAATTTATACTTTCATGTGCAATCATCTTTTTAAAATTTTATGTTATGAAAATGCTTGTTTCATTTCATAGATTAAAAATAAAATAAATAAAATTTTTAAAACAAAACAAAAATAAATTAACAGGCAAATAACATTCCCTCCACCAACCAGTAGGTCAACAAATATTCATTAATCATTTAGTATGTACTAGGTACTGTACTAAGCACTGGAGATACAAAGGAAAGGAGTATTGGAGTCCCTACCCTCAAGAATCTTACATGCAAATAACTAGATATGTTTAAGATACATGCCAAGTAGATAGAAGACAATCTGCATTAGCAGCTGTGATGATCAAGAAACACATCTTGAAGAAGGCGGCCATTGAGCTAAGTCTTGAAGAAAGCCAGGAAACTAAGCAGAGGTGAAGGAATTTCCTTCTAGATGCAGAGAATATCCAAGTTCCATGGACCCAAGGAGATGGTTGTCCCTAGTCACATGGTAAAAAAATTTATCTCCTTGAAGCCAACCCAGCAATGAGTTTCTCTGAATTTAGCTAGGCTGGGTTAGATGACAGATCTATAGTCTTTCACAAGACCTCCACTTCCTTCCTACAGAATAAGACATGGCATGGGTCTTTCTCCTAGAAGTCCAGACAAGAGGGTTCCTCCAGATGTGATAACAGCAGGGCTTTACTAGAAGGACTTTCTTTCTGTCTCTTTCTCTGTTTCTCTGTCTGTCTCTTCTCTCTCTCTTCCTTTCACTTCCTCTATGACAGCAGTTCTCAACCTGTGGGTTATGTTCAGTTCAATGAAAATACATCCTGCATATGAGATATTTACATTACAATTCATAACAGTAGCAAGATTACAGTTATGAAGTAGCAACGAAAATAATTTTATGGTTGAGGGTCACCACAACATGAGGAACTGTATTAAAGGATCATGGCATTAGGAAGGTTGAGAACCACTGGTCTATAATATATATGTGTTTAAGTATAATTTTAGATATAATAGCAAAAGAACAAGTATTGAATACCAACTCCTGCTACATCTTCACATAAATTCTAATTGCCATAATTATATGATTACATACATAGTAATTTTATAATTACTCCATATTATGATTCTATAATGTGCAACATACATAATTATATAAATTACTAAATATTCTACTATGATGTGAAAGGGGGCTTATGGTCAAAATATTTCTAAAAGGGTTAAAAAGAATTCCTTTCATTTTTGCTCCAGCATAACAACTGTCCTTCTGCTACCCTGACTGTAAAGCAAATTCTCTGACTACTGTACATATGATATAAAGTAAGCCAACTATTATTCTTGTCCCCCACACTATCATTAAGGAAGTCTACTTTAAAGGCACAGTGATGGGGAATGTGGCTGTTAGCCTCCTTGCCAGCAGAGAACTCTGTCTGAGATTAGTTCCATGCCTGTGAACAAGTCCTCTGTCATCAGGGATCCTAAGAAAAGACAGTTTGTCAGCGATTAAAAAATGAGAAACGTTATTACCAACAACAAGTGATACTCAAGGGTCATCTCAAAATCCTTTCCTTTCCTAACATGTCCTTAAAAGCTCAGATTTTAGTTGAGCTCCATCATGTGACATCCACCAAGGCAGAACACAGTATATCTGTGATTTACTAGATAGGGATTTTCCCCAGGCATATAGACATTAAATGTCTTGCCTGGGGTCACACTACTCTCAGAGGAGGGCTTTGAATGTTCTTTACACAAGCCAGTACACTTTGCTTCTTCACAATATGATATAGATGCTCTTCCCCCTCCACCCCCTGCAAAAAAAAACCAACTAAACATATGTCCCCCCATTTTAGTCCTCACTTGATAATGATAATCATGAGGATCACGAACAAAGTTATTTCTATTATTCTAACTATCAGAGAATATTGTTTGACCTTAATATGCATGGGAGACAGCAAGGAAGGAAGGGAAAGAGGAAGGAAGGAAGGAATGAATGAAGGAAGGAACGAAGGAACAAAGAAATGAAGGAACGAAGGAAGGAAGAAAATCAAGGAAAGAAGAAAATCTTTGTCCTCAAGAAGATTACATTCATTGTGAGGAAAGGCATAAGAACATACATGTTCAGTCATTTTTCAATTGTCTCAATTCTTTGTGACCTCATTTGGGTTTTTCTTGACAAAGATACTAGAGTGGTTTACCATTTCCTTCTCCAGTTCATTTTACAGATGAGGGACTAAGGCAAACAAGGTTAAGTGGCTTGTCCAGGGTTACACAGCTAGTAAGTTTCTGAGGTTGGATTTGACCTCAAGAAGATAAGCCTGACTCCAGGGTCAGCACTCTATCCACTATGCGACCTAGCTGTCCAAGTACATATATGAGGAAATGTAAAATATACAAATGGTAAACACAAGGCAATTTTCTGTTGGGGAAAAACAATATCACCTGGGAAGGTCTCATGAAGGAGGTGACTTATGAGCTGCACTTTGAAGAAAGTTAAGGACTTAAGAGTCAGAGGCGAGGAAGAAATGCATTTCATGCATGGAGGACAACCTATGCAAAATTGTGGAATTGGGACAAGGGATATCAAGTATTGGGGACAGCAATCAGCCAGTTTGTCTGAACCAAAGGGTATATGAATATTTTTCCTACTAAATTAAATAATAAATGCAAAGGGACCTCTTGTTCTTTGCATCTTTCAGGCAATTGTGTTACTGTAAAGATGTGCCCTGCTGTAGAATATTATTTGCAAAAGCATTCCTATTCCCTTCTCAAATTTTTTTAATCAAGGATACTCTCTATATTCATGCAGATAATTCCCATAAGTTTTCTAGAGATGAGAACAATCTGACATTCCTTAAGAAAAAAAAATCTCTTTAGTAAAAACTTCTTACTCCCCAGGATAACATATACAGAGCGGATTATGGAAGACCAATCTAGTTTTCCATCCAGAGACCATTTGCATCCATTTAAGAAAGGAAGAACAGTCAAACTAGTAGTAATAGTGTGTGTGTGTGTGTGTGTGTGTGTGTGTGTGTGTGTATCTGCATTGGAGGAGACTTGCTGGTAACCATGGGGAGAGGAAAGCCATGGCCCCAGGCAAGAATTTGCTCTTATTCTTTTTTAACAGATCCAAGGGAGTGCAGGGGAAGAAGGGAGAGGAAGAGAAACAGGCTACTTCATATTCAGTATATACAGACACGTGCATGCTCCCTTAATTACCTTGATGGCCTATCTGTTCAATTCACAAGTTAAAATGAACTTTTGTGTCTTCCTTCTTGCTGAGGTCAACTTAGTTTATTACAATTAAAGCTCCTGTCTTCTTCTGGAATGGTAGGCATGGTTATAATAAATGTTCTTTGCTCTCACTTCAAATATCTTGTGACCCACTAAAAACCCTTAAATATGCCAACCCACACAAAAGAAATGACTTTTTTTTCAGGCTGCTCTTTTGACTTTTTAAAAATAGTAGGTGTCTAACAAACTGTCATATCAAAAAGAAATTATTCAGAGGGAGATGAACTTAACTAGAGCTGCTTTTACTGGAATAAATATTGTTTTCATTTGTTATAATTTTTATTGTGATTCCATTATAATAACAATTATAGGACTAAATTTCAATTTTGTAAGAAAAGATTTTACTGGTTAAAATTAATAGTTGTAGTAGTAGTCGTAGTAGTCGTAGTAGTAGTAGTAGTAGTAGTAGTAGTAGTAGTAGTTAGTAGTAGCAGTACCAGTACCAACAGCAGCTAGGAATTACTTATCATTTTAAGGTCTGCAAAGATTTTAGCATAGATTGGTTCATTTGATCTTACAAAAATGCTTCCAGTTGGGGCAGGGGGTAGGGGGGGAGCAGGGAATTATTATCCTTAATTTACAGCTGAGGAAATTGAACTTGAGAGATGTGAACTAATTTGACCAGTATCACAAAACATATCTGAGACTGGATTCTGATTCAGGTCTTACTGACTCTATGTCAGCACTCTCTCCACTAAACCACTACACCTTCTTTAAATAGTATATAGCTATTATTAGTAAGTAAATAGCAACTATTTGCTCAATAACAATTTCCTCTTGTGATCAATAACAATACCCTACAACTACAATAATGACTTAAACTGATACTGGCATAGCCCTTCAAGGTTGGCCTAACATCTATGATTCCATTTGAGGCTGAAGCAGCCTATGAGATAGGCACCCCTCCCACAGTTTTGTAGATGAGGAAGATGAAACCTAGCGGGTTGAGTGGCTTATTATAAAAGCTAGAATCCAGGGACAGGATTTGAACCCAGGCATCTCTTGAATGCAGGATTTGCTAAGAGAGATGTATTAATAATGTCATGACTGGATATTTGTCAATTATGTACTCTTTTCAAGCTCTGTGCCATATCCAGAGAGTGATAGGACTATAGATTTAGAACTACTAGGGGGTATAGAAGCCCTAGTTGTTGGGTACTATACTAAGCCCTAAGGATACAAAGAAAGGTGAAAACCAAAGAGTTCCTGGCCTCAAGGGGCTTACCTTCTAACTAGGAAGACAACATGTAAATAACTAGGTGCAGATAGATAGAACCAATGACTTCTAGGAAGGAAGAAAAGAAGGAAGGGAGATTCCCAACATCTAGTACAACTCCCTAATTTTGCAGATGAGAAAATTGAAGCCAAAGGAAGGTAAGAGACTTGTCCAAGGTCACACAGGTAGTAAGCATCAGCAGAAGGATTTGAACCCAGGTACACTATCTGTGTGATTTAATTGAGTCCAGAACCTAAATATCCCAATTCCATTTTCAACATTTTCACTGCTCAATGGTTCAGTTCAGGTTCAATATCCAGTGAACTTAAGTAACCATGGTTCAGTGAAAATGTTGGAAATGGAGTTGAGATATTTAGGTTCTAGTCTCAAAGCAGTTAATCAACATCTATCATACAATGTCTTCCTGAGATTATACCCTATCTACTTTGTATATATCTCATGTATACCCATGTATTTACATATTTTCTCCACCATTAGAAAATGAGCTCCTTAGGAAGAGACTCTATGTTTGAAGATACCGCTTATAGAAATGGATGGACTGGAAGGCCAGGGAATTGAATGGAATATCCACATGCCTGTAGATGGTGGGTAGAGCATGGTGAGAAGGACCTGAACAGAGTTGTATGGACAGATAGAGTGAGCCTCTAAGGAAGGCATGCAGCAGAGTAATCCCAAAGGGAGGACCTGGAAAGGACAGTAGTGAGCAAAGAGTAGCACACTCCTCTTCCTGGACAGGTATGTTGGGAGGCATTTGAGCATGAGTGACTTCCATGGGAGAAGGTGATCAAGGGCTTGGTGTCTTCTGGAGAGGGCCAAGTTTCTTTGAGCTCCAAAAGACAGAAACAGGGCAATTAATAAAGAAATCTAGAACAGAGGGGAGTTTGTTGGGGTCCCAAAGGGCCCCATGGAATGGAAGATAGGAGGAGATTAGAAGATCTGGAGATGATTCTTCAAAGAGAGGAGTCAGAGAGAAAGGATTTTCACCTCAGAAGACAGAGGTTGTCTCTGTGAAGTTAGATACATAAGATATGACACAAGGGATTTACTTGAATCATTGGGATAATTCATGGGTTTACATTTTTTTTCCTTTAAAATAGAGATTTTTTTCCTCCCTCTCTCCCTTCCTTCTTTTCTTCCTTCCTAGAAGTCATTGGATCTATCTTATCCGCACCTAGTTATTTACATGTTGTCTTCCCCGTTAGAAGGTGAGTCCCTTGAGGCCAGAAACTCTTTGGTTTTTACCTTTCTTTGTATCCTTAGTGCTTAGTACAATACCCAACATAGAGTAAGCCCTTAATAAGTGGTTGTTGACCAACTGTTTGACTGAAGGGTCTTCCTGTTAGAAGACATAGATCGAGAGGGTTTAGATAGACTGTGATTTGTACCACTGGAAGGATTTCTGCATGAATGGAATTCCGTATACCCACACATACATACTCACTATGTATTCTTCATATACATACATACATATGGAGAGACAAAGAGATACAGAAAGAAAGAATAATAGTGACAGGCACAAACACAGGGAAAGAGACAGAGACAGATAGACAAACACAGATATAGAAGAAGGGGCTGACAGAGAGAAAAGAACTTTTTAAAGTTCTATCTGAATGCAAGATATTGTTGTCAAAGCAAATTAAAAATGAGGCGCTAAATACCCTTTCATCTAAATTAACTAGATATGCCCTAGATTTTGCTGAAATGAGACAGATAATTGTCTCAGTTCTCTAATTGGCTCTAGTAAAAGTGATATGCCAAAGATAGGTCCCAAGGACTAAGAGAGATCAGAGACCAGATGACATGGGCTCATCACAGGTGGCTCAGATAAGACAACCTACCTGCAAAGGAGAGAAAAGAGGACTCTAGTCTGTCAGTAATTGCAGGTTAAAAACAAAACAAAACAAAACACTCCATCACCAGCTCCCTGGGGCCCTTTGGATTTATCTTTTATGCTTAATTGTTACTAGCAGATACAAGCTTCTCTGTCTCCGTCTCTGTCTCTCTCTCTCTGTCTCTCCCCACCCCCCTTTATCTCTCTCTCTCTCCTCCTGCCACCACTGAAACAGCCTCACAGCAGAAACCAGAGTAAATCTCTCCTCTATACAAAGAACGCTCTCCTACCCATTAAGAGCAAATGGAAGGAGCAATCACTAAACAGGGGCCTTTACTTTTTTCTGAGTTATTTGTTGTTATTTCTTTAAACAGTGCAACATGTTTTCTCTGAGGTTAAGGGATAGCAAAAGAAAGAATGAACCCCAGGATCTGCTGCGGAGTCCAGATTTTTTACAGAGCCGGGGAAGCAGAGAGAGGCAAGATCATTAAGGATGGGCCAGAGGAAACATAAACATAGCCCCTTCTCTACCCTCTTTCTTTGTCCATCTCTGCTTAAAAGAGGAAAATCAGGGATAAGACAGCAGAGCAGCCAGAGACTGGAAGATGGGGAAGAAAGTGAAGCAGAAAGTTGAGTTACTGTGTGCATAGCAAGGACAAAGGGGATTATCGGGGTGTCCCTCCTACCTCACCTCCCACTTAGCCCTTCTGTCATCTCCTCACCTGCAGTTTTTCCTCATTTGGCAGAATTCATTTTAATTTATTATTCTAGACATAGCTAGGTGGTATAAAGGACGGCCAGTCAGTCAGCAAGCATTTATTAAGTGCCTACTATATGCCAGGCATTGTGCTGTTGGGGCATCAGACTTAGACCAGAAAAATCTGGCTTCAAAGCCTGACTCAGATACCAGCTTTGAGACCCTGGCAAAATAAGCTAATCTCTCTCAGCATGTTTCCTCCACTGTAACACGGGGATGGTAATAGTGCCTACCTTGCAGGTTGTCACAAGGATCAAATGAGAAAACATGTGCAAAACATTTTGCAAATTTTAATGCGCTATGCAAATGTCAGCAATTATAATTATTATTTGCAGTTTAGGAAGGAATAGCTGAAATGTATTGCCTTTCCCAGCCCAAGGGAGCTTTCTTTGGACAGGCTAACAAGAAATGCTTATGGTTTTTCTACCTAAGTTCCTGGAGAATGGTGAAATGAATAGGATACTAAATTTGGGGGCAGAAAAACCTGAATTCAGATCCTACTTCAGACACTTTCTAGCTCTATGACCTTGGACAGTCACTTAACATCCCTAGGGCTCAGCTTCCCCATCAGTAAAACAAAAGGGTAGGGACAGACTTGATGGCTGCCAAGGTCTCATGCAGCTCTAAATCTATGACCTTCTGACCCTGGCATCTGAGAAATAGGTTGGGTCTCCAGGAAGCATCTAGGTTGATCCCTACCTGAAGAAAGAATGCCCTCTCCAGCTCCATTTCCTAATGGTCTTTCTTTGGCTACTCTGTCACCTGCACCTTGCTTCTGGCTCCTGCTGTTCCCTATTCTTCCACCATTTTCTCTAGCGGAACTTAGGTAGTACTGGATCAGTATCTCCTCAAACTCTTCTCAAATAGATTCTTGGCTTTTGTTTTTCTTTAACAATCCTCAGGTACAAAAGCTCATCTAGCAGGTTCTATAGAACATCCTCCTGTAGAAGAGTCTCACCTTTTCTAAAAATGTCCCAGGAGAGGGTGTTGGTAAATACTTCATCTGAGTTGGCAGTGATGCATTTTTCTAAATGGAACATGGTTTATGGGAAAATTAAATGACAGATTCACAGAATTTCAGAACTGGAAGGAACCTCAGAGGCCATCTGGCTCAATTCATAGACAGAAAAGGGATTCTCATGATCATATCTATGCAGCTGACTCTCAGATCTACCATGTCACCCATTACTCAATAAACTCCAGTGGCTCCCTATCACCTCCAAAATCAAATATAAAATCATCTGCTTGGCATTCAAAATCCCAACAAATGTTGTATATATGTGTGTCGGTACCAAAAAAAATAGTTTATAAGGTAAGTCAGAGGATATCTGAAGACAGACCTTCTAGCATCTATTTATCAAGGACACTGCACGCAGCCATTTATTTCCTTCCTCAGGCAGAGTTCAGAAGGCAGTCCCACAAGATAGGTTCTATAACCTTCCTATCTTCAATGTGCTAGAGAGAAGATTAATTCTGACAAACCAAAATATGTACCGATGAGCTACAAATGTTTCCAAGGGGACACTTTCACCTTCTCATGTCAGTATTTTAGAGAACAAAGAAATGAAAAATATTTAGCGTCTTCTAGCCCACAAAGAGGAGCTGTTTCTCATGGAATATAATACATCAAAACTCTCTCCACCTTAAAAAGATTATTAGTTTGTCCAATATTGCTTAATAGAAGTTTTTAGTTTCCTGAACAAAATCAGTTAGCTACAGACAAGAAGGAGAAACAAGGCTTAGGAGGGTAGACGTCTCCTGCCAAATGATCTCAGCTCCAGAAAGACCAGCTTGGTTGAAAACATAGTAAGTCAGACTGTGCTATATGGACATGCCATGGGCTAATGTCAGCACCAGCTATTACTACACTAATCAATCAGGATAGTTAATCTGTTAGGAAAAGAAACACCGATTAGTTTAAATAAGGAAAGTTCTTTTTGAGAATTTTCATCCCATGAAAGTATTCACTGAGCTCAAAAAGGCTTTCTGAGGGTTGGGTTGGTGATCAGGCTACCTGAGTTCCTAAAACCAAGGTCTGACTTTATCTTTCCCTCCCCTAGCTCTAGTGGTTAGGCCTTCTTGCCTCTAGAATAAAACACAAACTCTCTATTTTAAAGACTGTTTGACTTTAAAGGCCCTCAGAATCTGGTTCCAGCCTGCCTTGTCAGGCTTATTGCAAATGCCCTGACTCATGTTCTCTAGGTTCTAGTCAAACTGGCCTGCTTCTGCTCCCTTTCTATGACATCACCCATCTTTGGGCCTTTGCATAGTCTGTAATCCTTTTCCGTCTCTCTGTCTCATAAAACACTTAGTCTCCTTAAAAAGTTACCTCAAGGAATGCCCATCAATTGGCAAATGGCTGAACAAGTTGTGGTATATGAATGCAGCAGAATAGTATCGTGCTTTTAGAAATGATGAATAGGTGGATTTCAGAAAAACCTGAAAAGCTTTACATGAACCGAAGCTGAATGAAGTGAGCTGAACCAGGGGAATATTGTACACAGTAACAGCAACATTGATCAACTATGATCAACTTAGCTCTTCTCATCAACACAATGACCCAAGACAATTCCAAAAGACTCATGAGGGAAAATGTTATCCACATTCAGAAAAAGAACTATGGGGTCTAAATGCAGATTGGAGCATACTATTTTCACTTTTTTAAAAAAGGTAGCTCCAGTGCTCTCTCCAATGTCAAAGGAAGTCTCTTCTAGTCCTCTTCTCCAGTTGCTATTAGTCTCCCACCATGAATTAACTTGTCTGTACTTTGCATTTAGTATTCTGTGTACATATTATCCTTCCTGACTCCCCCAAAAAGCAAACTATGATTAAACTTTATAGAAGACGAGTAGGTAAGCTGTTCTTTACCCACTAGGCTGTGCTTGGGAAAAGTGTAGTGACTGAAAACTACAGTAGGTCAACATATTAAGAAAAAATATAAACTCTAAGTTCTCTGATAAAAGGGAAAGGCATCATACACAAGAATGAAATATTATAGCACTGTAAGGATTGGTTAATAGAATGAATACAGAGAAGCATGTATAGATTTAAATGAACTGATGCAAAGTAAAGTATACAGATTAAGAAAAAATAACCAATAACGACCATGATATTAATGGAAAGTGGCCAAAACAGTCAAAACTGAATGATGTGAAATTATAGTGACCAAGGTCGTCCCAAGAAAGAGATATAAGAAGGCACCTCTCAACATCCTACTTTCAGAGGAGGCGGGGGATGGGAAGTTCTACAGATGTGGAATACTGTCTGTAATAGCAGATTTTTTTTTCAAGGTGTTGATTAATGTCGTTGAATCAAGTTTTTTTCTCCTTTTCTATTCTTGGTAATAAGTAATGGCTCTCAGGGAAGGGGAAGGAAGATGTACTAGGAAATGTAAGTGATATAAAAAACAAAAATATGAATTTTTTAAGTTAAAAGTACTCCACTCTAAGAATTCCATCTAAGTCAAAGGTACTAATACCTCCATATAGGAATAGTTGTTATTAATCTATGTATCATCCCACAGTGACTTAATATGCACTCCATTGAACACAGTAGGCACTCAAGTATTTGTTAAATAATAATGAATGAATGAATATGCTGATGCCCCAATGATGGTTATGTTTATTTCATGATTGTTAGCTACTGAACTTCAGTGTATTAATCTTTGATGACTTCAATAGATCTGTGATGGCATCAATACTGCCTTCCTCCAACATTGTAGATTGTCCCCTGTGCTTCCTCATCCTCGGCAATCTCCGTCTATATCTTCTAGTAATCCTACAAAAAGAGGTAGCTACCCAACACAGGAAGGGGCTCCTTTAGACCTATCAATGTGGTTTGGATATCAATGGAACATAAGAGATAACCCTCAGTTTTTATTGTTGTTGTTCAGTTGTTTCATTCGTGTCCAACTCTCTTTGACCCAATTTGGGGTCTTCTTAGCAAAGATACTGGAGTGGTTTCCATCTCTAGTTCATTTCACAGAAGAGGAAACTGAGACAAGTTGGGTTAAGTGACTTGTCTAAGGTCCCACAGTAAGTGGGACAGTAAGGTCCCACAGTAAGTGTCTGAGGCTAGATTTGAACTCAGAAAGATGTGTCTTCCTGCCATCAGGCCCAGTGCCCTATCCACTGCCCTACCTAGCTGCCCCTCAGTTATCTCTACAATATCTTCATTTTTTGAAGCATACATTCCTCTGATGACATCCTTCTCACCCCTTCTCTTGCATAATTCTTCTTTGGTAATATGTCCCAACCTACTCACGCCTACCACGTGTCTCTCAGATCTTCAAATTTAATCCTTCAGAGACTGTGACATTCCACAGCAGTCCCACAATTGACTGAAAGATACAGAGAATACAAGTTCCCATTGTTCTTATTTTTGTTGACTTAAAAAAGCATGCAATTTGCTAGGTCCAGATACCAATTTTTGGTCTCTCCTTGAGCATGGTATCATTCACAAATAAATTTATTTTTTCAATGTATTGATGTATAGCCTCTGTTACTAGTGGCTACTATATAGACAGGCCTAGACCCTGCTATTAGGAGAAATTGAAACTAGTGGATTGCTTGAGATCAGAATTTCTGAGCAACAATGAGCCAAGGTGATGAAGTGTCTGAATTTAGTCTGGGACCAATATAGTAAGTCCTCAGGAATTGGGAGGAGGGTGGAATGAAGCTGCGGTAAACTGGCTCATGTCAAAACTTGAAAATCAGTTCAAAGATAATCAGGTCAATGCTCCCATGCCAACCAGTAGAGGAGCTACCCATAGGTGGTCACTGCACTTAAGAACCTGACTGAGTTAGGGAGATGCAGTTTCAGAGAGAGAGAAACAGAGAGAGATGAATAGAGACAAGAGAGGGATGGACAGAGACCTAATGAGAGATAGAGACAGAGTCAGAGACAGAGAAAAAAAGACAAAGACAGAGATGGAGGGGCAGAGAGTAAAGTAAAGAAAAGGGAGAAAGGGAGAGGGAGACAGAGAGAGAGAGAGAGAGAGAGGTTTTTAAATCCTTGAAAGATATGAAAACTGATAAAATTTTGCTCAGTGACTATCTCATTAATAAGAATAATAGGGACTGGACTTGTGGTGTCATTGGTATAGTAGAATAATGCTTGTCTCACTCCCCTATTAAATTGCAAAGGTCAAAGTTGTCTTATAAGCCCTTTATTGAGGGAATATATAATTGTATTAATAAGCCTTTGTGAAGTAATCCAAAGCTTTATACAGCAGTACTTCAAACAGATTAGTGACATAAATTTCAAATAAATATGTATGCATTGAGAATGCTGGGCTAGAAGGAAAACATTGTCCATAACTAGCTATAGGGGCAAGCTGTGATCATATAGACTGGAATCCAACCAAGATAGTATTATAAACACATGTGATTTGGGGCTAAAAAATATCTAGCATCATCCTCAGAAGTTTCACCACAGTATGATTCCTGACCCTACTGTGGCATTAATTGATTATCATTAGAAAAGTATTCACCTTGGCTGCCCATCCATACTCATAAATACTCTTGGTTCCTGCTGTTTACCAGGATTTACACCAAAGGATATATTGGGGATCCCTGCTCTCTTCTCTACTTGTTTACCAATGATATCTAATAAATGCTTCCTAGAATTCAAGCCCATTGGTCTATAATTCACTGACTCTGTTCTCTTTCCCCAATATACCTACACCCTCCCTTGATCTGACAGTTCAGTAATTCTATGAGAAAAGTAGACAACTGCCTCTTGGCACAGTAGTTAAGGTAAGAAATTGAGCCATGAACCTTGCCTCCTAGGGACCATCTTTTAAGCATGCATTATTAGATAAGTTTAAAAAATATATGTAGACCCCAGCATTTCCTCTTTTAGAAAATCAGAAAAGTATGTGTACTTGTCATGCTGTACCTCTCCCTTTTTCTATGGTCTTTCCAATATCACTGATATTGGATATTCCAATATCAGCAATAGCTTTTGCCAGCTTTTTTCAGCACTGGAGAATAAATTTCATCCAGGCCATCTGAGTGACCTGAATTTGCCAAGGGCAGCTAGGTACTCTCTCGATACTTATCCTGCGCATCTCCTCCCTATTATTTGCTTCTGTTCTGTCTTTTCTAGTGTAAAAAACTTTCACTTTGGCAGAGAAAAGAAAAGCAACACAAGAATCAAGCCCCTCTGCCTTCTCTTAGTTGTTGGTTATCATGATCCCATCCAGCAGCCCTAACAGTTCTCTTGCTTCCTCCTTCCTTCTATTTCTATATTAAACAAATATTCAAAAATGTGATAAAGTAGGGTTCAAAGTCTATAGTCAGAACACTTTCATTCAGCAGCACACCCTACTACTATGTTGAACATCAGGGGGATGACCCTGAGGAACACAAGTAGTATTGGCTACTAAAACAAAGGCCAAAGATTATGCCCAAGGAGAGCTGTAAAGTAAAAGTACAACTTGTACCCATAAACTGAATAAAGAATGGCATCACAAGGTACTTCCACTAAGGAGAGACTATTATTAAGTCCTGCAGGGAGTAAGCTCCCAAGGTCCTCTCTACCTTACTTTAGGTAAGAGATTTCATTGATTTAATTAACATTTATCTATTACCCCTGAAAATGATGCTGAGAAGATAAGCAAACCACATGCACATTTACCAAGGACTCTGGATTATTTGGGAGCAAGGTGCTGAATGTGATTTTCAGTATTTCACATTTTACAAAAATTTCTGACTTCACCAAGGTAGACACTTCCTCACAGACAAAGCCTTTCGATCTCCTCCAATGACTCTGATCATGACACCCCACATGTTGTGACTGACCTTCAGGCCTCCCTAAACTTAGGCTGATCCCCAGACAAGAAAAACACAATCAATCCAAGGGTTCATACTCAAAGCATCTCCAGAGCTGAGGACCTAACTTGAGTAAGAAAGACCTAAGTTGAGGATACAACTTCTGACAGTCGCTAGTTGTTTGGTCCTAAGCAAATCAGGACAGACAGCTGCTCCTAGTCAACCGCCTTCAGCATTTCTACTTTTTGGTGAGCATTGTAGGAAGTGGGAAATCACAGATCCTCCACATATTCAAATATAATCCATTGGCATGTCCTTCCAAAACCCAAGGTCATTTCCATATAACAATTAAAGATTAGAATAGATCTTCAGTGAAGAATGATGCACATGCAGAGCCGTCCTGATCATAGAGAGATAACACAGACCAACCATTAGTAAGGTCAGACTTCAAGGAGGTTTTCTAGTGGTGGGGATAGATTTCCATGCATCTACCCATACTTTCTTACTTGTTCATCCCTGTGGTCAGCCTTTGAAAGATGGTTGGCGAAGGCTAGCAGCTCACAGTGGGTGAGTAGATCAAAATAAGGCATCCCCACATGAAGGTGAAAACTAATTCTCAAATTCATATAGTGTTTTAAAGTTTACAGAATACTAAGGCATTGAGATGACTTAGCGGACTTGATAAAATTATGGACTTGGAGTTAAGAAATTCTGAGTTCAAACCCATTGTCAGAAACTTACTAGCTGTCAGATCCTGGGCAAGTCACTTAATCTCTGCTTCCCTCAGTTTCCCAGTCTGTGAAATGGGAACAATAATAACACTTGTCTGTCAGGTTTGTGGTAAGGATAAAATATTATTTATTTGACACTTTGTAAACCTCACTGCACTCTTTATATGTTTATTATTATTATCATAACCCTAAGAAGTAGGTAGATAAGGTATTAATATCTACATTTCAAACAAGGAAACTGAGGCACTAAGAAGCAAATGGTTTCCCGGTGACCACACAGTTAAACATCTCTGGTGACATTTGAAGCTAATATTCCAATTCCTAACCCAGCATTATATCTTCATATTATCTTGCCTCTCCTATAATCTTAACTTCATTTATGCCATCTTCTAGACAATTGTGTTAAGAGTATTCAACATAAGGTGCTTGTGAGTCAATCAGGTTATGCTTATTTGAGTCGAAAGCAACAGAATGAGTTCTTACTTGGCCTGGAACTGGCTTATAACAAAGGAATTCAGATACAGTAAGCATAATTACCTTGAATGAACCCAGAACTTTGTCTAAACCCCCTAATTTTTAATAGATTTGGATACTGAGGTCAAGAGATTAAGTAAATTGTACAATAGCACATTAATACATGATATTTGTTTTTAATCTGGACCAAAGCTTGTATATTCTATAGAATTCATGGTATAACCAGAGAAATCAAAATTTAAGTCAGCCATGACAAAGAACTGTTATTAGGCTAATGGTAATCCTCCTACTATAAAAAATAATCCCATAAACTGAGGGAAAAGCCTGTCAATCCCAATGGAATTTTGTAACTTTCCATATCCTAATAGGCGTATAAGTATATAGAATGGTGCAGAGAGAGCCCCTGGGGAAAGCATGCTCCATCAGGCTCCAGCAGATTGATATGGTCATCTTAAGACCACCTCAGTATAGCCCCCAAGGCAATTTCTTACTGCTATAAATCATATTTCCAGCCCCCAGTCTCCTAATACCACCCCCAGTTCTTGTGAAGTGCAGAACGTCATTTCACAATTTAATTCTCTTAGGAACACATGCTGTATTCCCATCCAGCCCTGGGAATGTTTTATGTCCTTTTTAAAAATGTTATTTTCTTAAATAAAAGCAGGGGGAAAGACAAATGATTATAATCTGTAAGGAAGCAGAGAAGCTGGTGAATGAACTGAGTTGCAGATGGGGAGACTGGAGGAGATGCATTTTCTGGCCTTATTGTATTGCCAAGAGGCTTAACATTATTTTACTCTGTGTCGGGACAACATTAGCAGACTTTACAGCTGTAAAGAGTAACAGAGAGGGCTACTTGAATGAAAAGTCCTCCAGTGAATCACCAGCAGACACCTGTGCTGGAGTAAATAATTGTGAGCTAACTGATCTATTGGGACAATCTCCCAAGGTGACTCTGTCCTGAAAATTTCCCCTCCCCATCCCTCATTTGGGCATAGACCTCAGGGGGGAATTCACAGAACAGGGGAAAGCTTGATTATGCTGGTGCAGAGTGAAAGCATCCGACAAACAACAGACACCCTGACTACAAACAATGTAAATGAGAAGATCATTACAAGCAAGCTGAAATCTGATAAGTGAAAAACCACTAATGGTCCAGAACAGAAAATGACATTCACTTGCCTACATTCAGCAGAGACCCAAGGGATTGGTGGGGCAGAATGTTGTATACCCTGTCAAAGAGAGCTATATCAGGCATTTCTGCCACTTTGGTCCTTTTTTGTCTTAAGGCAAGATTATCATCACTTCTGATGGGATAGGGGAGGGAGGAGAGAGAAGTAAAATGTTTACAAAAATGACTCTCCTAAAACAAAAAGGGGCAGCAAGGTGGTGCAGTGGATAGAGCACCAGTGGGGTGGCAAAGAATCAGACACGACAAAAATGACTAAACTAACAAAAAAAGGCATCAGTAAAAACTAATTTTTAAAAATGTTTCTCATCAGGGGTGGCTAGTTGGCCCTGGAGTCAGGAAGACCTGAGTTCAAATTTGACCTCAGACAGTTAACACAAAACTAGTCCTGCGACCTTGGGCAAATCACTTAAATCCCAATTGCCCTGCCTTCCCCCTTCAAAAAAAAGTAAAAAAAAGCCAAGTTTCCCATTCTTTCCTAGTAATGGCTCCTTCAGTCTTCCTGCTCCAGATCCGAGGCACGCAGCAGTGTTTTTGTTTTGTTTTTGTTTTTCGGCTTGAGTTGAACTCATCTGAGGTTTTCTCGGCAGAGACACTGGAGCATTTTGCCATTTCCCTCTCTAGCTCATTTTACAGATGAGGAAACTGAGGCAAATAGTGTTAAGTGGCTGGTCCAGAGTCACAGAGTTACTAAGTGTCTCAGGTCTTCCTGATTCCAGACTGCACTGCCTGAGAGCTCTATCCACTATACCACAACTGACTCAAAAATAACCATAAAGAATGTTTTCCCCCAGAAATATCTCTGGGCAACAAGCTCTCACTTTTCCCAAAGAAAACATTTTAACTGGAAACAGATTCATGAAAGAAATCATGCCTAAGCAATGAGGAAAGTCATGGTCATTGGGCTTCACCATTATCATTTGTGGAAGTAAAGTCTTAAGTTCAGTCTCCCAGGAAATCAAACCTGGTACCCAGGTTTACTAGAGAAGGGGTGTGAAAAAAAGCTTCGCTTGGAGAGAGGATTGACTCTGCTTACATGAAAGGTTTGGTTTCAAGATCATCTATGCATATGGCGAATTTTATATCTATGGTATGAGACAGAAACAGTCATTAACTAACCAACTTTTTAAAAAATAAAAAAAAATGTCAATTGTGAGTATTAGTCTGATGACAAAGATCTATATCTTCCAGTGACTCATCAACCATATCATGCTCCCTAATTAGGGGTGTTCCCCAAGGCTCTGACCTAGGCCCAGTCTCTCTCTTGGTGACCTTTATCAGATGTACATGAATTCAATCACCATCTTTTTGCAGATGACTCCCAGATCGATATCCAGTTGTTCTTCTGAACTTCATTCCTAAATCAGAAACTGCCCATTGGACATTCTGAGCTAGATGTCCCACTAGTATTTAACTTAGCTGAGGGAAGGAAAGTATTATCAAAATGCCAATGTAAAAAAGTGAAAAAAATTGCACAATCTTTTAAAATCATGGCTTTACAATTTTCTTATTCTCTTTCTCACCAAATTCACCCTTCTTTCATATGTTTCCATTTCTGTTGAGGGTACTTTCCAGAAGTCAACTAGATTCAAAAGGTTGGTTTCCATCTTCTACTCTTCACTGTCACCCCATATATTGAATCAGCTGTCAAATCTTGTCATTTCTACCTTTACAATATTTTTCATATCCTCTACTATCCAGTCAGGGGCAACTAAATTAGGTGGCACAGTGGACAGAGTGCCAGGAATAGAATCTTCATGAATTCAAATCTGACCTCAGACACTAGGTGTGTGACCCTAGTCAAGTCACTTCACCCGGCTTGCCTCGGTTTCCTCATCTGTTAAAATGAGCTAGAGAAGGAAATGGCAAATCAATCCCATATCTCTGCCAAGAAAACCCCAAATGGGATCATAAAGAGCTGGACACAACTGAAAAATGACTCAACAACAAAAATCCACTCGCACTGCCACCAACATGGCATAGACTCCCATCATATCACTCCTGGATGGTTGCAAATGCTTCCTAATGAAAGGCAATTGCCTCCTGCCTCAAATCCCTCCTCTCCAATCCATTTTCTGCCAAGCTTCCAAAATGGTTCACTTAAAGAGCAGCTCTGACCACATCATTCTTCTACTTGGTAAACTTCAGCGGCTTTCCATTATCCCTAAGACCAAATACAAATGCCTTCATTGGCATTTTAAACAATCCTTCACAACCTGGCTCCATCCTACCAGTTCAGCCTTTTCATACGTTGATCCACTTCACACATATTACAGTTGAAACAAATTTGCCTTCTTATTTTTCCTAATACTTCTTATTTCTTATCTTTACACTACTACTATTACCACTTACATAGAGTATTAGTATGTATATATTATATATGTGTGTGTATTCTTAC
>CM053601.1:165754866-165766504 GCA_028646575.1 Pseudocheirus occidentalis
GTGCAGGATAGGAAGAAGGGACATACAATCAGCCTCTCACAATTTGCTCACCATGGAGATGTCCTGCTTAATTACACATGTACAGCCTGGATTGAATTGCTGCTTCTTCCAGTGGAAGTGGGTGACAGGGGAGGAATTGCAAGAATCTAGAATTTAAAGCCATACAATCAAATGCAACTGGGAAATAATACATACAGGGATGGGGGCAGGGAGACCCTCCCTGCCCTACTAGAAAGCTGGAGGGGAGTTGGAGGAGGACATAAAAGAGAACAGATTGTGGGTGGGGCTTTACGGTGGGATCAATGTTTTGGGCTGGGGGGTAGGGGAAAGAAGGGGAGAAAATTTGTAACTCAAAACCTTATGGAAATGAATGCTGTAGCCAAGAAAATAAATTAAAATTAAAAAAAAAGAATATGGCTGCTGTCATGTACATTGTTTTCCTGCCTCTGCTCACTTCCATCTACATTAGTTCATATAGTTCTGGTTTTCTCGGAAATCATCTCTTCGGTCATCTCTTATAGGACAACGGTATTCCATGACATTCACATATCCCCGTGATTTTAAAAGATAATGCAATCTTTCAATTTGGTACACTGTCATTTTGTCAATACTTTAATGCTTTCAGTCATATAGAACCTAATTCATAAGAATAATTAGCTAAACTAGGAAACTATCAGGTGGCTCACTTACTCCCACTAGTGTCCTCGCACCAAATGAGGTGTTCCTTGGCCCAGCCCTGCCTTGATCCTCCATGGGTGATGGCCTCCTCCAGCAACTACTTCTCTATGTCCTAGGATCCCAAGGGGCTGGAGTCCTGAGATCTCTGCCCCTTATCAGGGGCTAATGTCCAGGTTCTCTCTCCTTCATAGGAATGAACTTGGGCTTTCTCCTGCCATAGGGGTATTGTCCCCTGTCATCTCTCCCCCATGAGATGGTGTGACATGACTTCCCTAATAGACTGGTATCAGGGTCTCCCTCCAAACAGGTTTTTTTTTTCTCTTCCCTTTGGAAAAAAGGTAACCAGCAGGCTAGAGAAACTGATCCCCAAAGATAAATATCTTTAAAAGAAATGCATTCCTGAAGGAAACATAATAACGGGAATACAGCAACCAATCATATTCAACAGGCACATCGAATTTTAATACTCTTGAGGACAAGGAGGGGGGAGGAGAAATCCCTACATTCTCCTGACATTTTAACCCTCTTAATGAAATGCATTAAGAAAGGGTCAGGGTTCTCCAAAAACTGACATGAAAATAAGTGATTAAGACTGTTACAGGAAAGGTAATTACATATGACAAGTTGTAATTAGTGAGGTGAAGCCAGGAAATCTTCCCAGTGTGTTCCCATTCTGAGAATCAGGAGATCATCTCTAGTCATAGCACTGTTTGACTGAGTAACATGACTGAGCAATTATGGCCGAAACATCAGATTTCACAATCAATCTGTCTCGTGTTCTGCTTCCAATTTCTCCAGTTCCTCTGGGATTGATATAAAGTACGTGTAATGCTCGGGTTCTCTTGTCTGTATCTGGTTTCAAAATGAAGGCTTCTACTATTTTTAATATACTATTTTGTCTATTTTAAAATAAAATCTTAGGCATGTTACATGTTTATGCCTTTGATCTGTGCCTTTGGGATCTAAGAGTTGTCTGAGAATAACTCTAAAATCTTCACATCCAATATGGAGAAACTAAGTGAAAAGGAGGGTGTAAGTCAAAGTTGAGATACCATATTATGTAGGGGATAAAGGGCCAGCATTTGAGCCAAGAAGATGTAGGGTCATGTCTAGCCTCTTGACCCCTACCAGATGTTGTGACCCTGGGTAAATTACATCTCCTAGACAACTCTAAAATTTGTTGATTTGTTTACTGATTAGATCTGAACACAATTTTAGCCCCATAAGGCCGACAAAGTTAAAACCATTATGTGTTTTATGATAATAATAATTCACCATCACAGCACTGAGGTCTGGGAGGAAACTTTGAAATTTTCTCATCTAACGCCTTCATTTTATAGTTTCCACCTTAAGTGGTTAAGGAACTTGCTAAAGTCATAGCTCTTCAGTGAAAACTTTTGGACAAGAATCTTTTTCTCTTGAGTCTCTATCCTTTTGCTCAATTTCACTGACAACATAATAGAACACAGCAGTGTATTTTAAACCAACATTGTTTTGCCTCTGGTGCCTTTATAAAAGGAATCAAAAGTTTTGCCCCACATTGGGCTAAGAGATAAACATTAAAAATCATCAGCAAACTCAGTTAAAACTCAAAGCACAATATAAAGGGGAAAAAAATCAAATTGCACAAAATGTTAGCATTTCTAATTTTACCCCAGAGATCTGAATCAGCTGCATGACATTGAAAGGGAAAAAAAAAAAGGAAAGGTATCTGACATAAATGAGTCACATTAGAAAAATCCTTGATATTTTGAAAATTCAAATGTCAACAAGCCACATGATGAGAGGAAAAGCACAGAGTAACTAGCTTCAACCCTGTGGACATTTCTCAGAACTGAATTCAATCCAAATGTCATCAGATGTTGCTGACTCCATTGAAAGGTACCATAGTTCTAGTGGGGAAGGTTGCCTCCATGCTGAGAGTGGGGCTCTGGAGGCAGAAATGGTGAGGTTCCAGGGAATCAGCAAGACTGTTTGCATAGCTGTAATCACATTACCCAGAATTATCCTCAGGAAATATGACAGTAACCGTGAGGACTGCCTAGGGTGTGTATCAAAATTCCAAATTTTATTTTAAAATAGAACCCAAAGAAGTAGACCACTCTTTTTGTATTCCTGTCACATATTGTGAAAAACAAACTCTCTAGTTGACTCCATGGTTCACAAAAAGCTAGATGATATCTATGCATATTTCTACTAACTGTTCTAAATGACATTTTATAAATTGTCCTTCGCACAGCCAGCAAGCTATTAAGTGTTTATTGTAAATGCTTTGCTGTAGAACTGAGTCCTTGCTGGGGGGACCAGTGGGGCTGAAATCTCAGAAAGACGTCAGCCCCAACATTTTATACCATCTCATGAACCTGTCTGGAGCCTTGGACAACATTGATCACCCACTTCTCCCTGATTTTCTCCAGTTTCTCTTCCTATCAGACTATTCCTTCTCAGTCTCCTTTGCTGTAAAGCAATACCCTCTAATCAAGTGTTTCAACCTGGGCCCTCTTGTCTTCATCCTCTATGCCACTTCATGTGGTGATCTCTTCAGCTCCCATGGATTTAATTGTTATCTTTAAGCTGATAATTCCTAAATCTACCTGTCCTGCCCCAACCTCTCTGCTGATCTCTGGACTCACATCTCCAACTGCCTCCCAGACATTTCCAACTGGATGTCCAGTAAGCATCTTAAATTCAACATATCTAAAACAGAGCTCACTGCATTTCCCCTGCAACCCTCTCCCATCCCAAACTACCCTATTATTGTCCAGGGTACCACCCCCTCCAGGTCCCCAGGCTCAGCAATTTAGGTGTTATCCTGACTCCTCACTATTTCTCACCCCCAAAACCAATCAATTGCCCAAGTCTGTCAATTTCACCTTTGTAACATTTCTTCTTTGATACTGCTATCATCCAGGTATAGGCCCTCATCACCCCATACCTGGATGATTGCAACAGCCTGCTGGTGGTTCTGTCTGCCTCAAATCTCTCCCCACTCCAGCTGTCCTTCAACTAGCCATCACAGGGATATTCCTAAAGTATGAACCCAGTCATGTCAACCTTCTTCCTACTCAATAAACTCCACTGGTTCCCTATTGACTCCAGGATCAAATACAAAATATTCCATTTGGCATTCAAAGCATTTCATAACCTAGCTCCCTCCTACCGTTCCAATCTTCTTACACCTTACACCATCCAAAATAATCTTGCATCAGTAACTCTGGCCTCTTGGCTCTTCCTCAAGACACACTCTCTCTCTCTCAGCTTTGAGTCTTTTCTCCAGCTGTTCTCCATCCCTGAAATGCTCTTCCTCTTCATCTCTGCTTCCTGGCTTCCTTGGCTTCCTCTAAGATCCAACTAAAATCCCATCTTTTATAGGAAGCCTTTCCCAACCCCTCTTATATCTAGTGCCTTCCCTCTCTTGATCATTTCCTATTTACCCTGCATATATCCTGCTGGTTGTCTATATGTTTGTTTGTTGTCTCTCTCACTACACTGTGAGCTCCTCAAGGACAGGAACCGTCTTCTGCCTCCTTTTTTTTATCCCCAACAGCTTAGCACAGTGTCTGACACTTAGTATGCACTTCATAAATGTTTGTTGATGGACTTACTGACATGGAAGGGCATTTAATGCAAATATCATTTGATTCAGTATCCTTCCGATAATGCCTCCTGCTCTTAACTTGAGACCAAAGAAAAAAAGCAAACAGAAATTAAGACCACTACTCACCTGGCTGTGATCCTCAAGAGATTTATTTCTGCCTGGATTTAGTTTGACTCCTGGAGCTAACTCGTACTAAGAAAAGAACCTGGCTGCACTGTATGCCACTCCTGTACTAAAATCAGTTCAATTCATTCCCACAAACTTATGTAACATGTATACTCTACACAAAGCTGTGGGGCCATTTTGGTAACACCACCAGCCACAAATTACTCACCCAGGAAAAATGACATGCAATGTGTTCTCAAACCAACTCTGTAACTCGCTAGATGAAAATAATAGAGATAATTAAGATTAATTTGGTTTTGAGAAAAGACCCTAGGGCACAGAGTAGTAGTCAAGGAAGACAGAGACACCTTTATATGGTAGCTTCCTATTTTAGCTAATTATTCTTGCTAACTAGCTCCTGAATTTGGTAGTTGCTATGCTACTGAAGGAGTACAAGGGCTGTTAAAATGTAAACATAACTAATTTGAAAATTACAGAATATTTAACATTTTGGCACCTCTCAGCAAAACACTGGTTGCCACCACCCTAGCTGCAGCTATGATTATGTTCAAGACACTGATAAGAAGCTATTTAGTAGCCTAGGAATTAAGAGGCCTGGTTTCTATTTTAGTTAATTCAATTAATTGTTTCTATGGCTTGGTTTCCTCATCTGGAATTTAGGATTAATGGGTCAATCAACTCTCACAGAAATGGTGGGGAATCAAATGAAATAACATTCATGAAAGTACTTTGAAAAGTCTAATGTGCAACAAATATTATCGTTCTTAAAATGTTGGTTGTCCACTGATGCGTTGTAAATCAAATCGTATCTTAAATGCAGGGTAGAGAAAGAAATTTGTTACATTCAAAGAGAGCCCATGGGTATGAATTTTTTTTTAAAGAATGTTTAATTGATTTTGTTTTATTATGGTGAGTTTTTATGTACCAAAATTGTTCAAAGCAGAGCACATATGTGATTAGGATCATGGCCTAATTGCCAAGTCAGTTCAGATGTGCCCCAGTAGATGGGTCCCTTGTTTCCTGCCCCCATGGCTTTCTGACAATATCATTGAGCTATCTAGATTCATGCCACAGTCCAACTTTAAGTGCACCACCTGTATGGGCAGAGGTAATCTGGACTTTCTGAGTTATATCCCTGCCCTCCTTACACTCACCCCACCTCAGTAGAGGGCAAGAAACAAGACAGCAAGGACTGTTTTCATTTTGCCTTGGCAGCCCTATCATATGGCACTAGATAGTGCACACTTAATCAGTGTTGGCTGTATTGGAATTAATACTGACTCAAAGCTATTGATTTCAAACTTAGAGGATAATTCTGCTGAATCCTGTATGCTACCATTTCTAACTTAATTTGTTTACTAAGAACACTGGTTTTTTATGACTATGTCTTTTTTTAAACAAATTCCTCTAAAATGTTTTTAATCCACCATTTTTGTTTCTTGGGGGATATGAGTTCAAAGAAAAATTCATTACAGCCACAGTTGAAGACATGATCTTGGTATCCCAAGATGGATTTCTGAAACATTAGAGATTAATTACTTGACAAATGAATAAATGAAGGATAACACATTTATGAAGCACTTACTGTTTATTAGGCACTTTGCTAAGCACTGGGGACGTGAATACAAGTAACCAAAACAATCCCTACCCTCAAAGAGCTTACATTTAAACAAAACAATACATATAAGGGAGTTAGCAAGGAGGTACGGCTCCCTGTGGATGGTTTGGAAATGACTGAGAGTGAGTGAAGACTTAGTCCTAGGTTAGGTACAATGAAAGCCAACCTATCAGAGGCCACATCCCTGGGGGAAGTCCAAGGTTCAAGTGGGAAGGAGACATGTAGAGCCGTCAGAGAGCAGGCAACATGATTTAAAAAATGACCCAAGAGTGACTTGGAAGCCTTGGCGTTATTCATGCATATAACCCTACATATGAAAAGGTAACACTGTGAGACCATTGAATTTGAAGCCAAGAGACTGCTACTAACTTAACCATGACCTGGGCAAAGCTATTCCCATTCTTTGGACCCAACCTTCTTCCCCTCTTAACTCAGAGGACTATACTAATTAATCTCTTTTCTACTCTAAACCTAGTCCATGTAATATAGCCTCATGAGTAGAAAGCCATTGTTATATACTAATTTATTGGATGGATGTATATGTCTTTAGTCCTCAAGTAAATAGTAAGTGCCTTGTGGTCAAGTACTGAGTCTTAAATACCTCTTCTATACTTCTCTCATGAGAAGTATGAAGTAGTAGATAACATTCTGGTCTTGGAATCTGGAGGGCCTGACTTTAGTAGACATGTGACTTAAGGCAAGTCAATGAAATTCTCTGAGACTTCATATCCTAGTCTAAATAGAGCCAATGCTCATATTATCATTATCACAGGTTTCTTCAAGTGAATGTACAGGAAGCTGGTGGACCAGCTCCAAGGGCTGACCATTCAACTGTATAGCGTTGTCTAGACAAGAGACATTTGTCATTCACTATCGCTATACACATGTGACTCTGGGGAAGTCACTTAACCCAGTTTGCCTCATCTATAAAATGAGCTAGAGAAGGAAATGGCAAACCCTTCCAGTATCTTTGCTAAGAAAACCCCCAATGGGTCCATGAAGAGTTGGACACAACTGAAACAAGTGAACATCAACAAATTCCCGCACAACGTCATTCCCAAACAGGAGTATTAGGGGACCTCACCCTCTGGAATCCCTCTTGGACTTGGACTCTGTTCTAGATTTCCTCCATGACAGTGGCAAGTACCTTTGTCATATATACATGTCCTTTTTTAATGCTTCAGTTGACACTCATAATCAGAGAATCATCAAAGTTATTTCCATTACTACATATTTCAAGTAATAGTGGGTTGTTTTCCTAACATGCATGGGAAACACTATGTTATAGTAGAATTGTTAAGATGGTATTTTGCTTTGTTGAATCAATATTTTTGCTTTTTGGAGGGGGGAGGGCAGGACACTTGGGGTTAAGTGATTTGCCCAAGGTCACACAGCTAGTAGGTGTTAAGTTTCTGAGGGCAGATTTGAACTCAGGTCCTCCTGGCTCCCAGGCCAGTGCTCTCTTCACTGTGCCATCTAGCAACCCCTGAATCGATTTTTTAAAAAGGCAACAAACAACAAGCATAGTGGTGGGATCTTACATTATTTATACTTTTCATCCAAATAAATAATTATAAAGATATGCTGTGCTATGGAATGTCTTTTATAGAAGTGTGCCTCTTCTCTTCTAATACTTTCTATCAAGGATGGCCCCAAGGTATTATGTAGATTATTCTTATAAACATTTTGTGTAGATGGAAAAGTAGACAACTGATTCCATATTTACTGATATTTTTTTACCACTTCTGTTTAAAGTGGGGGGGGTGAAAATAAGATCTGAATTTTTTTTCACAGCTTGGATATCTTCACCTCCTTCAGATATCTTGAAAATCTATTGCACAATAACCTCAAAACTGTGTCATCTGCATTGCTGGTCTCTTTGCTCTATTCTAGCCTCTTTCCACATTTGTATATTTTTCTATAGCCACTTAAACTTCTTCAGGGATCCCACCTGGTAAGATCCAGATGTGGTGACTCAAGCATCTTCAGTGGTGAAAAGTCAATATTAGTATAAAAATATTTTATAACAAAGGCAAATGCCTATTCTTTTCAATCAGGAGGAACAGATATTAGACAGAATCCTACTCAGGGACCAAAAACATTTTAGATTCTCATTGTAATCAGGCTTTTCTTCCCGAAGTATAAAGATCAGCATCATAGGATTTATGATTGAAGGCAACTTTAGAAACCATGATAGGAATAATATATGTCGTATAGATCAGACTAGTTTCTCATGAAAAGATATTAAAACCATTCTCAAGATTTCATTAGCTCAGGGACTAGATGCTAAGACTGTTGATGTAGGCAGTACAGGAGGAATCAGCTGCTGCTCCCCTGTGCTTGTAATAGATGGGCCAGTATAAGCAAGAGAGACAAAATTAAACTATCTGCTACTAAATCAACATTTGCTTGCTCAATATCCTTTCTCTGCCGTGGCTAAAAAAAACTTCTTTTTGTTAACTGTTCATCGGGGAAGTATCTAATTTGGCTCCTGTTTTAAACCTGAAGTACCTGACCCATCTGATTCGGGCCTAGCCTTCAAAAGACACTATATAGCTCAGGTTCCTTGGATTATAGGCAAAAATAAAGCCGAGAGGAGTAGAATGATTAACCTAAGATAAGACTGCTAATAAACAGCAGAGCTAAGATTTAAATTAAATGTCCTCTGGTGGCAAATCTAATGCTCTTACCATTCTATTGCGTCACCGCTCATTTTCTTTACAAACCACAACATTAATCCCTTTCATAGAAAATATGAAAGAAGACTAAATTTGGAATCAATTTTAATGATTACGATCCTATGAATGTCAAATCTAGAATGGACTTGAGAAGGCACCTGGCTCAACTGCCTCATTTTCATCAAAGAGGAAAATGAAAGGTGAAGTAGTTTGCCCAGGCTTACAGTAAATTGAGACTATAGCCCAGGTCTCCTGGTTCCAAGGACCAGACAAGTGGCTTTTTGTATGAGGCTATAATTCTCCAAACACTGAAAAGGATTTTCTCAAACAATGTCTGAAGGTGCCATCTCCCTGGTACACGCATGGCAGAAGCTAAGATGGTGCTATAATGAGATGATTAATCTTGCTGAGAAAATTCCAATGGAAGAAGAGCTATTCTGGAGGCCTACCACAACCCACTTGGAAGCACAACCAATTCATTTCTTTCTGTTTGTTACTATTTTTGGCCAGTTCACTGAGGTCAATGAAGAGAGGCTCTTTCTAGGAGTGTGTGTTTCTTTCCATGCTGAAAAAAATAAGTGTACTCATCATACCACACTTAATGTGTCCCTGATAACTAATATAATTTTGTTCCAAGATATGATTTGAGAACAAAGACATAATGTCATCCAAAACTGCTAATATCTATCTTGGAGTACAGTAAAAGGAGCACTGTGCTTAGAGTGAGAAGATACAGAATTTTTAAGTTGGGGATGGGGGGGCAGGGTCCTCAGTGGCCTGTCATGGGCTGCTCAGTGTCTAGCACTAAGCATGATCAGAGATGTGAATAAGAAATGACCAGATAATGTGGGTAGTTCAAGGAAGAACCACGAACTCCATTTATTGATTCTTTGACAAGGTTTTTAAAGATCCAAAAGACAAAGATTCAAGTATTCTTATCCTAATCATATCTTGGAATTTTATTATCAATATATAATCTGTCAGACCATGGAAGTAGCTTGGATAAGATAAGGCTTTGTTATCAAGGACCCAGGGAGTCATGGAGAAAGTCAGTTGTCTCTTATCAAAGTGTATCTAAAGGACAAAGGATGCTCCCCGAGAGCAGGCTGCAATCTCAAAGACATCTGCATAGAAAGTAATCCCCAAAAGTCAAGTATTTTGACTTAACAGTATAAGGAACATGTTCTTTTAGGTGCCTGAAGTCTGGGGGCAAAGGCTTTGATGTCAGGATATCAAATAAAAGTTCTTTTAAGTGTATCCTTGGGGGGTCTTTCAGGGAGCCAGCCTTAACAAGCCCCTCACCTCAAGGGGTATTTGGGTACACTATCAAGATTTTTATCTGAGTGCTCAATCAGGCGTCCTTGGCTCCCCACAGTGGCCAAAAATCCCAACCCATATCAAAAAAAGAATTTCTCTATGGCTTAACTGAGAAGTCATCAGCTGGTCTTAAGATGAAGACCTCTAGTATGAGGAAGACCCATTACCACCTGAGATGGCCAATTCCACTTCGGGATAGACTGACTTGGGAAATTTTTCCTGATTCCAAGCACGAACCTACATGAACCTTCCATCTACTGTTCCTGAAGTTGACCCCTGGAACCAAAGAGAATTTGGAAGTTATCTGCATAACCTAGGTTGGCTAGGGCTTGCATTTGGATGTGCCAAGAAAAAATGTGTCTAGAAATTTGGACAGCTTTCTCTGACCCTCTGCCTGGCACAGATCTGAATGTTATGGCCCCAGGTCCCAGGTCCTACCCACTAGTTGTTTTCCATCTCCACAGAGGATCAAACAAGAGAAAAGGAACACAATAAATTCCATCAAGAGAACACTAATATCAACAGAGGCATCAGAGGAATCTCCTAATTGTAAATATGATGAAATCCTAGAATTAGTTCATTTGTCAGAGTCAAATCAAATAAGATGAATTGTGGGGCTTTCCTCATGTAGAAACCCATGACCTAAAAAATTAGTCTATGAGTTATTGTTGTCATTGTTTTGTTTTTGTTTTTAATATTCCCTTTCCTCAGACTTACATGAACTGATGCAAAGTATAGTGAGCAGAACCAAGAGAACATTGTACACACTAACTGCAATATTGTATGATAAAGAACTGTGAACAACAGCTATTCTCGGTACCTTGATGATCCGAGACAATTCTTAAGGACTCATGATGAAAAATGCTCTCCATCATCAGAAAAAGAACTGATGGAGTCTGAATGCAGATGACTGTCTCCTGGTTTTTGCTTTGTTCATTTTTCTTGGATTTGGGGGGGGCTTTTTGCTTGTGTTTTCTTTTTCTTAATTTTTTCTTGCCCTTGTTTATTATTCGTTGAAAACACAAAGCAAATATCAGCATCATCACCTTCATGGGCACCGGTTCTTTCAGTTCTTGTTGTCAAGTATGTCCTCTACCTGCCAACAGGAGGTTTACCAGATCATTCAGGCAATCCTACTGCAAGTGAACTGAGAGAACAAGTATAAATGACACAATCAAAGCAACGAACAGACTTTCAATGATTTCCGTGATTAGAAACTTACTCACCTGTCTGTCTGTCTGTCTAACCACTGCTGGTTTTCTATTTTTTTTTTTTTACCTTTTGACAGAGTAATTAAAATCTAGTAATTGTTTTCTGCACCTCCAACTGAATTCAGCAAGTATTTATTAATCACCTATTATGTAGGAAGCTATGGTCAGGATGAAGAGGAGCCCAAAGAGGGTTAGGGCTTCCCGAGACGCCAAAATACCAACATACCAGGTCTTGCGGAAAGAATTCCACTCAACTCTTCTCAGCCAAGGAAAAAGTAAAGTTTATTGAAAGTTCAAGTTCGCCACATGGGGTGCTAGGCCATTTAAAGGTGCTCTCACAGAGCACGTCTAGACTAAGCTATCTCATGGCGCTCTCACACCACATGGAGGGAAGATGGGATTCTATATACAA
>CM053601.1:165766604-165792255 GCA_028646575.1 Pseudocheirus occidentalis
TCTTTCCTGGGAAGGTTTACTTTCCCAGAGGCAAAGAATCAAGAAGAGCTCAAAAAGGGGGGAGGGGTCCAGAGCCTACACCTCATCAAGGACAGATCAAATAGATCATGTTTTCAGGGGCCTGGAGTCAGGAAAATCTGAGTTCAAATTAGTCTCAGACTAGTTATGTAAATCCTGGTCAAGTTGATGAGATGTAGGCTCTGGGAGCCTCCTTGAGCTCTCCTTGAATCTTTGAGGTGCAGGCTCTTGGAGAACCCTTGAAGTCTGACTGAATCTTCCCCACTTGATAAGGCATTTGCAGAGGCCATAAGTATTTCATTGTGGCTGGGCCCAAACTTCTGTTACCATCCTAGCCCTCCACTGTCCATCTGCTTCCAACCCTGGAGCCTATCAAAATACCAATCCATTCTTTTTTTTTTTTCCAATCCATTCTTGCACTGACCTCATTGACTCTTCCTGAAGACCCTCCCCAAACTTCTCTTCCAGAACATCCCTAGATTCTTCCATATGTGAGAATCCCGTCTTCCCTCCATGTGGTGTGAGAGCACCATAGAATGCCCTAGCACAGACTTGCTCTGTGAGAGCACCATAGAATGACCTAGCATAGACTGGCTCCTTAAGAGTCTACCCCATATGGTGAACTTTTAATGAATTTCCAATAAACTTTACCTTTCTTTGGCTGAGAAGACTTGAGTCTAATTCTTTCCACAGGACCTGGCATGTCGGTATTTTGGGGTCTCAGGCAACCCTAACCCTCTTTGGGTAAGCCTCCTCAAAGTCACCTAACCTCTGTCTCCTTCAATCTCATCTGCAAAATTGGGATCATGGAAGCAAAAAACATGAGCCTGGACAGACTTTGGGAGATAGTGGAGAATAGAAGGGCCTAGCATGCTATGGTCCATGGGTTCACAAGGAGTCATACACTACTGAACAATAACAACAACAAAATGGGGATATTAATATAGTACCTGCCTCCCAAGGTTGATGTAAGGATCAAATGAGAGGATATTTGTAAGGTGCTTTATAAGCCTTAATACAATCTATAAATGTTAGTTGTTATTTCTGGTTTCATATTTTTGTTCAAGCTGTGTCCATGTAATGCCATCCCTGCTTTTCCTCAGCTTACACCAAATCCTACTCATCCTCCACAGTCTGACTCAGTCCAACTGATAAGGTACAGGCTCTGGGAGCTCCCTTGAGCTCTCCTTGAATCTTCGAGGTATAGGCTCTGGAAGCCCTTGAGCTCACCTTGAATCTTCCTACAGAAGGCATTTGCCTGAGGCCATGGGCCTTAAATTGTGGCTCTGCCCAAGTCTTTAGCCCTCCTTTGTTCCAACAATTTCCCACTCTTGATCCTCCTATCCCACCCTTGAACTGACCTAGCCCACCATTGTCTTCTGGCTCCAGGTAGCCTCCAGCAACTTCCCACTCTTAATCACTCATTACTAGATTCTGACCTCATCTGACTCCTGAAGACCCTCCCCAAACTCCTCCTCTAGACCACCCCTAAATTAGTCCCACAACCTTTCTGTATCTGATATCCCATCTTCCTTCCAGATAGTGTGAGAGTACCATAGAATGACCTAGCACAGACTTACTCTGTGTCAGACTTGCTGTAGCCCGCTTGCCCAATGCAAGTGTCACAGAACCTAGGCTCCTTAAAAGTCTACCCAACATAGCAAACTTTTAATAAACTTTACTTTTCTTTGGCTGAGAAGACTTGAGTTGAATTCATTGGACAGGACCTGGTGTGTTGGTATTTTGGGGGTCTCCAGAGCAGCCCTAACCCTCTTTATGGGTAACCACATCACCAGGACCTCTGCAACAACAGCACTGTCCTGCACCAGCAGAGGAAGCTGGCAAAACAATATCAAAACAGACAGGCAAAATACCAGCATCAGAGCCATGCCTCCTCAGTCCTCTGCAGCTCTGGTGGCAGTTCTCAAAAGTCCTAGGCAGCTCCAAATGGCCCTCAGCAGTCTCTCTCTCTCTCTCTCAGCAACTCTGGCCCCTGACAATTCTCCTCTCTCTCTGCCTCCATGACACTGCTCCCCCAAAGTTCTTCTAGCCTCCTCTGCTTGGGCCTGTCTCTAAATCCACTGCACCAGCTCCTCCCAGTTCCACCCTCTCTCATCATGTCAACAAGTCCATCCCACAAGTGGGATTCACAAGCTCTGGGTTTTAACACAACCCAAAAACTAAGCCAATACAAGGGGATCTTTAAATTCCATTTTACACACACACACATATATATACACACACATACAGAGAGAGAGATAGAGAGTATATATAGTATAGTGAAATAGGCCAAACTACATATACTTTATCTTTTTTTTATTTAGTCAACAACCAAAAGGCCAGAAATGTAAATATTCTCTTAACAAATATCTGTTCCATGCATACCAGACAGTGGGGGAGACAAAGTTCAAAGAAGACACAGTCCCTTCCCTCATGAAATTTTTTTGTCTTAGTAAGATTTATGAGTGGAGGCAACCTTAAAAACTGTGATAGGAGTAAAATCTGTCATGTAGACTAGGTCTCTGTTCACTGTCCCATTCTGCATCACACAACTATAGCTATCAAAAAAGAGAGAGATTATTAAAAAGGGCAAAACAAAGGGGAAAGTTAAGCTGTGCAGCTATTTTGTTGTGACAATAAGTGGAAGTTTATCCTGTTGAGATGGCTGGGCTTGTCTGCATTGCCCAGAGAACCAACGTGAAGAGGTCTGCATGTTTTTGGTTTAAGAGAACTGCTTATTATTTTAATAATGTAACATTTGCTCAGTTTCCTTTTAACGGTGATTATGAGCTGAAAGAGCTTGTCACTGCTTCATCAGCTCGAGAGCAGAAGAGGAACAGATTTGCTTAAAGTACAGAAAGGAATTACTTAGCAGAGAAGCAGCTTTGTGTGGTACAAATCATTCCTGAAAAGATCAAGGACATTGAACCCAATTGTCCACAGCTGTGTATTTCCCTGAGCACATGGATTGTCCTTACTCATGTTTCTCCTTCTAGCTTTCCATAAGTATCTGCCTGCTCTTCTGGATGGTTACTGTGTATATTAGTAGGAGAATGTGACTTGTGTTTATGTATTGGCCTTATCATTACATAAATATCTTATGTTTGAGATAAAAGAAAGAGACAGAGACAGAGAATCAGAGATAAATATGAACAAAAACAAAGAGACAGAGAGAGACAAAATAGCAATCTGTGCTGTTGAGGAAACTGTCTCATTAAATAAATATATGGAAGAAGAAGAGACTGTGTTCTAGTATGTTTGTTATTATTTTCTTCACCTGTTCCCTAACTGTAAAAGATCACTTCTCCATGGCACCAATGTGCTGTTTCTAATAATTCCCACCACCCTCACCTTCTCAAACTCCACTCTTAAATTTACCGCTCCTACTCTGTTGTGAACTAAGAAACCAGATTGTCTGGGAAACTAGATGTACTTATAAAATATGTGTAATGTCAATGTCAAAGGTTCTGAGTAAGGATTTTAGGTCTCTGCTAAGGAAGAAAAACATGGGCTTTAGTGACATTTCACTATCTGAGTAAGTTCTGTGTATGTTCATGCACACCCATGACTCTCCGGAGGTTATTAGATGCTGCACATTCCCACTGCCTCCCTCTCTCTTACCAATGTAAAAAATGTACAGCTTTATGTATTATAGAATTTTTCTTCCCAAGTTACCGTCTTCTTCTCTTTCTTCTATAGAATAATAATATTCAACGAGCGTTTCAGTCTTGTTGTTCAAGAGACCCAAGAAATTTTTCCATTAAATTTAATTTCTGCATTACTACAATTGCAAAAAATGACTTACATTAATATCCTTTATTTAATTTTGACTTTCCTTACTATAACCTATGTGTACACTAACATTTTTTAAAATGCATTAAATGCAAAATTATACACTGTGAAAACAAAATCGGGTGCTGATAACTGCTGAAAAATTACATTTCAGGTATATTCTATTAAGGAGCATAAAATATTCTGGGAAAATACTCATACCCCAAAATGATACATGGAAAACATTCTGCTGAAAATTTATGAAAATGAACTTCTCATAGGAGATGCCTCCTATGGCTAGAGAAAAATCTAAACAAGGAGAAGTAGAGATGAAATTGTACTCTGGAAGTGAAGGAAAATTAGAAATGCAAAAACAACTGCAGTATTTCAACTCTGTCCATTCTGCAACTAGCTCTGAGGCACAGCCCCAACAGTGGAATATATTCCATAAACATGTCAGTATGACTGACATTTCTGTGGGGCTTTAAGGTGTATAAAGTAATAGATGGACAGACAGACAGATAGACAGATAGGCAGACAGACAGACAGACAGACAGAGAGATAGATAGATAGATAGATAGATAGATAGATAGATAGATAGATAGATAGATAGACAGATAGATAGATAGAATAGACAGACAGACAGACAGATAGATCATGCTATTGAATCTTCATCCTTACAATGTAGGTAATGCTTCTTGTTGTTCAGTCACGTCCAACTCTTTGTGACCCCATTTGGGGTTTCTTGGCAAAGCTAATAGAGTGGTTTGCCATTTCCTTCTTAAGCTCATTTTACAGATGAGAAAACTGAAGCAAACAAGGTTAAGTGACTTGTCCATGGTCACACAACTAGTAAGTATCTGAGGTCAGATTTGAACTCATGAAGATAAGTCTTCTTGATTCCAAGCCCAGTGTGCTATCCATTGCAACATGAAGCTGTCCCTCCCTCTTATACTACCCCCAATTTATCCTGTATATTATCATGTATGTATGTGTGTATACATAGATGTGTGTATATATAGATCTACGTATATCCCCAACCCTGCCAGTTAGTTGGTTTTTCAGATCCTGGGGTCCACCTAAATCACATCTTTTTTACTGGCTACTATAAAACAATATACCCAAGATCATTAGGAAGACATGTAATGTTTCATATGAATTATCAAGGCAACATCTGATTATTATTAAGTATAATAACAAAAGATATGGATATAGGTCTTCTATCTACTACTTGCATATCCTTACACAGCCCATTTCTTTCTATGCAAAGATGTGGCAGAGCTAGCTCATCCTGCTCCAGGGAATCATGGAACAGCCAGGTGACACCATAGTGCACAGAGTGTCAGAGTCAAGAAGATTCATCTCCAAGTTCAAATCCAGCCTCAGATGATGAATAGCCTGGGCAAGTCACTTCACCCAGTTTCCCTCAGTTTTCTCATCTGTAAAATGAGCTGGAGAAGGAAATGGCAAACCACTCCAGCATCTTTGCCAAGAAAACCCAAAATGGGATCATGAAGAGTTGAACATGACAAAAATTGAACAACATTCTACTATATATACATTTTTCCCAGAAAACTGATTATTAAACATTTAATAGCATCGCTTTGCCTCTATGCCTCATTCTCCTCACTGTATAACAAGGTAGTTGTACTACCTGATACTGAAAGTCTTTGATAGCTCTAAATTCACATTCTAATCATCTTTACATGTGAAGGATTGATTGCGGAACTGAAGAAGAGACCTAATACCTATGAGACATTGTCATATAATAAGCAAATTCTACAAGAGATAGATTTGTGGAACACCAGGGTCATGGTAGTGATCCAGAATAATAACTAGAGCTGGTCAACAGTTCATGCCTTTGAACCTAGAACAATGTCTCATTGATGTAATCTCATCCTAAGGTTATAACACTGTCTTGATAATGTAGATACTCTGCATAAGAAGGCTCCCTTCTTATGTGTTCCATGTCCTACCCTGGCCAAGGCCACATACTAGTCCCTGAAAGAAAATTCCAAAGTTCACAACCTTCTCTCTCACGTGTCTGACTAGAGCCCCCCAGCTGAACTCACACTTCTGGACTGTCACATTAAATTCCACATTCACCTTCTCATGATTTAGAACTACCATTCCAAAGCACAGGCATAGTATAATCAGTCAATCAACAACAGTCAAACCACAACAGTGCTGACTGTTCTGGGCACAGATAAGAACTGAAAATAGTCCCTGCCTTCAAGGAGCTTACATTTTAATGGGGGAAGACAATACACAAAAGAAAGCTAAAAAAAAAAGGGGGGGAGGAGGGGAGAAGAGAGACATAAACACATTGGGTGTGGAGCATGGTAAAAAAAAAAAGTCCGGAGTGCAGCCTGAAAAAGGAGACATAGCTGGTGGTTTAAGTATCCTCCTTAAAGAGAATGTTCAGGGAGGGGCCATCCAGTCAAAGGAAGCACCTGTAAAGAAGGAGGGTATTTTCAATGGAACTCTGGTATTTTCTGGTATTTTCAATTCCAGGTCTGGAATTCCCTGATAAAATAGTATTCCAGGCCACGGCAGCTGAAGTCAAGAATGCACCACAAAGAGGAAGATCAGCTCCTCCAGAGCTATCCTTCCTACTAACAGGATAACTGATGAGGCCACACAACTACCCTCTGAAGAATCCTACTCCCACAACTTGGTCTACTTGTCTTTCCAGAAGACACCCCTTCTCTATAAGCTATGGTTTCCACCAAAGGATTGATTTTTCCCTCAAGCACTCATCCTGCATAATACAGTGCTTGACCACCTGGGAGAGATGAAAGCCACTCAAGTGACTTAACAACGACCCTACAAGCAGCCAAGGCAATTTGCAAACATGAAGGATGTCCAGCACCCTCACACTTGGACTGGAGATTTGGACCGACGTGCATTCCTGACTCAAATCAGTCCACATGTAGTGTATACACAGATGGCGAATGCCTCAGGCAAGAAGACAAACAGCCCATAATCAGATCATCACAGAAGTGGTTACCTTGGTTTCCATACCTACACAGTCTCTTGTCATTCCTCCTGTTAATTCACTTACCAGAGTTTCATTCTTTTAACAGGAGGATTTACCAGATCACCTGCAAATCTAGAATGTTTAAATGTGATGTGAATTTACATAATTTTATAGGAACTCACCTGTTCCATAAATCAAGACAATTATTCCTTCTTCCTATTTCCTCTAGGTCCTCCAGTGATATCTCTAGTACCCATCTCCATAAATGTTTTAACAAAAGCTGCACCAAAATAATAATAATATATGTAATTATATAGTCACATTCTATAACTATATATAACATGCTAATATAATAATTAACACATGAAATTGTATAATAATACACTATATTATATAATATTATATATATATGTACATAGATGATAGACAAGCAGCACATAGATACATGGACAGAGTTTCAAAAATCTTAATGCAGATTTAAGCTTTAATAGTTTAAACTATAGTAATACTTTTGGGACTATACACACACACACACACACACACACACACACACACACACACATACTCATTAGGATCTAGGTTTGAGCAGTGAAGAATCTTGTCCCCACAAACAAAAGGTTTAAAAAATGGTTGACAGCTGACTGCAGGAGTCTGTCAGAACTAACTAACATTTCCAACCACAGCCGCAGCTGAGAAATAGGAATCACAAACAAACAAACTCTTACTGAATGTAATGTAGTGTGAAAGTCGGGCCAATGATTTATAGACACTGCTGGCAACATTTTTTTAACTGTCTTAAAAATATGCATTTTTATTCATTTACATTCACCCAGAAAATGATTACTGCAATTTATAAGCTACCTCCTGACATTTCATTTGTCATACTGATTTACAGTAAATTGGCTTGTACCCATATAATAAAGAATAGTTTAGCTATAGTACACTAGAATAAATTAATCAAGCATTCTAAAATTGAATTTTCACACTACAATCTTGTTTTGTTTTGTGTTTTTGCATAACTAAAAATAATAGTATCTGTCATAATTTATAACAGATGATATGATTTTTGCTTTGCAGAAACAAACAACAAATTAAAAATCAAGCCCTTTGCATTACAGCAGCAGGGATGGTCATCACTTCATGAGAAACAAACGTTTCCCTTTCTTCAGCTGTACAATGGTGCATAAAATCTGGGAGCAAATAGAGCTTATTATAGTCCATTGGATTGGTTTAAAGGCTATAAAACTTGAGAATAATGCAAATGGCTTCTGGCATTAAAAATACATTAAATCACTCTGTAATTTAGAAGATGAGGCATATGTTTGATGGCTGATTTTAGGATAGGTTCCTGTTTAAAATATGTATTATCTATGTATAATATGTGCACGCATATATATATATTTGTATTTCTATGTATATGCATGTGCTAGATCCTTCACATATAGATACTCTATTAATTTTGGCTAAATCAATAAGCAAGTATCTTTAAGTGCCAACTATGAATGAATGAGGCACTATGGCAGATTTTAAGACTACAAAAAATGAAACCACCCCTACCTTCAAAGAGTCTAAATCTAATTGACTAGAAAGTATAGGTATAACATAGCTCATGTTTGTATGCCTTAAGGGTCTGAAAATAAATACCTTCCATAGACTTTCTGCGATAATAGGAATTAATGCATTTTATGATCAATGTGCCATACGTCAAGACTACGATTTTGTTAGCGTGGACCTTCCCTCTGCTCATAGAGATCGCAGCCACTTTACACCTCAGTAGATATTCTGGGTTGCCATAGGAAACTTCCCTTGTTGTCTCTGATTCCTCCAACCTACTCCTTTGGGTGTCTGTCTACAGTTAAGCCATATGGCCTTCCCTTGATAAGATTAAATGCAAGGACTTGTTGCTTTCTGCATTGACTGGCACATTTAATTCTTCTGCAAAGCCCTTTTACTCCTATCAATGGATTCCAACATGACCTTCCAGTATGTTATGAGGCTCAAATTATATACACACATATATACACACATACAGATACCTACATCATATATATATATATATATACATATATTTATAATCACATATCTATATATGTGCATATGTGTGTATATATACACAGGCATTAGAAACAATCCTCTCCCCCAGAGGCCTGGAGGAAGTTATCAGCTATCAGCAAAGGAGGCCGATTCGTCAAGAACAAAAAATGTATGTAAAATAAGTCTGGAAATGTTGACTGAAGCCAAACTGCATATGGGGCAATAAAGAGTCATGGAAAGGTCTTAAGTTATGGGAGTAGCCAAAAGTACACAGATATTGATGGTGGTGGTGATCTTGCTTTTCTCTACACCCCACACTCGTGTGAAAATCCCTACTTCCTCAGAACCTTAAGCTTAGTAATCTGATAAAAGAATCTTCCATAAGGTATGAATATCTCTAGCCAGTTTAAGGGAGCATTAATCTTCCTAAGAGTATGTGGGCTTTTAAAGAGAATAATTGCTAATACAAGGGAATGAATTTCTAACAGGAGCATTTCAGGTAGGGTGACAGACTGGAGAATAAGACACTTGGGGGCACAGAGGCTATTGCAGGGCCACTCAGATCCCACACATCTCTGGGTAAAGCTAGTGTGGATCCTGCCCTCAGCACCACTCCATATCTGTGTACTTTTGGCTACTTCCATAACTTAAGAACTTTCCATGACTCTTTATTGTCCCATATGCAGTTTGGCTTCAGTCAACATTTCCAGTCTTATTTTACATACATTTTATGTTCTTGACAAATCAGCCTTCTTTGCTGATAGCTGAGCTTCCTCCAGGCCTCTGGGGGAAAGGGTTGTTTCCAATGCCTGTAACATACCCTTTCCTCTCCTCTGCCTCTGAGAAGGTCTAGGGACCACCTCATGTGCAATCTCCTATAAGAAACCTTTCCCCATGCTCACACCCTCCATTGTTAGATTGTTAGTTCTCTCTTCTCTCTCTCCTATCTCTCTCTTTCTCTCTCTCTCTCTCTCTCTCTCTCTCTCTCTCTCTCTCTCTCTCTCCCTCTCTCTCTCTCTCCCTCTCTCTCTCTCTTTCTCTCTCACTTCCTCTCTCCCCTAAAGTTACCATGTTGTCTCACCCCAGTGAGAACATAAGCTTCTTGAGAACATGGACTGTTTTCTTTTGGGTTTCTGCACCCCCAGTACCTTCCACCCCTTTTTTTTTCTAGCTCTGCCTTCTGGGACCAAAGTGAACATGTCCAATCTCATCTATGCATGACAGCCCTTTAAATACTGGAAGACAGCTGATGTGTCACTCTCCAGCCTTCTCCCTTCCAGGGTAAACTCCGTTATTTCAGGTAATCTTCATATGGTTTAGTCTTGAGGCCCTTCCCCATCCTGGGTGCCTCCCCCTGTATGTTCTCTCACTCCTCAGTATTGTTACTGAAATTTAACACATGACTAAAAAAATTGCTTTTAATGTCCCTAAAATATCAAGGGAGATAAAATTTTCTTGGGCCTAATGAAAAAGCTTTGGGGTCTCAGGCACTAAAATGTTTGAATGATATTTTTGAGGGCAATCATGGCATCTCCATTCTAAAGAGAGTATCAAGAGAATAGAAAATCATCTTGCTTGAACAATCCATTCCCAAAAGGATGCACCATTATAGCATACAGAAGGAATTATCCAATATCTGTTTAAAGATCTCCAATGAGAGAAAGACCATCGTATCTTGTGACAATCTCTTCAATTTTGGGGCAATTTTGTGCCAACCCCAAGATGTTTCCAATTATCTCAAAAAAAGTCAGAATGCTTTCAAGAAACCCTCACAATAAAATTAATAATTATAATCATAATCATATTAAATATAATAAGTAGTATGGTGAGGTCAAGATGACCTGAGTGCAAATTCAGCTTCAAACACTAGTTATGTGACCCTGGCAGGTCATTTAATCCCTTCTGACTCAGTTTCCTCAACTGTAACATAGAGGTAATAAGAGAACCTAACTCCTAGGGTTGTTGTGAAGATCAAATGAGCTATTATCTGTAAAGGTGCTCAGTTCAATGCCCCTCCCCCATATAGTAGGCACTTAATAAATGCTTATTCCATACCCTTCAGCTTAAATTTGTGTGGTGTTCTATCCCTTTTACAGCATTTTTCCATCCATTAGTTCATCTGACCCACAAAGCAGTCTTATTGGGGTAGGTGGGAGGGACATGGGTTAGTGTATTAGTTGTAATTCTAAGTTTAATTTGTGATTTAAAAGTTAAAAACAAAAATGCAAAATATGACTCAGGACAATACTCACACAGGGGGTTCCCATGTACGGATACACACAAACCTGAGTTCACCCCAGGGTCAAACTTGAACCCAAAGTTGGAGATGAGGGGTGAGGATTAGAGACTTGTTTTCCTTTGGTTCTTATATCCTGACCCTGAAGTAATTTTTGGCAAATCTCTAAAACAAAGCTTAGGTATGACCCATGCTTTGGGTCTTCCCAAAAGGGATTAACAGGTCCCTTCTAGAGAAGGGACCCAAATGGCTCTGAAGGAGAGAGTAAGGCAGGTGACTTCAGCACAGCCCTGCCTCACTTAAATCCAACTCACTTGGAAGTGAAGACATCACCTTCCTAACGGCATTGGTCCTCTTTGAGAATGAAGGACAAACAACTCAAGATACAATATGAACAAAGGCTATAGGACAGTTGTTTTCTCCAGGGAAAATCTTTAAGAGAAAAGAACTCAAAAACAAACATTAACAAATACAGGAGAAAAAAATAGAAACAATTATCCATCAAACTTGCTATTGTCTCTCAAAAGATAAAGACAGAACATATTTAGGGCAGACAGCTAAGGGGCACGCTGGGTAGAATGGATGCCGGGCCTGACTTAGGGAGACCTGAGTCTGAGTATATCCTAGTTTTGTGACCCAAAGCAAGTCACTGAATCATCACCTGTCTCATTTATTCAGCTGCAAAGTGGGGCAACCCCAAGCTATTAGAGGTTGGCCACAAGATTTAGACTTTACAATGTAGTGCCAGTCTGAGAGTAAGGAAAACATAATAATAATAATAATATAGTGAATATTTATATAGCACATTGAGATTTACAAAGCACTTTACAATTATCTCATTTGGTCATCACAACAACCCCGAGAGGTTAGGTGCTATCATTATTCCTGTTTAACAGATAAGGAAACTGAGGCAAACATTGTGATCCCTACTCCCTAGAGGAGTCACTTCCCTCCCGCAATTGTCATTTCCTCTTGTGAGACAGTGTGAGTTTGATGGGGTGTTGTTGTAATGTTTTTCCCCTTATTTGTCAATGTGTGTCTTTGGGTCTTTCTGCCTTAAGGATTTTCTTTGGCAGATATATAAACAGCTCTCCTATACCCTATACTTATATTGTACCATGAGTGCCTTTTCTGGAAGGCAGGATTTGAGCCCAGGCCTTCCTAAGTCCAGGTCCAGCACTCTATCCACTGTGCTAACTGGTTTCCTGATCCTTTGAGAAATCAAACAATGGCAGGGTGTTGCCACAACAGCAGGTTTCAGAATGACTAATATTAAATATTCAGTTGCTGGACAAAAGTGCAAAGGTAACAATGGCAAGAAATCTCTTCCAATTGTGTTTATTATGAGTTTGTTTATTATGCATTCTAGTGCACATGTCCAATACTATGCATTTTACCTATTTTTTTTAAGTATAGTTCCCTTGCCTTCAAAGTACTCAAGAAGTGACTTTGATGGTACATGGTAAACATCTGCTTCACTTCTTATTATCTATTGGGGGCACCAGCATTGTTCTCAAATGACCCCCTGATAATCAACATCCTGAAAATTCTTCTCTCCCCTATGGCTTAACACAAATTGATGTCACAACCTAGATCAGAAAATCTCACCTCCTGAATTATTCCCCTTCATTAAGTCCACACATTTTACCAAAAGTCATGCCATGAGTAGACAAAGGCTTATCACCTTCATGAAATTCTTCTGCCTTAGAGGCACACTCTCAATCTGCCAGCATATAAATTAATATAAATTGACTTCAGAACAGTGTTCTATTAATAGCCACAGAAAACTGAAAGACGACCAATCTCAAATTCAGCAACTAGCTGATATATTGCAATGCCTCCCCAATATTCTTGCTTTGCTCAGATTCTTTTTAGGGATGGATGCTTTAGCATTTAAAAATAACCTTAATAGTCAAAACATCCCTCTTAGCTAGGAAGAACTAGATAGAGACAAAACAGAGAAGAAATACGTGCAAAATTGACACTTTGAAACTAAAAGAAGTAGACGCAGTCAACTAGTATATTTTAAAGAATCTTGAGAATGGGAACAAAGAAAACATGACAAATTGCTTTAAAAGAAATGTTATTTTCCTTTTTATCAATGAAAGTTTTAATTCTCCTATTTCCTAGGGGGAATTCAGGTGAGGGAGGCAAGAAAATCAAAAGTAAAAGGGTGGGGGGGGGAGATAAGAGACAAGCAACTCACTTTACGTATTTCAGTTCTAAAAACAGAATGGGAGATTTGGAAGAGATCCCCAAGGTCACCAAGCATGCTCTGACCTATAAGAGCAAACTGGACAGAGCTCTGGATCTGAAGTCCAAGGATCAGGTTCAGTCCCAGTTCTGCTACGTACTTAGGACCTTGAGGAACACTTTAGGTTTCAATTTCATCATCTGTAAGAAAGGATTTGAACCAGACAATCTCTAAGAGTCCCTTTCTAGCTCTTATTCCTGAGAACTCCTTCCATAACATGCTTGATATATGATCGTCTAGCCTCCACATGGGACACCTAGGTAGTGCTGGGCCTGCAGTCAGTAAGATTTGAGTTTAAATCCAGCCTCAGAAGCTTACTAGCTTACTTGTGACCCTGAACAAGTCACTTCACCCTGTGTGCCTCACATAGAGTCAAACATTGCTAAACAGCAACCTTCATGTAAATACCTGCAGTGATAAGGAACTCGCTGCCTTCTGACAAATTTCATCGTGCTTTGGCACATCTTGACCATTAAGAAGTTTTCTCTGGGGGTGGCTGGTTGGCGCAGTGAACAGAGCACCAGCCTGGAGTCAGGAGAACCTGAGCTCAAATCCAGCCTCAGACACTTAACACCTACTAGCTGTGTGATCTTGGGCAAGTCACTTAACCCCAACTGCCCTGCCCTCTCCCCTCAAAAAGAAAGTTTTGTTTGTTTTACCCAGAGATAAAACCAAAATCTATTCTTATGGGTCTTATAACTATTGCTCCTCGTTTTCCCCCTGCCCTATGGGGTCAACTAAAAGAAGTCTAATTTCCTTTACACGTGACAGACCTTCAAGTACTTGAAGAAAGCCATCATGTTGCTCAGAAACATCTTCTTTTACAGACTGTATACTCCCAGCTCCTCCCACTGCTCATCATATCACATAGCTTCTGGTCCATCGGTCATCCTAGTCAAACTCTAGCCAACCTACTGTTACAAGTCAATTTTAGTCATTTATTTTATTGAAAATAAATAACATTTCTAAAGAAGACTCATGGAGAAAAATCTAGAATATTCTTCCCCTTTATCATTTCTAAAAATGTCTCAAGAAGGATATGGGGGATTTTTTTCCCCTTGGATCGAGAACTATAATTTCATCAGTACTGGATAGGGTTCATAACCTGAGTCCAGGGACCTGGGGTTTTTGTTTGTTTGTTTGTTTGTTTATTTGTTTGGTTTATATTTTAATATTTTGATAACTAAATTTCAATAAAACTGATGGGTTGTAATATGCATTGTTGGGGTGAACACCCATACCAGGGATATCACATAATCTTTGAGGAGAGCTGTTTTTATCATTTCTCTCTCCTCTTCCCTCTTCCCCTTAAGCCCTACCATTCCTTCCCCAGCACATGCACTGCTCCCGTGAGTCAGTTGATGTCACATCCTGGCTGATGTAGCCTTGTTTCTGCCTATCAATGGATATGGTACAGGGCTGCTGGAACAACCTGCTCACTGTGGATTTCAAGCCTTTGTTTGTAGCTAAAGACTAAAAGCTCTTTCCCCTAGAATTTCAGTCACTTCGATACTTCAAAACTTGAATAAAAATGGAAACAAGAAAAATGTTACCTGAAATAGTAACCTGAAATAGTCTATCCATCCTGCCCTCATTTTAAAAACCAAGACAAACGCCTCAGTTCTAAATATTTCTGATTAGACTTCTGCCTTGTCTGTAATCATTGGATGATTCCACAGTTATTGACTGAGAAGACCTGGCTTAGAGGAGGCAAAGGGACCTTTAGCAAAATCAAGGTGATATTTTTAAGCTTTTTATTTTAGATAAAAATAAAATGTCATAGGGGATGGGATAATCTAAGGCTCAGAGATGGCTCAGAGATGGCCTTTGAGATCTCTTCCAGCTTCAGATCTAGGATTCTGTGACCCTCTAATGCATGGTTAGAAAGCAAAGTGGGATAAAGACGTCATACCTCACTGCTTCCCTTACCCACGCTGAATCATTCTGGAGATTTATTTATGCCTTTTCATTTTATCTCAGCTTCATTTCCAAATGCAGACTCTTCCTACCCCTCTACCCAATAAGCCTTCCCTAGAACCACCACTCCAAACAAATCCTCTTTACTTCCTATTAAAATCAAGGGGGTAATGGAACCTCATATACAGAGAGGAAGAATGAACAAGAATCCCAATTGCTATATTCTATCTAACTCAGTTCTTCAGTGATATCCCTGCTACTTACATATAATGAATGTCAACCACCCATTTATTAATTCAACAGCAACAACAAATAGGATTATAGGATCACAGCTTTAGGGTCAGAATAGACTTCAAATGCCATTTAATCCTATTCCCTCATTTTGTAGGTGAGGAAACTGAGCCTCAAATAAATTAAGTGACTTGCTCAGGGTCACACAGGTTTCAATTACTGAAATAATTTTACTAATAGGACTAATATCTCCTATCTTTCTGTCTGAATCTTATACAGTTATATTTTTTTCTTCTTTTTGTGCCCTTTCTTTCTTTTTCACTGCTCCTAGGCAGAGAGATAGAAAGAAAAAGATAGGAAGACATATTTCATTCACTCAGTTATCATGGGCATAGACTTACTAGACTACCATATATAGGAACATTGTGGAGATAATATAATACTATTATATATTATAAGAGGATGGTTATGGGAAGGAAGGAACAAAGGAACAAAGGAAGGAACACAGGAAGAAATGAAGAAAGAAGAAAGAAAAGAGCATTTACTAAGCACTTAGTATGTGTTGGGTACTATGCTAAGCTCTGGCAGTACAAATACAAATAAATAGAACAGTTGCTGCCCTCAAGGAGGTAACATTCTATGGGGGAAGACAACATATAATGAGCCTGAAGAGGGGTAAGGTACTTGCTCATAAGTAAAGGGACTGGTGAAGAGGTGGTGAAGTCTAGAGAGTAAATCAATACAGCATCAAAGTAAGCATGGGTGGGAATCTTTATGAAACAGTGATCTGGGAAATGTATATTACTCATGAGGAAGAATTTTTTTATTGAGTAACCAACATCTAAATCTAAAATAAACATTATTATTCAATCAAGCATTTCTCTTTTTTATACCTTCTTGCTTAGCTATACTTTGAACAGCAGCTTTATAAAGACTTTTTTTTTATCCTGACTGAAGCAGGATTCCAACCCAGGTCTTTTGATTCCAAATCCAATATTTTTCCCCTGCACCATGCTGTTTGCCAAACACTATGCTAGTCATTCCATGGGTTACAAAAATTAAATCACCTGTAGCAGTGGTTCTCAACCTTCCTAATGCTGCGACCCTTTAAAACTCGTATGTGCGCATATCTGCATGTGGGCAAACCCTCCTGGAGACGGATAGAGGAGTGGTGTCTTGGTTCCTAAGACCATCGGAAATATGTGTTTTCCAATTGTCTTAGCTGACCCCTGTGAAAGGGTTGTTCGACCTCCAAAGGTTGAAAACTGCTGACTTATAGTCTTTCATACCACTTACAATCTAAGATGATATGACACATACACAAATATCAAAAAATTGTCAAGAGATATACAAACCATGTGCTTTTTGAAAGACTAAGGTCAATAAAAGGGCTTCATAACTAAAAGGATTAGAGAAGGCTTCATTGATTAAGTAGCATTTGAAGGAGATGTAAAGGGCAAGTCTTTAACAGTTACAGGGAGGGAAAGTGTTACAAGTATAAGGATCAATGTGAACAAAGGCCACAGCTTGGTAGGCCAATGGTAGTAAACAACAAGTCGTGCACAAATAGGAAGTAGTCTGCTTCAACTTATGGCATTCCCAATGTATTTTGACTTAGAATGAGACAACATAATCATCATATATTCCATCAACTCTGTTTTGCTTAAAGCATGCTCTTGGCCAGTGGGATCAGCACCATATTTGTGTCATAGAAAGGAATTTGATGAGACTCTGTCTTTGCCTATTTTTCCAAATACTTCATATAGTACTGGAATCAATTGTTCTTTAAATGTTTGGTAGAATTCACATGTGAATCCATCTGGTCCTGGAGACTCTTTTTTAGGGAGTATTTAATGTATGGCTTGTTCAATTTCTTTTTCTAAAATAAGGTTATTTAAATATTCTATTTTCCCTTCTGTTAATCTGGGCAATTCATATTTTTGTAAATATTCATCCAATTCATTTAGATTGTCAGATTCATTAGCATATAATTGGTCGAAATATCTCCTAATAATTGCTTTAATTTCGCCTTCATTTATGGTAATGCATTTACTCATTTTATTCTTGATACTTGTAATTTGGTTTTCTTCTTTCTCTATTTTAATTCAAATTAACCAATGTTTTATCTATTTTACCATGGGTTTGTTTTTTTTAACCACAAAACCAGCTCCTAGTTTCATTTATTAGATCAATGTTCTTGTTTTTACAATTTTATAAGTCTCTTCCTTTGATTTTCAGGATTTCCAATTTGGTATTTAGTTGGGAAATTTTAATTTGTTCTTTTTCTAGCTTGTTTTTTTTTAATTGCATGCCCATTTCATTGATCTGAGTAAATTTTCCCCTACATAATACTTTGGCTGCATTCCACAAATTTTGATATGTTGTCTCATTGTTTTTATTCTCTTTAATGAAATTATTTATTGTTTCTATGGATTGTTCTTTGACCCACTAGTTCTTTAGAATTAGATTTAAGGGGCGGCTAGGTGGCACAGTGAATAGAGCACCGGCCCTGCAGTCAGGAGGACCTGAGTTCAAATCTGGCCTCAGACACTTAACACAAAAACTAGCCGTGTGACCTTGGGCAAGTCACTTAACCCGAACTGCCCTCCAAAAAGCAAAAAAAAAAAAAAAGAAGAAGAAGAAGAAGCAAAGAATTAGATTTAGTTTCTGATTAAGATTTAATCTATGTTTCCACAGTCTTTTACTGAATGTATTTTTAATTGCATTATGATCCAAAAAGGTTACTTTTAGTACTTCAGCTCATCTGCATTTTGTTGTGAGGTTTTTATACCTTAATACAAGGTCAGCTTTTGTGAAGGTGCCATGTATAGCTGAGAAAACAGTATATTCCTTATTTCCATTCAATTTTCTCTAGTATTCTATCATATCTAAGTTTTCTAAAATTCTATTCATTTCTCTAACTTCTTTGCTTTATTTTATGGTTAGACTTATCTAATTCTTAGTGGGGAAAGTTGAGGTGCCTCACTAGTATAGATATGCTGTCTATTTCTTCCTATAACTCATTTAATTTTTCCTTTAAGAATTTGGATGCTATGCTATTTGGTGCATATTTATAGTACTGGTGTTATTTCATTACCTTTTAGCAAAATATATAGTTTCCCAATTTATTTCTTTAATAAGGTCTATTTTTGCTTTTGCTTTGTCTGAGATCATGATTGCTACCCCTGTCTTTTTTCTTTTAGTTGAAGCATAATGGATTCTGCTGTAACCCCTTATTTTCACTCTGTTCATGTCTCTCTGTTTCAGGTGTGCTTCTTGTAGACTATATATTGTTGGGTTCTGATTTCTCATGCATTCTGCTATTCACTTACATTTCTTACATTTTATGGGTGAGTTTATACCATTCATATTCACAGTTTTGATTACTAACTGTGTGTTTCTCTCCATCCTATTTTTTTTCCCTTTTTATCCTTTTCTTTTTACTTTGTCCCTCCTCAAAAGTCTATTTTGTTTCTGACCACTGCCTCCTTCAATCTTCCCTTCTATCAGATCTCCTCACCTTCTCTTATTCCTTTCCCTGTTGGGTAAGATATACTTATGTACCCAACTAAGTGTATATGTCATTCCCTCTGAACTAATTCCAATCAAAGTGAGATTCGAGTATTGCTCACTACCACCACCCATTTCCCCCCATATACACACTGTAAAAACTCTTTCCTAAATGCCTCTTTTATGTAAGATAATTTTCATAATTCTTCCTCTTCCTTCTCCCTTCTCCCAGTATATCCCTCTTTTTCACGTTTTTTTTTTGAGATCATGCTACCATAGTCAACTCACATCCATGCTCTCTGTCTATGTATAGTCCTTCTAACTGTCCTAGTAATGATAAAGTTCTTAGGAGTTACAAGTATCACTTTCCCATATAAGAATACAAATAGTTTAATCATATTAAGCACTTATGTTTCTTTTTCAGGTTTACCTTTTCATACTTTTCTTGAGTCTTGTGTCTGAATATCAACTTTTCTATTCAGCTCTGGTCTTTTCCAGAAGTTCTTGAAAGTCCGCTATTTCATTTTTCCTCTGAAATTATACTCAGTTTTGCTGAATAGATTATTCTTGGTTGTAAAACTAGCTCCCCATAATTTCATAACTGCCAATTTAGGTAGTCTTTTCTTGGTCTTCATCCTTACTTACCTCTCTGTTACATTTGATAATGTTGACTAACTTCTCCTCTGAGATTCTCTACCCTCTCTGGGTTTTCATGACATTACTCTCTCCAGGTTCTCCTCCTACCTATCTGATTTTCTCAGTTTTCTTTTCTGGTTTGTTTTGCATACCCCCAATGGTAGTTGTTCCATAAGATTATATTCTACTCTTTCTTTGCTTCTTTCTCTGTACTTTCTTGCTGACTTTATAAGTTTTCATGGGCTTAATTATCATCTCTACGGGACATGACTCAGACCTATTTATCTGCCTCAGTCTTTCCACTGACTTTCAGTATAGTATTACCAACTACCTATTGAATATTTCAAGCTAAATGTCCTAGAGACATCTCAAACTAAAACAAACATATCCAAAGCAGAAATCATTATCTTTCCCCCAAACACCACCCTTCTAACCAAAGTTTCTTATTTCTGTTACAGGTACCACCATCCTCCCAGTCCTCCAGGTTTATGACCTCAACATTAACCATGACTCCTCACTCCCCTAATTTCATATGCAATAAGTTCCCAAATCTTGTCATTTCTAAGTCTATATGTCATTTATCTGCACATTCTACTAAGCCATCACCTTAATTCAAGCCTTCAACATTTCTCCCCTCAATTATTGAAACAGCCTTCTAAATAGTTCCCCTGCTCAAATCTTTCACCACTCCAGTTCATCCTACACAGTACTGCCAAACTAATTTTCCTTAAACACAGATTTGCCCACACAATTCCCCTATTCAACCAACTTTAGTGGCTTTCTATTGCCTCTAGGATAAAATATAAACTCCTCTGTTTGGTTTTTAAAGCCTTTCACAAGCTGGTCTGAGCCTCTCTTTCCAGTCTCATTAAACATTACTTCTTTTCCATCACTCTACAAAACAGCCAAAACAGCCTTCTCTCTGTTCTTCACATTCAACATTTCATCATCTATCTCTGTCTTTGCAGCAGCCATTCCCCATGACCAAGATGTACTTCCATCTTACCTCTGCCTTATAGAAGTCACTACCTCCTTCAAAACACAACTCAAGCAACACCTGCAGAAAGCCTTTCTTGATCTTCTCAGTTGCTAGTATTCTCCCTCCATGACTGCTTTATATTTATTTTTATTTCATATATATATATAGATATGTGTGTGTAGATAGACAGAGAGATAGATTACATAGATATAGATATGTCTCTGTATACATTCATGTGTGTGTTGTCTTCCAGATAGAATGTAAACTTCTGGTTTATATTTGTGTCCTTGGGTCTCAGTGCCTACTCCAGTTCTTGGCATATTTATTGTAAACACATAATTAATCAATACTTATTGACTGATTACTAAAGCAAGTTAAGAACTTATTTGATGCTCTACTTTTAGCACAGAAAGAGAGTTGCAGCAGCTGTCCAGACCATCAAGGGTGATACCACTTCTATATCAAATATCTTCATGCCAGATTTGTGATCTGTTCCCCAAATGGGAATCAATTCCATCTTTCTGTCCTGGCAATCCTAATGTGCTTTGATGATAATATTTATTTTATTCCTGCTTCCACATATCTTTATCAACTGCTCTTTACCATACTTCTCCACTCTGGTTCCTGCACTTCCTCACAGGAATATATTTTCTTAATATATTATGCTACTCACTGTGTTCCTTTAATTATACTCTTGCTTTGAATAAGGCAACTTTGACACCTAATTTGCCTTCTTAAATTAGGATGTCTAGTTCATTTTGCTTAGGCCTTTGTACAGACACATTTGAGGTCCTGTGTTTTGTTTCTGCCTCCCTTCTTGGATTTTGCCTCTACTGAATTTCTGGGTACTTTGTCTATAATTCTTCCTACATTGTAGGTCCAATCTATGATATGCAGCTTACTGGACGTACTCAAACATATCTTGCTTCCTTTTCTATTTGAAGTTCTTCTCATTAGATCATTTAGAGTCCAGGAAAATACATTTTTACTATCCCTTGTTAGATATACTGCCTGCCTGACCACTAGTCAGGCATTCCTGTACTTTCAGCAGTGCTTCAGAAACCCAAATTCTGTTCTTAGACACCATCTTCTTAAGCAACTGTTGACTTCCTAAATCTGCCTTTCTTTTTGAAGTCCTTGCCTTCAATTTGCAGAAGGAACTAAAAACAAGTGTTTGCTGGAAGGTCTTCAGTTATTTTGCCCTAAGTTTCATCATCCTTTGCATGTATTTCTGGATTCCCTCTAGCACAATAATCTTTGTCCAGAAGACTCACTAGATGTGGGTTGTAGTCATAGGCATTGATGGAGCAAGCAAATCTGTGATCCTCATAATATGCATGCCCAGGACAGCAGTCATTGGGTTTGATAATGCTCTATCATAACCCATTCTTGCCCCAAGAGGAAAGCAGACCTCTATATTGTTATGTAAAATCAGAAAAAATCAATTCAAATCCTGGCTCTGGCACTTATTGCTGCCATAAGCTGGGGCAAATTACTTCTCCTCTTTGGGTCTCAAAATCCTTATAAAGAAATGAAGGGCTTAAGAGGTTAGATTTCAGAAAAACCTGGAAAGACTCACATGAACTGATGCTGAGTAAAGTGAGCAGAACTAGAACACTGCACACAGTAACAGCAACATTGGGCAATGACAAACTGTGACCATCTCAGCTCTTCTCATCAATACAATGTTCTAAGACAATTCCAAAAGAATCATGATGGAAAATGTTATTCACTTCCAGAGAAAGAACTATAGAGTTTATATAAACATCAAAGCATACTATTTTTCCTTTTTTTGTTGTTTATTTTTCATGGTTTTTTACTTTCATTCTGTTTCTTCTTTCACAACATGACTAATGTGGAAACATGTTTAACATGATTGCACATGCATAGCCTATATCAGATTGCTTGCCCTTTGGGGAAGGGGAAAGGGGAGAGAGGGAGAGAGAAAAATTTGGAACTCAAAATCTTATTTTAAAAATGAACACTGAAAACTATCTTTACATGTAATCAGAAAAAAAAACTATTTACAGAAAAGCGAGGGAGAGAAACATGGAATAGGAGATAAAGAGTTAACCTGGGAGTTACAAAGACCTGGAAACAAGCCCTGTCTCTGACACAAACTAGCAAGTCCCTTAATCTTATAGTTCCCAAGACAACTCTCTAAAACCACAAATTACATGGCAGGTAATTCAAATTGATACAGGCAATTTCATCACTGTAAGGTCCCCACCCCTCACTCACCAAAAAAAAAAAAAAAAAGATCTTAGACTAAATGGTATTTAAAGTACTTTCCAGCTCTAAATTTATAGCTCAATGACCCTATTGTTTGGGATACCAATAATTGTTTCAGTACTCTTCAAGAAAAAGTCACTAATTACCATTATTTGTTTCTTCTATTCCTTCTTCCTCTTCCTCCTCCTCCTTTTCCTCCTTCTGTTCTTAGACACCATCTTCTTAACCAACTGTTGACTTCCTAAATCTGCCTTTCTTTTTGAAGTCCTTGCCTTCAATTTGCAGAAGGAACTGAAAACAAGTGTTTGCTGGAAGGTCTTCAGTTTTTTTGCCCTAAATTTCATCATCCTTTGCATATATTTCTGGATTCCCTCTAGCACAATAATCTTTGTCCAAGGGAATCACTAGATGTGGGTTGTAGTCATAGGCATTGATGGAGCAATAGAAGCAATAGATCAATAGATCTATTGCAATAGAGCAATAGATCTCCTCATAGAAGATGATCGCTTTCCTTGCAGCCCCTATAGACATCATGCCTTAGAGGAAAAACAGCTGTTTCCTCTTCAGATACTCCAGGTTCCTCTTTTTCAGTCATGGCTTAAGGTCTCTTAGGTTCAAATATTCATTCTCTGCTTCTCTCCCTTATATGTGACATTCTTCCACATTCCATATTCCTGCCTGAGATCACCATTGCTCTCTATCTTTTCCTCCTTCCTTTTCATACTGAAGTCATTCTTAAGGAATACTTCACTTTCCAGAAAATATAGAAAATGGATTGGCATTCTTTGGACCCCTTTCCCTTCTCTTTGAGGACATTTCCCACTTGAAATAGGGCACAGCAAAAATTACTCTTGCTCTCCCTACCTTCTGAAAACAAGGTCCTCATTTCGTGTAAGTGGTTCTTGTCATTCACTCGTGGAAGACTGATGTAGCAACTTCCTGGGAGGGCATGTGGCCCCAGAGCTATCACTCATATTTTCACTTTGTTAGCCCTTTTCTATCTTCAATCCCAACTTTCTTCACCTTGGCCTTCCTCTCCCTCTCTGACATTTCTACTCCTTTTCCCTTAGTCTTTCTCTTTCTCTTCCTTCTCCTTCAGCTTAACTCATTTTCCTTCTCCTTCTCCTTCATCTGGAGTCCTCTGTCAGCTAGAGTTCTTTTCTTCCTTCAATTTGAATTTTTCTCTTCCTTAAGGGCTTTCACATTCCTCCCTTGCCTCCACCCCCAACCATTTGATGGTTTTGTCTAGCAAGATTTGGGAATTTCAAGTGAAAAATGAAAGCAAAAGAAATGCTCCTTTCTTTGACCGCCAGCATTGGAACATGGACATATCTACTCTTCTTAAACCACACTCACCCCTTCCTACCAGGTGGACTAGTCTATTGCCTTCCCACAAGTAAGCATTCAAAGGAAGAAAACAATGGGAATGTCTCCAAGGTTCACCTGGACCCATCCCCCTCACCAGACCATCATTACAACCTGTCTTGTAGTTTTAGCAATGGGAAAACCAAAATGAAGGACCCCTCTCCACATGGCTTTAATCTCTCTACTATTGAGTAGTCTATGAGTTATTAATAAAAACAAAACCATAACATTTTCATTCAATTTTAGCTCTAAAACATTTATTTGAGGGGAAGGGGGAAGAAAAGTAGATTTCTTCTACTCTGACATTTAGACAAAGAAGGCTCATCCCTTTTGTCTCTTTAACTCTATGTACCAAAAGCTATTCACTTGGAGACTCACTGCTTTCAATTAAGGACATATACATATAAAACTAAGTTATGATCTGTTGTCATTGTATATCTAGAGCAATCAAGCTTCTAAAATACTATATAAGTCAGAAATTATGAACAACTTAAAGAGAGAAATCTTATCATAGAAGTCTACTGTTTATTGGAAGAGGAGCATTGGGCAAACAGATCTCCCTCTTTCTATCTTTGTCTCTGTCTATTTCTCCAAGTCTCCTTCCCTCCCTCTTCTCTAATTTCCAGTTCACAGTCTGCCACAGTGCTGTCATTGCTAGATTCTCCCTTCTACAGCTTCTCCCCTGTCTCTAAACATCATTCCCCTGTAGGGGAGGGGGATTTATTCTCTCCCTCTGGAAGATGATTCCCAGAAGTCCACAGGACTAGTCTCTAGGAGCCTTTTCTCTTAGCCATGAGAGGATGGCTGTATCTCATAGCCTAGTTACACTCCTTAAATGTTGTTCATTGGCTTTGTGTACTATTCCAAAACCTTGAGCAAAATGAGTGTCACTTAACTCTAGAATTCTTTGCTGACCCTAAGGTCAGTGTAAGATATTCTGAGTAATCATAATTATGTAAATATGGCTCAAGCCTCCATCCAGAAATTATTCACCAAAAAACTAGGTAGGAATCTATCAAATAGCAAACTATTTAATAGAATAGAATAGTAATAAAAATTAAAAAAGGGAATTCCAAGTCACAGAATTATTCTGAGTCTCTTCATACACGAAAATATGCAATCTTCTACCACATCCCACCCCGACAGGGAAGAAGACACTCTGCCAGAAAAACACCTGGTGCCATGTATGAGCAAGCTCGAGTTCATGGCTACCATTCCTTCTGTTAGCTCCTGCCACCCAGCTAGGCCTTGCTGTCCCTGAGTCTCCCAGTTCCCAAGAGAGTTTCCAGAGCACTCCTTGACATCCTCACTCTATTCTATCCTCTCTGATTCCACAGATATCTCCCGGCCCTCTAGGGCTTGTGTTTCATGCCTTGGAAGAGAAAAGTCAGTTACTCCACAAGCTATTGCTGCCATCTGCTGGCACTATCATTGGCTACTGTGGCTTCCCTTTTTTTGTTAGGTAGGGTAAGGAGAGGGGAGTAAGAG
>CM053601.1:165792755-165850606 GCA_028646575.1 Pseudocheirus occidentalis
ACCATAATGTCAGGAAGGTGATTGCCATGACTTGGAAGAGAATTGGATTTAAGTGAGGCAGGGCTGTGCAGAGTCATTAGCTTCACTGTCTCCTCTGAGGGTCCAGTGGGAAGATAGATATCAGGACACCTGGAGATGGCCCCAGCTACAGTGGGAGACCTCCAGATTCTGTTAGGACCAAGTGGCATCCTGACTGATTACTTAACCAGTGCTCTGTCTATTGTACTGTGCCTATATTCACATAGCTGCCTAGTAGCAGAGCAACGTCTAGAGCCTGGTTTCCTTGGGTCCCAATATAGCACCCTTTCTAATGCTCTGTTAGGTACCCTCTGTTGTCAGGGAGCTTTCCATCTAATTTCATTTTGTTTTGACTGGGCTTGTGTTTTTATTGGTGCTTGGAAATCCCGATGAGGAATTTTCCTCTACTGTATTTGATCAGACCTCATTCAGCAACTCAGAGTCTTAGATAGAGGTTAAATGACTTTTCCAGCATCACAATAGAGAGACAACTTAGTACCCATGAAATCATTAGAAAACAGTAGTGTCTAAAGAGCTGTGTGGCAAGGTGGATAAAGGCTGGGTTTGGAGTTAGAAAGACCCAGGTTCAAGCCCTGACTCTGGTATGTCTGATCTGTATAACCCTTGATTTCTTCTTAGATCCTCAGCCACCTCTCTGGGACTTAACCATGAGGCTGTAGATGGTTGGATGGTGCACGAGGCTTTCACGTCAGGAACCTTTCAGGCTTTAAATCAACGGTTCTTAAAATTTTCATTTCAGTGCCTCTTTATACTCTTAAAAGTTATTGAGGATCCCAAAGAACTTTTGTTCATTTATCATATCATAAATTAAAGCCAATATTTTTTGAAAGTTTATTCACGTAAAATGAACAATAGTAAACCCATTGCTGTGTAAAACAACTATGTGTTCCCCCCAAAAATGAGTGAAAAGAGTAGCATTGTTTGTTTGTTTGTTTTTTTATGTACTTTAGCAAATCTCTTTGATGTCTTGCTTAATAGAAGACAGCTGGATTCTCGTATCTGCTTCTCCATTCAGTCTGTTGATATGTTGTTTTGGTTGAAGTAGATGAAGAAAATCTGGACTCCCACAGATATGTAGTTTGGAAAAAAGGAGCAGTGTTTTCATAGGCAAATAAGTATTATTTATTCTTAGTATTATTATGAATATAGTTTTCACTTTGTGGACCTCCCAAACAGGTCTTAAGGTCTCTTAGGTCTGTAGAGCATACTTGGAGAACCTCTGCTTTGGGAATTCTTGGTTGTATGGGGCTTAGTGTGTCATAAGCTCAGACAGTAAGTGGAAAGAGTTCTGTAATTCCTCCAGGTGCTAATGGTTCACTCCCCCTTCCCACCTGCCTTCTTTCTGTTTTGTATATAGCCTGTAGATACTAAGCTACGTATATGTTCTATCCTTTCATTAATGGAAGTTCCTTGAAGGCAGGAACAGCTTCTCTTTTGTCTTTGTATTCTCAGAGCCAAGTATAGAACTTGGCCACATAGTACATATTTAATAAATGCTTGTTGATTTATTGAAAGAAGAGAGAGAAGATTTCTTCTCCAAGATCTTTTTTTCTGGTTTAAGGGACATTCCCTTTCTTTTCAGATTCCCTCTATCTTCCTATTAACTCAGTTATCTATTTGTTTATTTATTTATCTGTTCATTCATTCATCTATCCATCTATTTATTTATTTGATTGCTCCTGAAATTTCACCCAATGTGTTTCAGTTGTATTCTTCAGATTTATTTCTCTGTATATACCCAGTCCGTCTCCCACTTCCACCCTTTCACTAGCCAGTATTTTGTTATAGCCACAGTGTTTTGGAAGACTGTTCTTTTTCCTCTCCTCTGTAAGTATTATACCCCTGGGATGGTCTATTGTGGAGGAGCCTCTCTGTTCCCAAGAGGTGATGGGGAAGGAGAAGGTAGCACAAAGGACCTACCAATTAAAACTGCACATTTGGATTGTAATTCCATTTTTGCTGTGGTGTGAGATTCAGAAGTGTAGACAAGAGCCACAGGCTTGGAAAAGATGTGATATTCCAATGAAATTGGATAATTTCTGACCTGGTGGTCAGTTTTATTGAATGCGGAGGACCACGTCCAGATGCTTCCAGGTCTTTTCTGTCCAGGAGAAGGGTTTGATGCTTCATCACGCTTATTTTGACAGGGTTCAAGTATAGTTTCGTAGTCTGACTGGGGTTAAATATCAGGCATCAAGGGCCATGTTTGAGAAGTTCACCAAGGTCTCTGCTTGGTTAACAATGTCTTGGACCAAAGATTGATGCAATGATTGCACAGAAAATTGCTTCTGTTATCCATAATTTAGTATTGCCCATGAGTGGGTAGACACCACATGTATTCTTCATGAGGTCTGAGAAACTCTGCCACCACCAGGCATTTGTTCCATAAGCGAGTTTCCAGGCCTATGCAATTTCCTTTTTGGAAAATATTCAGTAGCAGGTGGCAGGCATTACATTAAGTTAGCCTCTTCATGTTAAAACTGAGGCAGAGTTGGCTGCTGGGATGCTACCATCTTTTCATCTCCATCACCTGGGCTGTGATGATCCGGGAACCAATGTGATGGCTAGCATCTCTGTCCATTACAAATATTCTAGACTTGTAGACTGGTGAACCAGTGGTCCCTATAAGAGCTTTCAAGACAGCATCAGAGGGCAGCTAGGTGGTACAGTGAATAGAGCACTAGCCCTGGAGTCAGGAGTACCCGAGTTCAAATCCAGCCTCAGATACTTAACGCAAAAAAAATTAGCCATGTGACCTTGGGCAAGTCACTTAACCCCAATTGCCCTACCTTCCCCCCTCCAAAAAAGCAAAAAAAAAAAAAAAGACAGCATCAGAGGAAGTGAGAACATTGGAGTCATCTTACCTGTTGTCTAAGGTGTGGTTTTGAACCACTGTATGGAGCAGGGTTTGCTAACAGTCTCCTATTTGGTCTTTAATCTTGAGCATCACAATATGAAAATAATATAATTGAAATGTAGATTCTGGGTGATGATAACAATGGGTAGAACTGGGATGATCAACTCCCAACTTATTCTCCCTGGTCATAATACTGTTGCATTTACTTAGCATGTCTTCCATTTCTTGATCTGGGTACTGGTTGTACTTTCCAGGAGAATGCAAGCCTGTTGAAGGCAGGGATTGGTCAGTGTTTTTGTTTTGTTTTTATATTTTCAACATCTAGCATAATGCCTTCCCACATAGGCATTTAATAGATAATCTTATTCATTTGAATTGAGAGTCTCTGCTAGTAGCTATGTTGAATGTAGTAGGTTATCACCATTGATGGAAATGTAAAAATAAAACAAAAATACATAATACGCCCAAGTATTTGCAATGGGAATGTGTATTCAAGTGTATGAGAGAGAAGAGAGAGGAGAAATAGAAAAAGGAGAGAAAGAAGAGAGGAAAGAGTGTGTTATAAAATAAGGGCATAGTGGATTGAGGGCCAGTGTCAGAGTCCAGAAAATATACCTGGTTTCTGGTTCTCCATCTGACATTTCTATGATCCAGGGCAAATCACTTAACCTCTCAGTAACCATACCTCCAGGAACTTCCTAAGTGTGTGAGACACAGCAAGTACTGATCTGTATGGAATTCCCAGAGAAATTACAGGTCTTGTCCCCAAAAAAGTAGTTAGAAAGAAAGTAGAAAATAGGTGGATGGAGGGATGGATGGATGGATGGATGGATGGATGGAGACAGACAAATGGATGGATGGATAGATAGATAGATAGATAGATAGATAGATAGATAGATTCAAAAGCAGATAGATAGATTCAAAAGCAGATAGATAGATTCAAAAGCAGATATAGATAGATTCAAAAGCAGATAGATAGATAGATAGATTCAAAAGCAGATAGATTCAAAAGCAGATAGATAGATAGATTCAAAAGCAGATAGATAGATAGATAGATAGATAGATAGATAGATAGATAGATAGATAGATAGATAGATAGGTAGATAAGGGCTGTGTATGGATGAGTGTGTATATATGTTTGTGAATGTATCTGTGTATTGGTCAGACCTATGATTTCATCTGTTAGGGAGGTCCCAGCATAGAAAGTGTTTTCACTGATGTAAAGACTTGATCTCTCTATCACTTAATGACTTAGCTGCATGGGGTACTGAGAAGCTAAGGATCTTGTCCACAGTTATATATCTAGAAAATCAGAGACAGGCCTTGAACCCAGGTATGTCTGGGTTTTGAGTCCAAGACTGATCCCTGCTGACTCTTTCCTATGCACATATCCTTAGAGAGAGAGAGAGAGAGAGAGAGAGAGAGAGAGAGAGAGAAATAGAGAGAGAGAGACTCTGAAACAGATACATTATGACATCACATGCGAAACTAGTAGTCTTGTCTCTTGAATGCTTTTATCAAAACTACAGAAAATAAAAACACTGGACGTGTTTGCATGTGTGTAGAGCTTGGGCTTGGGCTAATTATGATCACTCACTCAGTTGACCTTGTTCGTCGAGGTGGGCATTTTAAAATATTGGATCAAGCCAAGGTTTAAAAGAATATTTTTTTTCAGTAGAAATGAAAAAACCTCCAAGCAGAGGGTTTTGTTTTTGTTGTACTGTGAGTTGGAATTGGGGTGAGGATGTGGGTGGGGAAGAGAGCATTTTTTTTTTGGTATATCTCTATCACCACTCAATAAATAAGCAGATTCAGTCCTTTGTTTTAAAATGTAATCAGTAGAGAGATTGTATTTGCACTGCTTGTAAGCGAATGGCAGAAGTGAAATTACTTCTCTTCTATCTCATTTTGTGTCATAAAATGTTATGGGATGCAGGCTGTTTTTCCTCTTCCTAGAGCTTCTTGCATTGATATTGGCTTGGAGTGGGGGGATTTAACAGGGATGGGGGGGGGGTGGTAGAAATCGAGAAATTTTTCCTCTCCTTTCTTTTTCTTTGAACCCAGATCTGTTCCAAACTTCAGAGTTAAGAAATACATACTCTTTTGTAGTATTCCCTTCCACCCTTCAGTGTCTGAAAATATCTTCTGGAATAAGCCAGAGCTTCAGGTTCGACAGATACTGGTAAATTCCAGGAATAAAAGAGAGTTTGAAGAAGATCTCATATTGTGAAGCAAGTGATTGCTAATTGGACTGTGCCCTTATTAGCAAGGCCTTCAGCTGCCTAAGTGAGGATGCCAATAAGAGTTGGTTGGAACCTGCAAAGGAATGTGAACTTTGAGGTGGGGGTGGGGGTCATTTGATTACAGAACATTCTCTCTGTCTCCTTGAGTCTCTGTCTCTGTCTCTGCCTCTCTCTCTCTCTCTCTCTCTCTCTCTCTCTCTCTTTCCCTCTTTCTCTCTCTCATATATACACAAAACAACATATAATAAGAAAAGAAAATCCATCTTAGCCACTGATGGCATTGGGGGGGGGGAGATGCATTGTTATCAGAATGAAATGCATTTTTAAATTGACTTTTTATAAGGTATCCTTAAGGCAGATTTTTATCCGAACCATAATTCATGGGGAGATCACTCCCCCAACCCCCTTCAAGGAAATAAAATAAATGATTTAACACGGCAGTAATTATTGCCTGACTTCAAAAGTCAGGAGCGTGTGTGATAAATGTGAACGTCCCCCTTCTTCCCCCCACTGAGAATTTCTTTATTCATTAATTTTTTAAGATGGAAGTATAAGCAAAAGTAAGTGTTCTTGGATAACCTCTAACATTGTGCGGTTGCCCACAAAACCTCTGCTTATTAACTACATTATTGATAAAAAAAAAAGAACCCTCACCATGCAGCAGGAAATGAGGCTGCTGATTCTGCTGTTTGCTTAAATGTGGAGACTGTTTAAGCTACAGATAAGTTACATCACTGTGTTCACTGGATAACTATGGGGAGCGTTGAAATGGCCAATGGCAGGAAGAGTAATGGGTTCCTTTCATTGGTTTTATCAGAGAATCTGAGAGCAGGAATGGACCTCAGAAGCTACCTGGTCCAGCTCCTACCTGAACAAGACTCCCCTGTATAACATCCCTAATAGATCCACTGGTCTTTGCTCAAAGACTCCCAAGGAGGGTGAAATGCACTAACCCACAAGGCAGCTCCTTCCATCCTTGAAGAAGGCTCTAATTGGCAGCGAGCTGTATTGGACAGTTTGATTTTGCTTCATTTTATCTTCACTTAGGGCAAGTCTAAAGTTGCCCATCTCTTTGCAGCTTAGACACAGTGCTCTTAATTTGGCACATTATAATCAAGCAAAACAAATCTAATCCCAGAAGGGTCTATGGAATCCATGGATCTAGGGTCCAAGAGCTTAAAAAATATTTCGATAACTGTATTTTGTATACTATACTTAATTTATCATTTTAGTCATTGAGTTCTTTTGTAATCCTATATATTTTCTTGTTGAATTTAAAAATATTCTGAGAAAAGGTCTATAGAATCAAATGTGAAAGTATTTGTAAATCCAGGCACACAGTTGATGCTTAACAAATGCATTTTCTCATCCCTTCCCCCTTCACCAAGCTTTCAAAGTGGCCAGTCACACACATGCACACACACCTTCTGTCTCTCTGTCTCTCCCCCTTCCTCCCTTCCTCCTCCCATCTCTCTCTCTCTCTCTCTCTCTCTCTCTCTCTCTCTCTCTCTCTCTCTCTCTCTCTCTCTCTCTCTCTCTCTCTCCTCCCTCCCCCCCTTTTGGACAGTCTTTCAGATACTTGAAGATAGCTACCATTCCGACTACAGTTGTTCTCTAGCATAAAAAGGTCACACGAAATCCATCACACCAAGACTGGCTGAAGTTATCCACAAGAAGAAAATTTCGGAGGACATGATCCTTGGCTTTAGTTTTTAAAGTTATTACTGCCCTGGAGGCTTTAGATTTGTTTTGCATAGCTCCAAAGGGAAAAACTATAAGCAATGAGTGGGTTTGGCAGATAAAGGGATTTTGAGGGGTAATTTTTTGAGGAAAAATTTTTTAAAAGCAAGCAATTTCCTAACAGAGGTGGAATGTGGTAACTGAAAAGGTAGTGAGTTCTGCGTTGCTGAAGGTCGAAAAGTAGAGTCTACATATCTTCTTAAGCATGAAATTGGGGTGGTGGGGAGGGGATTCCCTGCTGAAACCAGGACTGGACTTGAAGGTCTTTCCAGTTCTTAAGATTCTGTTATTTTGGCAGCATACTTAAGGTGGAAGAAACCAAATGCAGAATAGTAAGCCCTCATTCACACAAACTTCCCTAAGCAAAGATGTGGAGAGCTGTGCACAACACTTAGGGGAATGCAAAAACAAATGTTCAAAGGTCTCTCTCTATTTGTATGGAACCTATAATGTAAATGAAAAACATACATCAAAAAATAGGCCCTAGATTATCCCTTACCTTGGTTTGTAGCTAATTTACAGAGCACTTCTCCATGTATGTCACTTGCTTTAATCATCCATGTGTCCACCCCGCTGATGCTTTGTGGATGTGCCTGGATAACCTTGGCTTCCTAAAACATTGGAGGGCAGTTTTGGGCACATTCTGCCAAACTCAAAGGGCTTTCGGGATGAGTCCAGGACAAGTTCTTTGAAAATCTCTTATTAAGGGGACTGGAGAGAGTTTGGGTGGAACTATGAAATATATATAATATATATAACATATATATACACATATATGCATATATATATATAACCAAATGTAGACCTCATTTGCTTTTCTAAATGAATGACAATCCAGATATCGCTGCAGTTTATCTAAAATCAGATGTCTCAAAATGAGAAAGCATCAATAGCTTTGCTGTCCTTTTCCTCATTATTGATGGTGGTAATCCACATGTGTAAAGGCAGATTGTTTGGTGTGACTTGATGCCTTGGCCATGCTACCTTGGCTCTGAGCACTGTAGAGCTCAGGATCACTTTTAGTTTAATTTTTTAAGATGAACTTCTCACTTTCAGCCTCTTAGAACTTCCTGAAAAATGTCCAAGGGAAATCTTTTCTCATTACCTTTAAATATTTGTTTCAGAAAGTTCTTTAGAGGCTAAAAATGAGAGGAATTCCTTAGTTCTCCATCATGCCCCCAAGCAAGATGCATTATTCTCCCACCCTCCCCTTTCCACTCTTTTAATGTATTGCCTTCCTATTCAAATGGAAATGTATGAACCTTGTAGGTTTTCAGTGTGTACTTATTGACTGGACTGACAGTAAGTGGCTGAGCTAGAATTTGGGCCTGCCTACTTCTGCTTCCAGATCCAGTATTCTTTCTGCTGAACCACACCAGATATTCTAAAGGATTTTTTTTCTTTGTATAGAAGTTGAGCTCAACCCCTGGATCTCTTCCTAAGGTCTCTTCTGTCTCTGAGATTTGGTGGCATATTCTTTTTTGGTGGCTACATTCTCTTTCAGTTATATGCAGGCAAAGAAGTTCAGATGTAAATTTTCACTTGGGACTTTATTTTTGGCAAAGATTTCATCCATTCTTTGAGACTAACCAAGTGACATGGAGACTCATCCTCAAACAATCAATTGAATTGATTATTCGAAGGTAGATTGGCCAATTGATGCTCCAGAGTGATCCATCTATTATGTCATTTGACACACTGAAGTAACCAGATTTCCTCTTATTTGGGTCCTAGGGATGACTGATCTAAGCTTCTGTTAAACAATAGATCTGCTCCTTGACAATTAACTTTCATACCAGCTGGAAAAAGGCAATCAGAATGGTCCATCTGTGTGTCCCTGTGCCCACAGCACTGTTCACAAATCCCTGCACTTAAGTGATATATAAAGATCATTTAGTTTGACCTTTTTCATAGGTTCATAGAATTAGAGCAGGGAGGGACCACAGAGACCATTTGGTTTAATATCCCTCCTTTTCCAAAGGAGAAGCTTGAGGTTCAGGCTTATGGTAGTGAAGTAACTTTCCCAAAGTCACACAAAAGTCAGAATAAGAGGCAGAATTGGAACCCAGGTCTTCTGAGGCAGTGTTCTTTCTACCAAACCAAGTTGTCCACAAACATTCAAGCATCTACCGTATTCTGGGCACTGTTCTAAGCCCTAGAGGGATACATGAACAAACAAAAAAAGTAGGCCACAGAACCATAAAATGTCAGAGCAGCTATCTAATGCAACATAGAATCCACAAAATAATCTCTGTTATGGCATATCATACAAATGATCATACATATTTTTTCTTGAAGATGTCCAGGAAAAGGTGGTCCATGGTCTCCAAGACAGCCCATTTGATTTTGCAAGAGCCCTAATCTTTAGGGAGATTATATGTGTGTATGTATGTGTGTTTATGTATATATGTATGCATGAATATATTGTATATATATATACACATACATGCATGTGTGTATGTATGTGTGTATGTGTGTATTCCCTATACAAATTGAACTCATTACTCCTAAGTCTACTTTCTGAGGCCATCTTGGATGAGTTGAATCCGTTTTCCACATGGCAGTCTCTCTTACACTTAAAGATAGCTATCAGTTCCTCCTGATTTTTTTCCTCTCCAGGATAAACATCCTCAATTTCTTCAAGGGGTAGTGAGCACCCTCATTAGTTTGTGTGCTCCTGGAGACTAAGGACTGTCTTTTACCTTTCTTTTTATCTCTAGCATTATAGCACAGTGCCTGACACATAGAAGGTACTTCATAAATGTTTCACTGATTTGCCATGGATTCAAAACTCCTGTTTTTTTTCGATTGCTCTTCTCTGGAATCCTGTTTCAAAGAGTTGGAAATGGAGATGCATTAAGGTGCAGTGAATTGTCCAGGCTCATACAGGCAGTTCAGTTGAGCTAAGGCTAGACTTCATGCTTTAGAACTCCCAGTATTCTCACCCATGTGCTGGTTAAATGTACAAATGCCCCTAGTGAGTCTTTTCAGGAACCCTGGGATTTTTCTTCTGATCAGGAGAGATTTCCATCTCCGTTCTGCTATATTCTGTTGCTTCCCTAGGTTATTTTCCATGCTTGCCCAGTATGCTCCTTCAAACCAACTTGTCCTTGCCTTGCCAGATTCCTGCCCTGTTTTTGGCTTTGCTTTAGATAGCCTGAGTCTGCCCTCCTGATTATATGCTAAGCCAACTCTAACCTGGCTAGGTTTCTTTCATCTTGCTCTCCTTTGCACATTAGGGACACTCTAGACCGATTGCAAACTCCTTACTTCCAGGCCATCTCCAGACCATGCCTCCTTGTCTGGCCTTCATCCTCACCTTCTTCCCACCAGAATCTTGGACCCTTTCCCTGCAACAACCCTAGGTTCTAAGAAGTGGATCTACTTGGATCCAGGTTTTTACCTCATTTCAAAGCCATTTCACACATGGTACCAGGTGTATATTCCCACTGCCAATTTCCAGCTCCATTTTATGTAGTCTTTATGCCGCTTCTTAGGGGCAGGGATTGATTGCGTTGCTGACTTTTATTTGTACCTGTAGTAGTTAATATAGGAATATAGTAAACACTTAAATTCTTACCTCTCTCTCTGTATCAAGTATTCTCTATCTTGTCTATGTGCAGGTGGTTCCCTATGACTCTCGTATGTCTTCCTTCATCTTTGCCCAGTAGACCTGCTATCTTTCAAAGCATAGCTTTGAGGTCTTTCCTCAATACTCTACGTGAGGTCTTTCCTAATACTCTACTCTCCAACTGCTGTTGGTGCCTCACTGTTGAAATTGCTTCCCATGAGTACAATGTGAAGGCTGGACAGTGAGGGCCCAATCTGTAGAGCATGGTCAGATCTACTGTTTCTTTTGGGTTATATTGAGCATGCACAGATGTCCCTTCCTGGTTTCATTCCAATGTGTGGAACTTTGACAGAATGCTCTCAACCATGTATGACTGAAGGGTTGGTACTATGTGATGGTAAAAGTCTTCTAATTGGCTGGAGAGGTGTTAGATCTGATGACTCAGGAGATGCTTAGCTGAAACTGAGTTGGCTTAGAAAAGGGACTACCTTCTGTCTTAGTCTCTTTTCCTTCTGGTCTCAAATGGATCAATATTGTTAATACAAGCACCTAAAGGGTGAGTCCTAGGTGATCCTAGGTCCTTAATCCCTGTAGGAAGAATGCCACATGTTCTGGTTGCTCTGTAGAGACTAGGGTTCCCTTTTGGGAGAACAAATTTGATCTCTTTGACTTTTTATTTATTTATTGTTTCTTTATTATGTCTTTGGGAAAGCCTTTGCAAACACAGAAACAGCCACTTTATAGGTACTAGATAAGCACTGACCCCAGATAAGCTTTGTAAAGTGTTCTTTGGTTTTTTTTTTTTTAATCTAACTGTATAATTGGTAATTAACAGAATAGTGCTTAGGTTTCTACATGGACTCTTGGGTGCAGGTGGAAGATGTTTGTGTGTGTGTCAAGGGGGCAGCCATATAGAACCTTGACTAGGCACAGCCATTTGTCCAACCTTATAAAAATGCTAGATTTGCAGTCAGGTTCATCTTGTCTGAGTTTGAATTCTCTCTCCCACTAACTACTTTTGTTAGCTTGGCTAATTTATTTAACTTAATTTTCATCTGTAGAAGGTAGAGACTGGAACAGATTAGTGATCCTTGGCTTTTCTTACTCACAGTGATATTTTTTGCCATGAGGAATTCCAGCACACCCTGGGAGATTTGGGAGATTTGTACAAGCACGTGGGATTACAGGTGGAAGGACCATAGATTTCTTTGGCACACACAGCAAAACTGAGAACCAGTGGAGTTTAAGATGAACTCTAAATTGATCCTAGTCTGTGATCCCATGATACTATGGCATCTAATGCAATCTTCCTTAAAATGACAAGTAGTTAGTCTTAATGAAGTGTTAATAGCTAAGACAGTCATCTAGTTTCTGTTGATTAGGTTTCTTAATATATATCTGTATAAGTATCCTTCTATCTCTTTGCAGGTGTATATCTGTTCTCTCTCCATTTCTTATTATCTCTATTTCCATCTTTTGATCTATTCATCTCTTCTCTTTCTCCATTACTTATGTCTTATTCTTTATTATTTTTCTATTTCTAAATAATTCTCTCATTTGTCTCTATTTTCTGCATTATTTATTATCTCTCCATTTTCTATTATCTCTGGCCTCTTTTCTCTCTTGATTCTACATCTGTTTTCTTTCCCTCTGTCTCCATTATTTATCTCTTATTTGTCATTCTTGTTCATCGTTCTGTTTCTATATTCTTATCTATTAGCTCTCTCCATTTCTCTACCATCTATCTATATTTATCTATTTCACGTATCTTATCTGTCAAAGCTATTATCTTTTTAGCATCCATATTCTGTCTATTATCTATCTTCTATCTCTCTATCTACATGAGTTTATATACGGTTTGTGTAAGGGTGACTCTCCCCAAAACAAACATCAAACCTCAATTTAAGAATTTCGTGTTTCATTATTTATGCATGGAATGCACCCTTGGACTTTCAAGTTTGAGGAAATACCACAGATTTTTTACTCATCTCTCTTCTTAGGAGAAAGGTAATATAGGGCAGTGAAAAAAAAATCAGACTTGGGAGTCAGGAGAAACATTGGAATTTGGGTTCAAATGCTACTATCCTCAGGAACGATTTTTAACTGTGTGATATAGGGCAAGTCAGTGACCCTCTCAGAGCCTTGGTTTCTTATCTGAAAAATACAGACAACATCTATGAACCTAACTCTCGATTATTGTGGCAATCAAATCAGGTAATGCATTAAAGAGCTTTGTAAACCTTAAAGTGCTATATAAATGTCAGATATTATTAATAAAATTTATATGACTATGATTCAGTGTGTCCGTTGTAGGTTCATAAGCAGGGCATTGACATTATAAAACTGAGTGTTTTACGAAGACTAATCTAGTGATGAGAATGAGAGTTTAGAAGGGGAGGAGATTGGAGGCCAGGAGGCCAGTGAGCAATTACCACAGATTGAAATGAGAGATGGGGAGGGCTGGGCCTAGTATGGTTTCTGTGAAGTTAGAGGAGAAGGGATCAAGGCCCAGAGGCATTGCCGAACAAGGGGATCAACTGGGTGTAGACGTATATTCTACTTGGAAAGTAAAGGAAAAGGAATCCTCAGATAGTTTTGAGGGGAGAAGTCTAGCAGCAGTTCAGGAGAATGGGGGCATTTTTGGTGGAAGTGGGGGACTGAGTTGGTCAGAGCCCCCAGGAATACCAAGTGGTTCAAAAATCTGGTTGGTCCAGGTGGGGAAAAGATTCACAGGCTCACAGATGGGGTCCCACCAGCCATCACTCTGCTCTTTAAGATAAAATCAAAGAGGGAAAAGTCTACTTTTCTTCAACTTTCTCTTTTTTTCTTTTTGCTTCCAAGTCAACCTTATATAAACAAGGCCATTTAGATAGACAAATCAATAGGAGATAGATAATAGATGGATTGAAAAGATACAGATGATAGGTGATTGATTAGCTAGCTTGGGATGGGTAACCTGCAGCCTCAAGGGTACATGAAGCCCTCTAGGTCCTCAGGTGTAGCCCTTTGACCCTCTAGGTCCTCAAGGGTGGCCCTTTTTGAGGACCTAGAGGGCCTCACATGACCTCAGGGCCACAGGCCTCCCACCCCTGAGCTAGATAATAGATGAGATAAAGAGATAGCTGGAGCTCTAATGTGCCTCTGCCACTACTGACTGTATAAAAGACATTTTAACTTCTGAAGCATCACCCAGGTTCCTCATCTGTCAAATGGGGGAGTTGGATGAGATGATGGAAGAGTTCCCTATTAGCTCTAGCCCTCAGCACCCCTTCATTCCTGCTTTGGTCCAGCCAAACTGTACTTCTTACTATCCTTTACCCACATTCTTTCCCTGGCGTTTGCTGTTTTCAGTCTTCCTCACCTCTCTCCTTTAGGGTCAAATGAGAAAAGATTGTAATTGCTTAGGACAGCCCAGTACACACAGTAGGTACTTAATAAATGCTCATCCCCTTCCCCTCTGCTGTTTCTTGAAAAAAGAATTGCATTCTTCTTTATTGATCCTCTGGAATCATGGTTGGTCATTAATGCTGCCTCTGATAATTCTTACTCCTTTGCATTTCAGCTAGATTGCTGGATAGAAATAGGGGATAGGCTATGTTTTGTTGGTATAGAAAATTTTTGGTGGGTAACCCCTTCTATCAGAGCAGGTAATAATCTCTGCAGATACTGACTTGCCCAGAATCACCCAGCCCAGCATGTGTGGAAAGTGGGACTTGAATCCAGATATTTCCAGCTCCAAACTCACCTCTCTAGTTACTCTACTATTCACTGCTGCCTTTCTGGCAAAGTAAATTTGTAATGCAATGGGAAAAAAAGACCATATGTATTTCTCTGAGGGGAGGCAATCAGGGTTAAGTGACTTGCCCAGGGTCACACAGCTAGTAACTGTCAGAGGTCATTTTTGAACTCAGCTCCTTCTGACTTCAGGGCCAGTACCACCTAGTCATCCTCACAGTATATAGTTTCAAATTAAGACTGTTTGACACACTTCTACAGTATTAACACATCAGCTACGTTCTTCATGAGAGTACCCAACTGAGTAGTCATCTACTCCTATAAAGCCTTCCATGGCTCTCATCCTTTTCCTCCAGTTATTCCAAGTCCTTTGCTGGGACTTGCTCCTTTGTTAGCGCAGTCTCCCTCGCAGTGTCACATTTTTGCTGGTGTCTTCCACCCCCTTAGGCTGTGAGCTCCTCAAGCAGAGGGTCACTGTCCTCTCTGCCTTTTTACCTAGGATAGCGCCTCAAATACAAAGAATCCAAGAATACAACAGAGAGATATTGAAATGACTGAATTGAATAACAACACTGCTAAATCGGTCATAGTGTCTGTGGGTTGGATTTCAGATTCCTAGCCAGACCCTAAAATAGATGTCTCAAATATATAGAGTATGAACGTACATTAGGCTATTGAATGAACCTTGATATTTGTTTTTCTGACTTAAGCAGTACATTGTGTGACTATAAGCAGAAATCTACTTTTGCTGCCTAACCCTTGGTCTCCTACCTCCTGCCCTCCCCATTTTCTTCAAAGGGAATATAATAAAACCTGACACATTACTTCAAAAGTAGTTTTTATGGAGCATTTGGCAGTAAATGCTGTTGAGTGTTGATGGAACGGTGCTTTCTTGAAATAAACTGCATAGGATGGGGGGGGCGGGATGGAAGGGGGAATGTTTTAAAAGCAAGGTAATAATCTCTGCACCACTCAGCCCCATTGAAACATGTGTTTGAAAGGTGGGAGGTGAGTTTTGTTCGCTCTTAATTTACAGAGGGTAGCCAGGACGATGGGAAAAATGTTATTTTCTTTATCTCAGAGGAATCACTGTAATTGTTTACCAGAACTACTGGCATTTGGAGTTTACACATCACTGGGCACAGTGACTATTTGTCGGTGTATGAAGAGCAAGGTGCCCTGTCGGTTTGGGGAATTCTGTTGACAGTGTGAAGTGTATGTCTGGGTACAGTGATTTGATGGAGCTCTCTTTATTAGAGCTGTAACGATGTACTTTTTGTTTCTGAGGCAACAGTTGGGCTTGGGTGGGGAACTCACCTGTTGGAAGTTGGGTTTGGCCACTAAGAAGATGCAGTTCAAGCTTGGAAAGTGCTTTTCACGTGCTGGAGCAAAGCCATGCTAGCCCAAGCCTGCTTATGGCATTGTCTTATAAGGCCACTTAGGATCATGACATCTTAGACCTGGGGTAGGGAGGGAACCTCTTTGGTCTTCCAATTTAACTGGCTTATTTTACAGATGAGGAAACTGAGTCTTAAGGTGAGAAAATGTCTGGCCCAAAGGTCATACAGGTAGACAATAGTGGACCCTTTCTCCTCTAGAAATGTCTGAAACTGGCATTTCTGATCCAGGCAGAGAATTGTGGTGACTGTTTGGGACAAGGTCTAGGAATTCTGATATTCACACAGTCTCCATCTTCCTCTCAAGCTATGAGTTTATAAAGGGCATATTTCTCAAAGAGTAGGAAAGGTCTTGCCTGTTCACTTATTGTTCTAAGTGCTGTAGCAAACAAGCAACTTCTTTTTGACTGTATTAACCCCTTGAGATTGGCAGTTGATCAATCAGCTAGCATTTTGTCAGCACCTACTATGTGCTGGGCACCGTGCTAAGCTCTCGAGGTATGATGAAAGGCAAAAACAAAACAGACAGACAAAAACCAAACCCACAACCCAATCCCTGTTCTTAGGGAGCTTACAATCTAATGAGGACATGAATGCAAAAAAACTGTGCATGAACAATTATATGCAGGAGAAATTTGGGGAATCTCAGGTGGAAGGCACTTGGCTTAAGGAGGATTAGGGAAGGCTTCTTATAGAAGGCACAAAGTGAAGAGCTGAGGATGAGTAAGTAGAGAATTCCAGGTATGGAAGAAGCTGGGGAAACACTTGGGTATGGGGAGATGTCAGGAAGGCCATTGTCCCGGCATCACAGAGTATGGTAAAGGAGTACAGTGTGAGAAAACTGGAAAGGCAGGTGGGGGCAGGTCATGAAGGACTTTGAAAACCAAACAGGATTTTATATTTAAGTCACTGGAAGAAAACACTAGAGTTTATTGAAGAAGGGAGTGATATGGCAAGACTTGTATTTAAAGAAGATCAAATTGGCGGCTTGGTGGGTAGTGAACTGGAGGGAGGAGTGCAATTTGAGGCAGGGAGACACACCGGCAGGTGATAAGGGCCCACACCAAGGTGGTAGCAGGGTCAAAGGAGAGAAGGGGGTGTATACTGCAAATATTATGGAAAGGAGATTTGACCACTGTTTGGATATGGGATGCGTATTAAACAGAAATGGAGTTATAGAGGAAGGCCCCCAGGCCAGGGGGTAGATTCCTGTTCTGCAGACAAGTCAGGAAAAGACAAATCACCTCACTTGATAATTTGATCTGAGTCAGTAAAGAAGAACATCTACCAGTAAGATATTATATACTTCAGGAAAAATCTCAGTTTCTTGATTAATCTAAATGTTATTTTGGTGTTTTCCATTGTGAAGGAAAAATGAAGAGAAGCAGCAACCACAAAAACCATTTATGGAACCAAATTCGCATCAGTATCTTTTTACTTTGAGAGAAAGTCAGCTGGAAAATAGAGAACCTGGGCTCAAATTTTGCCCCTTTCACATGCTGACTGGGTGACCATAAGCAACTCTTTTTTTTTTTTTGGAGGGCAGTTGGGGTTAAGTGACTTGCCCAAGGTCACACGGCTAGTTTTTTGTGTTAAGTGTCTGAGGCCGGATTTGAACTCAGGTACTCCTGACTCCAGGGCCGGTGCTCTATTCACTGCGCCACCTAGCCGCCCCAATAAGCAACTCTCTTAACCTCTCTGTATCCCCAGAAGCTCTCTAAGATTGTATTTGCAGAACAGGTATACTTCCACATCCGTGTAGGGAGTTTCCTATACCAGTGAAATCATGGGTCTGATTTTTTTTCGTTAAATGCACGTTATCTTTAGAGTGCTGTAAAGGAGGAGCACCAAATGTTAATGTCAGGCTAGGGTAGTGAAATGAGCACCAGAACAAAATGGGGAATCATAAGGTCATGGATTTACATCGAAAAGGGACCATCACATCTGTTTAGTCCAGATTTAAACCAGGAGTTGTTTGATTTTGCTTTTTAACATATTTTGATCATTGTATTTTAATATAATTATTTTCTTTATAATTCTGTGTATTTTATTTTATGCATTAGAAAACATTATTCTGAGAAAGGGGTCCATAGACCTCATCTGACTTCCAACAAAGGGGTCCTTGACACACACACAAAAAAAGTTGAGAACTCCAGATGTAGTCTAACCCCTTTTACAGATGAAGAGACTGAGGCCCTGGAAGGTTTAATGATTTTCTCGAGGTCAGACAGGTAGCATCATGGGGGAGATTTATGCTGAGGCCTTCTGGCTTCAGAGCCAATACTTTTCCATCCTGGATCTGACACTCCCATGCCAAGTTCTAGTCTAGGTTCATAACTGTGGGTTGATTTGGTCCAGTCATTTAATCAATTTTGGGTCTCTGTGTCTCTTCATCCATCAGATGGAACTAACACTATCTTCCCTACTTACCTTATAAGGCTGCTGTAGGTGATTAATTAACATTACAGCTCTCTGGAAAAAATCAAATGCTCTCCAGAACCATTGTGTCAGTCCAGAGAGAGCCAGAGAACAGATTGAGGACAGTGTCATTAACAATAGTAAGTGAAAATGGGGACTTGGGACTTTCCCAGTAGGAAGGAGTTGGGTTTGGGTAGAACAAGTCAAGAAAGAAAGCTGGGCTGAGTCCCCTGTGAAAGGAGCTTGAAGAGAGAAAGCATAGCAGGGCTATTCACAGATTCACATGATTTGCAGGCTCTAATCACGAGCCAGCCAGCCCCAAGCTTTCCGGAGATTGAATTGCATCCTATCCCAGGAGGAGGGTTATGCCTTTAGGTTAAGAATGAGATCATTGAGAAGACTTAGTTGAGGTAGGCCCTTAACTCTGGCCTGTGCTCATGTGCACAGGAGAACAGAAGAGCTTATATTTTCTGGGTTGCAAGTTCGAGGGGGTGTGCATCTCCTGCCTGACCTTCTGACCAAATATTTATTAAAGATTAGTCTTCCAAGTCAATCGAAGGCACCACCAGCGCCACAGGCAAAAGAGCAAAATAGGCTGAGTTTGTCTTTGACCTCCTCTAATTTCCCTTCTTTCTTTGACTCCTCTTTTTCTTCCTGTCTCTCCCTCTAGAGTCCCCTGACTCTTACTGCAGGGTGCTTGGCACCCACGGACGGCCATTGTGCTGTGCCTGGCTCTCCCTAGGGACAAGCCTCTGAGGGGCCACCGACACCACAATTATACCTCCTCATCCCCACACCTCTGCAGCCAGAGGGATAATATTTTTAGCAATTGTAGACCTCAGCTAAGAAGTGGAGAAGGTGGGAGACTTAAGTTGAACTAAAACTCTTCTAGCCACAGTGGAAAGTCAGGTCAAAACAACAAGCATTTATTAAATGCTTACTGTTTCCAAGATTTATGCTGGGCACTAGAGATACAAAGGAAGGAAAAACAAACAAAAAAAATCTAACTCTGTAAGAAATAAAACAGAACAGCCTTTCCTCTCAAGGAGCTTACAGTGTGATGGAAAGAGTTCCTGTTTCTGGAGTCTGGAGATCTGAATTCAAATCTCACTTCTGACATGAACTACTTCTGTGAATCTGGTCAAGTCATTTAACGTCCCTAGTCTTCAGTTTTTTCATATATGAAATGAAGGAATTGGACCTAGAAGCAGTGATTTGTGAGCTCCCTTCCAATTCTGTGATCCCATGAATCTGTTATAGAAATAATTTATACTAAAATGTGAATGACTAAGATAGGCTGTTTCATCATGCATAAGTTCTTAAAAAGAGCTTATCACCACAAATGAATCTCTCATTGATGGAATGTGAATCTTTGCCTGGTACAAATTATTTTTACTCCTCACCTTCCAATCTGCCAGGAGAAAAGGAGTCAGCATCTTGGCAGCCACTTCGGAAAGGTTGCCAGCCCTTCCTCTCCACTCTGCAGCTCCAAGGTCTGATCCTACAAAGGAAGGAATCATAATTACCAACTTGCTTTGTTTGAAACAGAAAGTGAGAAAGCTGCTGGACACTTCCCCATTCCTGTGATAGATACTTGCCTCAAAATCTATAATCCTATGATTTCTAAGTCACTTTAACAGTCAGATTTGGAGGTCACACTAAATGACTAATAAGATCCCTTTAGGCTCTGAATCTATGATCCTGGGAATTTTTTGAGGAACAGCATAACTCAGCAAATCGATGACCTGGCCTCAGCATCAGTAAGACCTAGGTTCTAATCTTGCCCCTGATGGCCTACTGACGGGGTGACATTGGGAGGCAGGAGAGACACAATAATTTATTCCTTGACCCAGGCTCATCACTGTCATGTAGCAGGAATTGTACTCCTCTGTAGTGACCCTTCCTCAGCCCTCCTCCTATCCCTGCCTTTCCTGTAGGAATCATGGCATCTCTAAAGAGCTGTACTGGTCTAACATCATCCATTCACAAGGCCTGTTTGCCTTCAACAGCCTCCTTGGAGCATAGCTCCTGAAACTCTAGTCTTTACCAGCGTAGTGTGAAGATAGCCAGTCAAACAAGGCTGTCTGCTTGGGTGTTTTGGTTCCCCAGGGCTGTACCATCTTGGCCACCCCATCTCCTGTTGGCCACAAGTTAGTGGTGTCATTTGTCCGGTTTCAGGTTTAACAACCCTCCCTTCACACGTACCCTTCCATGTATACTAACACATCACCCGGACCCATATACCCTCACACTTTAACAATAAGACCATGACCAGTTTTAAATCAATTTTACTCTTCAAAAAAAACAAAAGCAAAAGATTAGTGGATTAAGAATTAAGCCAAGATTATGACCATTTTAAAGATTAATTATAACTTTCTCAAGCAACAGAGGGAGAGAATAATTAGAGCCCCATCCTTGAGCCAAGTATTCTGATTTCAGTCACCTCTTATCCCGTGGTCTGGCTTTTGTAAAGAACAGGACACATTTGTATTTCACAAACAGGAATGTTGCTATGGTTTAAATTTAAATTTAATCAAGTTATTTTTATTGGGGGAGGGGGAAGGTAGGAGAGCTTAAGTTATCTGAAAAATGTAGTCCAAGAGGCATTGTTCCTCTCCTTCAACATTGGCCTCAAAGGATTCATTTCAAGGCATGGGGACTAGGGGACTGGAAACCTACCTGATTCTGAGTTAAAACACTTTGGAAAGAATCCTGCCTTGGACACTTACAGCCTGTTTGACCTTAGTCCAGTCACTCAGCTTTTCTGGATCTCATTGTCATTTGCCAAAATAAGTAATTGATAAAAGAGATAAATATTATATTATATTGTTATGTTATATTATTATGTTATGTCATGTCATATCATATTATATATAAAGGGGTTGGAGTAGATAGCTTCTTAGGACTCCAGTTCAAAACCTATAAATGTATTCATTCCTAAATCACTTTAATTCCCCATGCCTCAATTTCCTTACCTGTAAAATCTGGAGGTAGGATTAGAAAACCTCTAGCATGCCTTTCAGCTCCAAATCTATAATCCTGTGATCCTTCTGAAGAGCAACGTAACACAGTGGATAAATAGCCAGTCTCAGTTTACCCCCAGAAGGCCTGGGTTTGTATCTGGCCTCTGGTACCTGTTGACTGTTTGACACTGGATACATCTCTACCTCCTCAGTGCCCCCAGGATATTCTCTAGTAATAAATTTAGACCACAACAAAATGAAACAAAACCTATTTTGAGGAGACAGCATCTGTATGCCCTCAGCAAGTTTGAAAAGTGTGTCCCCTGGCAATTCAAACCCACTGGAGGACTTGAACAAGGGGTATGATTGAGCAGAAAATAAGTAATAACTTATAATTATAAATAGCTATAAGGTTTACAAAGCTCGTTCTTTGCAGTCATCCCTGTAAGATAGCTGGGTGCCCTAGAGAATGTAATTTCACATCATTAAAACATTTACAGTGATTTTTAAAAAGTCATATTCAGAAGCAGCCCTCCGAGACCGAAGCTGGAATCAGGGTTCCACTTCTTATTTAGGCAAGTCTCTTGGGAAGTGACATCAGTCAGTCAAAGCATCAGACCAGCTTCTATAACTGTGATTGATTCTCCTTCTCCTCATATGGAAAGGGAGGGAAATAGAGTCACCCCTACCCCAGTATTTTGCTGCCTTGTGGGAGGTTACAGACACTTGGTGGTTCTGTTGAATCTGGGGAGTCTATAAGGAGCTGTTAATCCACTATTCCAGATTCTGATCCCCAGAATCATCTACTCTCGGGGAGGGCAGGAGAAGAGACAGCATGAAGGAATGAATGTCTGAAACTATTTTCCTGAATTCAATTCAGTGAGCATTTCTTAAGTATCTACTATGTGTCCAGAAACTTGGTTTGCTCCTGCCCTCAGGATTCTACTGGGTGGGAAGCTGTGTAACCGGAAAAGGTCAGATTCCTCCTCTGACTCTGACCATCTTGGAGGTCTTGGGCCCCAGGTTCCTTATGTGTAAAATGAAGGAGTTATAGTAGAGGGCCTGTGAGGGTGAAGGTCCTTCCAGCTCTAGTTCTGTGAACCTGAATCACCAAGCTTTACTGATCCTTTGGTGGCTAGGGCCCTTCCCTCCAAACTCTTTTGTATTTTTCTGTATTTATTCTCTAAGTAAGTAAATATGTGTGTGCATTTGTGGTGTGTATGTGTGTATGCACGCACATATATCCATATGCACATATAATCTCTTTTTAGCTATCTCTGTCATTTTCTCTCTCTCATCTCTTTGTAACACGATTTAAAGCAGTCTTAACAATGCAGATATGAAATAACTGGGGTAGAGGGAAGAGATACTAGATGGTAAAGCACTTTGCCAATCTTCAGATGCTATGTAAATTTAAGTTATTTTTCTTATTAATTAGTCTCTAGTCACCAGGCCTCCTGGCTGGTGGTGACCTCATTCCCTGAGCCTTCTACTGCCCTGCCCATAAGCTCTAGGGATGTTTATAGAGCAAGAAAGGGGTTTAACAATGGGTCTTTCAGGGGGAACATGTTGACCACCTACTTTTGAGTTTAATCTTCATTATTCACACTTGCTCCAGTCTAGAAATCAACAAAATAAAACAGTAAATTGAGTCTTGATTACAGATTTTAAGATGAAAATGCTTACACTGTATATTTAACAATGGACTATAAGACACCAATGGGAGCTGACTCTAGTAAACCCTAGAAATATCTCCACCACTTGTAATAGGTTGAAAAATTATGAAATTCTATTTTCAAAGAGACAGTTTGTTGTTGAGGATAATAAAATGGGGCTAGGCAAGGGGTTCTTGAACTTAAATGTGCGTGTGTGTGTGTATACATATAGGCATATGTCTGCATCAAGACTGATAGATGAATATAGAAGTGGATGTGGGCCAGATACAGATAACTGTTTTTAATATAATGAGTTTCTTTGGGAATCATGTATTTTGTTTTGTGCATTTAAAAACATGGTTCTGAAAAGGGCTCCACAGGCATCATCCTATTGCCAGAAGGGTCCAGGATATGAGAAGGATCAAGAACTTCTGCATAGAGTCAAGAAGATCTGGATTCAAGTCCTGTGCCATGCACAAATTCTGCTTGCATAACATAGGGCACCTTGTAGGTGCCCCCAGGCTATTCTCTTATGACTATTTATTAACTGAAGAATTGCTGGCAACCTGTGTGGGGAGAGGGACCTTCATCAAAAGGAGCTCCTGACACAATGAAATCTTAGGTCAGGGGAGAGAGACAGACAGATACAGACGACAAGAAAAAGGACGGAAGGGAAAAAGAAATAAAGAGAGAGGTAAGAAATGGAGGGAAAAAGAAAGAAAAAAAGTTCAGTAGTTGCTGCTTTGGGGATGTTAACTTTTGCTAAAGTTTGTTTTGGGTATCACCTTTTTTATTTCAGTAAATACCATTTTATTTTTTCATATTACCGGAGATATTAACTTTTTGAAAATTTGGTGTTCAGTTAGAAAGGAGGGAATGACAAGTGAGTTAGGCCCTCCTTATTAAAAATTTTCCTTGTTTTGTTTTTTTTCATTCTGCTTATCCAAATTCAGGGTCCCTAATCCTTATCGTTTTGATTGGCCCCAAGTCTTTCTTTCAGTTTGGATGGAGTCCATTGAAGATAAACACACCTTTCAAAAGACCACTTTCTGAATATGGGCCCTAGCAAGAGCTTTATTAAGAATAACAACTATTAAACCTTAATTCTTATTGGCTTTCCTCTGATGCATCCTTTGGGATAAAGTCTAGGCATCGTTCTCCATTTTGTGCATAAAGAAATAGAACCACGGACGGATGAAATGGTTTTCCCGAGGTCATGAGTTATGCTTGTTGAGTGTAAGAGTGGGGACAAGAACCTGTCTAATTCCATCACTCCAGTTTGGGGACTCATGATCTCTTTATGCCTTTACCTGCCTGGTTTAAATAGGTCTGTCTTCCTTAGTCCAGCTAACATTCCACTTCTTCCTAAAAGCCTTCTCTCAGGCTTCTGCCCTATCACTATTTTGAATATTCATTATCAGTCCATGGGACCATAGGTTTAGAGCAGCGGTTCTCAACCTGTGGGTTATATTCAATTTGTAACAATGAAAATACATCCCTGCATATCAGATATTTACATTAAGATTCATAACAGTAGCAAAATTACAGTTAGGAAGTAGCAACGAAAATAATTTTATGTTTGGAGGTCATCACAACATGAGGAACTGTGTTAAAGGGTCGCAGCATTAGGAAGGTTGAGAATCACGGATTTAGAATATAAAGGATTTAAAGGGTCATTCAGTCCTACTTTCTAATTTCACGAATGAAAAAAGAAAGATGAAAGGCAAGTGACTCAGCCAAAGTCACACAGAAAGTAAGTGACAGAGCCTCTGACTCCAAATGAAGCTTTTGGTCCACTGGTCACTCCGTCTATGTTTTGTGGTGTCTCATGGTTGTTATAGAAGAAATGGAGCTGGAAGGCCATCTAGTCCAGCCCTCTTGTTTTTCAGCTGAGGAAACTTGAGGCCCAGAGGGATAGAATAACTTTATCACGGTCATGCAAGCGACACTGTTCAGGTTCAGACCCAGATTCTCTGACTCCGAACCCAACATTCTTTCCCACAACGCTATGTAACGCCCTCCAATAGTATCATTTCATATTATTCCTTGTTTTTACTCAGATTCATGTTCATATAACTTTTCTCTCCAGCCAAGGCAGGAATGGTATACACATTATTATTCTTTTTATTGAAGTTGTTTCAGTCACGTCCTATTTTTGGTGACCATTTGGGGTTTTCTTGGCAGAGATTTTGGAATAGTTTGCCACGTCCTCCTCCAGCCCATTTTACAGATGAGGAACTGAGGCAAATAGGGTTGTGACTTTCCCAGGGTCACACAGCTACTAAGTGTCTGAGGCTGGATTTGAACTCAGGAAGATAAGTTTTCCTAATTCCAAGTGCACTATCCACTGTACAGCTTAGCTGACCCATCTACATAATAGACACTCAGAAATATTCTTTGAGGGAACTTGGTGTTGTAGTGTAGAAAAATTCTAGACTGGGAGTCAGGAAGATCTGAGTTCAAATTCTGCCTTAGATGCTAACTATGCAACCCTGGGCAAATCATTTAACATCCCTCAGTCTTAGCTTCACCTGTAAAATAGAAATATCAGATACCATATGTAGAGCGCTTTGCAAACCTTAAAATGCTGGCGATTTTTGTTCTTATTAAATTAACGTGGATGAAAGAATATGAAGGAGTTAGTGTTGAAGAGTACATTTGCATGAATACATGAGCAAAGCAGAAACTTAAGGTAATCAGCTTGGCTGATGCATCAGGGGAGGAAGATGAGAATCCATCCTGAATTGTGGGACTCTGATCTGTAATTTATGACCCACAAAGATACCTTCAAGAGGTTTCGATGGCTTGTGCGCCAGGTACGCTTGCATTTTACTCCTTGAAATCCCATAGACTGGAGCTAAGTGGGGCTCGAGAATTCATATTAGATGCAGAGCTCCCAGAATTAAATTGTTACCACTTAATATTCATTGAATGTCACGCTGCACTTTGTTCTCTGAAAAAATGGAAGGCAGGGACCCGGAGCAGTGGGCTTTGTTAGCTGTAATTAGTTGGAAATGGAATAGTGTTGATATTTCAGTTCATCAGTTAAAAGAAGGTACAGTACTCCTCTTGCGACAAATGTGAATATTTTTATACATATGGGTCTTTTCTGCTTACTTACCGTATGTCAGCGCCGTTACTGTTCTGGGCTCTCCAGTCTAAACTAACAGCATTTAACCAGCTCAGCATTCTTGTCAGAGGAGGAAATGATCTCCCTTTCTTAAAACATTTTTATTAAGGCACTCAGTCATGCTTAATTTTTGGTTTACTGTGATTAATGGGCCTATGGCAACGTTTTTGTTTGCAAAAAAAAAATATGCCCTACTTTGTGGCTTTTATTCTGTTAGACTGAAATCCCATCAGTTTACTTTTCCTTGATGCGGATTTTGTGATCATTTTGATGGGGTTAAGAATTTTTAGTTAGAGCCTGTGGGTGCAGTTTCCAGCTCTGATATTTTCTAGTTGAGTGACCCTCAGCCTCAGTTTCCCCATCTGTGTACCATCAATAGAGTTGGACTAGGCCAGGAGACCTTATCCTGGAGTCCACCTACCCATGGAGCTTCTGTGGATAGATTTCAGGGGTCTGAATGGGAAAAGTTGGATGAAAAAAATGAATAATATCTTTATTTTCACTAATTTCCCACTGGGATTTAGCATTTCATTCATAAATTTTAAAACATTGGACTCTGAAGGGGGTTTATAGGCTTCACCAAACCACCAGAGGGGTCTGTGACACCTCCAAAGATCTGGTATCTCCAAGGTTACTTTTGGCTCTCACAGTTTGTGATGCTGTGTGATTTGAGGTCCTGGTGTGTTACCCAAGGCCAGCTTTGTGATGGGTTTAAAGGGTGAACAGAGAATGGAAATATGTTTTATAAAAATGAGGCACTTAGCCCAGATGATCTCCAAAGGCCCTTTTCTGCTCTAAATGGGATGACCTTTACACTCTGCATGAAGAAGAATGCAGAGGTCTAGGGGAGCTGCAAGGGGATAATTCAATAAGTATTTATTAAGCACCACCTTACATGTAAGGCACCAAGCAAGATGTTAGGACCACAAAGGCAGCACAGAAACCAGTATGTGCCCTCAAGGCAGGAATTATATTCTAATATGGTGGGGGGCTGCATGGTGGAGAGTAGGGAAATGATACACTCTACATCAGTGGTTCTCAACTTTCCTAATGTTAATACTTGTATGTAGACATCTGCATATGGGTGGACCCTCCTGGAGACAGAGGAGCAGTGTCTTGATTCCTAAGACCATCAGAAATATGTGTTTTCTGATGGTCTTAGGCGACCCCTGTGACCCCTGTGAAAGGATCATTCGACCCCCAAAGGGGTCACCACCTGCAGGTTGAGGACCATTGCTTTACATAGTTAAGTAAGTACAGGATAATTTGAGGAAAGAGAGAGGAGAGTATTAATCAAAGGGATCAGGAAACACTTTCCATCATAAGTGGCAGCTGAGTTTTACAGGATTTGAATGTAGGTCCTCTGATTCCAAAGCCAGCATCTCTTCCTCTTTCTGTGTGTGTGTGTGTGTGTGTGTGTGTGTGTGTCTCCCCTCTTCTCTCTCTTCCCATTTTCTCTTTCCTCTTCCTCTTTCTTCTCTTTCTTTTTTCTTTCTCTCTCTCCCCTTTTTTCTCCTCTCTCTTCTTCTGTCTCTTTCCTCTCTTTGTCTCACCCCTCTCCTCTCTGTGTCTCCCTGTCTCTGAATCTGTCACACATATGTTATCTTATAATGTAGACTGATTATTTTTAAAGACCTCACCATATTAATAAGCTAAATGCACGTAACGTTGTTACTGTAACATGGTGCTTAGCCCACAGTATGCACCGTTATAAGTGTTAGCTGTTACAAGAGGAAGCTTAGCCATTATCTGTATACTGCCCTCCTGCCCCGCTTTATACATGGGGAAGCAGAGGCCCAGAGAAGGTAACTGACTTCCTTGAGGTTATGCAGCTGAGGAGCTGAGCAAAGGGTCTAGAATCAGGGCTGCCTTGGCTCTTGTTCCCATGCTCTTTACATTGAAACACATTTCCTGTTTAACAGCCTTACCTATTTTTTTTAAAAGAAATTTCTTTATGCTCTAATTAGAAATACTTCAGTAGTAGTTTATTCAGGTTATTGTTAAGTACTCAGGAGTAGAAAATCTTTTTTTTTATTGTAATTCAGGCTTGCTTAATTCATTTTTTTTTTCAAATTAGGCTTCTTTCCTTCCCAACCTAACTCATTCTTTCTAATCTAGGTTCCATAGAGAACTCCTACGGTGGGAACAGGGCAGATTCCAACCTTCTATGGCTTACCCAGTCAGGTCTACATAGTTGCCTGAAGTGTGCAGGGGCTAATTGTAGGGCAGTGGGAAAAGGGAATTTGAGGACCAGAGTTTGAGTCTCACTCTGCAGCTTACTTGGCTCCAGGCAAGCCAGGTCACTTCTCTGGGACTCATTTTCCTCATCTGTAAAATGGGGAAATTGGACTAGCTGGTCTCTCAGTTGCTTTTCTAATCTAGGTCAATGGCCCTGTGATGACTTGATTAGAGTCACACAAGTGGAATAGAGGTGAGATCTTAGAACTCTCCTGACTCCAAGCCCAATCCTCCATCTACTAAGCCTTACTAAGTCTAAGTTCATTAGACTTAAACTCAGTTCATTTTGGAGTGTTGTTTTCTTTCCAGCACATTTATTTTTGTTCTCTGTTCCCCACAAGCATGAGATTTTTGACATATTGGTCACTGTTCACCGTTTCCAAGAATCCCCCCTTTACTAATCTCCACTGCCAAAATTTTCATGATTCATCTGCTGGCATTGAGATCTGTTGGTCTTTTCCTTGTGACAAGGAACTGGGTATGCATTGGCAGCTAAGATAAAAAGCTGGGAAATGACCTAACTGTCCAACAATAGCGGAGTGATTGCATGAATTGTAGTCAGTTAATGGAATGAATGGAATGCCATAATGCAATTAAGATTGACAAGTGAGAGATACAAAGAAATCTGGAAAGAGCTTTATAACTTGCTGGAAAGTGAAAAGTGCAGAGGCAGAACCACAAAATATACAAGACCCAAGACCAGATAAGAGAAACAGTGAAGCAGGATGCCTAGATCAAGACTCCTAATGGAGGTTTAGAGGGAGTAACTGGAAGTTTATAACATCTTATGTACTGAAATTAATTTACTTCAATATGAATACTTCAGATCAAGTTTGATGGCTTATATTTGTGTTTAATAGTAGTAATGTAACAATGTTAACATAGTAACTAATTATTATTAGTTGTATTACTTATTAGAATTAATTATACTATATTACAGATACTATAATTACCCTATAGTATACTTATATTAGTAATTACTATTACTTATATTAGTAGGGATATTACTTAATTATGGTAATATGGTAATTATGTAATTTTTAAAATTCAAAATTAGTGGGTATGAGGGAGGTAGTGTGGGATAGTGTAAAGAACATTAAAAACCATGAGTTAGAATATCACTAAACATTGATGAAAATGTTCCTCAGCTTGTCCTATTTTCAGCAATGTCTGTGGGGGAACACCTCATCCCAGATCACATCCTTCACTTGGGGTTGCCTCCATCTTCTCATCCCCCAAATAGCTTCTCCACTCATTTAGACATCTCTTGATTGTCGCTTCTGCCTTGAGGTGGAACATTCTCTCCTGGCTCCTCTTAGACTGTAAGGTCTAAGTAGTTTTGTCATCCCTGTGGTACTACTTACCTGTGTTAATGTGTGTGGATTTTCTCCTGCCTTTAACACATCTTTCAGTGGAATAAAAGGTGGTGGACCCTTCTTTCCATTGTCCTTATTTCAAGTCTGTGTTTACTTTTTTCAGCCTTTTTCCTTGTTTTCATCCAACCCTACTTTGACTTTATAGCATTCACACACACACACACACACACACACACACACACGTGCATTTTCTCTCTCATCTATGGTGCCTCCCATCTTGGATAATAAAATCCTAGATTTAAAGCTAGGAAGGTACCTTTAAAAGGCAGAAATGAAGTGCAGGGGAAAGAGTGCCATGTTGCCATTGAGAAAACCTAGATTCAAATCCTCCATCAGATACTATCAGCTTGACCGTAAGCAAGTTACTTAACTTCCCTGGTCTCATTTTCTTCGTCTGTAAAACAGAGATTAGCCTAGATGGTCTCAGAGGTCCCTCTGAATTCTGGATCTATGATTCTAACACAATCTTTGAGCCTCAGATCTTAATCAGTTAAATGATGGGGTTAGAGTAGATGCCCTTTAAAGGCTCTTCCAGTTTAAAATTGATCATCCTATCATCCAATGACCTTAGAGGTCCAACTACTGCATTTTCTGTTTTACAGATGAGGAAGCAAAAGCCCAGAAAGGTTATCTGACTATCCTCCCACTCTCCCTATCCGATGCTGATGATTTCTGTTTCACTGGGTGATGCTGGTGTTGTTAGTACCCTGTCTTTCTCTCTATGTCTGATTTCCTACCTTATTGACGTAGTTTCTTACTCAGAACCTAACTGAAGAAAGAGATTTTTGCCCATCACTGTCTCCCTTCATTACCCTTTGATATGTCTATTATTTAATTGATAATTCCACTTGGTGCCAGTTTCTGTGGAAGACAAATGAAAGGAGCATTAACTACACTAGTGCCAAAAGGGATCTCACAGGCCGTCTTGTCTAACCCTTGACTCACCAAGTTGTTTATGCCTAACATAGAATTTAGAAGAGAAATAAGGAAGAAGAAGTGAAGTAATTTGGTCACCCGAACCAGGCAGCTTCCTAGGATGAGATTTCGGTAGTAAGGGAGTTATTTTAGTCACTTTCTGGGTGATGAATCCCAAGTGCTAATAACAATGTCCCCATGACAGATTGTGATAGTCTCCCTAGGGAAGTTAGCCACAGCAAAAATGATTTGCAGAGTGTGGCTGGATTTGAGAATTAGCTGAAAATAGCCAGCAGAAACACAAGAGAAATCAGGACTTTGTCCATAAGATGCCAAGCACATCCAAGTGTCTAAGCTGTGTAATGCCACACACACAGCAACATATTTCAAAGCATTTCTGTTTTTGACTGATTTTTTTTTCATTGTCATCCACATCTTTGGGGACATCGTTGTGGGAAGCACAAACTGTTATAGCCCCAAAGGTTGAACTCTGCTTTTTTGGTTCAGAGATGCTTGCAGAATGACAAAAGGGTGTCTCTGCAGTGGAAGCAGGCATTTGTTTCTTTGTCTGTCCAGGGAAACCATTCTTAGGAGACAGGAGGTGTTGATAAGCTTCTAGTCTCTGAGACTCCATATTTACTTTGCAATATATTTCTCAAAAATTTCAATTTACCGTCCGTAATGGCAAGGATAGAGCCAAATAAAAAGCCCAACTGCATATCATCACAGTTCTCCCCAGGTTGCTGGTGGTATCTCAGTGGATTAGCGAATTTTCTCCGTGGTAACGGTGTTATTAATTTCTTACTCTCATGGGAAAAATCCATTAATTGTAGGTTGAAGTTAAAATTTCTTTTTGGGTTTCCAATTAGACCCACAGCGATAACCAGGTCGATGTGCCATATAATCATGCAATCTGCTCGTTATTTTATTTTTTGGCAGTGAGAAGCTATGTAAGAGTCAAAGAAATGCAGAAACACCTGCAGCTTACTAACCAGAAGCTTTCTTTTGCTGGTTGAGCGTGATTTTGCAAAGAAACAAACAAAAACCATGAGTATTTCTTTAAAAATAAATAGTTTTAAAAAGAATAAAGCAAAAGGGTATTGGTATAATATGCATGCAATTTCTTGATATTACTGCCTCAATGTGTAATGTGGAGATGGTCTTGTCAGTGTAGGTGCCCTAGGAAAAGTTGTTACTGACATATCATTCCCTGTTCTAACGGTCCTGTTGAGTATTTGCCCCTCTCCTGACCTTTTCTTTATGCCTTTATAAATTCGTCGTCGCTTTTCCCGATGGGAGCCCAAATAAATGTGTATTCTTATGTAAAAATGAACAGAAGTTGCCTGATTAAATTCCTCTGAAGCATCCTCACCTATAGTGGAAAATACTGGGCATGATCAATGCCAGGTGCTGGAAGAGTCTGATTGCCATTTTCCCACTTAGCTAATTTTGAACATTTTGTTGCCTTCCAACTCTGAAGCCTGGATGTTGTTTCGTTTTTCTAAATTTGGGCTGAGAGTTTTGCGTTTTCATCTCGTGGCTGGTGTAATTCCACGGTGCTTGAGTGTTGTCTCTAAAACTTTCTCTCGATGTTTAGATGTCAGTAGGTATCTGTTGGTCATAAAATACATGCTTTTTTAACTGTGTGACCCTGGGCAAGTCACTTAATCAAGTTTGCCTCAATTCCTCATCTGTAAAATGGACTGGAGAAAGCTGTGGCAAATAATTCTAGTATCCTTGTCAAGAAAACCCCAAATGAGGTCATCAACACTGAAACATGATTGAAATGACTCAATGACATTAGAAAAAAACATTCTCTTTCAAAGGCATTTACTGATGTCGTATTAACCAAAAGATAATTAAGATCGTAGAATTAGGTTTGAAATAGAGCTTAGAGATAATCTAGGCCAACTCCCTCATTTCATAGATGAGGGAACATTTAGTGAGTTGCCTGAGCTCAAAAGTAGTGAATGGCAAAGCTGGCATTTGAACTCAGGTCTTCTGATGTGAAAACTAGGGTTCTTTCTATTAAACATCCCTGCCTCCTCAGGGTCATCTATTCTGCTAATTTTAGACAACAAAGATTTTTTTAGGCCACTTGCTTTGGGATCAGGCACCCTAAGCTACTTTGTGACTATCTTAGCTGAAATAGGAAGATGGAATTTCAACTGACTGTAGTCAATGGGAAGGAATTCCTTGGTTTTTTAAATTGTTTCCCTGACTCATGAGCTGCCCTCACCCCTCACTTAGTTTAAGATTCTTAGACCACCCTCTGTTAATTACTTAATTGGTTAATTTATACATTTTAAAGTAAGAATAAACAGCTTTCTTCTTTCATAAGGGAATTGTTGGTCCAATTTGAAAATAAATGATAAGGGAATGCCATAATTTTAATAACCATAGTGGCAGTTCAGTATTCCTAATCACCTAGTTCAGTATGTTTCGGATGGCCGTCTTACCATATGTGTCCCCCCACCCCAAGTCTTTCCTGCCAGGTAAGTCTTTGTGAATTTGACTAGGTGGGGTGTTCATGAGTGACAAACTCACCTTGAGACCAAACATCTCCCCTCCTGTGATAGCTGAGTGCTCTGAGTGTACACCCTGATATTGATCAATATTTGTTTATGATAATACATGTGAGGGTTCGAATGCATTTAACTCTTGTGGGGTCTGTTATGTCTGCTTCAGGGTCGACCCTATCCCATATGACACTCCAAAACCAGCGGGCCACACACGGTTTGTCTGCGTCTCAGACACACACTCCAGAACAGATGGCATCCAGATGCCTTATGGGGACATCCTTCTCCACACAGGCGATTTCACCGAGCTGGGACTGCCCTCAGAGGTTAAGAAGTTTAATGACTGGTTAGGTAAGGAATTATTACGTTCTGGTGACCCCAATTAACCTTTCCCATCCAAGTGTCACTCACTGTGTCCTAATTGAATTAGAGCCCTTGGAAGCTAGCTCATCCATTTCTCCTATGATATGTAGTGATGTCTAGCTTGGATCTAATGCTCTTAATTAAAGATGAATTTTTAGATATTTAACTGTCTGATGTATCATGCGGTAATGGGGACAAAAGGAAGGAAAGGTTTGCTGCCCATTTTATTGTACCCATGCTTCTTGAATGAACGCTCGATGGCACTTGGAAGATATTTTTTATTGATTGTTTGGGAATGAATTGTCTCTGCAGATATTCTCAGAGCAAAACAAAATAAAAATGTGTAAATGAACTATGAGAGAGAGAGAGACCATTTCTAAGAAATGCAAATGGTGTCATACTTGTTACATGGTACAGAGCCAAGTGCCAGTGTGAGCAGCAGGACAGTGGCTCATGCCAAGGGTTGGCTTTTTTTTATTTTTTTCCCCTGAGAGTGCCTGTGAAGACTCAGAGTAAAGTAGATTTGTGGAGAAGCTTGGCTAGAATTTGCCATTCACCTCCTGAGTGACTGAAGTATGGGGAAACCCACCATAGTGTTTGGCAAATTAATAGAAGACCCCAGAGTGTCACCAAAGACCAACCCAAAGAGTTATAAAAAGCAATGGATTCTCTATCAACCCTTTGCCCAGTATTGATGTCATGAGGAAGTTACAGGGTCGTTTATAACCTGAACTAGCGAAATAATAACAGTCCCTGACCTCCAGGTGCTTACAGTCTAATAAGAGAGAAACACTAGGGGCACAAATAACCATAATACAAATTAAGTATGATGAATACATGAGATACAATAGCAGTGCTAATAACAACTGATATTCCTATAGAGCTTTATAAAAGTTGGTAAGCTCTTTTCCTACGCTGCCACTTAATCTCACTTGAGGCTCGTACCAACCCCATACAGCAACTACAGTTATTATTTTACAGATGAGAAACTAGAAGGCCAGAGACATGAGGTGACTTGCCCAGAGGCACACACCTAGTATCAGAGATGGGTTTCAAAACTCAGTCTTCTTCAGTCCAACTCCAGCCTTCTGAGCTACCTAAAGAAAGAGAGGACTCATCTTTCAGAGATTCTTAAAAACATTTTTGTCCATTAGTGGAGTAGGGCTCACACGATGAATATCATCACGGCCACACTGTCTACGAAAAATTGTGCAGAAATTTTGTGCTTAAACTCAGTTTTTGCTGAGGTCATCCAGATAGTCACGCTAGAATATGCAGGTGTCCACTTGTGCTACCCCCTCCCCCAAAGTTGGTTATATAATTTTATGCACATGCACACACACTTACATAAACACAAAGGTCAGAGGGGCAGTATTGTTAGAGGACTATCAAGAAGATCTGGGATCAAGTCCTACCCGCCCTGGACACATAGTCACTATGTGATCCCATAAATGTCATTCAACCTAGCTGTTCTGGCATCTTTTTTAAGATTGTAAGGGATAGATCATCTGACAATTGGGATTTCCTTGTACTAATAAAATCAGATTTTTACCAAATGTACACTCCTCCCAATCTCATCTCTATTTCTATTTCTCTCTGCCTCTGACACACACACATGTATACACACATATTTATACATACATGTGTGCATACACATATGTTCATACAATATACATGCACATGTGTATGCATGCGTGTACCTATAGTCTTAGAATTATCTAACAGTAGAACTGGAAATAACTTTGTAAATCAGCATAACTTTTTACCCACATTTTCATAGTGACTTTCCTAAGGTAACACAATTATAGATGGGGGCAGAGCCAAGATAAGATTCATGGATTCATAGAGCTGGGAAGGACTTTAAAATCATCTAATCCAAGACACCAATTTTATACATGATAAAAACTAGGTCCAGAGTAACTTGGTTAAGTTACAAAGTTACACTGGCAGGGAGTCAATGGCATCTTAACCCAAGCCTTCTGACTCTTTTCTGCTTATCTTTTGATCAGCACATCCCTTGATAAATGTCATCTTGAGTTCAAAGATACTAATCTGAGAGAGAGAGAGAGAGAGAGAGAGAGAGAGAGAGAGAAAGAGAGACAGAGGGAGAGAGACAGAGAGAGAGAGAGAGAGACAGAGAGAGGGAGAGAGAGAGTGTCAGGCACATGGAAACAGGAAAAAGGATTTGCTCCAATTCATGAAGCATTTATTAAACACCTACTGTATGTATAGCATTGTGCTGGGTGCCAGGAATGCCAAGAAATGGAAGAAGCAATAGCTGTTGTAAAGGAGCTTATTTTTCTATTAGAAATTATATTTCTCTTGTCATTTTAACTCAGCCACTGACTCTGGGCTCTTTCTGTAACCTTTTTTTTCCCCCTTCCCTTGTTATCCTCTTGCTGAATTAAGTTTTCATAATTCCTTGTCTCTCTTAATTGTTGTACAGAATAATGAGGAAATGATTGGTAGTTGTACGTTTGCAGTTCCTTAATAACAGAAGAGGCAACAGAGTGAAAATGTGGGTAGCAGTAATAGAGACTACCACTTACTTTGCACACTAATCTTTGGAAAGCAGCTGAGTGGCTTGGTAGACAGAGAACAGGATGGAGAGGTAGAAGAACCTGAATTCTAATCGAGCCACAAACAGTGCAAGTCCCAGAGTGTAGCTAGAGAACTAGACTCAGACCCAGGAAAACCTGGGTTCGAGTGCCACCTCCTCTGCATATTTGCTTTGTGACCTGGCAGGTTTCTGTGACCACTCTGAGCCTCAATTTAATCATCTGTTAAGGGGGCGGCTAGGTGGTGCAGTTAGTAGAGCACCAGTCCTGGAGCCAGAATGACTGAGTTCAAATCCAGCCTCAGACACTTAACACAAAAAACTAGTCGTGTGACCCTTGGCAAGTCACTTAACCCCAATTGCCCTCCAAAAAAAAAAGCAAAAAAAAAAATCATCTGTTAAATGGGTGTAATGATAGCACCTTCCCTGAACATTGTTGTAAGGATCTAACAAGATAATATGTATTAAGTACTCTCCAATTCTCAAGGTGCTACATAAATTATTATTGTTTTATTTAGAGATTATTGTTGTTGTTTCAGGCAGCTAGGTGGTACTGTGGATAGCATACTAGGCCTGGAGTCAGGAAGACCTGAGTTCATATCCAGCCTCGGTTACTTCCCAGCTGCATGACCCTGGGCAAGTCACTTTACCCAATTTACTTCACTTTCCTCCTCTGTACAGTGAACTAGAGAAGGAAATGGCAAACCACTCTAGTGTCTCTGCCAAGAAAACCCCAGAGGGGGTCATGACCGAAAACAATTGAAGAACAACAGCATTGCTGTTGTTTTTATATTTAGAGGTATTATTGTTGTGTTTAGAAAGGAGAACATGTACTGTGCTGTCCCTCTTTAGTTCAGGGAACGTACCTTGAAAAACAAACATAAACAAGGATTGATTGTGCAAGTAGCACTTATCAACTAGAATTTCATCAATCATTTAGGTCATAGTGACCTTTTAGGTCACTCATGCATGCCATTTCCTTCTCTAGCTCATTGTACAGAGGAGGAAACTGAAGTAAATTGGGTAAAGTGACTTGCCCAGGGTCAGGCAGCTGGGAAGTAACTGAGGCTGGATTTGAACTCAGGTCATCATAGCTCTTGAACTGGGTGGGCTCTAGGAGGCTTAGATGTCTACGCCGACTCATCGCATCATTTTAAGAGAGATGAATGACTTGCCTGAAGTCTCTCTGGTAGTAAACATCCAAGCTAGGATTTGAACCAAGGACTTCTCACCCCAGAGTCATAATATTCAGGTCCATCAGACCTATGGCTCTGTGCTAAACCAGAGGCTGAGATATGCTCAAAATATCCTTTCCTGGGGACTGAGATCCCACAGAAATACCTCCTTGGGTGGTACATGTGGGATCGTGGGTAGTTGAATGATTTGTAATTTCTATGTTACACCTACTGGATCACTTTTTGTATAAGTGAGTGAACTATAGAGTTTGTCATGAAGCCAGTGAGAGACCACCCTGCCCATTCATTTCTTCTACCCACCTACCTCTAAATCTGAAGTCCCCATCATGACTCACTATTTTGGCTTAAAGTGCCACAGGCCGTTGGTCATGGGGTATAGCAGTAAGCTCTTTCCTCCAAATTCGCTTATCAGATTAGCTGGCAGAGAGCAGAGTTGCCTATTTTGGTTAATCTGATAAATGAAGGGGACACAGGACAGATATGGTCAGGGGACTTGGACTGCTAATAAAAATGTTGGATTTATGTGGTATTTTAAGATTTGCATGCTTTTGATCTTGCAAATGAGAGAATACAAGTATTCTCACCCCTGTTTTATAGATGTGGAAACTTAGGTGAAGAGAGTTGAAGCCACCTGTCAGAAGGGAGAGGGAGAGGGAGAGAGAGAGACAGAGACAGAGACAGAGAGAGGGACAGAGAGAGGGAGAGAGAGAGAGACAGAGAGACAGAGACAGAGAGAGAGAGAAGGAGAGAGAGAGAGAGAGACAGAGAAAGAAAACAGAGAGACAGAGAGAGAGAGAGAGAGAGAGAGAGAGAGAGAGAATGTGTGTTTATGTGTGTGTGTCTCTAGACTAGGTATAGTCCTGCCCTAGTGAACCTTTCTGGTAGGACAAGACTGTAGATAAAACTATGTCATAACATATTCTGTGTTTTTGATATTAAGAAATCCCTTGGGATGGCTCAGAAATGAACCTTTCTTATATTGAATTCTGCAGGGCAATATATTTGGGTCGATTCTTGAAGGAAAAAAAATTTGAGATAATGAAAAAAAACTTGAAATGTGCATCTTCTCCATTATGATGAAAGGATTCGTTACAATGCTGTGGTGTTTTGCCATACTGTCCTTTCATTCAGTTAAATAATCCTTTAAATATGGCATTGGGCAGGTCAGTCAACCTTTCTGGACCTCTGTTCCCTTACCCATAAAATAAAGGGGTTGTCCTAGATGATATCTAAGGGGTCCCATCTAGCTCCAAAACTATGATATAGAACACCAAAACTTGGAACTTAATGGACCTACCCATAGTCATACACATCAGGGGACAGAGTTATACCTTCTGACTCCGAGTCCAGCACTCTTCTCAATATAACACTTTGTTGTTGTTTGGTTGTTTATTTGCCATTTCCTTCTCCTATTCATTTTATAGATGAGGAAACTGAGTTAAACAGGGTAAAGTGACTTGGCCAAGGTCACACAGCTAGTAAATGTCTGAAACCAGATTTGAACTTGAGAAGCTGAGTCTTCCTGACTCTAGACCTGACGCTCTAGCTGCTATAACATAATTCCTCTCAGTTTTTTTCCCCTCATTTTCTGTCCCTATCATCTGCAGGAGCTGGGATCTGGCAGCTGGCTTCCTCCCTGAACCCTATCCTTTCCTGCCTCAGTTAACCAAGCCTCTGAAGCTCCTATTGCCTAACTCACCCTAGTTGCTGGAGTCCCCATCTCCTTCCCTAGATGAAACCTCGTCCCTCCCCTCCTCCTTCTGAGAGCCATGAGCAGGGCTATTACAGGAGGGAGACAGGCTGAAACCATGGGGGGTCGGGTGGAGCCTCCTTCTTGGCATCCCCAGCTGGAAAGCAGGATGGATTTTCCCATGGAAACAATGTTATATAGGGTGGTTGGATTCTCAGCTATATTATGGGTAAAACTGGCTTTTGTGGGCTGACCTGGAAACCTAGCAGCACTTTATAGCATTGTTTCTGTGGGAAAATGCCTTCCAAGCTCCTAGCCAGCTGATTTAACAGACTTCACTTTCGAAGCACAACTCACTTATAAGCTGGGAGTTCCTTGCATGGTGAGTTACTTTGTGAGGTTATTTGCTATTAGGAAATCTCCCTGGAAAAATACAAAAGGATGTGTAATAATCATAGTTCCTACCACTTCTGATATCCTTTAAATATCTCCTTGTGTTTTCCCCCCATCTCTTCACTCCAATCTTTGTTCTATATATCCTTCCATCTCTAGTTCTGTAGTTCCTAGCACACTTCTCCGATGCCAGCCACTCACCCCTGAGTGCTGTATACACAGACATCAGAGAGTCCCATGCCCTTCATGATCCACTGTCAGCCCCAGTTGTCGAAAGAAAAAAAAGAAAGAACTTGTAGCTTCAGTTTCAGCATGTAATATTTCTGTTGCATTTTTGGCCATCACTCTAAAACACTGTGTGTGTGTGTGTGTGTATGTGTGTCTGTGTGTGTGTGTGTGTGTGTTGCTGTTTCCTCTTTATTTTTTCCCCATCAGGGGCATTGTTACATTCAGCTGTCTCTTGTAAATAATGTCCCTGCATTGTACAGAACCACCCCGGGAAGGGTTTATTTCTGTTTTCTGTTGTATAATTAGAAAGCCTGGGATCTCGGGTGGTCTGCTTTTTCTGCTAAAAGTTTATCTAGCCGTCTGGAAAGTTGAAAATGGCTTTCATCACAGCACCAGCGCCGAGGACTGTGGCTTCTAATCTTGGTCCTTCCTTTGGTCTGGGCTCTGACTTTGAGTCTTTCCATAGTTTGCAGCCTCAGTTTCTCTGTGACTTAAAAGGAAGAATTAAAATAGAATCTTAAGTGTTCAGGACTCAGATTTGGAAGAAACCTCAGGGGTTATCTAGTATAACCTATAATTGAGCAGAAAATTACTCTTAAATCCCTCTGATGAGTGGCTATCTAGTCTCCACTTGAATGAATGAAAAAGCATTTATTAAATGCTTACTCGGTGCCGGCACCTGAAAATTTCCTGAAATGAGAGATTCAGACTCACTACCTTCTGACGCAATCCATTCTTCTCTGGGAGTTTTTTTTCCTTTTATCAAATTGAAATTTACCTCTTTACAATTTCTGCTGCTCTTACTACCCCCCTTCCTCCCATTCCAAGAAAAACAAGTCTAATCCCTCTCTGATATGATAACCTTTCAAGTACTTGAAGATAGATCTGATGTCCCCAACCAAACCTTCCCTGTTTCTTCGTCAGTCTTCACTTTGTGGGGCTTCAGATCCCTCTTCTATTCTTGTCATCCTCTTTAGGTGCTGGCTAGCTTGTTTCTGTGTCTCCTGAAATGCAGCACTCCGTACTGAACATAGAACCCCAAATGGAGTTCAATAATAGGCTGATGGCTCCTTCCTTTGGCATACTGTATTTCTCTTTGTAAAATCGTTATTCCTTTTTAATATTACTTTCATTCCTCAATATATCTATACTCCATTTCCTATCCAATGATCCATCCCTTGTAACAAGGCATTTAAAAGAAAAAAGAAAAAGTAATTCAGTGAAATCAATCTATATCAACCAAGACTGACATTGTATGCAGTGTTCTGTACCTGTGGTCACCCATCTCTACAAAGAATATCAGGAAGCATAGTCTTTTGTCCTCTTTTTGGGGCCAAACTGGGTCATTATAATTTCACAGCATAAGGCTTTAAGTACTCTTTGTTCTTTCCATTGCTGTACTCCTCATGTTCCTTGTATTCCATTGATCTGTTCCTCATGCATGTCCTTGGATTTGCTTCTTTTAATCTGTATAAGTTCATATAAGTCTTTTCATGCTTCTCTGAATTCATCTTCATTTCTTATAGCATTCCATTATATTCATGTACTGTTATTTGATGATCCCATTTCCCAACTAAGAAGCATCTACTTTATTTCTATTTCTACGCAACTACCAAAAATACTGCTACAAATATTTTGATGTATATTTATTTTTACCTTTGATCCCCTTTGAATATATACCAAATGGAAGGGCCTCTAGGTCAAATGGTATGAAGATTTAGTCACTTTCTTAGCATAATTCCAAATTGCTTTCCAGAATAATTGGGTCAGTTTACTTTTTTTAATTTAAATTTTTTTTCAGTCAGCAAGCATTTATTTCTCACTGTCCCACAATTCCTTCTTACTCACTGGAGGGAAAAAAGAAGTATTTATTTATTTTCCACAGTTCTTTTTGTACTTGTTGAAAAAAAAACAGCACAAATCCCTGGTAACAAATACATATGTATAATCAAGAAAAAGAAATTTCCATTTAGTCATATTAGACATGTGTGTCTCTCTGTCAAGAGGTGGGTATCATGTCTCATCACAGGTGTTCTAGAATCACTTTTGGTCATATCATTCATCAGATTTCTAAAAATCTGTCAGTTGTTTGTCCTAATAACATTGTTGTTACCGTAAATATTAATCTCCTGGTTCAGCACTTGTTACTTTGTATCAGTTCATATAAGCCTTCCCAGTTTTATCTGAAGCTATTCTCATCATTGTTTCTTGTGGCATGATAGTATTTGACTATGTTCATATATCACAAGTTATCTAGTCGTTTCCCAGTTAATGGAAATTTCTTTAGTTTTCAGTTCTACCTCATTAAAAATGGGTTACTATAAACATTTCTGTATATGCAGGACCTTTTTCTTTGATCTCTATGGAGTAGAGTTAAGTGCTTTTAAAAAAAAATGAAGTCTGTGAGTACTTTAGGGTTTTGGGCCATCTTGTCCTCTCCCAGAACCTCAAAAGCCTCTCAGATTGATGAGTATGCTATCTAGAATGAGAACGTGAAATCAGTTGGTTAGTTTTATTTTTGACAAGCATACTGGTTCTCTCCATTTCAGTAATGGGAATTGGGAGGAGAAAGATGAAAAGGCTATGGTCTAGTGCCCTCCATGCTTGGTGAAACTGAATATCCATCAGAGAATTATAGAATGCATCATCCAATCCAAAGCTCTCATATGACAGATGAGGAAACTGAGTAAAAGTGTCCTTAAGTGACTTGTCCAAGGTCATATAGGGATTGGGTGGCAAAGCATAGGATTTAAGTACTAGCCTTTTAAATAACCCAATAAATGTTGTTCCCGTTCCTTGTTGATCTCAACAGGGGGCAATTCAGTTGAATTTAATGAACATTTGGTAAGTTTTAGGTATTTTTCTTTTGACTCTGACATGTAATTTCATCCCTATTGGGAATTCCCTTTGGGGAAACAGTGCACACCAGTCCTTAAAGTTGTCCTTAAACTTTTAGTCTTAGAGAGTTGCTTCAGGGTATTGAGAGGAGAAGTGACTTGCCCACAGTCTCATAACTAATAATATGTCAAATGTGAGACTTGAACTTAAGTCTTCCTAGGTCCAGAGCCAGAGCTCCATCAATTATTCTAAGTTTCCCATCAGTATGTAATTTGTTGCTCAGTTGTGAGCAGCTCTTTATGAATTTTCTTGGCAAAGATACTATAGTGGTTTGCCGTTTCCTTCTCCAGGGGATCATGGATCCATAGGCAAACAGAAGTGAAGTAACTTGCCCAAGGTTACACAACCAGGAAGTTTCTGAGACTGGATTTGAACTCATGTCTTTCTGACTCTGAGACCAGCAGCCTATCCACTGTGCCACCTAGCTGCCTCTCAGCATGTAATAGATACCTAATAAATACTTGTTAAGTTGAACCAAATGCATCAGGCACTGGGGATAGAAGACAAAGTTAGATAATTGCATTCTACTTGAGGGAGAAAACACATAGAGAAGTGTAACATATGCTCCTTTTTCCCAGTGATTTTTCCATTTCTCAGAACTTCTTTGGAGTTTCCTCAGAGCCCTTAACACATACTTTGAATATTGTCTATGGCAGAAAATTTTGATTCTCTAAAGTAGGCTTTCTTAACCCTTTTGGTGTCATGGCTACCTTTGGCAGTCTGGCAAAGCCTCAGAATAATGTTTTTAAATGCATAAATTAAAATACGTAGCACTACAAAGAAAACCAGTTATGTCTGAAATGCAGTTATCCATATCTATATGTAGTTAAATTCATGGACTTCTGATTAAGAATGCCTTCTTTAAGAGTAGGCATAATTTTTAAAAAAATAGTCAGGAGCCAATTACAGCCATGCTTGATGAATTAGGTGAAAGATCAAGCTGGGTAAATTTATTTTGGATGCAATAGAGAGGGCTAGTTATAAAATACAGAGACTGGTTTTCTTGTGTGGCTCATAAACTTGCCCTGATGACAGCCCCAGATGGAGTTCCAGATGTGTTTTGAGGAGTGGCAGCACCCCTAAAATAAGTGTTTGGACTCCAGTGATGACTATTTTAAAGAAAAATATTCCAGATGTCTGAATTCTTAAATGTTTGTTTTTTTTTAACAGTCTCATAATGAAAAAGGTCAAATGCTTTCCAAGATTTGTTCTATAAAGTTCTATATTCTAATGAGTTCCAATGGAGTGACTTATTGAGTGTAAGCACCCTGAAGGCAAGATCTGGTTTTTCATTTTGGTTCTGCCAAAACACCATTTTTAGTTTACTGCCCAGCACTGTGCCCCACACTTTCAATACATGTTGGTTGACTTAGATTGACTTTAGAGGTCCATGAATTCAAATTCCCACCCAATACTGGAATCCTCTCCAGAACATCCTAGAATCCTCCGATTCACAATGGTTTGCATTTAATACCCAAAGAATTTATTAACTTCTTCCTGGGTCAGAACACTGCTGGGGTTGCAAGGACTTTTCAGATTTATGTTGGCGATCCAGCTTTCCAATCTTTAATTCCAGAATCATAAATTATAGCTTTTATTTCTGCCTCAGATTGTTTGCTAACTCTCTTTTCCCCTTCTCTGCTTTGTGTTTCTGAGGTCTTCTTCCTGCTTTGGCACAGTGTACCATGCTTAGCACAGTGCCTACCACATAGTAGGCAATTAATAAATGTTTATAGAATTGAATTCTTTAAGAAGTGTTAGGTGTGATGGCAGAACTGACCAAATCCTCCTACATATGAACCCAGGGAGCTTTTCTTTCCTGTAAGAATGAATCCAGGAGCAGGTTATCTCTTTACCCTCATCCAAGTAGCAGCAATTTTAAAAAATTGTCTGATTGGTCTCTTATATATAAAATCTCCTTATTTTGAATAAAAGTCCTTGTTAAAGTAAATGCCTGGTTTCTGTATAAGTGTAGTTCTCTAGTGCAAGCAAAAATAACATAAAGGTATACTCAGTTTTGATGCAGATTTAAGCAAAGCATGTGAAAATACCTAAGCTAAATCCCGCGCACTCAAGTATATAAAAAACAAAACAAACCCCTAAACCCAACTGCACAGTGCAGGTTTCTTTAATTAGAAAGATTTCTCTTTGACATGTGAGGCAGCGGAATAGAGTCGATGGAGGGGTGGAGTCAGGGAGACTTGGAGTCAGGTTCCGGTTCCATGTCTGACACCGACCGGTCGTGTGATAAAAGAACAAAGATTGATAGAAGTTGTAACTTTTTTTTTTCAGGATCTCACAGCTAATAAGTATCTGAGGCTAGATTCCACTTAGCTGCCTACATTGTCTCATCTCTGTAATGGAAATAATAATTCCTGAAGTTATAGAGATGGACCAGATACTGCTGTCAAGATGAGATGCCTTTCAGCTCTTGAGATTTTTTTTTGAAGGATAAAGCCATCATCTATTCTGAACATATATCCTATCAAATGTGCCTGAAGATAGCATATAGAAAGCCCTCCTTACATAATATCATAGAATTTAGAGCTGAAAGGCACCTCAATTCGAGATAGCACCTGGTCCATCTTTATGACTTACGGAATTATTATTTCCATTATAGAAATGAGTCAGCTAAGGCATCAAAAGAATAAACGATTGGTCTAAAGTCTCAGGGGCACTTCATGTCAGAGTAGGAGGACTAGGGCAGGTCTCTTGGCTCAAGGGGCAGTTATAATACTCTTTCCTTCATAACCGCTTAGAGTGAGTGTAAATAGCAGTTGTTTCAGTTCTGGTCAGAAACTCTGAGGGTCTTCCCTTCCTGGATTGGTTCTTTTGAGAAGTCAAACTAGGACATATTTTGCGTCAGATTTTAGCCAGCCTTAATCACTGAATGGATGTTGCCTCAGACGAACTGAAAGATGGAAAAGACCTTAACTTAAAAAGGCCGAGGTCTCCCCCTGTGTTAGTTGTCCTGATCGATAACTGGCCACTGAACCTGGGTAGCTCTGGAGGAGAGAGTGAGGCTGGTGACTTTGCATAGCTCTGCCTTACTTAAATCCAGTTCACTTGCAAGTCAGGTCCTCACCCTCCAGATATCATTGGTCCTCTCAGAAGGAAGGAAAGACATCAAACACACAATTCTTGGTATAACTTTCAGAGACTTCCTTTTCTCCTTTGAAGAGCTCCAGAAATCCTTTTCCATCCCTTATCTGTGTGTTCATCCACCCCATATTATTGGCACCTGTGGACTAATTTCCAAACCTGGTCTTGGGTTTCTCAGGCAGAGAAATTTTTCTCTATTTCTCCTTCCAGGTGGATTTTGGTTTCAGTTGTACCTGAGGCCGAGCACATCGGCTCCAATTCATTTCTTTCTTCCTTGGGCCAGTTGCTTCCAGGAACCAGTCATTCCAGTTTTCCCTGCTGGTTTCTGAATCCCATTATCTCAGCTTTCTGAGCAGCCCGGCCTTCTCTGCCCCAAGTAGTTTTCTAACCCATCACCTGCTTTGCTAATTCTTGGCCCTCTCTCCCCTTGACGGATAAATTTTCATTATTGGTTTTGCGTGAAAGTCTTCAGGGTTCCACTCGGAATGACCCCTGTGGTCACTTACTGATTACACATGCCGGCTGGGGTAATTTATTCACTTTGTTTTGGTGTGAACACGTCCCAGGGGTCTTGTAACTGCTGTAATCACTTGACCCCAGTGACTGCTAAATGCCTTAAACACAGTTATTTTAAATTTATAATTGTTTTCATTAAAAATCCCTTATAGTAACTTAACTGACCTTGCAGTCAGCGGCGGAATACGGGCTGGGGGAGAACTAAAAATATTATGATACAGATAATATATTGCTCATCAGATTTGCTCCTCATGTCATCCCGGCACACACCCATGTTACATTTGTGCTTGTCGGTATATGTGGAAGATGAAAGAGAAGTTTGTAATTACAGCACTGAGGACGTAATGCAATATGTTTGTTCCTGCCTGCCAGAGACAGACTGCATATCTGGGGAGTGAGCAGTGAAGCGTCCTCATAGGTAAAGGACCAGCAGGATTCCAAGGGGAAACCGGGCAGTCTGGCTATGCCCTGGACAAGGGAGTCCAGGGAGGGCCTGGAGTTACCTGGTCCCTTTTACAGAAATCACCAGACCTCCTCCTTTGGAGCAATCTCCAACTTTCTTAGACTTTGCATCTGCCCCAGCCCCATGCTGGGCCATTCTGTGACTCTGGCCTCCTTGCTGCTCTTAGAACAAGACACTCCATCTCCAGCCTCTGGGCATTTGCGCTGGCTGCCCCCCAAGCCTGGAACACTCTCCCTCCTCGTCTCTCTGCCTCCTGGCTTCCTGTGGGTCCCAGTTAAAATCCCACCTTCTCTGAGGAACCTTTCCTGAGCCCCCATAATTCTAGTGCCTCCCCTAGTTAACTATCCCCAATTTATCCTGTCTGTATCTTGTTTTTCCTTGGTTTGCATGTTCTCCTTCTTAATAGAATGTGTGATCCTTGAGATTAAGGGCAAGGACTGTCTTTTGCCTTTTTTTGTATCCCCAATACTAAGCATGGTGTGTGGTACAGAGTGGGTACTTAATTAGTATTTATTGACTGTGAATCATTGGTCTGAGCTACATATTCAAAGCAGCAACTTTCCACCCCTTCTCTTTTCCAATGCATCCTTCCCAAAGCTGCTCTCATTTATTTTCCTAAAGCAAAAGTCTAACCACACCAGTCAAGAACCTTCAGGGTCTCCCTGTTGCCTCCAGAATAAAATATAGATTCTTGTGTTTGGCATTTAAAGGCCTTCAGAATCTGCCTCTAATTCACCTTTCCAGGTTTTATTGCATATTATTCTCCTTTATTCAGTCTATGGGCAGCTAAGTGGTACAATGGATAAAGTGCCAGACTTATTTTCCTGAGTTAAATCTGACCTCAGATGCTTACTAGCTGTGTGATCCTGGGCAAGTCCCTTAACCCTGTTTACTTCAGTTTCCTCAGCTGAAAAATGAGCTGGAGAAGGAAATGGCAAACCGCTGCAGTATTTTTGTCGAGAAAACCCCGAATGTGATCACAAATAGTTGGGCATGACTGAAACAACTGAAAATTTAGTCTATGTTCCAGAAACACTGACCTTAATGCTGTTCCTCAGAGTTTTGCATGAATTTGCATAGACTGTGCCCTCTTACTGGAATACATTCCTTTTTTACTGATACTTCTTAGGATTCCTCCAAGGTTCAACTCATCTGCCACTTCTTATGAGAAGCCTTTTTGAAGCCCCAAACTGTTAATGTTCTTTTCTTCCTCAGATTATCACACACACACACACACACACACACGTCATAATCCATAATCCAATAGAATCTATTTTCCTTGTACTTTTTTCATTTTGATTTTGTATTCCCAGCACAAGGTACAGCAATACAGGGCCTTACAATACAGTTAGTACTTAATAAATGCTTATTGTATTTTGACATTCAATTTAATGTAATTTATCAACCTCAGAAACTCATGATTTGTTGCAGTGGAAAGAATATTAAGTATCAGGAGACTCGGGTCCGAATTTTATCTCTATTACTAGGTCAGTATGACCTTGGGAAGGTTCTTTCTGTGTCTTGACCTTAATTCCTTTATTTCTAACATGAGAACATTGGACTAAGTGGTCTTTGAGGTCCACTAGAGAGCAGATAAATATTTAACAATTGACCCTCTGGGGAAAAAAATAAAAGTAGACAGTTCCAGGTTTATTCTAAATTATTAACAATTTTCTACATCACTTTTCTTAAGTCTAGACAATCAGCAAAACAATAAATTAAGCCTTGATTTGTAGCATTTTCCCATTTCCAAGGCATAAATGCTCACACTGTTAGTACTTGGCTCTTGAGCCTGGCTCCCCCACACCCATGCCAGGGGTCCCTTCAGCTCTGGATCTGTGAGCCTTTAAATAAGATATGCTCCCTCTCTCTGTGCCCTTGCCCAGTCATGTCTTTTAAAAGTTATTTTTGGAGCAAAATGGTCAGAAGTTTTATGTTATTTGGAGGGGGGGGGGATGGATAGACCATTCTTGGTTTCATCCTCATGTCCCCCTTACCCTAACCCACCTTTTTTTCTGTTTAGCTTTCACCTTTTAGAAATTGTCCTTCTAGATGTTTCTTTTTCTGTTTTCCGTTACATATCCCAGACTCCTTGAATGAGCATTGTTCATATTGGATATGGAGTTGGAGCTAAAAGGAAGCTCAGTGATTACTGGCTCAGAGCACCATGGACCCACAGCTAAGAGGGGCTTCAGTGGCCAGCTAATCAACTCCCTTAATACAGGTGGAGACACTGAGGCTAGGGGCGGTGGTGGGGGGGTGGTACAAAGACCAGCCCAGCATCACACAGGATAAGTTATGGGGCCCACATTAGAACCTAGGCCTTCCAACTCCATTTTCTTCCTCTTTTTCCATACTGCTCATCAGTTCTCTCTTTCCTTATATGACAGGGTTGGATTAAAAGTGAGCTACGAGTTCCCTAGTAACTCTAAGAATGTTTATGATTTGAGAAATTTTTGTGGATGAAATAACCTGAATACCTAAAAATTATTGTAATATGTAGTATTTAGTGCTAAAATGACCATTTAATTAAACAATTTAATTTACTGAAATGGATCACATTAATTAAAATTTAATATTATTTTATGACACTAAATATTTTTTTAAAACATAAATGGTTTTAAAAAGTAGGCATTTCATATTTTTACGCTAGATTTGAATGCTAGGTTGTATGTGTGGAATACATAATGTACAGTGAAATAAGCTTGTTTTTCCAGGCAGGAAAATATTGAACAGAATGTCTTCAAAATTAAATATATATATATATACATATATATGTATATATATATACATATCATATTTTACATGATTGCACATGTATAACTCTATCAGATTGCTTACAGTATCATGGAAGGAAGCAAGGAGAGAGGGAAGGGTAGAATTTGGAACTCAGTACTTTGGAAAAAAAAACCTAGCAAATATTAAAAATTGTTTTCCATGTAATTGGGAGGAAATAAAATAGTATTTAAAAATAAAGGATCCTTAACATAAAAAATAAAATATAGGTATTTTCAGTCAGCTTTGGGCTTTGCATTCTAATATCTGTTTAAAAAGAGAAAGGTCAACAGGCAGTGAGGAATGTGGGTAATAACCAAAACACACATTTCCATTCTCTTACCATAAGCCTTCAAGGGGTATTATTATCCTAATTTTGTTAATGAAGCAATGGATGTACAGAGAAGTGGAACAACTTACCCTAGGGTCACACTGCATGAGTAGGGGAAGAGATGGTATAGAGATGGAGCTCGAACCCAGGATCTTTGTCTCTGGGTTTCATATGCTTTTAGTCAGAATTATCTGGAGCCATAGAGGGTATCTTAGACGTCTGGGAGCACAAAAATAATCATGAAACAGAAATCTGTTGGCATTTTTTAGTTATTGTGTTTTTATTCCCAAGTGCTCTCGACATCTGGAATTTGTTTTACTACCCTATTTGGCTGGTCCAAGACGCATAATCAGGCAGTTTGCTGTCAAACACTCCATTGATACACCAAGTCCACATGTTATTGTAGCAAGTTTTGCATGCATTTGACAGTTGAAATTGAAACAAACTTTTTGTCTGGTTTAACGACTTTTCCTGTGCTTGAGTTTATGGTTGTATTTAAGGAATGAGGAAGGAGCAATCAATGGGCTTTCTGTTTCTCTCACTATATGAAAAGCACCTACAAGAGAGACTCCAAATTATGTGTAGTTTTAATTTTAAACTTGGTCATTGTTGGTTCTCTAGGTTTTCTCTTTTCTTTATTCTTATTCACATGACCCTCCATGGTGTGGCTCGCAGACACGAAAATTTCTCTTGTCATGATTTGCTGTGATGGAGGGAGGCTTTGAGTTTTGTCTCTATGCATCCCAGTGTGGAAAAGGCACTGACCTTGGAGATTATGTATCTTGCTGGGAAGCATCGCTCACTGTATTGGTGTCTGGTTTTTTTCCCCAAAATTCAAAGAGATTTTGGCATGTCCTGTCCTCCATGGTATTGCCTGATATTAATTGACTTGTCATGGAGGCTAGAAAATGACATTTGGAGTCAGTGAGACCTGGTTTCAAATCCCAGCCCTGATACTTAAAGATGTGAGACTCTGCATTAAATTATGGCTTCATCTTTGTGCTAACAAAGTTTTTTCAATAACACAAAGAATTTTGCATATCCTAATATATATATATATATATATATATGTCAGTTGCTATCACTGACATTTTTTTAAATCTATAATTTGTTATTTATTTTTAAATTGTATTCTTTCTAAATTTTTACTTCCAAATTCTCTCTCATCTCCTTCCCTGCCCACTAAGAAGACAAGCAATACAATATCTTATTTCTATTTCCAAAGCACTCTATGAGGTAGTTTGGAACAGTAGAAAAAAACTATATTGGAGTCAGAGAACCTCTGTTCCAATCCTTCCACAGTCAGTACGTGAGTGGCCTTGAGCAAATCACTTATACCCGCTGGTATTTCCTCATTTTTAAAATAAAGGGATTGGCCAGTCCAGGGTCCTATGCTTTTCCTGCTTTACTGCCCAGTAGAGATCTGTTGATGCTAAATACTGCTCATTTCCATTGAACTTGGAGGCTGTAAAGTGTTTGGAAACCATGATTATCCCCATTTTACAGATGAGGGAACTTAGTCACCAATAGTTGGCTGTCTTTCTCCTGGTTAAATAAGTATTAAGTTTTAGAGACATGATTCTAGCTGGGAACTCCTTACTATAAGACCAACTATCATTTCACCGCACCAAACTTCCTTTTATATGTAGGTATGTGACAAATAAGTATATTATTATTCTTAGAAGTAGAACAGTGGCTACAGTGCTATACCTGGAGTCAGGAAAACCTGAATTCAAATATGGCTTTGGACACTTCCTGGCTCTGTGGCCCTGGGCCACACAGCCATTTAACCATGATTTACCTCAGTTTCCCTAACTATAAAATAGGGATATTAATAGCACGTACTTCCCAAGGTTACTGGGAGGATAAAATGAAACAGTATTTGTAAAGCTCTTTGCAAAGCTTAAAAATGCTTATTATAATTATTGTACTATGGGAATTCGCTGTATTTTTGAAAATCCATTGTTATTTTCTCACTTGTTGGAACATAGAAAAGGGGAAGAAGGAAACCATATGCAGTTAAACAAGTTAATCTTTGTCGGCCTCAGTTTCCTCATCTGTAAAATGGAGCAAATGACAGCACCAGCTTTCCAGGGTGGTTGTGAGGATCAAATGAGGCATTTTTTGCTTTGCAAACTTTAAAAGCACTATATGAATTCTGGCTATTATTGTTGGCTGTGTATGCAAGAGTTTTTTTAGGGGATTTAATAGAAAAAAATAGAAGCTTTTTCTCCCAGAATTAAATGCCTTGCCCATTATGGCACAAGTTATAGAAGACTAGAGCCAGATACAACATAATTATGCAATAGTAAGACTGAAATATGATTTACAAGTGACTTAAAATTGAGCTTTTTTCTTTTTAATAGTATTTTATTTTTCCCAATTATATGCCAAGACAATTTTTAGCATTCATTTTTACAAGACTGTGAGTTCCAAAAAATGTTCCCTCCCTCCGTACCCTCCGTGCTTCCTAAAATGGTAGACAGTTTGATATAATTTATACATGTGGTATCATGTAAAAGATTTTTCCATATTAGTCACAGTTGTGGAAGAAGAAACAGATCAAAATGGGGAAAAACTCATAAAAGAATAAGTGAAGAAAATTTACTTTGATCAGCATTGAGTCCATCAGTTCTTTATCTGAATGTGGATAGCATTTTCCTGAGTCCTTTTTTGCATTATTGTGTTCTCAAGAAGAGCTGAATCATTACATTTGATCATCACACAATATTGCTGATACTGTGTACAATGTTTTTCTGGTTTTGCTCACTTCAGTTTGTATCAGTTCATACAAACCTTTCAGGCTTTTCTGAAATCTGCTTGTTTGTAATTTCTTATTGCACATTAGCATTCCATTATATTCATGTGCCACAGATGGTTTAGTCATTCCCCAACTGACGGACATCCCTTCAGTTCCCAATATTTTGCCACAGTGAAAAGGGATGCTACAAATATTTTTGCACATGTAGGTCCTTGCCCCTTGTTTATGATCTCTTTGCGATACAGACCTAGTAATGGTATTGCTGGATTAAATGGTATGCACAGTTTTATAGCCCTTTGGGTGTAGTTCCAAATTGCTTTCCAGAATGGTTGGATCAGTTCACAACTCCACCAATAGTGCATTAGTGTTCCAGTTTTCCCACATCCTCTCCAACATTTATCATTTTCCTTTTTTGTCGTCTTAGTCTGATGGACGTGATATGGTACTTCAGAGTGGTTTTAATTTGCATTTATCTAGTTAAATGTGATTTAGAGCACTTCTTCATATGCTGATGGATAGCTCTGATTTCTTTGTCTGAAAGCTGCCCATTCATATCCTTTGACCATTTATCAGTTGGGGAATGACTTGTATTCTAATAAATTTCACTCAGTTCTTTATATATTTGAGAAATGACGCCTTTAACAGAGGCACTTGCTGTAAAGATTGTTTCCCAGCTTCTGTTTTCCTTCTAATCATTGGTGGCACTGGTTTTGTTTGTATAAAACCTTTTTATTTTAATATAATGAAAAATTTCTATTTTATATTTCATAATACTTTCATTGTCTTCTTTGACCATGAATTCTTCCCTTCCTTGTAGATTTGACAAGTAGACTCTACTTTGCTCTTCTGATTTGCTTATGGGGTCCCACTTTCTACCTAAATCATGTGCCCGTTTTGACCTTATCTTGGTATTTGGTGTGAGATGCTCGTGTGTGCTTAGTTTGTATTCTGTTGTTTTCTGCTTTTCCCAAGAGTTTTTGTCAGATAATGAATTCTTATCCCAAAGTCTGGGGTCTTTGGGTTTATTAAACATAGGTTACTATTAGGATCGTTGACAACTGTGTTTTGTGTACCTAGTCTATTCCGCTGATCCACCACTGAATTTCGTAGCCAGTACCAGATAGCTTTGATGATTAATGTTTGATAATGCAGTTTGAGATCTGGTATTGCTAGACCACCTTCCTTTGTATTTTTTCATTCTTTCTCTTGATATTCTTGACATTTTGTTCTTCCACATGAATTTTATTATTATTTTGTCTAGCTCTATCACCTAATTTTTTGATAGTTTGACCGGTGTGGATCTGAATAAGTAAGTTTAAGCAAAATTGTAATTTTATTATATCGGCTTTGTCCATCTATAAGCAATTGACATTTTTTTTATTTGTTTGGATCTGACTTTATTTGTGTGAAAATAATTTTGTAATTGTGTTCATATAGGTCCTAGATTTGTCTTGGCAGTTAGACTTGCAAGTGTTTTGTATTGTTTACAGTTATTTTAAATGGATGCTGGGCTTTGTTGATCATATAAAGAAATGCTGATGATTTATGTATGTTTATCTTATATGTTCCAACTTTGCTAAAGTTGTTATTTATTTCAAGGAGATTTTTAGTTGATTCTCTAGGGTTCTCTAAATGTACCATCATATTATCTGCAAAGAGCGATAGTTTTGTTTCTTAATTGTCTCTTCTAATCCATTCCACTTCTTTTTCTTCTCTTATTGTTATAGCTAACATTTCTAGTACTATATTGAGTAATACTGGTGATAATGGGCATTTTTACTTCACCCCTGATCTTATTGGGAAGGCTTCTAGCTTATCATTATTACAAATCATGCATGCTGATAGCTTTAAATAGACGCTCCATGTTTGTCATTTTAAGGAATGCTCCATTTATTCCTATGATCTCTGTTGTTTTTTAATTGGAATGGGGTAGCTGTATTTTGTCAAAAAGCTTTTTTAGCATTGAGATAATTGGCCATATCAATATCATAAGATTATGTCAAATGTTTTCCTAATATTGAACCAACTCTGCATTCTTGGTATAAATCCCACATGGCCACAGCAAATAAGCCTTGTGATACATTGCTGTAATTACCTTGTTAGTATTTTGTTCAAAAGTGTCAGGTCTATTCATTAGGGAAATTGATTTATAATTTTCTTTCTCTTTTTGAGCTCTTCCTGGTTTGGGTATCACTACTATATTTGTGTCATGAAAGGAGTTTGGTAGGACTGCTCCTACTTTTCCAAAGAGTTTATATAATATCGGACTTAATTGTTCTTTGAATGTTTGATAGAATTTACTTGTAAACCCATCTAACCATGGGATTTTTTCTTAGGGAGTTTATTAATGGCTTGTTCAGTTTCATTTTCTAAGATAGGATTGTTTAGGCATTCTATTTCCCGATCTGTTAATCTGAGTAATTTTTGTTTTCATAAACATTCATTGATTTCATTCATATTGTTAGATTTATTGGAATATAATTAGGTAAAATATTTCCTAATGATTGCTTTAATTTCTTCTTCACTAGTGATTATTTCACTCTTTTAATTTTTGTTACTGGATATTTTGTTTTCTCTTTTTTTTAAATCAAATTAACTAATGGCTTATCTATTGTTTTTTTTTCATAAAACCAACTCCTAGATTATTTATTAACTGAGTAGTTTTTTTTTTAATTTTCAGTCTTGTTAATCTCACCTTTGATTTTCAGGATTTCCAATTTGGTGCTCAATTGGGGATTTTTGATTTGTTCTTTTTCTAGTTTTTTTAAGTTGTATACTAAGTTTGTTGCTCTATTATTTTTTCTGCTATGCTGATGTAAGAATTTAGAAAAATAATTTTCCCCTAAGTACTACTTTGGATGCATCCCATAAGTTTTGGTATGTTGTCTCATTATTGTCACTTTTTAATGAAGTTATTGTTTCTATGACTTGTTCTTTGACTCACCTATTCTTTAAGATTAGATTATTTAGTTTCCAACAATTTGAATCTATCTTTCCACTGCCCTTTGTCGATTATTATTTTTCTTGCATTATGATCCAAAAACAATACATTTAGTATCTCTGCTTTTCTACATTTGATTTTGAGGTTTTTATGACCTGATACGTGGTGAGTTTTTGTGTAGGTGCCATGTGCTGCTGAGAACAAGGTATATTCCTTTCTGTTCACATTTAGTCTTTGCTAAAGGTTTGTCATATCTAACTAAATTTTCTAATATTCTATTTATCCCCTTAGTTTCTTTTGTGTTAATTTTTTAGTTAGATTTATCAAGAGGGGACAGTTTAGGTCCTTCATTAGTATTAGCATAGTTTTGTTATTTCTTCCTATACCTCATTTAACTTCTCCTTTAAGAAGCTGGATGCTTCATGGTGCATATATGTTTAGTATTGATATTGCTTCATTGTGTATGGTACCTTTTAGCAAGATGTAGTTTCATTCCTTATCTCTTTTAATTAAGTCCGTTTTTGCTTTTAATTTGTCTGAGATCAGGATTGCTACCCAGATTTTTTTTTTACTTCAGTTGAAGCATAACAGATTCTGCTCCAGCCCCTTCCCTTTGACTTAGTTTCTCTATTTCAAGTTTGCTTCTTGTAAACAGCATATTCTAGGATTCTGATTTTTTTGATGCTCTCTGCTATGCACTTCTGTTTTATGGGAGAATTCATCCCATTCACATTCACAATTATGATTACTAACTATGTATTTCCCTTCATCCTATTTTCCCACTGTTTGTTCTCTCTCTCCTTTCATTCTTTCCCTTCTTACATGTGTTTTGCTTCTGTCCACCACCTCCTCCAATATGCTCACCCTTCTCTCAGTTCTTTCCTCTACCATTACCTGATCTCCTCCTGTGCTACTTTGCTGTTGGGTAAGATTGATGTCCGTAGTCAACTGATTGTGTATATTATTCTCTCTTTGAGCCAAAACTGATGAGAGTAAGGTTCAAACAATGCCTGTCGCCTACCCTTTCATCTTCCCCTCTACTCTGAGAGGTCTTTTGCACCTTTTCATGTGAAATAATTTGCCTTATTCTACCTCTTCCTTCTCTACCCAGGGTATTCTTCTTTCTCATCCCTTAATTTTTATGCCATTCTCTCAAATTAAACTTGTACCTGTACCACACTCTGTCTATGGATATTCCTTCTAGCTGTACTATTAGTGATGCAATTTTTATGAATTACCAGTATCATCTCCCCGCATAGAGATATAAACAGTTTATAACTCTATTGAATCCCTTATGTTTTCTTTTCCCTTTTCATCTGTTTATGCTTTTCTTGGGTCTTGATTTTGGAGATCAAATTTTTTTTATTTAATTCTGGTCTCCTACGAATGCCCGAAATCTTTCTATTTTATTAAATGATCATTTAAAAATTATATTATTCTTAATTTAGCCACATAAGTGATTCTTGGTTGTAGACCTTGGTCCTTTGCCTTCTGGAATGTCATGTTCCATGACCTCCAGTCTTTTAATGTTGGAGTTGCTAAGTCCTGTGTAATTCTGACTGTGGCTCCCTGATATTTAAATTATTTCTTTTTGGTAACTTGGAGTATTTTTTCCTTGATCTGATAGTTCCGAATTTTGGCTACAATGTCCCTTGGAGTTTTTATTTTGAAATTTCTTTCCTGAGGTGATCAGTGGGTTCTTTCATTGCCTATTTTGCCCTCTGATTCCAGAATATCAGGGCAGATTTCCTTGATAATTTCTTGAAAGATGCTGTCCAGGTCCTCCTCTTGACTATGGCTTTCAGGTAATTCAGTGATTCTGATATTGTTTCTCCTGGATCTACTTTTCAGGTCACCTGTTTTCACAAGAGGTATTTTATTATTTCTTCTATTTTTCCATTCTTTTGGATTTGTTTGCTTGATTCTTGGTGTCTCATTGAGTCATTAGCTTCCACTTGCCCAATTCTAACTTTTAAGTTGTTTTCCTCAGTGGGTTTTTGAACTTTGTTTTCTGTATGGCCAGTTGAGGGGACAGAGCCAAGATGGCTGCGTAGAAGCAGGAAAATGTTGCAGCTCGCACATAGCCACCTCAAATACCGATAAAATATGACTCTAAACAAATTTTAGGGCTCCAAAACTCACACAAAAATACAGAAAAACACATTTCCCGCTGAAGGCAGCTCGGCAGAAAGGACTCATTGCAGCATGCTGGGAGCCAAAACCAGAGCAGCCTGAAACTGCGGCTCGGCCCCAGGGTGGCCAGGATGAGCCTGCAGATGGAGCCTTCAGGAAAGTGGATCAGCAGCAGTTGTTGCAATTTCCAGAATTATCAAGCCATAAGAAACAAGGACAAAGTGAAAGGTCAGTGGAACTCAGCTAAACTTGGGGGAGAAAAGAGGACCAGCCAAACTGCCTCTAGGGCAAGGAAGCAGCAGAAACAGCAGCCCTGCAGCCACCTCCATGTGGCTGCTTCAGAGCTTCCAGACTGCAGACTACAGGGGCACCAAGTTATCATTCAGAAGCTAAGTGCTCTTGTGTTGAACCCAGATTGTGGTGTTGGTTGGTGGTCCTGGGGTGCATTTTCAGTGAGCCAAAGCTGGTGGGGGCTGCAAAAAAGGCAGCCCCCTAATAGCTCCAGCAGCTGCAAAAACCCCAGCAATTTGGGACAGAGCTCTCCCCTCTGAAAGTAGAGTTCTACTGTGGCAAAGAGCTAAAAAGTCAAGTAATTGACGGGCAACATGAGAAGGCAAAGGAAGAAAAGTAAGAACAGCAATCCAACTTTAGATTCCTTTTTGGGGGACAAAAAGGATCAAAGCATGGAATGTTAGGAAGACAACACAG
>CM053601.1:165851106-165928606 GCA_028646575.1 Pseudocheirus occidentalis
AGAATTAGAGTGGAGTAAATGGAAGCAAATGACTTTATGAGAAATCAAGATAGTATTAAACAGATCCAAACAAATGAAAAAATAGAAGGCAACGTGAAATATCTCCTTGAAAAAACCACTGACCTGGACAATAGATCCAGGAGAGACAATCTGTTTGGCCAGTTGAACTTTTTAAGTACTTGTTCGCTTTTTCCAAAGTATTGACTCTCTTTTCATAATTCTCTTGCATCACTCTCATTTTTCCCCCAGTTTTTCTTCTTCCTCTCTTCCATGGTTTTTCAATTCCTTTTTGAGTTCTTCCATGATTTCTTTCTGGGCTTGAGACCACTTCCCATTGTTTTTTGAGGAGGGGGTGGTGGTTGTCCATAGGTGTTTTGACATGTTGTCCTCTTCTGAGTTTGTATCTTATTCTTCCCTGTTACCATAAAAACTTTCTGTGGTTAGATTCTTTTTTTGGATGTTTTTTGCTTCCTTTTCTTGGCCGTTTTACTTTCTTTTAAATTTGAGCTCTATTCCTGGGGTAGAAGGGGCACTGTCTCAGGCTTCTTATGCCAGGGGTTATAGGCCCTAGCTATTTACCTGGTGAAGCACTGATGTTGTCCTGAGGCCCATGAGGGACCCTCGTAGTGTTCTGAATGTGGGAGGTGGAAGGTGGCTGAGCATTGCTGGAAGCCATAGGGATCTGGCGACTTACCTGGTACTGAGTCGGGGTCCTGGTGCTGGTGTCTGGTGTGTGCTGAGACTACTGGGGTGTTTTTTGCATTCTCTGGGGCTACACTAAAGCAAGTGGCAGTCTGCCTTCTGGCAGCTCTCTGTTTGCTTACGGCTGTGCTGAAGCAGGTAATGGTTCTCTGAGGTGGAGTCTGCCCATTTCCCTGGCTTTGCTGAGGCACATGGAAGGGCCTGGTGTTGGTGTTTGCCTTCTCCCTCTTACTGAGGCTCAGGATCTCCCCCAGGCTTGCCGCTGGCTTACTGGGACATTTCCAGCACTGGACTATGTTCCCCCTTTACCTGAGTGAGACAGACCTTGCCTGCCCATCTTCAGTGTTTCTTGGGTTCAGAGACTGTTTTATCTCTGTGTTTTTGGTTGTTCCACTGTTCCTGTATTTGTTTGGGCATGTTCTTTAAAGTTGTTTGGAGGTGAATGCAATTTACTGTTTATTCTACCAACTTGGCTCCCGGAAGTTTGAGCTCTTTTTAAAGGGCACATTTTGTATTATAAACCTGGGCAAACAATTTCTACCTTTTCCCAGTAATTTATGTAAAAGTGAAAAATCCATTTAACCCCCTTTTTGTCTGACAGACATTCCATTTATCTTTGAGCTTTTCGTTGTAATATATTGGCAGTGTGGGATTTCCTTGGAGTGACATCTCCTTCCATAGACTCAGACCAAAACCAGTCTGGGATTTCTGGGGCTTTACAAGATTCTGTGACTTACTTGCCTGTGGTCACACAGCAAGAGTCTGAGATAGGATTGCAACCTAGGCCTTATTGGTTCCAAATCGTGCATTCCTCCCACAATGGCAGTGTGTTTTAAAAATCTAATCCCTGTAAAAAAAAAAAGAGGGGGTTATTTCTTTGGTAGTAGAGAAAAATAGAGGAGATCTCTAGATAATAATTTGCACTTTTGTAACCCTTTAAGATACTATCCCCATGGGCATCTAGGTGGCAAAGTGGATAGAGCACCAGCCCTGAAATTAGGAGGACCTGAGTTTAAATCCAGCCTCAGACCCTTACTAGCTGTATGACCCTGAGTAAGTCACTTAACCCCAATTACCACACACACACACAAAAGATACTGTCTCCACCACTAACAGTATGAGGTATCTCTCTCTCTCTCTCTCTCTCTCTCTCTCTCTCTCTCTCTCTTTTAAAGGTCAAGGAACTGAAATAAATAGTTGTTAAATGACCTGCTTAGGATCACATTGTTATTAAGTGTCAGAGACAGGATTTGAACTCAATTCTTTTTTATTTACTGCCCATCAGTAGAACCACTATGCTGTGTGTGACCTTTGTATTCTAATACTTCCTGGGAGTGGAGGCAGAGAGACATGGTTCTGAGCAGAAAAAAATGGGCAATGCTGTGGGCCATAATATCACACATTTCCATAGCTGTTTATGGCCATTTACTCATAGTTACCTCATGGGATAAATAGTAAATATATTTTTCAAATGAAGACCTTTTAATTGCCTCTGCCTGGGGTCAGTAAATTTCTAAGTGGTGCAGCTGGGATTTGAACTCAGGGCTTTCTCCACTTAGACAAGCCAACCTCTCTGGGCACTCATTTTCATTTTCAAACCGTGCGGTATTAAAAATAGAGAGCTGTTATTACCAGTGGGCTGTTCCTTGTCTTGCAAATTCCCATTTGGCAGGAGGTTTTCTAAGATCCTGGCAGATCTCTGGGCTGAGTGGTTGGTGTTCTTAGGGTCTTTATATAAGAGAAGGATTAGCTGTATGTAACTTGGGATAGTAAGGAAAGAAGAAGCCGCAGGTCACGAGGCAGAGTATGTGAATGCCTTTCATTTATTATTATTGTAAGTGAGGCCCAGTGCTATACAGAGCAGGGCCTTCTGTAATCAGGGGCATTAGTAAGGAAATTAATTTTTAAGAAGGCAGGTCAATATGGACTGAGGTACAGTACCTAAGTGCATTAAAAAGAGTTAGCTAAAGTCCTTCTGGGACTGAAGTTTCCTAGAAATAACCAGTGTGTTGTTCTAGAATATTAATGTAGAAATAGCTGTTCTTAAGGCAGAAGGGACGGGAAAACCTGGAAAGGTTGGAAGGTGAAGAAGAGCATTGGAATTGAAGCCAGGATTACAAGGTTCAAACCCCTGTACTCTCATGTCATTCTTCTGGTCTCCCATATTCCCAACCCCAGCATTACCCTCTGTTCCTCTCTTCTCCATCCCACATATCCTCCAGAATATTTCTTGGGTCACACGCCTTCTCTCTATTCATAGGGCTTTCACTCTGATTTAGGCCCTCAGCATCTTGTCCCTGAAACATTGCAGTGGCCTCCCTGCCATAAGTCTCTCCTCTCTTCAGCCCATCTGTTAACATAGTTGGCAAAGTGATTTTCCTAAAGGACAGGTTACTCCCCTGCTCCGTAAACACCAATGGCTCCCTATTACCTCTGAGATCCTTTGATTAGCTTTTAAAGTCCTTCACAATCTGACCAAAACATACCCTTCCTAATTTATTATACATGAATTGCTTTCACAAACTCTACAATCCAGCCAGACAGGATTTCTTAGTATTTCTCACAGAGAATATTACATCTCCCTCTTTTTAACAAATACTTATTAAGGGTGTCCTGTGTGCCTAGCCCTGGGCTAAGGTCCTGGTAAGACAGTAGCCAAAAGGAAAGTCTGGGCTCTCAAGTAGTTACTATTTTTGGGTGAGAAAAGATGTATATTTGTAGTCATATGTGTATATGTGTGTATGTATACATATACATATATACATGTAGACATACATACAAAATAATATTTTTTATTATGGAGAAAGTGCCTTAGAGACATGGAAATATAAGATAGGACCTTCCACATTTCTTTTGCATTTCTACCTACTCAAAAAAAGTTTACTTATAAAAGCACATTTGTTGTTCAGTTGGGTCTCATGCTCTGTGACACCACTATGGGGGTTTTCTTAGCAGAGGTACTGGAATGGTTTGCTCTTTCCTTCTTCAGTGGATTGAGGCAAATAAATGTTAAGTGACTTGCCCAGAGTCACACAGCTAATATGTATCCGAGGCCAGATTTGAACGCAGGTCTTCCTGATTCTAAGTAGCCTAGTGCCCTATCCACTGAGCCATCTAGCTACCTCCATAAAAAAGCACCTTGTAGGCACTAGTTAAATGTTTAATAAGTAGCTGATATAATGGATATCAAGAAGGCCTGTGTTCAAATCTTGCCCCGACTCTTATTAATGATATGTCTCTGTCTTTTTGGCATTAACCACCATTTGACTCAGTTTCACCATCTATAAAAGTGAATGATAATAATAATAATGATGATGATGATGATGATGATGACAGTCCTTTCCTCATAGTTATTTGGGGTAAAATTCCTTAAAGGGATTTGGAACGATAAGTTAGTAGATTTTCCCAGTTTTCTTCTACCGCCAACCCTAACTTATAAGCAACACATACCAAACCCAGATAATAAAGTCGAGAGATAACATGCTTGAATAAAGTGCTTGAATCTGAGTCAGAAACAACAAAACAAAACAAAGCAGGAGTTGGAGACCTACTTGTGATGCTTATTACCTGTGTGACCTCCCTGAGCCTCAAGGCATCTCTCAGACCAGAAATTCTAGTATGGATGTGAACTGGGGCAGTGGGAGGAAATCTCACACCAAGGAAATGATGAGTCATCCTTGCATAAAATGTATACAGAAGAGGTTATCTTTGATTCTAGAAGAAACAGGGAGCCTTTGGTATTTGTCCAGTCATATGTCCCAAGATCAGGAGGGTTAGAGGTGAGAAGTTCAAACGCAGATTCTCTATTGCCAGATCTAGAGCTCTTTCTACACTCACCTTCCTGTCAGTCAATTAGTCTGTAAGCATTTATTAAGTGCCTACTGTCTGTCTGTTACTGAGCTAAATTTGGAGATAGAAAAAGTGGCTTTTAAAAGATAACCCCTGCCCTCAAAAAGCTTACAATCTAATGGGAGAATGCTTTCAGAAAATCCCTTTTTAGTGATTTTGAAGGTCCGCTGGAGAGGGAGAGACTTGAGACTTGGGGTGGGGGGGAGACCCATTAGGCTATTACGGAAAGTACCACAAAGAAGAGGTGATGCAGGCCTCTATTAGGGTGATAGCTATGTGAGTAGAGGTAAGGAGACAAACAGGAGAGATGGAATGAAGCCATCTTTTATGGAGCTATTGGGGAGGGCAGTGTGTATACATTGAAGGAAATGCAAAGATATTTGGAGGAGGGCAGGGGAGAGATACTAGGGACTTAGGGGATCTGGAAAGGCTTTCTTTGAGGGGGTAGTGTTTGAGTTGAACCTTGAAAAAAGCTAGGGATTCTAAGAAATAGAAAGATAAAGGGAATGCAGTATTCAGCCTATTCAGGAGCCTTGGGGCAGGAGACTTCATCATTTTGAAGTCTGGGAGCATCAGATATGAAACAAAAAGACTGACCTTCCCCAAAACAAAACAAAGTTTAAAAAAAAAACACTGAGGTCAAAGGTCAGAGAGACCATATCCAGCTCCTGAGAGGACATTTGAAAGGGGGAAGTTTTTCATTTCAGCACATGGTCAGCCAGAGCAACCCAGTGGGTTAGCCACAGCATGGTGGCTGGCCAGGCCCGCAAGGATTTGTGGGGAGTTCTCCCAAATGAGGCCAAGCAGCTGTGTATCCAGCCTGGAGCACACGTACAGTCTATAGTCTTTTGTACATAGGCTTTCAATATTTAATATGCTGTCTCAATTTTTTAAAAATGTCCTTTCCTGTATGTGTGAATATATTTTATCTATAAATGTATGCAGGGGAAAAGGCACCAAAAAATCGAGAGTCTGTGTGCCCAAGTAAGATGGAGTGATACTCAGCAGCTAACAATAGCAATGAAAAATGAAGGAAAGCTTTTGGAGGCCTCTATGCTGCTTAGCAAGAACAATGCTGGGGGGGGGGGCACTGAAGAAATCCCTTGGAACAGGGGAAGGGGGCAGGGGCTTGGCAGATGGGGAGGGGGGGAATGAGCTGCAAATTTTAGTATAATGTGTAGTGTTGAAAGAAATTTTATCTCATCGTAAAGATTAGCAGGCTGTGTAATTCAATTTAAAATTGGTCGGTGGTGTCCTGTCTATTATAAAGCCCTTTTTGTTTTATCACCGTTTGGCTATTTTATGTCCTAGAGCCAGCATTAGGATGGCCGAACCACACAAGGTCTCTTTTCCCGCCCGTGCTTGTTGAGGAAATTGTTGGGGAAAGCAAGAGATTATCTTAAAATGAGTTAAGAAAATGCTTGCTTGCTCAATTGAATGCCTTCTTGTTTCTTTCCTCTGTCTCTCTCCCCTCTATGTTTTTTTTTTGTTAGCATAAAATGAATTTCTTTTGGGCAGGCAACCATTGAGAGTAGAATTTTTTTCAAAGCATTTCTTAGATACAGGGCTTGGTTCTCAAAATTCCAGTGTTAGCACTTATCCACAGTATCTTGGGCATTATTGTGCCATTGAAAACCAACATGTAGCCGCTTATGTTAATGCAAGACTGGCAGACCCACATCTGATGGTAATTACCCAGACTGGGGGGTTAATAAATGGCCTTAGAATGACTGTCTTTATTTTCTTTATTACAAGAAAAATGGGCAGCTTCCTGAGCCCCTGCTGTCTGCTTTTTGCTACCAGCCTGGGTGACTTGATAATTAACGAATTGGGTGCCACTGGTTCATGGGCACTGCTAGGTTTAATATTCATATTGGGGAGAGCTAGAGCGCTAATAGTAGTATAAGGGGAGACAAAAAATCCTATAGAAATTAAATTTCAGTTTTCACAGACGCGTACCTAGAAAATGAATTCTAATTATTCTTTTTAATAGAAAGTTCAGTAAATAGAACTTTAATTTTCTGTTAATGTAATCCTAATAAGTAGCATTTATTAGGCTGGCAAAGCACCTTGCATAGATCAGTTCATATGCTTTTCCTGATAACCCTTGGATAGCGCACTACAGGAGTCATTATATCCATTTTCCATATGGGGAGCCTGAGGCTTAGAGAGGTGACACCCACTTGTGTCTGAACTCATCACTCAATCTACTATTTCTTCGGCGTCTTAGTGGGGGTTCATTTGTAGTGCTCAGTTTTGTGTGTTTTATATGTAGAGATCTTAATTTAGGCAGTCATTGATGGAGAAATTTATTATCATGCCAAACTTGGAAAATATACATTTCTCAGTATCTTAAGGTCCCAATGTATGACTTATCTTGGGTCATGGGCTTGATCTGTAGCATAGTATTTGGTAGCTAAAAGCCCTGACTGGAGAAGTCATTGAATTCATGATGTACCATTATCTCATACCGGATGAAAAAAAGGATTAGCTCACAATGTCTAGGACTTCTCAAGTTCAGAATGTACTCAGAAGAAGACAAAATTATGGATTAGATTGAACAAGCAGAAATTGAAGAGAGACGTGAAGGCTTATGGGTGGGTTAAAAAAAAATCAGTTGTGTAAGGACAGAATGAGGTAGGGATGGCTACACATTCTGAATAATCCATTAGAAAAAGATCTGGGCAGGGGTAGCTTACAGACTTAATATGAAGTCATAGGCAAAATAAATGAGCCAAAATTAAGCTAATGCAACGTCAAATTGTGTCTGCCACGAGGAAGATGGTAGTCCCCTGTCCCCTGCCCTGAAAGACCACATATGGAGTATTGTGTTCAGTTCCAGACACTCCGTTGGAGGAAGGATACTGATAGTTAATGAATAGTCTGTGAACATTTAGTAAGAACAAACTACAGTGCCAGGCATTGTGTTAGGTGCTAGAGGAAGGGTGACCTGGATAGTGAGAGGATTAGTAACGGTGTCATGTAAGGATGACTGAAGGATCTGGAGATGTTTAGCCAAGAGGAGAGAATGATTACTAGGGAGATATGATAGCTCTCTTCAAATATTTAAGGTCCCATTACATGGAAGAGGGATGACTTCTTTTCCTTGGCCGTAGACGGTGAAACTCTAGGAGGAGTGAGTGGAAGTTACCAAGTAGCAGATTTAGGTTTATGTTTGGAAGGAAGAAACTTATTTAAAAAGTTGAGCTGTCTTGGAGTGGAATGTTGTGGCTTAGGAAATGGTGGCTTTCCTGCCACTGGAAAAGCCAGTGCTTGACACATAGACACTTAATAAATGTTTATTGGTTGATTAATTGGAAAGGTCTACAAGTATAGACAACAGCCTCTTGGATCAGGTGGACAGAATTTTCTTCAGATGCCAGTTGCATTAGATATCCTTACCAACTCTAAGATTATAGACATTGTTCTTCTAGATAGAAGAAAGATGGCTTCCCTCTTGAATCCTGTAACTAACAGGGGTACTGAGGGATGCTAGCTGTCCTTTGTGACATGCTGAACCATTAGGATTATAATCTGAGGATCTATCATTATAGTTAATGGCTTTTCCTTTTTTACCTTGGTATTGGCAGATGGGAGAGGGAAGAGGCGGGTTATGGAAGAGGCAGGACACTGCCAAAGGCAAGTTCTCCTTAAGTTCTCCTTCAGAGCTGATGTGGGCAACACTAGGAAGCACTGGAATTGGAAGATAGAGAGAAACAGTGTAAGTAGAACCACACAATAGATGCAGTAGCTGTTGAAAACTACCTAGATGGTTGCCTGAAGTGGGCTTCTCTGGAAGGCAATTCACCCACCCATCTCCAAGCCTTCACACGGGCTCTCCCCTGTGTCTGGAATGTGTTCCCTTTTCACCTGCACTGTTTCAGCTCCAGTATCACTTTCTACATGAAACATTTCTCTTTCCTCTAGTATCTTGGTGCCCCCCCACCCAAAATTACCTCTTTTAGGGTATATATTTGTTTATAATTATGTATATGTTTTCCTCAAGTAGATTGTAAGTTCCTTGAAGGCAAGGCTTGCTTTATTTCTGTTTTTGTTTTTCCAGCTTCTAGTACAGTTGCTAGCACATAGTAATTGCTCAATGAGTGATTATTAATCGATTAACCATGGACAGGGGCAAAGATTGGATCTGTAATTTAGTAGGTATAGATAATTCTTAGGTGAAGAAGTACTAATTCAGGTCTCCAGTTCTGCAATGTAGTCTTAAGAGAGTTTGCTAGAGCATAGCAGATATTTACTAAATATTTGTTGATTGATTGATAAGTCAGCTGTAGGTAGATTCACTGAGCAGCGAGGGGCTCCTGTGGCCGTATTTGATAGAACTCCCAAGATTTCAACTCTATGAATCTACTATTTGTTTTCTTCCTTTAACCTTATTCTTTTTTTTTTGGTCATCTTTTCTTCCTTCTCCTTTCTATAAGCCACCCAATCTCTGAATTTTCTGGAGGTTAGTTTCCAGTCATGTTTTCCTCTGCGCTAGAAATTCTATCCAGTTGCAGACAGGAAGTGGAGACCCACAGTGATCCAGCCAAACTGGTCTTCTTAATGTTCCTTAAATATGACACTTTTATCTCTGATCTCCATGCATTTGTACTGTCTGTCCTCAGAGTAAAGTCAATACACTATATTCAGCATTTGGATCAAGAAACTTCAAATTACTGGAGAAATATTGTAAACTCTCTATTAAGCAAATTTTTAAAAATCAAAACCAATTTTGCTTTTAGGAGAGGGGCAAGTCACAAAAACACCAGCTGAGATGAAGCACATCTTAAAACATTACACAGCTTATAGGCAGGCAGTGTTCCGAGCTCAGTTTATGTTCCATAAAGTCTCAGATACTTTCTACATGTCTATCCACAGCCCTCTCTGCCAGGGCAATTAGTACACATGCTCACTATGAGGTTAACACATTTTAGAGAGGATCATGTTTGAAGTCAGCAGGCTCAAATCCTGCTGCTTCCTGGTACTACCTGTCTGAGCTAGGGTGAATCTTTCCATCTCACTGAGCATAAGTTTTCTCATCTCTTAAATGAGAGGCATTGGTCCCTTATAATTCTAGGCTGTGGTTTCTCAACAAAGGTTGAACCAAAAACTTACTTTCTAGGTTACAAGAAAATTTATTAAAGGCAGTATCCTAAGCATCCAGATGAAGAGCTATTCTGCAAATGCTCATTTAAAGTTGTTGCTATGTTATCAGCATTTTTGGTTGTTTAAAGTGAGCGTTAGGTGACTAGTGGTTAGAGAGCTGGGCTTGGAACCAGGAAGACTGGTCTTCATGAGTTCAAATCTGGCGTCAGACACTTACTAGCTGTATGACCCTGGGTGAGTCACTTAACCATGTTTGCCTCAGTTTCTTCACCTCTAAAATGAACTGGAGAAGGCAATGGCAAACCACCCCAGTATCTTTGCCAAGAAAATCTCAAGAAGAATTGGATATGGTTGAAACAACTGAATAACCACAAAAGTGTATGTTGGGGAGGCATGTTTTCTGTGTCCCTAGCTAGATTATAAACTTTTTAAAGATAGATACTTCTTGCTTTTGACTTTTCACATGGCCTGTCACTCTCTATACACACTGTAAATGCTGTTGGCACCTAGTGTGTCATTCAGTCCTCTGTGAGGTACCCAGTTTTGTTTTTAATTAGACAGGAGATGACCCACGATCATCGTGATGAATACCAGGCCACTGGACCCAGATGATTCTGGAGGAGAACCTTGCATAGCTGGTGACCTTGCACAGCCCTCCCTCACTCAAATCAAAGTCAATTGCAAGTCATGTCATCATTTTCCTGATGCCGTGGTCTTCTTCAAAAACGAAGGACAAACACAACAGTTAGACCTGTGATTTCTTCTTGGTAGGGAGTCCTTAATGAAGAAGCTCTTTCTTCCTGTGCAGTCCTGCACCTTCCCAACAGTTTCTTAGAAAAGTGAGTCACCCCTCCGGACCCTAGATTTGCCTAAGGTTCTACAGCTAGTCTTTGTGAGAAGCAGAGCTTTAAGCCCATGCCTTCCTACTCATGATCCACTGATCATACTCAGAAAAAATTCAAACATTAACTTTAGGGCATCAATAGGATTCACCCCCTTCACCATTAAGAAAAGATGAAAGGGATAAAAATTAGGTTCAGACCTGACTTGGTGGGGTCTTTGAATGAAGTACAGCACTTACTGGAGAGGCCAGTGAGAGAAAAGATCTGCATGTGGGAAAACCTAGTAGCCTGTGGTCTAATGCTAAAATCTCATAATCATAAAAAGGTAGATAGATATGGAAGGAATTGTAGTGCAGAAAAATTAATAGGAGAAGAACCAAGGAGGCAACAGCACTTGCATTATGACTGCATCTTTCAATGTGCCTTCCCTGGAGCCCTGTGGTCCTTGAGTTTGACTTTCATGTAAGGGAGAAACTTGAAAAGCTTTGATTAGGAAGTTCCCAGAGCTCTCAAGTCTGGAGAATTAGGTGAGACATCATGCATAAAAGTAGCCTTTCTTCTCATTCTTGTTTCTACCCTGCAGTTTCCAGGGAGAGCACCCCAAAGGAATTTTCTTCTTTCACCAAAAGCATTTCGAACCATTTTTTCCCCTGAGCAAACTTTGAGTTGCTTTTTTTCATTCATTGTGTACAAATTCTTGTCCAAGACTTAGAAGAATGGGAAGCTTCTCTACTTTGTACTTGGGCATCCTGGTCAAATGGGGCATTCTGTGAATGTCTGCTAATGAGGGGCCTGAGACTTAGAGTCATGAAAACCTGGCTTCAAATCCTGCTTCTCTTGTATACTAGATATATGACCCTTAGCAAGTCACATCAGTTCTCAGTGAGTGCCCCAAGCAGCTCTCTGAGACTAAAAGTTTCAGAGGATGTTGATCTGTTTTGCATGCAATAAGTACTTAATATATTTTTTCGTTTGTTTGTTCGTTCGTTCATTTATTCATAATGGGAGTCTTCTCCAGGCATTTCTTATACTGATGAAGTCATAGGTCTTCTATATCCCTTACAAATGCGTAAAATATTCCAAGCAAAACCAAACTCTCCATGGTGCCAAAAAAGACATATATGGGATGTCCTAAAAATCTTAGCACACTTTAACATTTTAAGATAATGAGACTTTAGGGACACCCTATATTCTAGACTGGGGGCCACAAATGAAAGACTCTTACAAGGTCAACCTGTCATTTCCTATGGAGTTTATAGTTTGAAAAACCATCACTCAGAGCTTGGGGAAACCATGCAAGGTGTATCTTTTCAAGAGGGAGAGTTTATATCAACCAGTTAAACTGGCAAATGTAGCATGTTGGGAATGATTGACAAAAGAATTTTGAATGTAGAAAAACAATCTCTTTTGACCTGGGGAGCAACCCTCAGATCTCTCACTATCCTAGACCTACTATATGTGTGACCACGTGCAAGTCACCATATCTGTCTTTATGTCAAATTTCTCATCTTTAAAACAGGTATAATAATGGATGCCTTAGCTATCTCATGAGGTTGTTGTGAAGTTCAAATGAGATCATACATGGGACATGTTCTGTAAACTGACATGCTATAGATCAGAGGTGGGGAGCTTATGGGCATGAGGCCACCTATGGCCTTCTAGATCCTTGGGTGCAGCCTTTTAACTGAGTTTAAGTTTTATAGAACAAATCCATTTATTAAGATTTGTTTTGTGAAGTTTGGATTCAGTCAAAGGGCAGTACTTGAGGACCTAGAGGGTCACATGTGGCCTTAAGGCAGCAGGTTCCCTACCCCTGGGCTAGATAAACATTACCTGCCATTATTATTATCCCACATACAGCTGTTATGTTCTACTTTGTATTATTGTAATTTGAGTCTCTGTTGGAGTTCTTCTACTAGACTATAAGATCCTTGAGGGCAGGCAAGACTTTATCTTATTCATCTGTAAGTCCCTAAGGCTGAGCACTGGTCCTTATACTTAGTAGGTAGTTAAAGTTCTTTGGTGGATTGAAACATGGTAGAAAAACCAGTTAGCTCTTGCCTTTATTTGCTCAGCCCCCTCTCTTAGGATGTCAGTTTCATCAATTTCCTGTGAAATGAGTGATTGGACCAGATAATCTATATGTTTTCTCCCATTTCTGATGGAACTGCTTTCTGATCAGTTATAAAAAGGGAGTAGTGTAAATGCAGAAATGGAAAAGACTTTAGATCCCAGAATCATAGGCAAAGGGCTAGAAAGGACCCCAGGAGCCATCTAATCTGCCTTCCTGGTTTTGGAGATGAGGAAACATAAGCCCGGAGAGATTAACTGACTTGTTCAAGGTCACAAAGTTAGTAAATGACAGAGGAGGGACTGGAACCCAGTTTCTCCAAATCCTAACTTCCTTCTACCTCACTATGTTGCATAAAGATCATCTAGGCCAGTCTCATAATTTTATTTTTTTCATTATTATTATTATTATTATTATCATTATTATTTGGAGAAAGGCTATCAGGGTTAATACTTGCCCAGGGTCACACAATTAGTAAGTGTCAAGTGTCTGAGGTAAGATTTGAACTTGGATCCTCCTGATTCTAGGGCCAGTGCTGAGCTGCCCTTTTTTTTTCTTTAATTTAAAAAAATTTTATTTTCAGTTCAAAATTCTCTTTCTTCCTCTAACCCCTCCTTTACCCATTGAGAAAGCAAACAAATAAGATCCATTATATGTGTGTGTGTATAGTCATGAAAAACATTTTCATATTAGCTATGTTGCCAAAAAAGTAAAAAAAAAGGAAGAAAAGAAAGAAGAAAGGAAGAAAAGTAAAAAAAAAAATCTGCTTTAGTTTGTACTCAAGAGTTCATCAGTTCTTTCTCAGGAGGTGGATAACTTTTTTTCACAATATCCTTTGGAATGGTCTTAAACATTGTATCAATCAGTCTTTTTACAGTTAATGATTATATAGTATCATTACTGTATATAATGTTCTGGTTCTGCTCACTTCACTTTGTGTCAGTTCATGTAAGTCTTCCAGGTTTTCCTCAGCTTCATAACTTTATAGATATAGAAACTGAGGTCGAAAGAAGTAAATTATTTGTCCAGGATCACAGAGATAGTAAACAGCAGAGAAATGATTCAAACCAGCCCTTCTGGCTTGAACGCTAGCCCACATCCCTTTGGAACTATGTTGCTGAAAACTGTTTAAATAAATAGAGGCAGATTCTCATATCATATTTGACTCCGTGAGTCTGGATTTTAAAAATGTATGGGCATGGGCGAACACTTTTGGTGAAAGCAATATGTCTGTTTGTGAAGGGGAGATCACCTTATGCGAAGCTGGATGTCAAAATAACAGCATTTCTTGTGACATTTTAGGGCTGAGAACTTTTAGTGAGAATGGATCCAATTAAGAAAAAACAGTTTAAAAAATGAGTGGTTATTCCATTAACTGGTGTTATTAATGACCTCCCTGATTAACATTGTTTGTTTTTCCTGTGTTTGTTTTTTATTTGCAAGTTTTAATAATTCTATTGGGGTCTTTTCTCAGAATGCTAGAAGAAGAAAAACTGAGAAAAAATAATATATAAATGAATGTGGTTCTTTTGGAGAAGCAGCATCATACAGTACAAAATGCTATGGATATGGAGTTTAAAAAAAACTGACTTTAAGTTCCACTTCTATTCTTTACTGCCCATGTGATCTTGGGCACTGAGCAATGAGTGACTCTTCTCTTTCTAAGAATGTTGACATCCTATTAAACGGGCAGCTAGGGCATTGAGATGGAGCAGTGGTTAGAGCACTGGACCTAGAATCAGGAAGACCTGAGTTCACATGTGGCCTCAGACACTTACTAGTTGTGTGAACCTAGACAAATCACTTCACCCTGTTTACTTCAGCTTCCTAATCTGTAAAATGAGCTGGAGAAGGGAATAATGGCAAATCGCTCTAATAGTTCACTGAGAAAACCCCAAATGGGGTCATGAAGAATTGGAAACAACTGACTAACCACATCCTATTGACTTGTGTGATTTTATATATCGCACTCAGCCTGCCTCCCCACTGCTATCATCAAAAAAGTACCTTTGACACACAAATTTATTTTGAAAGTTATCCTTTCTTCTCATTAATATAGCATTCCCTACCCCAGACAGATAGCAACCCATATACACCCTCAAACCCTATCTTATCTATAGGCTTTCCATAAGTCCTCCATTGAGGATCAATTCAACATAACTTGGAAAATAAGTTGTATTTTGCTTTGAGAGTGTTTATGTGGGGAGGTGGTTTCACATATCTTTAAGCAATTGAAAGTGTCTTGGGGTTGCTCTAAATTCCCGGTTGAGAATCACTGGATGGGTTAGCTTGGGGAATCCTAGAGATATTGAGCCACAAGGCTCATAGGATCATGTGATCAGGACCAGAGGACCCTAGAGATCACCTTGTCCAGTCGCCTCATTTGGGCAGTGAGAAAACGAGGACTTAGAGAAGAGAAAGGACTGGGCATCATATGGTGCCTACTATGTGCCAGGCCCTGTGCCAAGCCCATTTGATAAATTACATCCTGATCCTCACAACTCTACAAGGTAGATACGTTATTATCCCCTTTCTACAGTTGAGGGAACTGAGGCTGACAGAAGTTAAGTGACCTACCCAAGTCATACAGCTAGTCTAAGACTGAATTTGAACTTAGGTGCTCCTGACTCCAGACCTAGACCTCTTCTCATTATGCCAGGTGGCTGACTAAAGAGAAGTTAAGGTAACATGCCAAAAGCCACACAGATTATATTTAGCAGAACCAAGACTAGAATGTAGATCTGATCCCCTTTCCATGGTGAGTTCCATGGCACATTGTAACTATAGTGTGTTCAAACCCCAATGCCATGCATCTAACTATGCTTAACAAGCATGGGTTTTATTAGCAACCTTCATATGGGGGGGGGTCCACAGGATATGATGAGTAGTGGGTGTGGACATGGATTAAAGGGAGGAGGGAATGGTAGCTCATCTCAGAGAAGAAATGAGGGTTCCCACCATAGGTGTAATTCATGAAGGATAGTGCCATATTTGTTTTATGCTGATAGAATTATGACCTATCCATCTTCCACACAGCTGACAAATTATTTCTAAAGTACAACTCTGACCACATCACTGAAGCTCAAGGAATGTCTTTGACTTCTTGTTGCTTTTAGATTAAAATACAAATTCTTCTGTTTGGTATTTGAAGACTTTCTCAGCCGGTCTCTCCAGGCCCCATCACATACTCTATGCTGTAGCCAAACTGGCCTGCTTGCTCTTATATTCCATATCCTAAAGCCTGAAATGCTCTGTTTCCTCCCCTCTACCTCTGGTCATTCTTAACTCCCTTCGAGGCTCAACACAAGGGCCACTTTCTTGAAGAGGCCTATCCTGATTCCTCAAATCATTAGTGGGGTCTTATCTGTGAATTTATTAGTGTAGGAATTGCCTAGTAAAAGACAACAAGCACCAAAACAGCTCTTCCTTTTTTTATGCAGATTGTCACCTGTTCCACAATTTTTAGTCAAATTGAGTAACATGGGGAAACTGAGAAGTCAAGTGATTTATCCAGGGTCCTGCAGTCAGTGAGTATCAGAAGTTGGGCCTTGAACCTCCTTCCTGACACCAAAGTCTGTTCAGAGATGTCTGGCTGCCTCTCATTTTATTATCTGTGCCCTACATTTATCTGTGGACTTGTTGCCTCCCCATAGTAGAATATAAGCTCATGGAAGTAGGTATTTTGGATTTGTATCTCTTATACCTAGCATTAGGGTCTAACACATAGGAGTCACTTAAACAGAAATTGTTCATTTATGGATGTTGAAGCTGGAAAAGACCTTGGGCTATAGAATGTCAGAGCTCAAAGTGAAGCTCCAATCAGGAGAGTGATGCTAAGACCATATGGCATATGGTAACCTTGGGCCTGAGGGGGATCCTCCCATGGAAAGTCGTTATTCTTTGCTAGTGGGATGTTATATGTGGCATATGGCCGTGTTGCTCATTATGGGAATTCTTGGGTGTGGCATAGATCCTTTGAACATTTCCAAGAAGTTTCCTTTTAAAAGTATCTTATTCTTGAAAAAATATTCGTTGTTTAATAAGACAAACAAGTGAACTGCCTGATGAATACTGGTGCTCTAAGTTCTAGGAACCAAACAGTCTTGGAGGTAGAATGAAAATGGAGGAGACAAGGCAAGCCCGACTTATGAAACTTTATTAATTGTTATGAAGCAAATAACCAAGAGATTAGGGAATACTAGGCATGATCATTTATAAAAAAAATTCATGGCCCCCTTCCCTCCATTGTCTGGTATATATATACAATGGGTACATATTGTCTTCCCCAAAAGAATGAAAGCACCCTGATGACAGAGGCTAATTTATTCTTGTCTTTGTATCCTTAGAATCTAACACAGTGCCTACCCACATAATAGATACTTGTTGACCAATTAGCAGAGATTGTTTCCCAGTTGGAGGGTATTTTTTTGGTGTTGATGGATTTCACAAGGTTTTGTATTCCTTTTGGAATTGTAGATCCCAGACTATCCATGTGTGATGTCTTACCCCTTAGGATTCTTAGTCATGTTCTTCCAGAGCCCTCTTCTAAAGTTCCTTCCAACCAGACAGAAGGACTCCAGAATGTTGACTAGATCTGTTGTGGAAGACTCTGGTAGAACATGGCTAAGAATCCATGAGATAGTAGTCATGGGTGGATTGAGATCTGAACGTCTGGAAAGAATACCCACAGAGGGGAAATCATAGGTCCATTGAAGCACCAAAGGCACTTGCATGTCGAAGAAAATAGAGTACTGAGGCTACCTGTCTGTCATCCATCATTGATGCCAAATGACCAGCCAACCTCTTTCTCCAGTCCTGTCTTCCCTCAGTGATTTCTACCACTTCCTTACAATTGCAGCCATGGAGATAACTGTTTGGTGACCCTCTGATTAGCATCAAGTGAGGCATAAAACAGGGAAATATACAGTCATAGGTTAAAAAGAAATTGCAAAAGTAACAGGAGAAATGAACATTCTTGTCTCTTCCTCCAAAGTTTTCAGTGTCAGTGTTGATGAAACTTACCTACCTTGACCATTTTTACTTTATTTTTTTCCTTGTTTGCTTTACCATTTTTTGATTAGAATTCTGAATCAGAGGATGATCAAGGTTGATTTTATTGGGCTCTCCCTAATGCTGTATAGGACTGATAGTCCAAAGTACAAGTTATTAAAATTGACACAGGATGCATGTGCAAGGTAATATCCATCTTCGTAGAATCTCCTTTGAAGTAGGGGATTTTCTGTAGAGTGGATTAGATTATATAGCGAGTAGGGACTATGAAAAGCAAATAGAATTGTGTATTGATGCCTTCAGAAATATTATTTGATAGCAATAAAATATTCCCTGAAATTCCCTTCAGAGTGGAGAAAATGGAGTTTGTTTGCAGTAATTTTATTTTCTCCAATTTTGTGCTCACACTTTCCAATATAAGCCAATTGGAACCCGTGATTTGGTTTTGCTTATTGGCAAAAGTACCATGTAAATTGATCTGTGATGCATTTAGAGAAGATGCTCGGAAAGTTTGGAAATTGAGATGGCTTTTTTCTGATTAGATTTAGAGAGGATTAGGGCTCATTTCTATATTTTATTCTAATGCAATATTAACCAAATATGTCCTTTTTCAATTTAGTTTTAATCAAGTTCTGGAAGACCATTTCCTTCTGGCCCCAGTGGGGCAGTTAAAGCAGGGACTTTATTTCCACTGTCAACTTCTCTGTTCCGGGTTCCGTTGCTTGGCTCTTCAGAACTGCTGGGAGCACAGACCAAGCTGTTGTCTTAGGTACAATTCTTTCCCTCCAGAAAGCTACAAAAATGGTAGTTAGTTGAAAGAAGATTTGTTTTAAGTCCTATAAGAAAAAAATATAAGAGAGCTCTGACAGATCTGCACGAATACTATTTCTCTTAAAGAATATAGCCCTTATGCCTTGTGTTGTTTTTATTTAATTCAGTCTTCACCATGCGTAATGGTTTAAAATGCAAATACACAGGATTTGCAGTAGGTCTTCTAATTATTCAGCAGAATAATTTCCACTTATAATTATAATTGTTGCTAGAAGGAACACCTTTTTTCTCCCCCCAGTTTTGTTTAAAGGCTTAGTGAGCAGGGGGACGTGGGAGGAGAAGAGCATATCTTTCTCCATCACACTGTAGACCTTGTCAGTCCAGAATTGCCAGTCTGTTAATGATATTTTTGGGGCTACTATTCCCAGCATTCCATGGAGTTTTGAGTTTGGAGATATTTTCCTCAGGGGCAGCTAAGTGGCACAGTGAATAGAGCACTGGCCATGGAGTCAGGATGACCTCAATTCAAATCCTGCCTCGGACACTTAACTAGCTGTGTGACCTTGGGCAAATCACAACCCCAACTGCCCTCCAAAAAGTGAAGAGATAGAGAGAGACAGAGACAGAAAGAGAGAGAGAGATTTTCCTCAACCTGGATTTACTTGTAATATAAAGGGAGCCTTAGGACAAAAGAAAAAGTGTCCTAATTTATAATGTCAAGAGGGACAAACATATCATCAGTTAAACTTCAGTAGCATAATCTAGGAAGCTAGGTAGTCCAGTGGACAGAGACTGAACCTGGAATCAGGAAGATCTGAGTTCAAATCTTAACTCAGATATGTGGGCAAGTGTTAATAAGCAAGTCACTAACCTGTCTACCACAGTTTCCTCATCTGTAAATGAGGACAATAACAGCAATTATCTGCCTGGGTTATATTGAGAATTGCATGAGTTATTTGTAAAATGCTTTGGAAACCTTTAAATGCTATTGAAACACTAATTATTATTCATTATAACCACAGAAGACAGAAATATAGCTTGGTCATATCTTTAACAATTCTTTGCATTTATCTGTTCAGTCACACAATAACGGGGGTCCAGCTTGAACTTTTGATTGTTGGGACCAAATTGATTCCAGTGACTTATGGAATTCTCCATTCACCATGACCTGCATTTGTAAGCTTTGGCCTCTCTCTGAGATCCCATGCAGAAGGCAAATGGCAATAGTCTACTTTGGGAAATGGGACTCTTAAAATCCTGCCCAGGCTGTAATGAGTCAACGAAGCAAGAGTGAAAGGTTCTAGAAGTCAGTTGTCACAACAGCTTCCAAATAAAACCTTTCTGGGTCAGGAAGCATTTGTTCCTGGACAGGTCTTTAGAAGCATTCCAACAGAAAACAACCAAGGATTCTCCTAATTGTGCTTCCTCATTTCCTTTGAAACCCCCCAAATCTATGTTAAAATAATGTTATGGTTGAGACACAAATGCCAATAAGCAAGGAGCTGCTGAGGAAAGTCTGTGTTCCCAAAGCGCCTTCATTGTCCCTAGGAATCATGCTGCCTATAGGTCTCTCCCTTGGGTCCTACACCTCATAGTGAAGGTGCTAGACGCCATTAGCACATTTCATTAGCGTGAACTGAGGATGGTAAGAGGTTGACTTTGGTGGGAGCTTTAGATTTGACCTAGACCATTGTAGACCAAGGCATCTAACATCTCCCAGTGCTGTGGGACCCTGCCAGGGGAGAGGGAAGAGGAGGGACCATTCTAACTGCTCTTTCCTCCTGTCACCAACCCAGATTTCTGCAAGTATCCCAGCAGGCTCCCTCACTCAGCACTTCCTTGCTTTTTCCCTGGATTTCTGGCTCAGCCCTGACATTATTGTAATATAGTTTTCTGTGTTTAATATTTCTTAGACTTGGTTTCCCATTGCAAGCATGGAAGAAACCCTAATGCATGAGTTTCAGAGGAGAAGGTAGCAGTCTGAACCTACTGTGTGGCTCGATCAGCAAGTGTGAGTATGAACGTTAGAGCTGAAGGGCCTTGTGAAAACTCTTGGAGCCTGATGGGGACAGAGTGGAAGGTTAGCGGAGGAGCTTCTGTTGGAATGTTTCTAGTGGGTCTGCAGTTCTGGCTCACTGATGGGCCCATCTCCGGAGGGGAAGCTGGAAGGGATTTACAGAGGCTCCCCTTCCTGTCTCCAGGCCAGACCAAACCAATTCACTTAGCCCTACCCAGTGAATATTGATCTGGGTCCTCAGGGATCTCAGAGGAGAGATAACTGTCCTCTGTTACCTATGGCTCACAGTTTTCCTTCCCTTTGATCTCTAGCCTAATTTTCTGCTCGTACAATTTAAGCACAATTTATTCTTATTCCACTTTCAGTGGAATTGAACAATTAGGGGATGTCAGGAGTCTAAGCATCCCCTTTGTCCTTGCCTCAGCCATGACCTTTTTATTCAAAGTTAAAAAAAAAGGAGTTTCTATGTCTATAGTGTGCTAAGACCCACAAAGCACTTGCCTCACAGTAACACTATGAGAAAGATGTTTGCAGTATCTTTATCCCCATTCTACAGATGAAGACATTCAGAAGAGAGAGATGACTTGACTATAGTAACACAACCAGGACCCATATCTCTAGTGACTGCCTCTTAATTATAATAATAATTATTATTAAAATATATTGAATAATGTATTTTATTGTATTATATTTAATATAAATAATACAAATATATTTATATAGTACAGATAACATAATAAATAATAAATATTATTTATTATTAATTTATTAATAATACAAATAACATGATAAATAATATAGATATATTAAATAATATCTTTAAATATAACTATTATTATTATTATTATTATAGCTCAGGTGATAGTAGCAGCCAGAATTTATATGGCACTTTACATCTCATTTAAAACTGACAGCATGGCAGAGGTTCCATTATTGTACCTATTTTCTGGAGGAAGAAACTGAGGCAGACAGTGGTTAAGTGGTTGGCCCAGGGTCACACAGCTCTTAGGTGTGTAAGGCTAGCTTTAAACTCAGGTCTTCCTGACTCGGTGCAGCATGGTGTTTCTGCCACCCAGCTTCTCCTACCTCAAGACAGAGTGGAACCTGTTCCCACACTGCTATAAGGAGAATGATGTTAGTAATTGACTATATGAAACACATGGGTGTTGGGAGAATCACACAATCAGCAAGCATTGATTAAGAACCAACTGTTTATCATGTACTGTGGTATAAAAATGCTGGGAATACAGACGTCCCTTGCCCTCAAAGAAAATATTTTCTAATAGGAAATATTATAGAAAGTTAGCAAGGTGTTTCACTTAGATTGTCTAATTGGAACCCTGTGAGATGAGAGTGACAGGGAAGTTTGTCCCCATTTTACAGATGAAGCGGCTGAGTCTTGAGAGCATTGAAGTCCCTTAATCACACAGCTAGCAGACTGCAGAAGCCAATTTCAAGTCTAGTTGCCCTTTATCTTTAACAATAATCACAGTTCAGGCTGACAGTTTTTAAGAGTCGAAGAGGGCTTTATGTGTATTATACCATCAGTGAAGCAGTTCTGTGAGATAGATGGATTATCATCCCCACTTAACCAGAAAGAAACCTGAGGCTCAGAGAAAGATCTGCTCAGCGCTGGTATGTTGGTGGGATTTGAACTTAAGTCTTCCTGGACTCTCAAGTCCAGCTTTCTTTCTCTTATAGACACTCCGTTCCTACAACATAAACTCGTTTACCATAGTCAGTCAACTGAGAGGCAACATGTTAGGAAGATTACTGCCTCAGACACTTGCTGGTTGTTCACACGTCTGAGTTAAGTCACTAGTTTCTTCATCTGGAAAACTGGGGGGAGTGTGTAGTGATAAAGCCCACCCCATAGGGTTGCCGTATAAATCAAATGAGACGTTATATGTCAAGTGGTCTGCCAGCTTTGAAGGCTGTATTAACGGTAGTCTGTCACTGCATCATTGGAGGTGTCCCGTTTGAATGGCTGGGATTTGATCTTAGCACATTTGCCCCAAGTAAGAATAAATTACATTAGGGCATGATTCTAGTATATGAATTCTTTTTATGCTATAAATGTCTTTCCCCTGAAGCACTGACACAAGGTGTTCAGTCCAAAGGTTAGGGACCCTGCTTTGGAGTCCTTAGTCCCACGTGAGACGTTTCCCAGGCTTCCTTGAGTGGACAATCATCGTGCCCGTGGTGTTTTATTGGAGCTTAGGGAGGGAGCTGTTAGCCAGAAGTGTCGGGTCATTGACCCACTTGGTTTCCTGGCTTCCCTTTCTCATTTTATGATTCAAGGCGGAGGTGAAATCTCCAAATCTGTCACCCTAATAAAAGCAGAAGGTTTCCTCCCACCGGCAGAGCCCGAGTGGAGTTTTCCATCCATTCCCTCCTGTTTGCATTTGGAGCCTCTCATTCCTCTGCAGTGATTACTGGACCCTAAGGCTTTAATCTTTGTTTTTGCAGAAATGAATTGGGAGTCGGTAGTTACTTAGTCATGTGTGTGAGCTGTGCTTGGGAGCTTGCCAGTCACAGGTGTGGGCAGTAGGGTCTGAATGCTGCAGCTCCCAACATCCACAGGGGTCATCCGCAAACACAGAGTCCATCAGGATGCCTAGTTTTCTCATGGTGCATTAAAAATGGGAAGTGAAAGGGAAGGCCCATCTGTCCACAAATGCCAAAGGGAACAGCAGGTTTCTAGAAGCAAATAATGTGAGTGACGGCAGACATTTGTTTGGTGGCGAGGCTTGACTCCATCACCCTCACTTCCTCAAGGTTTAGTTTCCTGTGAAACATGAGAAAACCCTGGATTTAGGGTCAGGGAACCTGGTCATTCTCCCTCAGTGTCCTTATCTGTAAAATGAAGAGCTTGGACTGCATGACTGCAAACTTCTCTTCTGGCTCTCGACCTATGATGCTAAAATATTTGTCCTAAAGAGTCAGCATAGTATATTGAACAGAAGACTGAAATTGGACTGAGGACTTCCCAGGCTGGGGTCCTGCCTCATGCCAGTAATTACTAACGGAGTAACCCTAGGCAGGTCACTTAAACTCCACCTGCCTCCTTTCCCAGCAGGCTCAGGAGATCTGGATTCCAGTGGGGTTCTAATACTGACTATGTTTTGTTCCTACTGCCACGTGATGCCATTTAGATTTGTGTACATTTTGAAACAAAAACTTTTTGTTTTCTCATACAGTATAAAGAATTTAAGTCAGATGATCTGGGCTCAAATGATGGCTTTGCCGATTACTACCAGTGTGACCTTGGTCAAGTCATTGAATTCTCTCTGAGTCTCAATTTCCTCATTACTAAAAATTGGTGAGCCTCCCTTTGGAGTCAGAGGACCCAAGTTCAAATTCTGGTAATAACTTGTATAACTTTGTGGGCAACTTAACTTTTACAGCCCTCAGTTTCTTCAGCTGTAAAATGGGGGAAGATTTGAACTGAATGACTTTGAAGTTTATCTTCTAGCTTTAAATTTCTGATCCTATAACTACATGACCTCCTTTCTCATTCTGATATGAGATCTTAAGAAAGTAAATATAATCAGCATATTCTCTACTTAAAACCCTCAGCAAGTTTTTTTCTTTTTTCCCCACTTTCTATTTTCCCAATTACATGTAAAGATCATTTTCAACAAAAAATATGTAATGCTTTATGAATTTGTGTGCTGTCCTTACTCAGAGGCCACACTAATTATTTCTGTATGGTTCCAGCTTTAGTATATACGCTGCCAAAGCGAGCACGGCAAATTTTTCTAGAACAGATTTTGCTCACTAGGCTGCATTGGTAAGGAAGGTTTATATAAAGGATCAGGGAAGGCCTCTTGGCGGAGGTGCCATTTAAGCTGAGACTGGAATTCCTCCAGGAATTGTGACCTAATGCAACATCTAAGCAGTTCATTTAAATGACCCATCCTTTCTATCAGGTATGTGCCAGCTGAAGAACATTGCTTGAAGTTCTGGGCCTGTGCCAAAATGAAGATCTTGCTGGCTTGAAACCTGTGTTGATTATTCCTTTCCAGACAAGGAATCAGGTTTTATAATGCTCTTAGATTGTTTCTTTTTGGCAGGATGGCCACGCTTTGCATCGCCTTTCTGCATTTTGAAGACTGAGGTTATATTATTTTACTTTCCAGGGGATTTTCTTGGAAAATAACAAAAAAAAAAGTCCAAGGTATTAAACAGCCAGCCTCCTATCTATGAACCAACAGCTGACTTCTTGGGTGGGTAGAGGTTGAGAGACGGTAGAGAAGGGGGGAGGATGATGCAACCTGAGTATTGTTTTGTCTGAGTTCATGGATGTGTTTCCATAATCATTCTTTTGCTATTGCTGGTCCAACACATCTCTTTGACTGCTCTGTAGTCCCACTTACACAAAATTTTTATGTTTGCAAAGCGATATATACATATCTATGTATATAAAATTCAATTCTTGATAAAGTCTCTCAATTCTTAATTTTGGATGCTATAATTCTTTTTTACCTGGCCATTAAAAAACAATGACCTGGCATTTAGATATTAGTATATTTACAGTTTGACCCTGTATCTTCCTCCCCAACCCTGCTTAATCTTGTCTAGAGACCAGAGGAAAACAAAATATTATCTGACAACTGGATATTTGTGAGTTGCTCTGTCTCCACTTTATTAACATAAAGGTTGGTAGATTATAGATGAAAGGTCATCGTGGCAAAAACACGTCAGACTATTTCATAACTTAGATGACAGAGGGAAAACATCAGAGCTAGTTTTGGCTCCTCTGAAAGAGAATTGGAGCCTATGAGTGTTGTGCAGATAACCTTGCCTGTTTCTAATTTGATGTAATCTGATAAATATTTAATAAGAACCTACTGTGTACCATGCTCTACCAGTTCCTGCAGATACAGAGATAGGAATGACTCGGTCTCTGCCTTCAAAGAGCTTACATTAATGTTTTTAGAGGCAGATCTTTTTTGTGGTCTCTTATTAATATAGCCTTGCCCAAAAGCAGATTTAGGAGAAAAGGAGAACTTGGAAAATCAAATTTCTCTTCTTCATTCCTCTGAGGCCTGGGAGACAGTGTCATGTAATCAAGAGACTTCTTTGGTTCTTCTTGGCTATGTGACCCTGGGAAAGTCACTTGATGTCTGAGTTTAAGGTTTTTTTTTTTCATCTTCAAAATGCTGGTAATAATACCTGTGGTCCTTAGCTCATAGGGTTATAGTGTGGCTCAAGTGAGATAATGTAGGGAAAGCAATCTGAAAATGTTAAAGTTCTGTTTAGATGCCAGTTTCATTATTGTGCTTTCCAAATGGGGATTGTTAGTTATTGTCAGGCTTCCATTTCTGAGTCGTCTTGGGGCAAAAAAAAAATCTCTTTTCTTTCCAATGCTTCAATCCTTGCCCAACCTCCCTCAAACATCCTTTAGAAAGCAGAGGAGAATCTTTAAAAAATGTGAAAATAAAGTCAAATCATTCTGCGAGGGCTGTGGTACATGGTGATGAAAGCATCTTACAGACGGTCCATCCCCATGAATGATTAAAGAGAAACGAAGCATGTTCGGCATGATTTATAAAAGTGGCCAGTCAAGGATTGCAGGAAAACAGGGCCCTGCTTGTAACTGATTGCGATCCAGGCTAACGTTCTCTTCAGCGTGATCTACAAGGTACGCACTGTGGCATGCCTTTGGTGCAGAGAGGGAGTAGGTAAATGGCTCCTCTTAATGAATAGCATCCAACCAGTGTCCCTGAGCTTGGGGCTCTGGTGTGTTGAACAGACTCGTTGTGTAGGCTGGGGGTTTGTAGGCACATCTGATTACTTTGCAATACATCCTTCGTCTGCCCTGTGAGCACAATGAAAAAAAAGTGGGATGTCTTCGTCATTCTACTCGGGTAGCCTGAAACATAGAACTCTTCTTATTGCCGGAAGCTAGTCAGATTTGCTTAAATTGCCTCGCTGGTTATCGGCCCAAATGTATAGCCAGTTCTCAGCTTGACTTTCCCTTTCCTTTGTGCTATGGGCTGTTTATTGAAGCCTTGAAATTAGCTGCTTGCCAAGGGATGAGTAATGAGAGAGAATGGGCTGGTTTTTGTACCTTGTGTGTTCCACACAGTGACAGGAACATAGTAGGAGCTTAGGAAATGTTTCTTGGTTGACTAATTAGTAATTAAAACAAAAACAAAAAAAGAATTAAATTAAATGAAATCTTTTCCCCCCAAATAAATTCGATTTTGAGAAGCTATATGGCATAGTAGAATAGTGTCTGGCTTTGGGATCAAGAAAACCTGAGTTGAAGTGTTGCTTCTGACAAATACTAGCTGTATAGCATTTAGCCTTTCGATGTCCCCTGGACAATTCACGGAGATTGTAAGTTATAGTTGAATTGCAGATCTGCATTATAGCAGGGAATTTCCAAATGGGGTGTTCCATACATGGGGAAAGCACAAGTCTGGGCTGGCAACAAAGAAATGAACAAACAAATAAATAGATAAGATTTTTTGATACCTTTTATTTTAATATCATGGTCCTTTCCCAATAGTAACCCCAACCAACCAACCTACCAACCACCACACTCCATTGTAACAGAGAAAAACCATTAAGCAAAACCAAACCAAAACAATCTGTAGACTTGCTGCCTATACGTGCAATATTCAACCCACATAATTCTATACCTGTGTGCTAAGTAGAGAGAGATCTCATTCATTGTCTGTCCTCATGAGCTAAGACCGAGCATTATAATTACTCAGTTCAGAATTCTTCTCCTATTTTTCTCATTTGAGTTATTGTGATCATGCCTGTTTAATTTCCTTTACTGTCTTTGTGATGTAGCAGGATCACTGCCTCCTAAGATTTTTTTTTCTTTCTTTTTCCCCCATTCTACTTGCCGAGTGGTTTTTTGTGAGATTTCTCCCAACCCTCTTTGTCTTCCCTTTACCACCATAGTGTAATTTCACTCTTTCCATCCTTTTGGGATAAACAGTACCCCCTAACCCCCTTCCCAAAAATGAACTAAACTAAGCTGCAACCAAAACCTGAAGAAAATCACTACCACTTGTGGCGTTAACCCGATAGCCTGACAATCACTTCAGCATGAGTTGATCATTTTGCCATGCATGGCTGGAATGGTGAGGAAATGGGACACTTGGTCATTGACCGTGTGCTCTGTGCAGTTCCCACCCCTGAAATCTGAGTTGGCTGCTGACAAAACTTGGCCAAAAAACTCATTTTCACTTCCACGTTGAGGTTCGTTAGCTAAATCATGGATTTCTGGCTGGCTCACCAGGACCAAGCCTTATAAGAAGTAGATCCAATTTCCTGCTCGTGGTAATTTTAATACTTCCTGAAATAGCAGGAAACATTAATTTTGCATTGAGCCCAAGAGTCTTGGGAAGCAGGAATTGTAGGCACCAACTCTGTTTAAAAGAATTTTTTAAAAATAAAACTAATGGCAGAGTGAGCCCTCTGAGAGACATAGGGACAGGGCTGGTGCCATAGGAGAGAGAAGGGTCTTGGTTTCAGAAGAGTGACGAATACCCTAGCACCTTCTCTCAGGTTTTTCTTTCCTGTAGCACCATAGCTGGTTATTAATATGTATGATGGGTATTTTGTTAAACATTATAAATCTAGGCTGAGGTCTAGTGTTGGGGTTTTCCTTTATAGCTCTCATTCTTCTGCCCAGAATTATCTCATTTTGATCAGGAAACTTTGCATAAAAATCATACACAGAGCTCCAATTTCCATTCCATAAATATTAAAAGGGGGTTAAGTATTACAGTTTCTTTTTCAGGCCCCAGTGGGAGGAGGAAAGTTAGGCTTTTAATCAGGGCCTTATAATAATGTTCTTTTCATTCACAAGCCAAAAGGTAAACAAAACAGTGTTCTTTCCCCATAATATGGTAATACTTAGTGAAGTAAACCAAATATAATATGACAAAGGAAAATTCCTAGAGAACTTGGTTGTTCTACCCATGATATATGAAAGATATACTGACATGGGTCACTCTGATTGTTATTTCAACTGTTGTGGATAACTGGATGGGTGGGGAATTTGTTTGTAATCTTATTTTTCTGGGTACCATGTTTTTATCTCCGTTCCAAGTGGAATCGACAAGTATTAAGCACTTACATTATTTCCAAATATACCTCTCTTTATTCCCCTCTGTGAGGAACCAATTCTTTGTAACAAATATTTTAAAAAGAAAGAGAATTTTGATATGTTGATTTTTTTTTTCCTTCTTAATCCTTAAAAATGTCTTTGTTATAAGGGATGATTTGGTTGGGAGGAGGAGGGAGAAATACAGAAATGTAAAAAAAAACAAAGATATGACTAAAATGCATGAAAAAGGGAAAAATGGAAGTGAAAAATAATTCTTGAATAAAACTAACCAACACTTCACCCCGTCTGACTTTATATGTAATCCTATAACCCTCAAAAAAAAAAAAAGAAGGAAGTACCCTTTTTCTACTTTTTTTCTGGGGTCAAGTTTGACATTATCTTTACACAGAGTTCAGTTTCAGGATTTCTGTTTTTCTTTCCATCAATATTATTGTCATGTATATTGTTTCCTTGGTTTTCCTTATTTTATGTTGTTTCAGTTCTTATAAATCTGTAGGAGACTTATTTTTAAAGAAAGAAATCCCCCCCCCACACACTTTCACCATCTAGAAAATCAGGATGAAATGACCTCGACAATATTCTGTGATGCTTTTTATCAGACAGTGAATAGAGACATTGAAGATCCTCTTTTCCAACCCCTTCCTTTTACAGAGGATGCCCAGAGAGGGCAAGTCATTTAACCAAAGTTATTCAGCTATTTGAGTGATAGAAACAGGGTTCTATCCCAGGTCCCCTAACTTAGAGACTCCTTTCCACCATGCATACAGCTTCATTTAGAAACTGTTTTTGTAATGATCAGAAAAGAAAGCTAGAATTAAAACAAAACAAAACAAAATTTTTGGTTGCCTTTTTGGAATTCCTGAAGGTTTTGTAGTTGCAGTTGGGTCTCCATTTGGTTAGAGATCAATTTGAATTTCCATGGAAAGGTAGATCAGCTTGTGCATTTCATTCTTTCAGCTGGTTGAGCTGTTTGCTGATTGCCCCCAGCTCTACTTTTGTATGTCTTGATGGCCGGCAAATGTGCTAATTAAATGCTCTCTTTTTTCTCTCTCTCTCTTGGATTTCAGGAAGCCTGCCATATGAATATAAAATAGTGATTGCTGGGAATCATGAACTGACATTTGACAAGGAATTCATGGCCGACCTTGTTAAACAAGACTACTACCGTTTTCCTTCAGTGTCCAAATTGAAACCAGAGGACTTTGACAATGTTCAGTCGCTCCTGACAAACAGTATTTACTTGCAAGATTCGGAGGTAACAGTGAAAGGGTTCAGAATATACGGGGCTCCTTGGTAAGTGTGAATTTGAACATATTGTCCCTTCCCCCACTCCACCCTTCATTAGCTCAGCTATGAGAAGCTTGAATCCCAGACTCTGGTGGTTTGGACGAGCCCAGGCTGTATTTTATAGGGCAAAGAGGAACTGTAGTTACTACCGTATCTTTTAATAAATGACGTTATGCTGCTGCTGGAGAACACCGAGGCCATTGTTTTAATTTGTGAGGGAAAAGAGTTTATGTGGCTAGATCAGCACTATGGGGGCCCTGTCTGGATGAGTGGGTTTAGGCTTTGGTGAGTAGAAGAGGCTAGCTACGTGGGGGCTCCAGCAAGATGGAGGCAATAGACTCCCCACCCATCTGTTAAAGGATTTGGTGAAAAGATCGCCATATTCCTTTTCCTAAAGTAGCTCCTACTCCAGAGTCTTCACAATTTACTTGGCTACTTCTTTTTCAGTGAAGACTGTTCTAGAAGGTCTGTATCAGTTGCCCCATCTCTTTTTGAGATTTATGGAATGTTAACAGAAAACCCCAAAACAAGACCAATGGCAACTTTTCCACATGACTTTCCAGGGCTCACCCAGCACTTCCCAGGTTCAGAGATGTGGGACCTGGCTTAGACATATGATTCCAGTGTGCCCATGAGTACCTCCACTTTGGTGGGGCCTTGATGATTTGGGTGAGCCTCAAAAGGTTTGGTTTGATCCAATGTTCCCTCAACCAAGCCCCAGATCTGTGTTGAAACTGTATAGATAACAGGATTGGGGCTGGGAAGGTAAGCACCATCGCAGATCATTGGCTTCTGCAGAGTTGGGCTAACTGCATATAGTAGGGGTGTCCTAATTATATATACAGTGAATGAATGGATCGTATTCTCCCCTAAACCAGGGGTTTGTAACTCATTTGTATCCCTGGCACCTAGACAAGTACCTAGCATACAGATGGTGCTTAATAAATGCTTGTTTATTAATGGATATTATTTCATATGTGAAATGTCATCGAAGGCATAGATACTGTTATTATTCTTAATATAGCTATTAGAACTGGAAGCAACAGTTGTCTTTTTCCTGCTCCCCTAATGTCCGTCCATTTGTATTTGTCCAAAAATGGAGGATCACAGAATATCAAGGATAAGAGACTGGGGAGCAAAATGACCGTATTGAAGGATCGTGCCAGCATGGTCTTTGCAGAAAGCTCCTGTAGGTCCTTCATGAATTGTGAACCTAACAAACCTTCACATTTTTCAAAAGCTCTTGCTGAACTGGGGTTTTTATAGACTTTGATGCCAACTTATGAGAATTCCATTGTACATTTTCTTTTAACCAGGAACATAGTTGTTGAGAAAAGGAAAATTTTAGTTCTGCTGTTACTAAAAGGCACTTGAGAGGGAATCTGGAAATTTAGGTTGTAGTCCTGACTCTGCTACTAACCCTTTGTTGGGTTAATTCATTTTTCTGCCTCCAGATTTTCCTCTCCTATACAGTGAAGACATTAGAGCAGATGGTTTTGAGTAAATCAAAGGATGTGTTAATAAATGTTTAACAGATGATTGCCCCTACATCCCAAATAGGCAGGACATGCTTTTAAGTTTAATCTCATTATTAATACTTTCTTAAGTCTAGAAAACAACAAAATAACAAATCAAGCCTTAATGTATAGTTTGTGAATTTCTAAAGTGTAAATGCTTGCACTAAAAATTTAACTATCAGCTGTCATTTAACAACACCCCCCAAAAGGGGAAAGGGCAGCCATGGGAGACAGCTGGGTTCATATAGAAGCCGGGTAACCATTTGGTGTGAGCTGGGTCCAGCACACCACTGCATGTATCTTGAGAATTGCGTGAATTGAAGTTCTGTTGGATGTATGACAGCAGAAAAGGTCGAGACTTTAGAGGGTCAGGAGAGCAATAATGAAGTGTTTGAAGGGTTGTCATGGGGAATTAGGCTTGTTCCACTTTGCATTTTCTGGGATCTTGGAGCAATGGGGGGGGGACCCAAGATGCAGAAATGTGGCTTTAGGTTTGATGCAAGGAAAAACTCATAATAATGAGAGCTTTGAGGAAGAATAATGGGCAGCCACGAGAAACACTGGGTTCACGTCAAGCCTGGAGGACGATTTGTTGGGGGTATTGTAAGAGGGAATCTTTTTCAGATGCAGGTTGGGCCAGATACCCACTGAGCTGCCTTCTCCTCCTGGGATTCTCCAAAATAGTACTTTTGGTCTGCCTGGGATCACAGCTGCTACAAGCTTTTGTAGCCTTAGACAAGTCACTTGTGTTCTCTATGGCTCAGTTTTTTATCTAAAAAATGGATATAATAATCCATGTTCTCTGTGAGCTCAAAAGGTGATGTGAGGATTGAAATCAGAGATGTATATGCCCAAGAGCTTTATAAAAGATACCAGCTCCATAGATGACCTATTATCTCCAAACTCAAATATAAAGTCCTCTATTGGGGCAATGAGGTGGCAGAGTGGATAGAGCACTGGAAGTCAGGAGGACTTGAGTTCAGATTTGGCCTCAGAAATTTATGAGCTGTGTGACGCTGGGCGAATCACTTAAACCTGATTACCTGAAAAAATGGGAAGGAAGAAAGGAGGGAGGGAAGGAGGGAGGTAAGGAAGGAAGGAAGGAAGGAAGGAAGGAAGGAAGGAAGGAAGGAAGAGAATGTAACCTGGTACAAATAACTATATTGTTATTTGAAAGCAAATGTGTTGGAAGTGAAAACAGAAATAGAGCTAGAGAATTATAAATGTCAGTATTAGAAGGGACCTGGGTTTAAATCCAACCTAGTCCCCTACTTGCTTTGTGGCCACAGGCACAACACAAACTACTCTGAACTTCTGTTTCGTCTCCCATAAAATGATAGTCAATAATTGAGCCTTTGGTGAATGGTTATAAAGATCTAGCAAGATGCCATCTAGAAAGCTTTTTGTGAACCTTAAAGCACAATCAATCAATTATAAAGGTTGATAAAAAATTAAGTTACATTGTCTCTGAGTGGCTGGAGTTTCTTTTCTGCAAGCTTCATCAGGGTTGACTGGATATGAAAGTGACCACTTTTCTCAGACTGGATCCTAACCCTTCCCCATCTTCAACTCATTGAAGTTCATTTCTAGGTAAATAAGAATAATAAAAACTGTTAGCCTTTATACAACACTTCAAGGCTTGCGAAGCACTTTTTAAAATATTTAACTCTCACGACTCAGACGTAGTTGATGATCTCCGTTCTGCAGAAAGCCGTCAGAAGCTAAAGGATTTGCCAGGCGCCCCTCAGCTAGGTAGTATCCGAGGCTGGATTCAAACTCACATTTTCCTGACCCCAGTTCCATCACTCTATCCATGGTGCCACCTAATGCCAGCATCATCTCCTCAAGCTATGTCATTCTTAAAATGAGTGAGGCTGATTTACACTCATTTCTGATGATCTTTCCAGAGGAAAAGTTCTCATTTGCTGATCCATCAAGTGGTTTTAATTTAAAAAGTGAGATCAAGCTCTGAATAACAGCTGTGATCTTGAGAGTTTCTAGCCTGTCAGAGGTTTCTTAGAAATAATTGTCATCAGACTGGGGAAATAGTTATAACTCATGTGTTTCGAAAATGTAAATTGCCATTTGGTATAGGTAGAGGAAAGAAAGCTCAGCTCATATACATTACATGTTTATGACTTGTGGTGCATCTGAAAGCTTTCTAAAGACCTGGGAGAATTCCAGGAGTGCCTTCTAACTTATAATTTAGCAGAATTTTTATGTAGAAAATAACTTCGAACACACAGGAGCAGGCAGGAATGTTTGCAATTGGAGCAACTACCTCTGAGGTCCAGAGAATTTGAATTTAGCCTGATAGGTCTGAGAGAAGTACATGGTATTGACTGGAAGCTCTGAATGGAATACCTGGCCCCTCAAGGTTAACAGAGACGCCTTCTGAGGGCACAGCTTGACTGCTCCCACTGTGGGGTCTACAGTCTGGTTCTCTGACAGTCCTGGCCATCTCTTTCCCTTGCTGCTCTTTGAAGAGCCTTGAAAGACTGAAGAGGCGACCAGAATGCCCTGAACTTAGGGGCAAGTGGTCTGGGTCCAGCTCATGGCTCTGGGTTACTCCAGTAGAATGCAAGTTCCTTGAGTGTGAAAAATGGTTTGGGTCATTTTTTTTTCATGGTTGTTGTTTCCCCTACAGTAGAACTGGAAGGGACCTTAGAACACAATGTCAGAACTGAGAGGGACCTTAGAACATGGAATGTCAAAACTGAAAGGGTCCTTAAAATGTAATATGTCGGAGTTGGAAAGGATTCTACAAGACATCAGGACTGGAAGGGGCCTTAGATCACAGAATGCCAGAGCTGGAAGCAACCCTAGAATATAGAATTGCAGGGCTGGGAGAGACCTAAAAACATATAATATCAGAGCCGAAAGCCATGTCAGAACATGCAGTGTCAGAGCTGTGAAAATGATTTAATTTAGAGTTGGTCAGGACTATAGCGCATAGCTACTCCAATATCTTTATTTTACAGACACTAAAGCCCAAAGGAAGTGACTCCAGGCTCCCAAAAGTATCCAGCAGCCAAACTGGGAATCAAATCCAATCTTAACCAACAAGCATTTATTAAACACCTACTAAATGCGCCAGCTCTTCAACCTCCCAAACCAGCCTTCTTCCGCTCCATTGCACTTCCACCCGGACCTTCAAGAGTTTAGGAATTTAATCTAACACCCTAATCTAACCACACCTTTAATCCAAGCCCCTCATTTGATTTTTCCACAAATTTTATTGATATTTTTGTTTTATATAAACTTCATTCCCAAATATATTCCTCCTCTTCCAGTGAACCTTCTCTTGTAACAAAGAATTTTTAAAAGGGAAAAAAAAAGTCATGAAAACTAACCAGCACACAAGTCTGCATCCTAATCCAGTGATCCCCTCCTGTATTCTTCCACATCTACAAAGAAGGAACGGAGGTCTATTTTCTCATCTGATCTATGAACTTAGACTTGGTCATAATAATTGCAGTGTTCAATTGCAGGAGTGTTCAATTCAAAGGAGGGGAGAGGAAGCAAAGAAGCAAGGCTGATCCATTTCCCTCTGCACCCCTCCCTTTCCCCCTATTCCTGTTGATGTCTGTATTGGTAAAACTTTGGTTTTAGGGGCAGTTTTTTCTATTTCCTTTCTGTTTACATCTATTTACACACATTATATGCATTATTCTTTTATTTCTACCTCCTTCACTTCATATACATCGATGCTGGTTGATCTGTCATTTCTTCAGAGCATAGCAAAGGCAAAATCTGAACACAAGTCTCACTTATTTCAAGTCCACCTATCTGTCCACTGTACCCCCAGCTGCCCAGAAAGCAAGGAGCAGACTTGGAACACAGTTCCAGATCTTCCAGCTGAAAGTCAAACATTTTTTCTACTGTGACATTTTGTAATTGATCATATGCCTCTGAGCTACAAATGTAATAAATAAAAAGCAAAACACTCCCCTAGCAGAAAGGGCAGAGCAGTTCAGTTTAGCGGGATCCTGCCCCCCTCTTTTCCCTCTCAAACAGAAACACAAAATGACCTCCTGTAGCTTTTAATGAACCACTGGTGGGGTTTTCCAGTCCCCAGGCATTTGATCTATAGGGTGATAGATTCAGGAACAAGTAGCTTACTTTTGCATGTATCAGAGTGGCCCTGGGTTTAATTTGTCTGATTTAGTGACCCTGGAAAGAAGGGTCTTTGCTTCTGCAGCAAGAAATACAGCCTGGCAGTAGTAAGCAAGTACAATTCTGAAATGACTGAAATAGGTGAAAAATCTGTGGCAGAATGACCGGCGGCTTGCATCGGTGAAAGAGGCAAAGCCTGGGTTCCCTGTCTTTGTCCCACTGCCCCTCGTTCTGTATTCTGAAAAATCCTCTGGTTGTTCCATCTCTCAGCATCATTTCATATGCATTTATTTTCATTGTAGGAACCAAAACTGTAGCTGCCAGCCGGCTCCTTGGTGGCGTTTGTAATTATGTTTGCCTACAAATAGCTCTAAGGTTGTTAGTGCCTAGCCGTTCTGACCAGTGTGTACATTCAGTCTTGGTGTCTACCCTGTCACAAAAGCATCCGGCATTTTTATTTCCAATTATAAGTTCTGTAATGCATCATAGATTTTGCTGACATTCTTCAAGCTCTTGAAATCACAAGCAAATTAACAGCCGATATCGAGTGTGGGGATAAGAAAACCAATTGACAGCTCCCAGGATGGGATGGAGATGGGGTTCCTAGCCGAGGAGGCTCATTTATTTTATTTTCATACTTTTACTTTGTAATTAACTGAGCCTTTAGAAGAAGAAACAGTCTCAGCAGCAGCAGCAGCGACATCTCCACATTCAGCAAAAATCCCCAAAGTTCTCGGTCTCCATGTGCACCCGAGGAGCCTGGAAAAACAATATTGGTTCTGTACCAGGCTCTCAGGAATTCCGGCATTTATTCAGTAGGAGAAGTCAGCAGTTCAGAAAGGGACTGGCAGAGAAAGGTCTTCTGTCTCTGTGTTAAGCAAATATGTCCTGGTCTTTTGACATGGTCCCGCTTAAAAAGGTGCAGGCTCCCATTTCATTTTCCTTGGCACTGGGCCTTAAACTCTCCCATTATGAAACCCATGCCCAGTTTCCTCATCTCTAGAATTACGCGAGTTTGTTTACATTTTTGCCTCTTTCGGAATGCCTCCAGTGCTGGCGGCTCTTAAATCCACATGGAGTCAGATTCCCTTTTTGATTTTGAACAGCCGCCCTGTTTATTGGGCAAGGGGAAGCAAAGAAGCAAGGCTGATCGGTTTCCCTCTGCACCCCTCCCTCTCCCCCTACTCCTATTGATGTCTGTATCGGTAAAGCCCATTTCTAGATGCATATTTAGGCAGAAATGGAGCTGTTCTGGTTACAGAAACCACCTTCATTCTGTAGCCAACTCGTGATTGAAAGAATCATCCAGATGTAGCCTTGATTTTATTCAAAGGTCATGCCTGTGGTAAAGAAGAATTCAGGGTCCGTTTCTCATCGTGACCACCCAGAATTGTTAGAAGTTGTGGAGAGACAGATTTCAGCTCAGTGCTTAAGCAAGCAAAGACATGTGTACTTGCGCTTGCGTGCACACACACACACACACACACACACATACTCACACTCACAGATTACATGACCTTTTTCCAGCTGTGTGACCTTGGACAAGTTCCTTATCCTATCAGGACTTCAGTTTCCTTAACTGTAGAACAGGGGTGTTGGACTTGAAGAGCTCTAAGGTCCTTACAGTTTTAAGCCTATGAATCTATGAGCTCCCCAATGCTTGAAGCTATCTTAAAGTGGAATGGGTTGTCATGGAGGTAAAGAATCCCCCCTCATTGGAGAATCTAAAGAAAAGGCTGAGTGATCATTCGTAGGGATTGTGGTATAGGGTGGGGGAGTGTTGAGCATGGGCAGGAGAAGTATCTGTTGAGCTAGACAGCTGCTGTGGTTCTTTCCAGTTGTGAGAGTCTTTTATTGAGAGAAAAGGCATAGAGATGTGCATGACTTCTTGGGATAGTGTCATTTAGGGGGTTCCACAGCTAAGTGATAATGAGAGAAAATGTTGTAATGACTGGCAGCAGTAAAGATGGGGAAGGATTAATTTGGCTGTTTTGCTTCAGAGACAGTCTCTGTCTGTTTCTGTCTCTCTGTCTCTCTCTGTCTCTGTCTCTCTGTCTCTGTCTCTCTATCTCTGTCTCTCTATCTCTGTCTCTCTGTCTCTCTTTCTCTTTTTCTCTCTCTTTCTCCCACTCCCTCCCTTCCTCCCCTTCTCTTTCCTACTCTCCACTCATCTACTTCTCCCACCCCTCACCCCCTCCCATTAATACATTTTATTTCAACACAACATTTATTTACCAGCTAGTGTACAAATTCCCCTCTGCTCCCCACCCCCAAATGCTTTCCTTATCACTTATTGACAGAAAGGAAGGATGTGTCCTTTAACTTAGACAGAACAGCAGTAACTTTGAAGGGAATATTTTTCACAGTGAGAGCTTTGCTTATCAGCATGCCCCCAAAGTGAGGTCATTGCTTTTCTCCTGGTTGGCACTGCTTCAGGGTGGTGAATGCTTTGCCAGTCTAGATGCACTTGGTTGCATGTGGTTCCCCTTCACTGAAGCACAATGATCAAATCAGATCGCAGCTCCTGGGCACCAGCACCCAGGAGGAAGTGCAGGCAGTATGTGCTGCTGAAGGCAGGGCCTGGCACTGTCCCAGCAATCTTGGGCATGAAGAAGGCTTGGAGCTACATACATTTCTCCTTCCGCCATGCCAAGGCTCCAGTAGTTTTCCTTTTGTCTTGTAGTCTGCAGAAAACTTGGAGGGCAGTTTCCATTGTATAAACCCACTGGCTGCTGGTGGCAGAAAGAGGAATACCAAAGACAGTAAGATTGATAAAGTTAGGTCGGGCACAATTTGGGGATGTAGTCACTCCCTCAAAATATTTCCAATTGGGAGTCAAATATGGGAATGGAATCACAGAGGCGAGAGGCCAGCCGGTGGTGCCATGAATAGACTGCTAAGCCCAGAATTAGGAACACCTGAGGTCAGACATTTATAAGCTGTGTGACCCTGGGGCAAGTTACTTAACTTCTCCCTGCCTCAGTTTCCTTATCTGTAACATGGGGATAATAATAGTGCCCAGGGGTGTTGTGAAGATCGATTAAGAAGATATTTGTAAAGCACTTAGCACCTGACACATTGTAAGCACTTAATAAATGTTAGGTACGTACATACACACAGGATGAATACAAGGACTTTTGGGAATAGGGTCTATGAAATTTGATGTGGATTGTTCAAGATGGGACATTGTGGGGAGGCTAGGTGGTGCACTGGCCCTGGAGTCAGGAGGACCTGAGTTCAAATCTGGCCTCAGACACTTTACACAAAAACTAGCCATGTGACCTTAGGCAAGTCACTTAACCCCAATTGCCCTCCAAAAAGCAAAAACAAACAACAAAAACCAGCAACAACAACAAAAAAAGATGGGACATTGATCAGAAGGTGACTTATAAATTCAGGGGACTTAGGGTGAGTAATTAAATCTAATTAGAAGCAAGGATGGTTGGACCCACTGGAGAAGAGAGCATACAAGCCAGAGATCTAAGCGAACTCATCAAGAGTCCTGGGAAGGTCTGTTGGGTTCTATATTCTATAGATATGGATCCAGTATCCTAAAAATAATTTTAGGTTAAATGGCAAATGTGTTTGTGTTATCTGTTAACATTGGATAATAAGGTTTGAAGGAAACATTCTTTGCTTCAAAATGGGCAGTCAGGGAAGTGGTGTGGGGAGACCAGTCTACCAGTAAGTAAGGTCCAATCTGAGGAAGTGGTTAAGAGTAAGTCTAAATAAGTATCTGTTTGGGATAAGATTTCCCAAGGGAGTCTATGAGAAAATTGGCAGGATTAATTGGTTGGGCTGGACACTCTCAGACCTGATGCTTTTGCACAAGTGTGTTGAGTATGGATCTCATTAAATAAGGAGTAGGGTTGGAATTATTGATGAATCAACAATCAATCAACACTGAAGACTAAGGGAGACCAAAGCTGTGTTTGCCAGGGAGAAGAAAGAGCAGAGGTGACCTGTTGTTTTTCCATTCTTCCAAGTAATGGGATGATCAGTCCTCCAGATATGAAGGGCCTCTCCTGTATGATAAAATTAAGTGATAGTGATGCCTGAGTGGCTTACTAAATGGAGACAATTGTTTTTGCTTCTGTAGCTGGAGCTAGAATAGATATTGAAATTCTGCGATGTAGCAGCCTTCCTGTTGAATCTGATAAGGTGGACCTGCTTTTAAGGCGACACAGAAGCCTCCCCACAGCCAGTTTTCAGAGGCCAAAGTGCTTTGGATAGAGGAAACTGACTCTGCCATGTAGATCGCCTTTGTGAATGTTGCTTTGGCTTTTCTGGGCTTCCATCTGTGAAAGGAAGTTTGGTCCCTTTCAGTTCTAAATCTACCATCTTATAATTGCCCCTACCAGAAATGGGATGCTCTTTTCTTTTATAGTAGTTTGAAAAGGGACAAATAAAATCCAAAGTTAGGATATTTGAATTTAGAGTCACAGTTAGATAGCTGTAAATGAACTCAGAAACTATCTGATCTCATTATTATTTTTCATTTTATTTTTCAATTGTTAATAATTTATTTCATCCTCATTTGAAAAAAAGAGAGAAAACTCTTGTAAAGTAGTCAATGTGCTCTTTCTCAGGAAGTGGATAGCAGCTCAGTCATTTTACAGATGAGGAAATTAGGACCAGGAAGGTGAATTGATTCGCCTAATGTCATATAGGCAGTAAGCATCAGAGACAGAATTTTAACTCAGGTCTTTCGTGTCTAGAGTTAATGTTTCCATGGTACTGTGCTATGTGTACTATGTGCACCTAGGTACCCCCCATATACAGAATTTGATTGACTTGGATACATGTATCTACTGCATAAAATCATAAAATGTTAAAGGAAACTGATCTAGACCCAGAAGACCTTGAGTCCAACTTCTTCCTTTATGGGTGAAGAAACTGAGGCCCAGAGAAGCTAATGACTTCCCCAAGGTCACATATCAGTGTGGCATTTGAACCCAGGTTCTCTTGACTCCATAGGTACTATGCTCCCTCTAACCCTCCTCATAGAGAAGTATAGGTCAGAGGTATGAAGCACACAGCCCATGGAGTACATGGGGTTTTCAGTATTCCCTGTGTGACCTGAACCAGATTGAAATGTGATTGGTCAATATTTAACAAAATAAAATACATTATAATAAATAACTACATTTTAAAACAAGGTCAGTCTGCAGCCAGCAGGGATCCTCACGTATGGATTAATGTTAGCCATTTCTATTTGAGCTTAGCACTGCCAGTGTAAGTCAATTATAATGGTCCAGCATCATGAACATACTCCATTCCAGGGACAGGATTTGAACTTAGGTCTTCCTGATTCTAAGACTAACCTACTTTTCATCATTGTAACCATGCTGCCTCTGTCTTAAGTCCTTGGGTGTTCCCGATGACTCTAAGAGTTCTTTTCTCTGAGGACTAAATCAATAAGATAATGACTCATGTTTTTAGTGGGGGCAAATGAAACCATACTGGAAGAAATAAAGTCTTTCTTTCCCTTCCTAAAACTATTGAACCGGATACATTTGTCCTCTAGACTGTGTTCGACATAAACAAAGTCTGTGTCTTTTTCTGAGCTTTCCCAACTAGAAGGCAACAGGAATGAAAAAGACTTGGTCCTGGGAATTGGCTGGGGTAGCAAAGCTAGACAGGCAGAACTCTGCCTCCCAAGCTGTGTAAACTTTCTTTGGTTAAATAAATACTCACAGAGATGGAGATATTACATTTCCAGTAAAACATCTTCACATTCACCCACTTCTCTCTGCCCAGGAAACTTGGACCAGCCATGTCTGGGACAAATGCACTCCCAATTCCTTTATTACCTTTTGAATAAACAAGCATGCATTAAGAGCCTACTATGTGCCAGCCGTTGTATTAAGAGCTGAGCATACACCCTGCCCCCGTCAGGGAACTTTGCATTTTCTGTTGAGGGGGTGAGGAGAGAAGGGTAGCAACATGCATGTAAATACATGATTATTTGGAGAGCAGGAGGAAATAAAAAATGTGGGGATCAGGATTAGCTTCTCATAGGATATAGAACCTGAGCTGAACCCTGACGGAAGCTAAAAATTGTAAGGGGGCAAAGGTCATTAGGGAGGGCATTCCAGGCATGAGGTACAGTCTAAGCAAAGGCATAAAGGTGGGAGATGGGAGTTCTGAGGTGTGGAGAAAGGTGGATAGATGAGTGAAGGTCTCTCGGCATCACTTTTCCATCATGAATGCATTCATTATGTTTCACTTGATTCTACATATTTGTATATAATTATTTAGGCAAAATTTATAGGTAGCTAAATGCCTGGTATACAGAGTGCTGGGCTGAGTTCAAATGTGACCTCAGACACTTATCAGTTGTGCGACCCTGGGCAAGACCTCTCTTTTTCTCAGTTTTCCCATCACTAAAATGGAGATAATAATAACACGTCCCTCCCAGGTTATTGTCAAGATCAAACACGGTGACATTTGTGAAGCTTTTATCATAGTTGCCGGCATACAGCAGGTCTTTAATAAATGCTTGCTTCTTTCATTCCTGTTTATTGCAAGGGACGACTCCTGGAAGGTTGGAGAACCCCTACTAAAAATAAGCTTCAGTAAAGCATTTTAAATTTGCGCAGAAGAAAACAAACAAAAGCAGAAGGGAGAGAGAGTAATACTGATAGTTGCTGCATTGTTCAACACGCAAAAGTCTCTGTTTCTTAGACAAACCTCTTGGGCTTTTGCACGTTTTACATTTGTGTTTGTTGACAATTATTGTTAACAATAAAATTCAATTCAAAATAAAAAATAAAGAATTGTAATAGAGAAGAAAAGAGTTGAGCTGGACATGGATGGATGACATTAAAGGTCAGTCCGCATACTTTATTGAAGAGGCAACCTTCTGAAGAGTGACTGGGGTGCTCGTGCTCCAAAAGCCATCTTCAGAAGTTGCCTCTTGGATGTGAGCACTGAGACCATCTCATCTAGCATCTTCATTCTACATATGGGGAGACTGAGGCTCAGAACTAGCAAAACTAGGACCGGGGTGGTGCCGTGATAGAATGCTGGGTCGAGTCAGAAGGGCTGACTAGATCCTAGACCCACCTTCACTACCCCTCAGACCTTGGACGGAGGATTGTACTTCTCTGACCCTCTGTGTTTTAATCCGCAGTAGAGTCGTTAGGTCTGGTGATCTTAAAAGTCTCATTAGAAATCTAAATTTTATAAATCCAAATGTCCTACCTGCCATTCCATGCTCTCCCGTTGCCCTTTGTCTGTGGTCCAATCAGATACTGTCCATGTTGTGGCTGTTCAGTCGTTTCAGTTGTGTCTGATTCTTCTTGATCCCATTGAGGGTTTTCTTGGCAAAGATACTGGAGTGTTTTGCCATTTCCTTCTCCAGCTTATTTACAGATGAGGAAACTGAGGCAAAGAAGGTTAAGTGACTTGCCTAGGGTCACACAGCTGGGAAGTGTGTGAACCCGGATTTGAACCTAGGTCTCTCTGACTCCAGGCCTAGCATTCTGTGTAGCTGCCCCTGACAATTTATATACAAAATTTCATTGACTCACGTGCATATGTCTACTGAATAAAATCATAGAATGTTAGAGGAGACTGAGTCTTCAAAAAACAGACCCACTCAAGGTTAGATAGGTATTCAGTTCAGTTCAGCAGACAGTATTAAGCACTTACCACACACAAGAAGCAGACCCTCCCTTAGAACCATCGATCAGGAACTAGAAGGAACCTCAGAGGCCCTCTAGTCCCTCTTCCCAATTTTTATACAAGAAACTGAGGTAGGAAAGTTAAAGGAAGTTCACATCAGAGGTAAGAATTGAAGCCAAGTCCTCTGGTGAGTGTACAACATTCTACAGGAGCACCAAACATGCACACAATTAAGCATATACAAAGAAGTTTATGGGCGTTGGAAGAGATCCCTAACAAGTGGAGGATCAGGGTCCCTCTTTCCTTCCTTCTTCCCTCCCTTTCCCTTTCCCTTCTTTCTTCCTTTCCCTTCTTTCCCCCTTCCCTTTCTCCTTCTCTGTCCCCTTCTCTCTTTTCCCTTCTCCTCTGTCCTTCACTTCTCTCTTTCTGTCCTTTTTCCCTCCCCTCTTCCCTTCCTTTCTTCCTTTCCCTTCTTTTCCCCTTCCCTTTCTCCTTCTCTGTTCCTTTCTCTATTTTCCTTCCTCCTCTATCCTTCACTTCTCCCTTTCCTTCCTTCTTTCCTTCTTTCCTAAAAGTTGAGATCTCTTCCTGAGATGACATTTGCTTTTTTTTTTTGTAAGAGTTGGCATCCTGAGCCAAGCCCTGAAGGGAGACAAGGATTTCAGGAGGGAGGAGTAAGTAGAGAGCCTTCCAGCCTTTGGGGATAGTCTGGGCAAAGGCATGGAGAGGGCTAGAGGAGATATCGTCCAGTTTGCCTAGAACATGGAAGATATAAAGAGGAGGATTGTGGGAAGAAAGGAGTCTGGGGCTATAGCCTGGACCTTCATTTGGTTGGGCTTTATATTCCTACAAATTGTATCTTGGGGCAATAGAAAACCAGTGATGCTTCGTGAGCAAGGAAGTCGAATGGTTTATGCCTTAGGAATATCAATTAGGCAGCAAAACAGAAGCCTTCTGATTTACAGAGTTGGCATCCTTTCGACTGAAACACGTTCATTCCTCCATTACATATAGATATGGGCATAACTAGTAACAGCTCGAAACATAGGAATGTTGACTTTAATAAACACGTAGTGATTTGCCCATTATGAGCTGAAATGAAATAGAGATCAGAGATCTACTCATAGCTCCCTGAATTAGTTGGGGGATTTTGAGACAGACACTTTCCCCCTTCTAAGACTCAGTTTGTCTTTCTTTGAAATGGGAATGGGAGGCTGGCTAAGAAGACCTCCGAGATCCCTTTTAGTATAGACACTCGATGTTCTGAGGTCTGAAGTCCTTTGTACTCTGGTCCTCTATGTTTCTATGATTCCTGGGCCCACCTAGAGTCATGTCTCATCCTGTTGGGAGAGATTTTTATATCCATTTGGAAGTGATGATGCATGGGGATAGAGGACAGATCGACCACTTGGAGATGGCTTGTCTGAGAAGCTGAGATCTCTTCCTGAGCTGCCGTTTGCTCCCTCCCTGGATATGATGCCCCGAGGCTCAGGTGGCAGGACCTGGCTTTGGCTGCTGATGAGTTACAGTCAAGTGACACTCAGTGCCTACCTTTGCTCGTTTGTATTCCGGTGCCGTAACCTTCCCTGCTCTCATGTGTCTTTGTTCTATTAATCTGCAAAACAGGGCCTGACTTGTGATTAGTCCTCAGAGCTTGTTTCTATTAATCAGTCTGCAAAACAGGTCTACTTGGATGCTTTTGTTGTAGGAGCCTAATGCACTCTCCTTGGCAGCCTGTGGCACTGAGCTGCTTGCTGTGGCCTCAAATGGGACCCGCAGAGGACACTGGGTTTTTATATGCTTCCTGTGTTGCTGGGAGGGAAGTTATTGTTTGAAGAGCCCCCAGAAAAATGCTTTGATGATTATTACAAAAGCTACCTTGGAAGAAAAGTTTATAGGGAATAGAACTGGAGGCACCTTTTGGGGGATGGCGGTCTGGAAGATGCAGGATCTCCAGGTACAGAGAGCAAGAAGCTTTGTTTCATAGGGTGTATGGTCCTTCTCCTTGCTAACGTATCAAACAGCACTGACGTTGTCATTAGAACTAAAGCTTTCCTTGAAATAATGTGTTAGGATGCATAGTCCCCCCAGAAAAACCCAACTAAGTATTCAAGATTAATAACAACTAACCATTGGACTAAGCCAGCAGTTCTCAACCTTTGGGTCATGACCTCTTTGGGGGTCAAACAACCCTTTCACAGGGGTCACCCAAGACCATCGGAAAACACATATTTCTGATGGTCTTAGGAACCAAGACACCGCTCCTCTGTCTCCAAGCAAGTCCACCCCCACATGCAGATATACCCACATATGAATATTAAAGGGTCACAGCATTAGGAAGGTTGAGAACCACTGGACTAAGCAATTAGAGATTTCGCTAGTCTAGCTTTCCTTTTGAGTATTCCTGAGATTCCAGAGAATTTTATAAATTAGTTCTTTTCCCTTCTCTTCCTTTCCTTTTCCTTCCCTTCACTTCCTTCCCTCTTCTCTTTCTCTTTCTACCTTCCCTTCTCTATTTTCCCTTCTCCTCTAACCTCCACTTCTCCCTTTCCTTCTTTCCTTCTCCCCTAAATCATTACACACACACACACACACACACACACACACACATATGCATACACACGTAAATCAAACCAAAAAATAAAAACATAAAGTTTCTCCCCAGGGTAAGGTTAGAGAAAAATCTGCACTTTGGTTTTCTTATCTTCATTATCAAGGGACAAGGACAGACATCCCCTGTGGAGATGCTGTATAGGTTAACTGAACAAAGACTACAAATTGCTTTGTAAAATGCTCATTATCATCATTAAAAAAAAAACTCTTCAGTCTCTAATGTATGAGAGAACACATCCTAGGAAAGTTATGTCACGACATAACTTTTCCTCTTAACAGTGACTCTCAAAGAAAATTATGTTCTATTGCAACAGAACCTTTGGTTCCAACCACTCGTCACATTCCCGCCTTGGGAAATCACCCCCCCCCCAAAATAAATAAATGTAAGCAAGGAGCAAACTGTCAGAGCTCCAAATTCAATTTGTCATCAGTGATAAATTCAGTTGTGTAAAATACTTTAATCCGTTCTTCAACTTGATTTATTGGTTTTGATAGTTAGCAGGAGTATATTACAGCTCACACAGAATTTAGTGGATAGGATTTCTGCCTAGATTTCAAATCTCACGGTTAGCAGACCTCAGTGACCATAGAGTCCAGCCAGTTTCTGACCAAGGATGCCCTCTACATCACCTTCATGAGTGCATATGTAGCTTTTGTATGAAGACCCTTTCACCTCACAGTGAAGGGGAACCCTGTTACATTCTCAGGGCAGCTTAGGACACCTTGGGCTAACTCAAAGTAACAGGATATTCTTGCTGACCTCAAGTCTAGCTTTGGCTCTTTGCAGTTTCTACCCACCACTTATAGTTCTACTCTTGGGAACCAACATAAGAATCCTTCAGATAAAAAAAAAATCAGGAAATAGACACTAGATTGAAGCAAAGATTAAGTTCTGAGTGGACTGGACAGATACAGATACCAGGGTGACTTTTAAAAATTAAGAATAGTCACTAGATCTCCTGAGTCTTGATAACTGTGAAAATGTCAAGAAGGAAGAAAAGGAAGGAAGGAAGGAGGGAAGGAAAGGAAGGAAGGAGGGAAGGAAAGGAAGGAAGGAGGGAAGGAAGGGAGGGAGGGAGGGAAGGAAGGTAGAGAGGGAGGGAAGGAAGGTAGAGAGGGAGGAAGGGAAGGAAAGAGAAAAGGAGGGAAGAAGGGAAAAGGGAGGGAAGTAGGAAAAGGAAGGAGGAAAGAAGAAAGGGGAGGAAAGGGGAGAAGGAAAGGAGGGAAGGAGGAAGGAAGGAAATGGGAGAGAAGAGGGAAGGAAGAAAGAATTTCCATTACATAGTGCCGTACTTATTTTAATTCTCACTTGAAGGATGAGCATATTGGGTCCTGCCTGGCATCAGGACCTACCAATCCCTCTGGAGGTTATTTATCCCTTAGGCTTTATTTCTCTTTCCTTCCTTTCTCCTTTGTGTGTGCAGAAGGCCTAAGCTGGTTTCCCAGCTCCTCTAGCTTCTGGTGCCATCCTTGCATATGTAATGACTATACTGCTGCTGATTTGCTGGCCTTTGTGCCTCTCAACCCCATCAGTAGCAGCTTCATTAGCTAGTGTTTGGTCCTGCTCGATCTTTCCCAACCCCCAGTTCACTCAAATACCAACATTACACCACCTCCCTACCAGTTGAAACAATCCAGACCTGATTTCCCTGGTTCATATCTTATCAGAATCTGCTACTGACCCAGGCTCAGCCCCCCCTCTCCTGATCCCTCCATCCCAGGTCTGTTTTAACATCAGCTGCCCCCGTGCCTCCCACTGTCGTCTGCTCCTGCTCCCTCTGGGCTCGAGTGGTAGAGTCTGTGTTCTGGAGTAGTATTTAGCATGTTTCCCTGTTGTCATAGAGCTTTAAATGGATTATCACTCCTGTGACTCTGGGAGAAATAGTTAACCTCCTAGAAGGCTGTCCTTTCCAGACTTCAGAGAATAAATCGAATTCATTATTAATGACCACAAATAAGAAAAAAATGAAAAGGCATTCACAAAAGCATTTACTGTTTTCACTTCCATCCCTGGCCTGCCTTCTTGGGAATGCACTCACCTTAAGAATAAACAGTTTAGCAAGCAGGTGGTGGAGAGTTTTCTATTTGTTGTGCTCACTAAGGAACCTGGAGAGAAATAGCCTGCCCTTTCACTTACCACCCCTATGTGATTTTGCAGCCTTTCATGTTGGGCTTCAAATGTTCCAGCAGGATTAATTCAGTCAGACAATCAAAAAGCATTTCTTCAGATACCTTCTATGTGCCAGATACTAAAGTCAGGAACAATCTCTACTTTCGAGAATATTGGTGATGCTCTTTTCGTTCGTCTCCTAATTCTCAGACAGGCAGCCCTATTTCTATTTTGCTTATCTGCTTATGTGTCCCCCAGTAGAATATAAGCCCCCTGAAGGCAAGGACTTTTTTTTTCATTCTGTCTCTGTATCCCCTGAGCTTAGAACAATGCGTGGTGCATAATAGACACTAAATAGATTTTGATCAATCGATTAATTGTTGGGTTGGTACAAAGCAAAAATTCAATATTCCTCTCATATGTAATGGCTAAACAGAAAGGAAATCCGAGTCGTCGGGTTTTTTAATCCCCTCTCTCAGGCCAATTTTCTGGTCATCTTAGTTTAAAAAGGCTCAAAGTCTTCCTTCTTTTTTGGAGAAACACAAAATTGGGGATGCAAAAGGTCTCTGACTGCATCATTTTTTCCACCCCATTGGCAAGTATGTTTTTGATCCCCTCTGGTGTAATTCCCCAGTGTTTATGGGAGCAGGAAGGCTTTTTGTCTTCCCTCTGGGAAAATGGCCCACTCTCCTTACTCCTCAGATGTGTTTTTTAGCCTCTGGGCTCACAGCTCTTCCAGCTCCATTTCTTAGCTTCATCTTGACCTTCTTGGTGCTCGTTGCATCAAAGTACATGGACCCTAATTCGTCCCTTCTCAATTAGCTCACCACAACAAACAGAGGGAAAAGAAATCCATGTATACCTAGGTGTTTTTCTGTGTTGAAATAATCAATATGACAATATGGCTTCTGAGTCTTTTTTTCCTCTTTTTTGTTTATTTTCTCAATAGATCTGATTTCTTTTGGGGTGGCAGTGAGAGGGAATGGCACAGACTAGTGATTTCTCAGTATTGGGAATTCCCAATGGAAACTCCCTTCACCAAAACATATCTATAACTCATAAGTTAGGTTCCTTTGGAGTTGTCTGGATCACTGAAAGGTCATAACCTGTCTGAGGTCTCAGCCAATGTGTCAGGTCTTCTCAGCTCTCAAGAATGACCCACCAGGCACCCTAGCGGGCTGCCTGATTTTATGTTGCCCATAAATGAATGTGGTCAGTCCCACAAATAACTCTTTTCCTCTCCTATGATGTAAGTTCCTCAGCATCATTCTGCTTATTACGATGTCACCACTTTCTGAGTGTCTCAGATACTGTTTTCATAGTTAAGTCATCTCAGTGTGTTCCCCATTGCCCAAGAGAGAAAAAGAAAAGAGAAGCAAGGAAACCAAAATATCCTCAAAGGGGAAGACAGTGGCAAAAATAAAAAGAGCCACCATTTATGTGTGTTATTTTGTTTGCTCTTTAGAACCTTCCAGTGTAGTAGGAAAGGGATGTATTATTAGCCCTATTTTACAGATGAGAAAACCAAGGCTTATGGAGGCTGTCACAAAGGTTACAGTAGTCAATCATTTAAATACCTACTACGTGATAGGCACTCGGAATACAAGTCCAAAGACAGACTAGTCGGAAGTGTTAGGTGAACCCAAGTCTCTCCTGACTCATGTCCAATACTTTTCCTACTGGGTACCAAATATGTATGTATATAATAGACCAATTAGAACTACATTTTCAAATCTAGCTTGCCATGGGAGGATAGTATTTATTCAGTCAGCAGGCATTCATTAAGCACCATTTGTTTGCAGACTGGGTGAAGTTTGTAATCTATCAGGAACAAATGTTTGGTATTTTGCAATAACTGTCATGTAGAATAAATAGGATGAAAGCATCACAAAATCCAGGACAACTAGGTGTTACAGTTGATGAGCACCCCACCAGGAGTCAGGAAGACTCCTCTTCATGAGTTCAGATCTGACCTTAGACACTAGTCATGTGATCCTGGTCAAGTCACATAACCCTGTTTGCCTCAGTTTCCTCATCTATAAAATGAGCTGGCAAACCATGCTGTTATCTTTGCCAAGAAAACTCATAGGCAATACTGGCATGCTGTGTATGGCCCACAGAATCACAAAGAGTCGGATATAACTGAACAACAACAAATTTATTGCCAGAATACAAATTTCTCAGAGAGGTAGCATGGCAGAATATGGTTAGAACATTAATTCTGGAGTCAGGAGGAACCAGGTTCACTATGCCTGCCCCTGCCAAATCCTTGCTACGGGACCATGGATGAGTACCAACCTCAGAATGATGAAGGAGATTCTCGGAGAATCTAAGAGGGGAGGAAAGATTTGTGAGCTCAGATTAAAAATGATATTTATAGACAATTATTTTATATAGGCAATTATAAAATATATCTGTTATATGATCTAAGTTACAGAGGAGTTCCCAGTCCTGCCTTGGTGAAGGGAGTTTCCACAATAGAAGCTCCCTGCATTGATGAAATGACAGGGAGATGGACTACTCCCTCCCCCCTGCCATGCAAATACGCACCTACTTACTCTCTTTGGATCATTTCACAGCAATTCAGGGCTTCCTTATTTAGGAACAGGGTGTATTTTTGAAGGTTCATAGATCACAGTTCTAGAGCAAGAAGGGACCTCAGAGGTCATCTAATCCAGCCCTTCCATTTTATAAAAGGGGAGTCCAGAGAGTTTGTGACGTGTCTAAAGTCACACAGCTAGTGAGTGATAAGAGGCTGGATAAAAATTCAGATCCTGGGACTCCAAAGTTGGGAGCTTTGTCCATAGTCTACAGTACTTTAATTTAAAAAAAAAGTTTCCTAAAAAAAACCCACTATACGCTATTAACTAGAAGATAAGCATGGTGGGTAAAGGAATAATCCCAGATAACCTGAGGGAGATCTTGCTAGATTCTACGTTTCACTTTCAAGCCCTCATTTCTGGTAATACTCTTCATACTTTACTGCACTTTAAATCATACTCTATGAGCCCATTCTGGGAAGGGAAGTGATGGGGAAAATGTCTTCCCTTCATTAAGGGAAGAGGTGCCATTTCTAAAAGGCAATACTTTCTGACTGCTTGTAAAGCCTATCTTTCTTCCTCCTGGGCATCCCTTAGAAAGAACTAAACCACGTTCCCAGGAGTCACAGCAGCGGATGCTACTTTGTAACCAAGATTAAATTGGCTAGAATTGGGAGGCAGGAACAGGGAAGAAAGTTAGGCGAACTTGGCATATATATTTTTAAGAGTGCCTGGAAGCTTAATGGACTTGATTACAGAGGAGAGAGAAAGCCAAAGAGCCATTTTCTCCCTTTGTGGTTTGGCGACTTTATTTAAGAGGCTGAAAAAAATATACAAGTTGGCATATTTTTAATTAGCCGTCAGTCAGATCATAGTCTTACAGTTTTATCAGAGACCGAAAAGAAATACATCGTTACTATATGTTATTTGGATTTTTTGAGATAGCTAGGTGACACCATGGGTAGATTTTTTGCTAACTGGAGTTAGGAAGATTCTAAAAAAACAAACAAACTGTGTGACCCTGGGCAAGTCACTTACCCTTTTTCAGACTCAGTTTCCTCTTCTGTATAATAAGAATGAGAATAGTAACTACCTCATAGGGTTGTTATGAGAAGTGAATGAAATATGTAAAGTACTTTGCAAAGCTTCAACTAGTTATTCTTATTAGGCTGGTCTTGTCATGTCACCAGCTTCTCATAATAAATTTACCTCTACCAAGATAAGACTTACGCCCATTCTATAACTTAGTTTTCTAGAAGAAATCAATCAGTAATGAAAACCTTTCTAGTCTTGGTTTTCAGAATGTGTTCGAGGCAGGATTTGAACCTAGGTTTTTCAAATTCTGTAAGAGCTCTTAGAATTCCTGCTTGAAGCCATTCATTCCTGTATTTGTTACCCAATCAAACTTTAAAAATACATCTGTCGGATAATTGCATATTTTTTTCCATTCCTGATCTGTGATTTCATTGGTCTAAGCCTCAAGGCCACATGTGACCAATCCTCTAGGTCCTCAAATGCATACTTTGACTGAATCCAAATTTTACAAAACAGATCCCCTTAATAAAAGGATTTGTTCTGTAAAACTTAGACACAGTCAAAAGGCTGCACCCAAGGACCTAGAAGGCCACATGTGGCCTCAAAACCATAGATCCCCCACCCCTGCTAGGGAATGCATAGTATAGCAACCTCTAGAGATCACACAGCTATCTCATAGTATTTTTACTAGCTTCCTGGGAATACTAAGAGTTAAGTGTTCTAACCACCATCAGTCAGCTAGTGCATTTGGGGCATGAAGTCCAGATTCACATATTGAACCCAAGGTCTTCCAGACACCAAGGATAGACCATTTAGCGACTATGCAACATTGCTCCTTGGTGATATAATTGTTTAGAAATGTCATTTGGAATCTGAGCTCACAAGTCTTTCCTCTACTCTTAGAATCCTTCATTTTCTCCAGTTTAACTCAAATGTCACTAGCAGGAGATCTTTTCTGGTCATGTCACTATGCTGGTGCCTCTCCCCAAAATTTCCTCATACTCATTTTGAATGTAAAATTCACATTTGTTTCCCTATAAAATGCATATAGATATATTTTACACTTTTTCTCTGTGGCTCCTGAGGGCAGGAATCATTCCTTTGTTTCTATTACATCACCTAGAACAGTACTGGCCATGTAGTAGTAATTTAATAAATGTCACTTACTTGATGGCTACTAGATTTCATCTAGAGATTCTGGTCCAAAGGAGTGATTGAGGCTGTGCTCTGTGAACTTGCCTTCAATAAAGGGTAAGCACCTTGAGGGCGGGAGTCTTTTTTTCCACTATTTTTTATTTGTATCCCTAGTACAATGCCTGGCATATATTGGGCTCTTAGTAAATACTTGTTAAGTGAATGCTTGTACAGTAAAAATTCAGGGTTGGAGTGAAGACATTGTGCCTTCAAAATGAGTGGATAAGGGAGGAAGTGATGAACACATACACAGACAGACAAAAAACATCCCTTTTAGGAAAACCTGTGGGAAGGGGCAGATGAATGTATACACACAAACTGTATAGCATGGGGGAAGGGAGTATAGGGAATTCCTCCCCCCACCTTTTCCTCTTCCATCCAAAGCTGTTAAAATGTAGGGTCTGCTCGCCTATTTAACCATCAATCACTGTCAAGACCTTTGCCAGTCTGTCTGTTGGGGCATTGTACTCCTATTTTTATCAGTTCCTTCCTGTACACCAGACATTCAAAATAGCCCTAGCAGAGGTCAGAAATATCTTAATGGACTTGGTTCTCAGAGATATCAGTGACCAGAGGAAGAGTTTTGTTGAAATTTCTTCCTGAGCAGATTAAGGAGGTGAACTGGGGGCAAGGTGAAGAGAGATGGGGCACTGTGACCTCCAGAGTCCCAGGGTAGCATGGAACAGGCATGGGGTAAGGGGTGGGGGTAATTTGGGTGTGTGTCTGGGTGCATACATATGTGTTCCCTTGAACACCTGTCTTGAGGACGGCACAGTGGTGTCTCTCTCCCTAGAAAACCTGCCATGTGCTGGAAAAATGACTTCCCATTTGCAGGTTAATGCTCATGAATGACATTGTGTAATTGTTTATGGCAACGAGGCCTCTCCGTGCTGTAACCATGTTTTTCATAAACAAACTTCCTGGAAAGATCCCATTACTCATGCACATGCATATACAAAGTCCCTAAGCCTTTTCAGAAATCTCTTTTGTGCCTCTCTCGGATGCATTTCCCACTCTTTCCCCTACCATATTCTCCCTTCTTCTTTGACACCAAAATTGGTCATTGTAGTCGGTTTGAATTGAGTGGTTTTCATTCTCACTGTCGGGGTCATTGAGTTCTATGTTCTTTTGGCTCTGTTCTCTGCATTCCGCAGCAGTTCATAGGACTACAGGGCCACAGACTGAGTTGGAAGGAACTTTAGGTGGAATACAGTGTAGTCCCTTCACGTCCCAGATGAGCATACTGAGGCCCAGAAAGACCTTAAGTGACTTATCCAGAGTCACGTGAATAAGCATCAGAGTTGGAATTTGAACTCAGATCCTCCGACTCCAAATCTGCTGACTTCTTTGTATGCCTCATTTCTGGAAGTGGGATACTGTTACATTATATACATAGGCAATGTTGATTCTGGTATTCCAATCAGTTGGTATCTACTTTGGATCCATATTTTTATTCCTATCACAAAGACCTCTGCCCCTCAAATTTTGTTATGTATTGGACTTTTATTTTTGTCCATCGACCACCTTGGGCGATACACCTAGCAGTGGGATTTCTGGGTCAAAAGGTACAAAAGGTCTACAATCATCTGGTATCATTCCACGTTGTTTTGTAGACTGGCTAGACCAGCAGATACTTCCAAATGGTTTTAGTTTGCCTTTCTTCCCACAGTCACACCAACAATAAGTATTTCCAGGTTTTGTCATCTTTGCCAATTTCCTGGGTGTGTGGAAGAACGTTGGTGCTGTTCGAATTTGAATTGTTCTTATAAGTGATTTGGTACATTCTTGAATTTGATTGGAACATGCACAAAGATTCTTAAAAGAAATTCAAACTTCTCCATACTTTTGGCCACCTGGGTCACAAAATGAATCTAGTGAGAGACCCTTTTGTATGCATTTAAAATGCTACAATATCTTGATGTGAAATTGGTTCTGCAGAGACAAAGGTACCATGTGTCTGTGTCACCCAGTCCAGCCTCCAGCTCTTTCCAGATTTAAGCCAGAAAAATAGATCATGAACAAAATAACCAGGACTTTTATTTTAATTGAAGGGAGTTATCTTTAGGGTAACAAAGAGGCTAATCTTTTTTTTAACCTCCTTTTAAAAGAGCAAGAAACGTGATGTATTCCTAACATGCTTTTGTTTTAACTCATGTGTCAATTCATTTTTATTTCTTGCAATGAATTTATGCTTCACATAAGTGTTCTGCATTCTTACAGTTCTTTTCTGCTCAAGTTAAAATTTTCAGGCTATAATCTAGTTTTATAGTTGTTTTGTTTTAAGGGCATTGGGACTCATGAATTTTGCTTCCTTCCTGGATGAGTCAAACAGGAATATAAATAGCTTAGTAGACGAATGAGACTTTTCTCCATCTCTCTCAGCTCACCTGCTTTGCCTTTGGCGCTACACATGGGATTAAAGATAGCAGTACCTGTAGAGCCTCCCTCAGTGGGGTGATTGTGAGCCCAATGAGATTGTACATGTGCGTGTGTATGTGTGTATGTTGTTGTTCAGCCATTTCAGGAACAACTTGACTTTTCATGACCCTATTTGGGGTTTTCTTGGCAGTGATATTAGAGTAGTTGGCCATTTCTTTCTCTGGCTCATTTTACAGGTGGGGAAACTGAGGCAAACAGGGTTAAGTGACTTGCCAAGGGTCACACAGCTAGTAAGTGTCTGAGGCCAGATTTGAACTCAGGAAGATGGGTCTTCCTGACTTGAGGCCTAGTGCTATGTCCACTGTGCCTCCTATTTGCATCATTTATGTATGTATACATGTATATATGTGTGTATACACATGTACACATAAATATATATGTGCATCATATATACCTACATACACATATACACATACCTGTATACACACATATGTACACATGTACATATACATATACATACAAACAAATTTTTAAAACTCTAAAAAAAGGAAAGGCAGCATGGGTGAGGTCCCGTAGAATGAGCAGTGTCTTTGAAGTTCAGGAATTACTGGAATTAAATCCTGCCTCTGCCCCTTCCCACTGACCAAGTTACTTGTAGTCCTGAGCCTCAGTCATCTCACCTCAAACCAAAGGGGTTGCACCAGGCCCCTTCCAGCTCTACATCAGTAGCCATCGGATCCTAATCCCCCCATAAGGGACCTGGGTTTTAGCCCTGTTTCTGCCCTCTGGCTGTGTAAGAATCTCAGGCCATTCTCTTCATCTTTCTGGCCTTTGGTTTTCTCATCCCTAAAAGGGGCAGGCTGACATAAATGACCCCTAAGTTTTCTCCCACTTTGACATTCTCATTCACGTATAAATCTCGTGGGTCCCGTGTAATATTCATGAAGCATTCATTTTTATTTTTGTACCTCCCTTCTGGGCAGTTGTTGTGGGGCTTTTTCCCACCCCAGTAGACAGAGCACACAGCAGAACCCTATGATCAGTGTGGTACCTTCCTAGCAGAATCCTCCAAAGACACAGCCAACGTCAGTCTCTTATTGCAACATGTAATATTCATAGGATCATAGCCCTCAGGCCGGAAGGGACCTCAGAGGCCATCTGATTCAAGTCATTCAATTTAAAAACAAGGAAACCAAGTCTTAGAAACATCAAGGGACGTAGCAAGAGTCACACAGGTGAGTGTGGAAGGCAAGATTTGAACCCAGTCCCTCGGGCTCTAGAATCTGAATTCTTTTTTATTATAACATGCCACCTAGTCACTAATTTCTCCCTGACCATCTCAACTTTACTGCGTCAGGAAAGATCATAGGATCAAATTAAGTCCAGCTCTCTCTTTTTTATAGATGAGGAAACTGAGGCCCAGTGACCCTAAGTATCATGGGGAATTAGTGGCAGATCCAGGCTTCAAGCCTGGGTTCTCTGACTCCAAATCTAGGCTGCTTCATAATAGGATGTTAGAGTCTCGGGTTAGGAGGATCTCCAGAGGTCAGCTTCAGCACATAGACGCCTGAGCAGAAATTCTCTGTACAACCCTTCCAACAAGTGATTGCCCAGTCTTGGCGTGAAGACCTTAAGTAATGGGGAAACCACTTCTTCCTAGGGTTCTTCTGATAAGTCGGGTGAAAATCATGAGAAATTGTTCTGGCAGTTCTGTTCCAATCTGTATAATTTCTACAGAATGCAGTTTTAAAATATCTCTTATTTTAAGTCTTGGGGTAAATATTAAAGCAAAGGAAGCAGCTAGGTGACTCAGTGGGTAGAGTGCTGGACCTGGAGTCAGGAGATCTGAGTTCACATTTGCTGGCTGTGTGACCCTGTGCAAGTCACTTAACCTCTACCTTTATCCGCTTGTGAAGGAAATGGCAAACCACTCCAGTGTCTTTGCTAAGAAAACCCCAGGGATATTTGGGTGTGCTGTGGTCATGAAGAGTTGGACATGACTGAAAATCAGTAACATGGAAAGTGTACACTTAGAAAACAGCGTGTCATGCATGCCAAACTCCCTGATCTTTGAAGTGAGAACAGAGGGAATTATTCCAGAGATGAGAATTGTTGGGATGGTCTTTGTCCCAAATCTCTACAGGAAAGTGAAACATTTTCCTCTTTGTAAAAGGAAATTGGATTTAACCGCTCCATTGAGTAAGATCAGAGTTCAAGTTCTACCACTGATACATATTGGCTGGCATGACCCTAAGCACGTCATTTAGTTTCTCAGTGTTCTAGGGAGCAACCTAAGACTATAAACTGTTGTTCAGTCATTCAGTAGTGCTCAGCTCTTCATGATCCCATGGACCACAACAAACCAGCCCCCTCTGTCCCACACTATCTCCCAGAGCCTGTCCAAGCTTATATTCATTGCTTCCATGACACTAATTATCCATCTCATCCTCTGCCATTCCCATCTCCATTTGCCTTCAATCTTTCCCAACATCAGGGTCTTTACCAAAAGTCCTGTCTTCTCATGATGTGGCCAAAGCATATCTGTATTGGTAGGAGGGGTTTCCTCATCCAGGATTTCCCTTTATCATTAAAATCTTAGAACAAGACCCTGTTCACTCTCTGCTAGTTAGGTCATCAGTGAACATTCTCCTTTAAAAACAAAATGTAATGATCACATTTCCATCCTGTCCTTTGGGTACCCTGTGCCAAACATCTATCTCTCTTTTCCATAAAATTGGTATTCTTTGTGTTTACCCTCATGAGATTAAATTATGCAGACAGCAGGAGAGCTTCATTTTAATTTAACATGTATAGAGGCTCGGACTCTCCATTTTTGTAGTACAATGGGAATGCTAATCAGCACATCCTTAAATGGCAGCTGATGAGTGTGACCTCACAGACTTCTACCAGAATTACTTAAATAGACGGGTCAAATCTTCCTTCTTCCCGGAGACCTACATGCCACCATATTGGCCCTATGGCCGGCAACACCTATCTAGAAGTCTATATGATGCTAGATTGAGTGTTGGAAGAGACCTTGGAGATGACCTAACCCACCTCCTTTATTGAGGAAACTGAGACCCAGAAAAGTTAAGGGGTGTGTCCAATGGCAGATAGAAAATGATGGGTTCATAATTCAAACTATGCCAAATTCAGCTCAAGTCATTCCTTGCTTTACCCCAGAGGCTCTCAGGTGAAACAGTACTACAGGGGTCTTAGGATCATAGCTCTACAGTTAGAATGAACCTTGTTGGCCATCTACTCCAACCTTCTCATTTTAGAGTTGAGGAAGCTAAGGCCTAAGGGAGTCGGTCACACTAGTGATCATTGTCAGAGGCAGCATTTGAACCCAGGACCTCTGGCTTCAGAGGCAACACCCTACTGTACCAAATTGCTTTTAGGAAACAACAGTATTCATAATAGTATTATGCCAGGGATACCTGTAAAGATTTTGTGTTGTAGAATTCAGTTCCCAAAGACAAAAGCCAAGACTATTAGTAAATAGGAAAAGCATGAAGGAATAAATGGGGAATTTTTTTTGAAAGAGACATTCAGAATATAACATTTTAAAATGGGTTTGAAAAGATGACCAAAAGAAAAAGCCACTTCTCCTTGATTGAAATATGAACCAGGTGGGAAACATCTGAAGCAACTCTGGCCCCTGTTCCGTTTAAGCTTAGCCCCACCCTTTGCATGTCAAAACCAGAAAGGGTGATGGTGGTGTGGGTGGGTGTCACTTTCTAATGATACTGTCTAAGTAAGTAGCCAAAAGAACAGAAAACGGGCTGAGTGGCCCAGTCAGGAATCCAAACCTTTCTCCTCACCCTTTGGATACTTTAAATTGTGTCTTTGCCTTTCTGGAAGAGGAGTGAACTGCAGTCTCTCTTTGGTCTTCTCAAAACAATGGGCTACTTCTGGGTAGGACTAATTAACCAACATAACCCAATATCTTCCGCCCATTTCCCCCAAAGAAGCAAGTACCACTCGTCTGCCTAATCACATCACACTTCGGAATAGGACAAGGGACAAGAAAGGACATGCTTTCTGACCTCCCAGACGTTGGTTTGCTAACCCTGGGCATGCCATGGAAGACCCTGAAAACCAGGAGTGCTTTTATATTCAACTTTGTGGGTTTCAGAGCTGCCGGACTGAATATTTTATGAACTTCTTGTGGAGGACTTTTGCTCATAATGTGACCTAAAAGCACAGCAGTGGCTCCCTCCTCGGGAAGGCATTTGCACATTTCCTGTAGCAGAAAAACCCTCAAGAGACAAAACTTCCCAGGCTTTCTGGGGGAGTAGAGCAAAAAGGCCTGTATTGAGAGTCATAGAGACTTGTTTGAAATCCTGCTTCTAGCTATCATGTTTCTGGACAAGAAGCTAATTGAACTCTCTGGGCCTATGTCTTCATCTGTGAAATGGGTATAATAATAATCCATCCATGAGCACGTGCACACGTCCATGCACACACACACACACACATAATACTTACACAACTTTCCTCATAAGGGGGGCTTTAAGAAAAACACCTTAGCAACCTTAAAGTAGGACAGAAAAGTGAGTCATTGTGATTATTTTGCCTGTCAGGATGTTTGGGTTTTTTTTTTCATTTAGTTATAGATTTGATTGAACATTGTCAGTTTCAGGCCCCATATCCCTTGTTTCACAGACCTGTAAAAGATATGAATTCGATGTGCTGGAGAACATCAGAGGCAAGTAGTGGTGAAGGGCTCAAGACTCTGGCCCTGGTTTCCATGTACTTTAAACACACACATACACATACACACACACACACACACATGCAGTGTGAGAGAGAGAGAATGCTGTGTTTCAAAACAATTGGCTTTCTTCGTAATCCTATGTATTTCATTTGATGCATCAGAAAATATTTTTTTTTCTGAGAAAGGGTCCATAGCCGTTACTGGGCTGCCAAAGGGGTGCAAGGCGCACAAAGATGCTAAGAACCTCCTCTGTTTCGGGATCAGTTGGAGACTTAATAGGGAAGTGATAGCAGCTGTCAAATGGAAGGTTCTTTTTTTCTCTTGACCCTAAAAGACAAAACTAGAAATAAGTGGAATTTACAATGAGGCCAATTTAATTTAATATCAGGAACAAAACTTCCTACCCATTAGCATTGCCTGAAAGTGGATTGGGCTGCCTCAAGAGGTGGTAGTAAATTGACCCTCACTAGAGCTCTTCAAGAAAAGACTGAATGACTACTCAGCAGGGATATTACATTAGGTACAGGTTGGACAAGACAGTCTCTAAAACCCCTTCCAACCCTGAGATTATGTGTTACTCTGAATGAGAGGACAACTGAATTTACTGAGGAATGGATTAACATACACAGTGAGTGATTCTAGAAGGGGAAAAAGACCAAGATGGGGAATTTGAGTTTGTTTGTAATTCTTTCTTTGAGGCATAAGCACCAAAATATTTTTGTATGTATTTGAAAATGTTGTTTTCATGCATGACTCCCAGTGCAAGGGGTTCTCACTGAGCATTGTCAGGTCTAATAGTCTAGTCTTGTCAATATAGGAGGTGGAGAAGATTTGATTGAATGAGTACTGACCCCTGGAATTAGCTTCTTGTAACTATGAGCTTGTTTTCCTTCTCTTCAAAGTAAAACACAATTAAAATTCATTTCACAGAACCTTTGAATTGAAAGAAACTTCAGAAATGCTCTGATCTAACCTGTACCTGAACAAGCATTCTCTCTACAGCAATCCTCACTAATGGTCATCCAACTTTTGCATAAAGACCTCAAGTGTGTAAGAATCTACAACCTCTTGACACACCAACCTCTTGACACACTCTATTCTACTTTTACTTAAAGACATCAAGTGTGTAAGAACCCCAAACCTCCTGATACACCCCATCCTACTTTTGCTTTAAGACCTCAAGTGTGTAAGAACCCCAGACCTCCTGATACACCCCATCCTACTTTTGCATAAAGACCTCAAGTGTGTAAGAATCTACAACCTCCTGACACACCCTATTCTACTTTTACGTAAAGACCTCAAGTGTGTAAGAACCCCAACCACCTAACACACCCCATTCCACTTTGGGGCAGTTCTGATTGTATTAGGATATCATTTCCTTACAGTGATACTAAATTTGTTTCTTTGCAACTTCTACTCGTTGACTGAGAGTTTTGGTTGGGTTTTATTATATTTTTATCTTATAATTATCTATTATTATTTTATGACAGCCTTTTGACTTTGATGTATCATCTCATTCATAAAACCATAGGGTTTCTAATGAACCAATGAGCTTCAGAGTCAGCAGGGCATCAGAGATCATCATTCATCATCATCCTAACATTCTCCTTTTATAGATGAAGCAACTTGAGTCCTAGAGATTCTGTGACTTCTTCAAAGGGACATAACTACTTAGTGGAATAACTGGGACTTGATTTTAGTTATTCTGCCTCCAAAGAATATAGCATTTCTACTATTCTACTGTTATCTCATCCATTCCATTTCAAAGATATAATTTCTTTTCTTTTAATGAAAGGTATTTTATATAGTTGAGAGAGATCTGTCCTTAGGATCAGGAGAATCTTGGTCCCAGCCTTACCTCTGATACATACTGGCTGTTTAGCCTAGGGCAAGTCACTTAAAGTTCTAGGCAACTCTCTAAGAATGTAAACTGTAGGTACCTACCCACAATGGTGAAGGCTATTTCCTCATCAAGGACTTTTCTCTAACACTGAAATCCCATGTCTAGTCTCTACCACCTCATTTCTTATATTGAATCATGATCCGGTGTGCCCTGGAGAATTTGTATCTCCTGATCTCCAGAAATTTTAGAAAGTGAGCTCAGATTCAAATTGGTACAGTTATGCCATCTCCACTCAAGGCACATAGGTATCAAAGAGACTCAGATATAAATTAAAGTGAGTTAGAGCCTGTGTAGAAACTAAATCCTTCTTACTACTTACATAGGACATAAGCATCTATCCTCATAATCTTTTCTGAGTAGTAATGCCGTGTCACAGGTTTACAGATTTATAACTTATTTATTTTTAAAAGATTTATTTTTATATAATCTTCTGACCTTTCCTTTGAATTTTGCTTTTATAAGTTTTCTGGGTTAGGTACTTTGCATATTTAATTGACAATGACATCTATTCCACATGCTCCCTCCTCCACCCTGAGAATCTAACTCTTCAGGAGATTGGACCTCAGTTTATATTTTAATCTGCAGGTCTGGAAAAACAAACAGAAAACAAAAAGGAAAGTTACTGGAAGAAACAACAAAGAAAATGCCTGTCATGAGTGTTGGAAGAGCATTGGATTTGAGTATGACCTGGAATTCTGGTTAAACTGATTAACCTTTGTGACTTGGGATGAGTTGCTTCCATTCTCCAGACCCCTGTTTTCTCATATTTAAAATAAAGGGGTTGGAATAGGCAATTTCTAAGATACTTACTATCCCAGCTTAAAATTCCTGATCCTTTAGATTGGTTGGCACAGTTCTGTGCTTTCTTGGTTTGGACCTTGACTATCTCGTAGTCTGTTCTTGAGAGAATAAGTGTGGTTTTAGCCTTGATTTGGGGAGTGGGGGACGCATTTGTATGGGGAAGGTAAGGTTCTACAGATTTAATTCTTGACTGTTTCTTTGAATCCTCTTTGAAAAGTTTCTCTCTGGTTCATAAGCACAAATTTTCTTCTTAAATGGTTTAATTGATTCCTTTGGGTTTTTTTTTCCACGATAGTTATTTCTCCCTAATCCTTTCCATAATAGAATGATTCCTTTTATTCCTCCCTCTATCCCTACCCCTCAGATATAAAGTCAACCTAATGACAGTGGCTGACGTTGTAAACTGAATTATACTTACGTAGTCAATATGTCTCTACTGAAAATGTACTAACACACACACACACATTTCCTCCCAAATCAGTTCACCAAGACTGAAATTATTCATTGTAATTAATCACAGTTTGAGTGCTTTTAAGTTTATTATTTATATTATTGCAGCAATTGTGTCGGGACAGATGACTGCAGATCACAGGCACCATATTAGAATGAGAAGGGCATGGGATTTGGAGTGAGAGGACCTGAGTTTGAATCTCAGCTTTGCCGCCTACTGGCTGTGTGACCTTGGGAAAGTCTCTTTTCCTGCCTCAGCTTCAGATTATTATCTCTAAAATGAAGAGTTTGGAATTTCTAACTTCCAAGATCCCGCCCACCTCTAAAGCTCAAAGGCTAGTCCTGCTTCTCTGATGTCTTCATTCTCATTCCTTGTGGCACAATAATATTCCGGGATGCTGTCTTGCATGCAGTTTATTCAGATGTTCCTCAGTTAGAATGGCAACCATTTTGTTTCCAGATTTTGTTTTTGTTTTGCCATGAAAAGTACCATAGTCAGTAGTTTGTTACTTGGCCTTCTTCTTTGCCATCGACTTCTTTGGCATAGATGACGATGATAGATATTATCTTCATTACCATGATTATTACCCAGTCATAAGATCTCTGGGCCAAAGTGTATGATCATTGTATTGGCTTTACTCTTCAAGCATGAATTTTCAGTGTATCCTCCAGTTTATTCTTTAAATATGGAGAAGCCTCTTTCATATAAAAGTTAGAGCCATATGAATGCCAACAAAATCAGATTTATTGGACAGAAAGCCATCTTTGGTGCCAAGAAAACCTGAGTTTAAGCCTTGCCTCTGATGCATGTTGGCTATATGTCCCAGGGCAAACCACTTAACCTCTCAGTATCCCAAGTAACTGACTCTCTATGACTATAAATTACAGATGAGTTGCCAGTCTATGGTGGTGAAGGGAATATGCACACTGGAAGGTCCTACATGCAATAAAATCACAGGTCCAGATCAAAAGCAAAGAGAGATCTAAGAGTGATCAGAGCATTGGCCTCTGCCAGCACTTGAATCTCTCTTTGGTTTCTTGGCCATCCACGTTAAAATCAGCATGGACCATTTTGATCATTCTGGTTGTAATATATTTTGCCATGCCCTCCCCTCGCTGCCATTTCCAGTGGGGTTGCTGCATTAGTGATTAGCATCCTTCCTGCACTTTAAAGGCTGATCCTCCTGGGAACAAAGTTGTTCCCTTTGCCAAGGCCTCCTTTCTGAGAACACAAGTACAGCACTTAGCCTGTGAGAATGATCCATCACTGAGTGGAAGGACGGCTCTGAAATGGGCACGGCTCTGCCTCCCCTGAATGTTGTCTGCCTGCCTTTTCCATCTCTCTGCCGTGACTGTAAAATATTTTATTAGTAGGAATAGCCAGTAAAAATAGAGGAGAGGACTGAAATATTTTTACTGGTTATTCTTATTAACATAGATTTTTCCAAGGAGAAAAGAATCAGTCATTTACACATTTCTTAGGTGCCTTCTATGTGCCAAGTGCGAGGATACAGAGACAAGAATGAAATGGCCCCTAGCTTTTACGATGCTTACGTTCTAAGGAGAACGTGAGAGAGGGTTGAGAGAGCCTGTGTGAGGAGTGTTTTTAAATGGTTAGTTCTACATCAACGCTGACACTTAAGCCTAATCCAGTTCCATTTTCAGTACTGTATACCAGGTACTGTGCTAGGTTCAGAAGTCAAACCAAAACAAAAAAAGAGTCCATGTTGCTAATGGAGTTTAATTTACATCCTAAAGGGAGAAGAGAGACAATGTAGACAAATTATAATTTTATATTAAAATTTATATATATATATTTATATTAAAATTATATATCTACACATATAGTAGAGACAGAGTGATAGTAATTGGGAATCCACAAAACAACTGGAAAATCAGGAAAAGATCTCTTGTAGGAAGTGGCAGTTGTTGCAGGCTTTGAAGGAGCCAAGGATTGTAAGAGACGGAAGTGAGGAAGGAAAGTGTTCTGTCCATAAGGGATAAATTTAAAAGGTGGTGTAATAGATAGAGCAGGGGCCTGAAGTCAGGAAGACTCATCATCCTGAGGTAAAGTCTGGCCCCAGGCACTTACTAGCTGTGTGACCCTGGGCAAGTCACTTAACCTTGTTTGCCTCAGTTTTCCCATCTGTAAAATAAGCTAGAGAAGGAAATAGAAAAACCACTCCTGTGTCTTTGCCAAGAAAACCCCAGATGAGGTCAGAGAAAGGCGGACAGAAGTGAATAACAAGAAGAACATTAAATACAAGGAGTTTCATGTTTCATAATCAGGTATTATCTATTATTTTCAACTGTTGATGAACTGAATCAGTCTTATAATTCCAGGTATAGTCCGGGGATAGTCAACCTTTCCAAATTTCAGGGACAAAGAGGTCCCAAGGAAAGGTAGGGATTAGAATAAAAGAGAAAGTTGGGGAGTCTCTGCACAGCCCAGAGCAGAGACCTTCCCTCTGAGGAGACTCTTTGTGCCTGTGGGGACTTCTTTCTCTGCATTTCACGTAAGTAAAGTATCATTGAAGGGCAGAGTCTGAAAAATGGATCCTGTTGACAGGTGCTTCAAGGCTGCTAATGGGGATCCTTCCCTTCGTGATTAGGGAATTCCCCAATCTCATCACATTAAGCTGAGGCTGATCTGAAAAGTGATAGGTTTCTCTGGGGGGCTGGCAGAGCTTAATTGATTTACCCTGTTCATGGAGTACACTGAGGCACCTACCTGCTCCTTACCTACCTACTGGCCTTTGCTGTAGATACACAGGGGAGGATGTGGGGCTGGAAGCTAGCTCTATTTTTTCCCTCAAAAATGAAGAAAAGATGCAGTGGGATAGACCTGAGAGAGATGATTTGGTACAAATGGAAAGAGTCTATTAATGTGACTTTGGGTACATCTCTGGGCCTCACTGGGTGGGCCTCAGTATACTCTTAAAAATGAGGAGGTTGGACTAGATCATTTCTAAAGTATCTTTCTAGCTATGATTCTGTGTTAAACTCAAATGTTTTTGTTTTTTTATTTTATTTAATATTGTTTTATTTTTTCCAGTTGCATGTAATTTTTAACAATTAAATTTAACAATTTTTAACATTGAAAGATTTTGAGTTTCCATTTTTCTTCCTCTTCTCCTCTCCCCCACCCAAAGACAACTTAACAAGCTGACCTAAAATCCAGTGGCTTTTTTTAAAAAGAAAAATACTCACATACAAATATAAAGCTATTAAGGAAAATTGTTTTTTATCTATCTTCTCATAATTGTTACTATTGTTTTTTTTGTTATTAGTCAAGACATATGATTCGTCAGTGATTTATCCACTGATGTGCGAATTCCGTCTATCCACGTAGATCAGCAATTTGTCCATAATAGTCTCAAATTGTTGCCAAGGGCACTTAGAGGTTAAATGACTTGACCAGGATCATATTGCCAGTGTCTGTCAGAGGATGTACTTGAACTCAGGCCCTCTTGGGGGCAGCCATGTGGGGCAGTAGACAGAGCACCAGGCCTGGAGTCAGGAATGTGGCCTCAGTCACTTACCAGCTGTGTGACCCTGGGCAAGTCATTTAACCTCTACCTCAGTTTCCACAATAGTTAAATGGGGATAATAATACCATGTATCTCACAGGGTTATTGTGAGGTTCAAATGAAATAATATTTGTAAAGCGCTTGGCACATGGGAGATGGGCATTTAATGAATATGTATTCAATTCCCCTTCTTGCCTCTTAAGCCTAGCCCGCCATCCGCTGTGCTATATTGCTGCTTATTCCAAACGTATATAAGGAAAAAAGATGAGACCCTTCCTGATTCCCCTCCTGGTGTCTCCCCTCCAGTAAATTAGCCTCATATGAATTTGATACAAACTTCTATATGTATATGGTGGCTCCCCCCACTTCAGGTTCATTTCTGACTCTGTATCCCCAGCACAGTGTGCCCGGCACACTGCTGTTGTTCTTCAGCCATTTCCAACTCTTTGTGACCCCATTTGGGGTTTTCTTGGCAGAGATACTGCAGTGGTTTGCCCTTTCCTTCTGCAGCTCATTTTACAGGTGAGGGAACTGAGGCAAACAATGTTAAGTGACTTGTCCAGGGTTACACAGCTGTAAGTGCCTGAGGCCAGATTTGAAGTCAGGTCTGACTCTAAGCTAGGTGCTTTATCTACTCTGCCACCTAGCTGCTCTGGCACACGGTAGGTATTTAATAAATGTTTATTGATTGATTAATTGATATTGCAAAAAATGGAAGACATGTGGAGATGGCCCTTTCCCTGCCCACAAAATCCCAGTTTCATCATTTTTAGGAAAAGAAGAAAAAAGCCACTCCATTCTATATTCTCCTTTATTATGGTTTTCCAGGGGACCTCTTTGCTTGCTATTCCAGAGGGTCACCTGCACAGCTCTTGGCGTTCCCCGGAAGGTCTCTCCTGGGGGCAGAATTAAAGGCATTGCAAGATGAGATGGGGCCAAAGGATGCTTCCCCTTTCCCAGGACTTGTTTGCTTGCAGAGACAGGGAAGTGGCCATTTCTTTCTTTCTTTTCTTTTCTTTTCTTCATCTGTCACCACAGCAATATGTAGTGACATTTCAAACTGCTCGCGTGGAAACAAGATAAAAACTGTTCGGGACGACTGGGAAATTTCATTTAGACAGGATGTCAGACCTCAGTCTCCGGTGTAAATACTGGAGGCTTGGCCGTGTGCAGTTACATTCCAGTATTTTGTATGAAATTAAATCAGAGGCCAGTTAGAAAACTGAGCAGCCTCCAAAAGGTTGCCGGGGGCGGGGGGGGGGGGGGGGCGGTGAGTAAACTCGAATTGGCCTGTTCATGGGGGACCTCCCTGATAGTAATGAAGAAGTCTTTTATGATTTTCCTGTGAAACAGGGAAAACACAGAAAGTTTGGTGACTCTCTCCTTCCCCCCTCCCCACCAGTCTCATTCTGGTGCTGCTTCTTAGGGGGAGCTGCTGATAAAAGGGATTTGGGATTCTCCAGTTTAGGTCCCTGCTTGGGTGAGAGGCATGAATTCTTGAGCTAATCTGTTCATTTCTCTAATATGGGGGATGAAGGAGGAAGGGAAAAGAGGGTCACTTTCATCCTGCTGCCGGCCCTTTCATCTTTTAAGGAATCAAATTTCAGGAAACCTTTCTCTTCCTCCCACCCCTCCCTTTAAAAAAAAATATATCTGGGTCAGGATTTCAAAGGCCTTGTCTGTTCTGTCTAGAATCTAGACAGAAACAACTTTTTTTTTAACTTCTTAATTCTCATAATTCTAACTCCATCTTCCTGTGACTTTTTCTCTCTCTCTCTCTCCCATGGTCAGAACAGCCCAGGGAAAAATGTGTGTCTTCATTGTGACTTCACTTCCTGCGATTCAGCGTGGGGCATTGTTCTAACTAATGCCCTGTTTATCCACATTGTGGTTATGGCCATAGCCGAGGCCCATTGTTGAAGGATGTTAGACTGTCATTCATCACTGTATGTCAGTAAACCCATTGTAAAAATGTCCTACTAGTTAAATGAGGCTTAGATTTAATGAGGCCATAAGAATGGACTGGTTTTTTATCATACTGTAAATAAGGTTCCTATGGCAATGTCATTGGGCTTAAGGTGCCAGATTTCTTTTGTTTTCAGGCTACCACGGCCTCTTTGCCCAAGTTAAGGAGGCATTTTTCTTTTCCTCATGGATCTCTTGAAGGATCTGTTGCTTCCTCAGCCTGTACTTGGAGGAATGCTGGAGAGAGAGACAGAGAGAGACAGAGAGAGAGACAGAGACAGAGAGTGACAGAGAGAGAGACAGAGACAGAGAGAGACAGAGACAGAGAAATCAGGACAGATGTCTAGGAGAGACAAATGACTTATCCTTGCCCTTGTAAGTTCACCGAATCTCCAGGTACAGAAACCTTCCTGGGAGACCTTGGTTCCATGACACACATTCCTCCCTGCTTTGCTCTTTCCTTCTTCCAGTGGAGGCAGAGCCAGGCTCACTGATAGCCTTCTGAAGGGCGGGTAACAGGGAAAAAGGACTCCATCTGGAAAAAATGAGAGGTCCAAGGGCAGGTGATGCTATAGTACAGAGGGTTTTAGAGTTAGGAAGAATCATCTTTTTGAGTTCAGATCTGGCCCCAGACACTTCCCAGCTGTGTGATCCTGGGCAAGTCACTAAACCCTATTTGCTTCAGTTTCTCTGTCAAATGAGTTAGAGAAGGAAATGACAAACCACTCTAGTGGCTTTTGCCAAGAAAACCCCATATGGCATCACAAAGAATCTGATACAACTGAACACCAAAAAGAGCAGGGAAGACGAGTTAAAATCCTGCTTGAGATACTTGCTGGTTGTATGAGCTTTGACCCTCTTTGTGGGTCAGTTTTCTCATCTGTAAAATTAGGGAATGGGACTTGAAGGCCACTAAGGTCTGTTCCAGTTTTCAGTCTATGATCCCCAGCTTTGCCACTATTCCCTGTTTGACTTTCCATTGGTTTCATGACTTTTCTGGCCCCTAAGGGTTCAATAAAGGTTTACTACATCCAGTGGGCAAAGGAGGCTGTGTTAAGCTAAATGAGCTCTAAAGAGCCTTCCTGTTCTCAACCTGTGAGGCTAAAAGAAGGGTGAAGTGGAACTCAAGTTAGAGCCTGAAATCGTCCTTGCAAGCAAGGCAAGCGGGAGATTTGGAGTTAAGAAATGTGATTGTGTTGGGGTTTTTTGGCGTACAGACCCTCCTCATTCTCTTTCTGAGGCAATGCCTTAAAACAACGTTTTATGGATATTCTTATGTCTTTATACCGTAATCATTTGCATATATGCCCAGTACCCAATGTGCCTTCCCTTGTAGCAAAGAAAAAGTTACTATGAAGAGTATTTGTGTAACACTGTAAGGTTTGCAAAGCTTTACAAATATTATCTTAATTTAATCTTTACAACAGTCTTTGGTATTATCATTCCAATTTTACAGATGAGGAAACCAAAGCAGACCCAGGTTAAATAACTTGACAGGATCACACAGCTCATAAGTGTTGATAGCTACATTTGAACTCGGGTCTTCCTGACTTTGGGTCCAGCTCTCTAGTGGAGCAAAAGATGTCTGGCCACTGATCTATACATAAGGATTTCTGTGGGCTACATGTTGACTTGGTTTTAAAATGTAATTTTATCCATGTTTAATTGTGTTTTTATTTATTTTGCTAAATTATGTATCGCCCAGTTATATTTTAATCTTTTGGGGGCCACACTAGGAGGGTTGTGGGCCTCCTGACACCTGTGGGCTGCTTGTTTGATACCTCAGGTGTCACAGATAAGATATTGGATTTGGAGTCAGGAAGATTTGAGTTCTAATCCCACCCAAAATACTCATTAGCTCTATGGCCCTAGGCATATAGAATATCACCTCTCTGTGTCTCATTCACCTCACCTGAAAAATGAGGAAATTGGACTTGATGGCATCTCAGATCTCTTCTCGGTCTTGGTCTGTGATTCTATGACCAAAAAAAGCTGAGACCATGAGAGAGTGCCCAGCATTGTGTAGCCATTGTTACCCACCTTCTTACCAAAATGGTCCTCCATTCATTCTTCTCTTTGGTCAAGATCCATCATTCCTATTATCCCGCTTCCACCTTCATTTTTGTATTCCTTCGTTACTGCGTGCATTGTGTTTCTGTCCTCTCTTCCTTGGTGGCTCTCGTTGGTGTCCAACAAAGAAGTCTCCCATTTCAGAAGCAGAGGGCAAGCCTGGAGGAAATGACTACAAATTTTGCTATATACAATTTACCCTCCTCCCCCAGGAAAGAGATGGGCTATTTTCCTAATGGGCAAAGAACCTAGATCAGGGAGAATGTCATTGTACACAGCTGGAGAGGATGAGGCCACATTATCTTTGGGCTCAATATGCTGTTCTCAAAAATAGCCAGTCTGGGAATTGTCCTGTGGGAAGGAAATTTGATTGTCCCAGAAATAATAGTAAATAGGGTACCATCTCCCACCTCTGCTTGGGCATCTAAGAAACAGGCAGAGGTAGAAAGAAGCCCCTGCTGGCCCGAAGGCAGGAGGAGAACATGGTAGCTGCTGGAAATTAATCTTCCTAGGGTATGACTGTGATTACATCACCCCACTGCTCCAAAGCCTTCAATGGCTATCCATTGACTTCTGAATAAAGCCCAGACTCATTAATAGATGTTTAAGGCCCTCTGTGATTTGGCTCCAGTGCATCTTTTTGCTCACACTAACTGCATGCTACAGCCAAGCCAGGACTATGTTGTGAATCTGCTAACATGCCCTTCCCCCCTGCATCTCTACCATTTTGTTCATTCCTTTCCCCTGAGCTGGGCACGTGTGACTGGTTCATCTTCCAATCATAGCTTGCTTCCCGTGTTTCAGGTATCAGATCATTGCTACCGCTTCCATGAAATCGGCCCTCTTTCACTCTCTCATCTGACTTCACATCCCTCTTATGCATTCACCCTCTCCTCGTCTACATCACATTTCTATTTGCAAGCAGTTGTTATAGGGTACTAGACTGAATGGAATCCTAGTTAGGAGGACTTTGGTTCCAAGGCTACCTCTTGATATTTATTAGCTATGTGCCTGGGAACAATTACTTAAGGTCCCCAGGGCCTCAGTTTGCTCATCCATGAAATAAGGGAATTAGATGAGATCTGGGTGTGACGCTATGGTCCTCTGCTTACCTTACACTCCATGCTAAGCTAAGTTCACCCTGCCCTTGGGTGGTATTGGAATGCCAAATGTGGCAGCTGGGTTATTGATGGCCACCCAATCCAAGGCGGGAGTTGCAAAGAACGTCACCTGAGACCTCTGCCACCACACGGTAACCAGCCCCTCCTCAAGAGAAGGTGAGAGGTTGGCCAGAACTTGACCTTTAACTCCTGCTTTTTGAAAGGGTCCCAAGAATCCTCAATTTCTATTTAAGATACTCACCAGAGGCTTAATTTCAGTTCCCAGTATATTTATTTAATGTTCTGAAGAAGGGGGAAAATAAATTTAAAGGGCAGTATTTTCCTTCCTTGCCCATAGCACATAGCTTGATTGCATGCATATTCGTGTCTAGGACTCCTACTGGCTTCATTAGGGACCTTCTTCCAGAAACGAGAAGAACCAGTAAGGACACATTTTCATCTTCATTCACAAGGGTTCAGGGGGGAGGAGTTCTGTCCTCTCCATCCTCCTCCCCTTTCCCCCATCCTCATGCCAGTACTGTCCTTAGTCACTCAGTTTATAGGAGAATACTCTTCTTAGGAGTGGAGGCAAATAAGGTGAAGTGATTTGCCTGGGGTCATGCAGCTAGGAATTGTCTGAGGCTGGATTTGAATTCAGGTCTTCCTGACATCAGGACTGGCGTGCTCCCTACTGTATCACCTAGCTGGCTGTGGCACATAGTGGTGCATAATAAATGCTTGATGAGTTAGATTAAGTTGAATGTATAGCACTGCAGTCTCAGAGTACTTAAATCATCATGGCTCACATTTACAGATTACTTCGAGATTTCAAAGGGCTTTCTTCCCAATAGTCCTGTGACTGTAGGTATAATTAACAATAATAATAGCTGAGGTTTGTACAGAGCTTTAAGGTTTGCAAAATGATCTATATTCAATATCTCATCTCAGGCACTTATTGTAGAAGTCCTCTATTCCCGTTTCTCAGATGTGAAAACCAAGGCTCACTGGGCAGTACAGAAATCCTAAAACAAATATATTATAATAATAGTCTGTACTGACTCTAGGGTCTGGTGCTCATTCCATTAGACCACACTGCCCAGAGTCATCAAATTTGTAAATGCTGGAGGTCTTTCCTACAACCCTGAATGCACATGCCCACTCTGTACTTGGGGGTCCTGTACACTCACGCTCATCGTTGGTGGTGGAAATTGTCAGATGTGTAGGTAAAGGTAGCTAGAAATAAGGTATGCATCATGGAGACAGCAAAAAGGGAAAATTGCTGGCATCTTATCCTCCTAACATCTCTTTAAGCTTGGTTCCTTGGCATTGTTCCTATATCACAGTTAGAGGAACCATGGTTAAATTATGCAGACATATGAGGGACCTGTGATTTTATCAGCTTAGGAGCGTAATAAATTTTCAGTTGATCAATTGATTAAGGAACTCCTGATGTGCAACTCCCTAATCAGGGCAGATTGTAATCCATTTATGGCAGTGTAGATAAATCTTAGGGAGTAGCTTGAAGCTCATAAAAATTAAGTGACTTGCTCAGGGTCTCACAGCTAATAAGAATGATAAGTAGGATTTGAATTCAGGTCTAGCCTATCCCCACCACCCAGCCATGATTCACAGACACATTCCTGCCATGCTGCCCCTTCTCTACCCTTATACCTCTGGTTCTGGGGACTAGAATGAAATCAGCATCATACTTCTGAGAAGGACATGCCAATCAATTGACCTCTGGCCCCTCTCACCATCCCTAAAGGGACTCTAGATAAGGGTTCTTAACCTTGTTAGTGTCCCAGACCTCTTGGGCAGTCTGGTGAAAACTATGGACCCATTCTCAGGATAATGTTTTTAAATTCACAAAGTAAAGTCCACAGGATTACAAAGGAAACTAATTATATTGATATACTGTTATCAAAGGAGCAGCTAGGTGGTGCAGTGGATAGAGTGCCACTCTGTCAGGAGTCAGGAAGACCTGAGTTCAAATCTAGCCTCAGATACTTCCCAGCTGTGTGATCCTGGGCAAGTCACTTAACCTCTGTATGTGGCAGTTTCCTCATCTGTAAAATGAGCTGAAGAAGGAAATGGCCAACCACTCCAGTATCTTAGTCAAGAAAACCCCAAATGGGGTCAGGAAGAGTCAGATTCAACTGAAATTCCTGAGCAACAGCAGCAATACAGTTATCAAAATATGAAAAACAAAAACAAAATCATAGACCCCAGATTAAGAACCTCTTCTGTAGACCATGACACACTTCTTTGGGCACCATTACCCATTGTGTGTTATCTCCTCCTATCAAACTGTAAGCTTCTTGAGGCCAAGGACTGTTTCTCTTTTATAATTGCATTCCCAGCACTCATGTAGAAAACTCTTAAGAAATGCTTTTTTATTTATTCATTCATTCATTCATTCATTCATTCATGGCCCACACTCTTTCTACTATGGGACACTCCCTCTGTGAGGTTAAATTACTTTCCTAAAATAATATATAGGGATATATATATATGTGTGTACACGCACACACACACACAAATACATACACACGTGTCTGTGTCCTTTAAAGGGATAGGTAAGGAAGAGAGAAAATCTCTTATCTCCAATTGGAGCATCTCTTGCCTGTTTCATTACATTCTGTGATGAATGCTATCAATGGGAAGATAGAACAGTGTTCATTCCGAGTGTCTTTTGGGACTTGTAGCTTTTAGAGGGAAACGGGGAACTTTGAACCTCCGTATCATTGGCTGCTTTCTTGTACCTGGAAATGTGAGCTCCTTTTAAGGAGTCAGCAGAGAAGGCTGGCTTGTCAGATTAGATTCCACACAAGCCCCAAATCTATACTCCCCAAAGTAATAACTCCTTAGACACACAGTGTATTAATCACCCAGAGCTGAATGATAAAGTAATAGGACTTTGAGCCGTTGGAATCTCCATTATTCATCATAAAAAATGTTTCCTGCCCTGGAAGACCAGCCTCACTCTCTTTCTGAGAGACTGGCTACATGTGTAACCTGCACACCAGGAGGCAGTGGGGACTCTGTACCTCAGCTCAGCAGCTAAAGCCATTCATCATGGAGGAGCTCCAGACTTGTCATAGTCAATCTGGGGCACTCACATGCAGGGGACAAAGAAAGGAAGCCAAAGGCAAGTTGAAAAAAATGTCCTAATAAAGTTTCAGGAGGCAGCAGAATATGGAGAGCTCCTTATATGGGAACTCCCTCCACCGAGGCAGATAGCAGCTCTTTAATGACTTAGTACATTATGCCTGTTATTTGAGGCACACAGAGATCAAGTGGTTTGGACTCAACTCATAGGCCAGGCTGGAGCCAGGGTCTTGCCAACTCCGAGCCCAGAATTTGGTCCACTTTGGAACTTACTTGCTGTGGGACCCCAGAAAAGACAGTTTCCCTTTCTTATGTGAGAAACGGGTATTATAATTTTTGTGCTTTTAATCTCACTGGCTGGTTCGCTGTGAGGAATGCATTTTATGAGTCTGAATGGTGCATCAGCTCCAGAGTCAGGGAATCTAGTTCCCTTGTCTGCTGTCTTCTTTCTGGGTGACCTTGGGCAAGGACTTTTACTTGCCTGGGTCTCTTCTGTTCCCTCATTTGTAAAATGAGAGAGTTGGATTAGATTAACTCTGAAGTTTTGTCCAGGTCTCAAATTGCAATCCTATTTCTGGATATAATTCTGGAAATGAAAGGATTTCTGGATCCTCTTCTAGATCCCGGAATTGGTGTTTTATAGCCTAGTTTTGGCCTTCAGCTAAATAGATAAGGAATAGATACATTGTGGGAACAAAGCAGGTTTCCAAGTTACAAATTGTGCACTACCACCACTAGTCGTTTTTCTTTCTTGAGTTGTTTCCAGTCCTGTCCAACTCTTCATGACCCCATTTGGAATTTTCTTGACAAAAATACTAAAATGATTCACCATTTCCTTCTCCAGCTCACTTTACAGATGAGAAAACTGACGCAAACAGGGTAAAGTGACTTGCCCAGGGTCACAAAGCTAGGACAAATCTGAGGCCAGATTTGAACTCAGGAAGAATCTTCCTGATTCCAAGCCCAGTGTTCTATCCACTGTACCGTAACCCAGCTACCCACTACAGCTAGTACTATTACAACTACTACTAATACAGCTACTATAGTACTACTATAACTACTAGTAGTGCTATTATTATTTTCATTATCATTATTAAAACATTTAGTGGGGGATAGAGAGGTGGAGTTAAACGGAGCCCAAGGAACAACCTTAGTCAGAGTCTCTCAACCAGTCTGTATCAAAGCTAAGTCATTTAACTTCTAAGTGCCCTGGGAAACTGTAAGACTGTAAGGTACAACATCTCATTTGATATCTGAACCAAAGGATATAGACATATATTTTAATTAAAATAATCTTAGAGCTACAAAAGATTTGAGAGAGTATCTGATCCATTCCCTTTATTAAAAGATGGCAAGAGACCTAGGGAAATGAAGTCTTGTGCCCAAGGTCACATAAGCTCCTTAGTGGTAGAAGCAGGGTTGGAACCCATTTCTCACACAAGAAAGGGAAACTGTCTTTTCTGGGGTCCCACAGCAAGTCTTAGATCCTTGTTCATGTGTCTGCATTCTTTGTAACCATAGCAAGCTGCGTCGCGCACTACATATAAAATGATGCTTCCCACAAATCTACTTAAGAGACGCAGATTGTGAAGAAATCACGTTTGGAAATTGTGGAAAGAATCTACAAAAAGACTTAAGCAGATTTAGGCCAGTCAATACAGAACACTCAAACGACCCCTGCTCGTTTTCCTGTAGAGTAAGACCAGGGCACTTGATGGGTCCGTAATCAGTTTTAGAATTGTGAAAAGGATACTGCAATCTTGGATTTTAAAAAAAGAAGCTACTTTCTTGAAAAAAAAAAAGCTTTAAGTGATATCCTTTCCCGTCTCCTGTCTGTCTCTCTCTCCCCCTTTCCCTCCCTCTTCTTCTCTCCCTCCCTCTTTCTCTTCTCCCTCCTTCTCTCTCTCCCTCTCCATACCTTGTTCTCAAATTGCTGAGAGATCTAAGCAGGAAGTGCTTTAATTTTTATTGATGAGGAGCTTGAAGACCAGAGAGGTTAAAGAATCATTCTTAAATCACGCAGCATTTCTGAATCTGGAGTCATAGGACCTGGGTTCCAGTCCTGGCTCTGCCTTTTACTGCCTGTGTGTCCTTGGGTAGGTAGCTTCCCCTCAGTAGAATTCCATTTTCTCTCCAGTATATTCAGGGTGGTCTTAGTAGATGAATCTGAAGGTTCTTTCTGAAGTTAGATCTGTGATGTAGCCTCTTCCAAACCCAGTTGATGACCCTATGGTCTATAACAGACTGAAAACAACTCTTGTTTCTTAGATTCCATTTTCAGGGTTCTGAAAACACCTAGATGTTTTGTGGTTACCTAGAACTGAACTTGTCCAGAACTGATCTCATTAACTTTCCTAGAAACTTCCTCTGTCTTAGACTTTAGCCCTTCTATCAAACATCCCATACATATACCTGCTCTCCTCTGCTTGTAACCTTAGGGTTATTTCTGAGTCTTTCCTCTGTTTTATCTCCTATTTCCAGCCAGTCTCCAACTCCTGCCCATTTCTCCCTCCTATACCTCTCATTTCTTTCTTCTCTCATTTCCCATGGCCATCATCCTCCTTAAGACTCACTTGGATTACTTCAGTAACTTCCTTACAGGTCATCGGCCTACATTCTCTCCCCTTCCAATCTGTCCTCCTTACCTATGCCAGGGTAACCTTTCTTTTTGTATGTGTGTGTGTGTGCGGACGTACATATGTATACATGCATGTATATATGTGTATGTGCATATATATCATTGTACAAATGTCAACTACTATTTTTTATTGAAAGGTAGTATAGGGTAGTAGAAAGCCAAGCTCAGTCAGCAAGCACTGGGTTCAAGTGTTGCTCTTTTGACTCATACAGGTTTCACCTGTAGTGTGCCAGGAAATTCCCTAAGACTCTACAAATGATAGAGTAATTACTGATCTATATCAGGAGAGAGTTTCTTCACTGGGCAGTCAGTCCCCTTACCAATTAAAT
>CM053601.1:165933606-165971079 GCA_028646575.1 Pseudocheirus occidentalis
GCCCCTGATTTCCTTTTCATTGCAGCCCTAAGGGGAGTTATTTTGGAACACACACACATACATACGTGTGTATGTATGTATGTATGTGTGTATGTATATATACAGATATTTAATAAAATAAAACTGGGTTGAGCCATTGTGGACTTAGGTTAGCCTGGAAAATTTGCATCCCTTTGGAAAAAAAAATTTGGATGCCTTCTTTTTGGTTCAGAATAACCCAGAAACTGCTTTCTGATTTCTGCCTTGCTGTGGGCATTGTCCTCTGAGCAGAGAATGTCTTTGACGCATTTGAAGCCATTTGTGAGACAAACAAAACAATTCTGAGCAATTGAAAATGACACCGCCAGGCTCCCCGTTACTTCATTTTCATTACTGGTTTTCAGTGAGCAGAGAATGCAGATCACAGGCCAACTGTGGCCTCTCCAGAGAGCCGGGCTCATTATGCGGGCGGTCTAGTCCACCTTTCTCATTTTTAAGGGCAAACTTCAGCTCGTCCCAGCCTTCTAGGAAGACTGCCCAATCTTGTTTAACCTTTCCAAGGGATAGCCATTTATTTGGGTTTTAAACGAGTTTCAATAAGCCTTAATTAATCAAATTTCTTTCTAAAGAAATCATTCTGCTCCAGATCTCAGGAGTCAGAAATAGCACCGGGAGTTAAAAAAAATTTTTTTCTTTAGCCTCAGAACTAGCTCGTTTCCAGAAATATCAGGTCTTCTCCAGTTTCTTTAATTCATTTAACCCTTGCTTGCTGAGTATTTATTGGGGGGGGGGGTTGACAGGATCCAATCTCTTAATTTTGCAAAGGGGGAAACTGAGACCCTAAGACATTATAGGATGGATTCAAGTCATACAGGTAAGAAAGTATCAGAAGTGGAGTTTAAATTGAAGTCTTCTGATTCCTACCCAATGTTTCTTCTACTGTACCAATGCTGGATAATGGTATTCTAAGAACTTAGGCAAGATTAATACATACATATATATAGGCACACATACATATACATATGGCAATATATACATATGTATTTTTGCATTGTATATAAATATACACACATATATACATTCATGCATATATTTTATATTGTGTTTGTTGCATATACATGTTTTATATATTCATGTGTGTTTATATGCATTTACATGTATACATATGTTTTACATTATGCTTGTGGTGCACATGCATATTTATATACATATTCGTTCATGCATATATTTTATGTTTATGTGTGTGGCATATACATATATACTCATGCATATATTATGTATTGTTTGTGCACACACGCTTTGTTGTTGTTTATGTTCAGTTATGTTTGGCTCTTTGTGACCCAATTTGGGGTTTTATTAGCAGAGATACTAAACAAGTTTGCCATTTCTCCAACTCATTTTATAAATGAGGAAACTGAGGTAAACAGGGTACAGTGACTTGCCTAGGGTCATACAGCTAGTAGGTATCTGAGGTTGGATTTTAACTCAGGAAGATGAGTACTCCTAACTGGGAACCCAGTAATCCACCTACTACACTACCTAGCTACCCTGTGTGTGTGTGTATATTTATGTATTTAATGTACATATGCATTCATGTATGTATATTATATCTGATATTATATACAATATGTGACAAAATATTTTATGTATATTTTTATAAATGAGTGCATATGTATAGATGTACACCATAAACATAAATAATATATTTATTATATAATAATGACATAATAATATCTTATTACATAAAAGCAATGTATAGAAATGTTTATACATGTATATTATATTTGTGTGAATATGTGTGTCTTTGTGTGTGCACATGTGTGTATATATCCATATGTACATGTGCGTGCACACATGTATTTATGGAGGAATTTATAAATGGTCTGGAAATCTTTTTTTTCAAGTGGGAGAAAACCTGGTCAAACTCTTTTATTAAGGATCACTAGTCATAGGGATATATGTGGAAACTTCTGTGAAAGAAAGAACTTCTCTCCCCCATCCCTGGCTTTTGTAAGCTCTCAAATTCATGTTTTCTACTCCTGGGGTGAAGAAAATAGTAATGAATATCTTAGTGAATTTAATAATAATGAATAATAACTAGCATTTTATATAGAATTTTAAGATTTACAAAGTATGTTATGAATATTATTGCATCTGATCCTCCCAGCTCTAGGAGGTACAGGTTATTATCCCTGTTTCATGAATGAGAGAGCCAAGGCAGACAAATGAAATGTCTTACATAGTACAACACAGCTAGCAGGTGTCTAGGGCTGGATTTGAACACAGGTCTTCCTGATGCCAAGACCAGCACTCCATCCACTGAGCCACCTAGAAGCTACTATGTTTATATAATTTTCCTACACAGAAAATCGATTTACCTCTGCAAGACTGTGTGTGTGTGTGTGGGAGGAAAGGGAGTGAGTTAGAGTGAGCGTTGGTTTGTATACTCAATGATTCTTCTTGGATAAGGCAAATATTGATATTGCATCTAAAGAGTTACTCAACATTTGGCTCATGCACCCCAAACAAGTCAGCTTGAAGGCTCAGTAGTGATAAATGTTGCACAAGGGTTCCAGTGGAGACAAGATGGTACGTGTCATGGCATCACCTCCATGATGTCATGGTCCTCTTCAAAAGCAAAGGACAGACAACACCAACAACAGATGGCACGTACACAGCTAATGCTTCTTCCTGGGAGGAAGATGTTCCCCAAAAATCCAAACCAGCCTAGCATTTGTTAAGTACCTACAACGTACCAGACACTGTGCTTGGTGCTACAACCGCCAAGGAAAGATTGAAACAGCCCCTCTCTTCAAGGATCTTACATTCAAATGGGGAAAATGATTTGTGTATCTGTTGATATTTACAAAAGCATACAAAGGGGCATGGAAGATGAGCAGGCGGTTGAGATGGGAAGGCATCAATATCTGGAGCAACAGGAAAGCAGAAGACACAACGTGAGCTGAGTCTTGAAGAAAATCAGTGTTTCTGAGAGATAGAGGTGAGGAAGGAATGCGTCTCAGGCAAGGGAAACAGCCACAGTGAAAACACAGAGATAGTACACAGAGCATTGGGCCTGGGGTCAGGGAGATCTGAGTTCAGATATGGTCTCAGACGCCAACTGTGGGCAAGTCACTTAATGGCTGGCTGCCTCGGTTTCCTTATGTGTAAAATGGGAATAATAATGGAATAATGGGAATAATAATGGCACCTAATGGATTGTTGTGAGGATCAAATGACATAATATTTGTAAAGCCCAAAGCACGGTGCTCGGCAGATAGTAATTGCTATATAAATTTCAGATATTATTAGTAATTATTATAATTGCAATATAAATTTCAGGTGTTATTAGTGATCACTAGTACTAGTAGTACTGGTACAGTACTAGGCAGTATGGTGGATAGGGTGCCAGTCCTATAGTTAGGAAGACTCATCACCCTGAGTTAAAATCTGGTCTTAGACACTTATTAGATACATAAATAATATATGTATGCATGTGAATGTTTATACATGTACATATATGCATAGATTATATTTTTGTGGAAAACCATGTGCTTTGCATGTGTGTTCATATATGTGCACACAGACATATATCTATATATGCATACACACGCACACATACACACATTTATGGAGGAATTAAGAAATGATCCAGAAATCTTTTTTTGGCAGTTGTGTAGGCAAGTCACTTAACTTTGCCTCAGTTTCTTCATCTGGAAAATGAATCGGAGAATGTAATGGCAAACGACTTCTTTGCTAAGAAAACCCCAAATGGGACCACAAAGAGTTGGACATGACTAAAAAAATGACTAAACAGCAAAATGTAGTAGTTGTAGTAGTAGTAGTAGTAGTAGTAGTAGTAGTAGTAGTAGTAGTAGCAGCGGCAGCGGCAGCAGCATTACCTACTGTATGTCTGACCCTGGGCTAAATCCTTGAGATTTTAAAAAAAAAGGCAAAAGAGAGTCCCTGTCCTCAAGGAGCTTACAGTCTAATGAGGGAGACGGTGTGCGAATAACTATGTACAAACAAGCTTTATACAGGATAATTTGGAAACAACAGAGAGAAGGTATTCCAATTGGGAAAGCATTCCTGTAGAAGCAGAATGACTGAGAACCTGGGTTCAAATCCCAGATGTCACCTTTGTGATCCTGGGCAAATTTCTTAACTTTCCAAGGCCTCAGTTCCTTCATCTGTAAAATGAAGGAGATGGACCTCCAACGTTGCTTTGCAGCAGCACTTTCTCAAAGGAATATTTAAACAATGTCTTTGAGCTTCTCAACCTGCATATTTCACATTCTTTCTAGGAAATAACTGGTTATCTATCAGTGGCTCCTACTAACTGTTATGTAAAAATAGAAATCCAGAACCAGCTTCACTTGTGACTTTCACTGCAAAACTGACAAATTCCTCCGTTTCATGGTCAGCACAATTCAGAGAGACTGAGGAGATTAGGAAAGGAATAAACCACTTTTTTAAATCTGTTAGAGAGCTTCTGTTTCTAGTAGGAGTTTCTGGGAATGATTTGATTAGTAAATGGTTCAGCAGTAATTAAAAGAGCATCACCAATTTCCTTGATTTTATTTTATTTTATTTTTCATAAACACACACACGCACGCGCACATGCATGCACACACACACAGTGTCCTTCAAGTGCCTGGCATTCCAATAACACATTCCTTCTTAAAAATGAGATTAATGATTTCCGAGGCTGTAGATTGCAGATTCCTTTATATCATAGGGATGGGTTTGTGCACTGACTCTAAAACATGACACAGAAGGACCCTCTGCTTCCCTCTTATAGAATACAGGAGAGAGCCTCTGTAAGAATGTTGCTTCAGTCTCTGTGTGTGAAAAGGTTTCCCTTTTGTGGGAAAACTCACTCAGAAAATAGTAACATGGAAATGCAAAAAAAGAAAAAATTTCTATTTGGATCGGTTTTCCTGTGTTACATATCAGAGTATGTGTGTCTACTGTATGCTGAAATTTACTATCATAGGATGAATGAATGAATGAATGAATGAATGAATGAAATACATTTATTAAGGTCTTCCCATGTGCCAGGCACTGGGTATAGGGACTGACTATGTGATTTTATTGGCATAGGAATTCCCAGGTGAGAAACTCTTTCTACCAAAGCAGATCAGAATTATGTCTACAACTTGTACTTTTCATTTTTTTTTCTTTTTTTTTTTTTAAGAAGATGAATGGAAATGGGAAAGGAAAAAAACAATGGCTATTTGATTATTGAAGAAAAAAACCTTATCTTCTTAGAAAATTGTGTAGAGCATTGAGTGATGGATTAACTGCCCTGGTCTCAGGACTCACCACTAGCTGTCCGACTCTGCCAACCCACCTCATAGAGCTTTTACTCCATTGGTGCAGCCCTACAGCCCAGGTTCATCTCCAGCCATGATGAGATATCAGGGCAGGAGTGGCTCAGTTTAATACGCCCTGAAAGAAACAAGTAATGCTTTCTTAACTCCTTTCCACTCTCACTTTCGTCTACTGACTTGGACCTCCTGCTTTGGGAACCTTAGGGATTTCTTAAACACTTCCCTGCTGCACAAGGATTGGGATTTCTAGGCCAATAACATAAAAAAAACTTTCCTCTGCAACCTTCCCTAAATGGAAATGACCAAAAACAGTCTTAGGTTTATGCAGTACGTGTTGTAACTGCAATCATAAACACAAGCATTATGATGTGACCCTGGGTGTACAAATAGCAAAAGTCTGATGCAGATTGTTTCTTAATAAAAAATAACCCCATGTACATGCATTTATGTTTTTCCTCTTAAGTGGAGTAAAATTAGCCCTAGAGTCAAGTTTGAAATTATTTTCATAATTTTGGGTAATTAAGACACTTCCCAGATCTCATTAGCAGAGACCTAAAATAGCATAATTGCAATATAATTAGTGATTGGCAAGCCTTTAGAGGGTTGGAGGTTTTATCCTTTTCAGAATATGGGAGCTCATGCTCTACCCCAGGAGTCCCTGAACCCTTGAAGCTTGTCAGGGCCTCTCAACAATCCTTCTTTGCTCACCTTGGCCTTGACCTTCTCATCCTGTTGGTCTCTGTCTCCTCAGAGCTCTTCTTGCTCCCCAAGTATGTGAGTTGTGTTTATTAAGTGTATTCTCTGAGGCCAATATAGTGTTGGGTGTCATGATAGAGAATAGACTAGGGTCCCTGTCCTCAAGGAGCTTTTGGTCAGGTAATATAAATGTCTTTTTTGAGATCACAAAGTTAGTAATTGTCAGAACCTGGACATAAAACTAGAGAGGAAAGATATTTACAATATGAAAAAAATATCAATCATACAAACCCGTGGGGAAATTCTATGCTTGTTTTGGGGCCCTGAGAGTTTAAAAGAGCTTCCCTGGGTCAACTCTACTCTGTATCTTGCAGTGGATGTACCTACTTATATACATTTGCTCTCTCATTAGAGTATAAGCTCCTTGAGTTTCAGGGACAATTTTCACCATTCTTTGTTTTTCCAGCACATAGCACAGTTCCAGGCACACAGGAAGTTTGATAAATGCCTGGTGACTGACTAATCTAAGACTTTTAGGGAGAGGTATCAACCTGCATTGGAGTCAGGAAGTCCTGGGTTCATATCTTGCTTCAAATACTAGGTAAATGACACTGTGATCAACCTCTTCGGGCCTCAACTTCCTTTTCTGGAAAATGAAGATATTGGACTCAGTGACCTCTAAGGCCCTTTCTGCTTCTAAACTGATGATGCTCATCTCTCTTAACTCACAGATGTCTGTATGTTATAGTAAAGCAGCAGAACTGAATTCTAGTTTAGCCTGTGTTAATAATTAATGTAGACATGTCACTGACGGGCCTCACAGAACTGTTAGTCCCACGTGTACCTGACCAAGAAACTCCTTTGTGACTTACTTCTCAACTCATCCCTAAATCCCTGATTGATGAAATAAAGTGAGAGGAAACCTACTGACTTTCTGAAGCAGTTAGCCTCAGTTTCTACCTTTGTAATATAAGTGGCTTGGACCAGATGACTGCTAAGCCCTTATGGCTTTAAATCCCATGATCCCATTATCAAGGTAGCACTTTTATCCATTCTACTTATCAACTGCTCTCATTGTTGGGACTTTTTTTCTTGACATAAAGCTTAAATTGTCTCTTGATAGCCTCTACGCGTGGCTACCAGTTCTTCCTTCTAGGGTCTGGCAGATCCAATCTAATCCCTTATCCATCAACAGCTCTTCAAATCCCTGAAGACAGCTGTCTTCATTAAATCTCCTTGGTTTCTTCATCTCTATGATTCCAGGGTCAAATTAAATGATATCTAAGGCTCTTTCTTAGGAACAACTACCATAATTTCCCTGATGACCAACAGTTCATTGACCTGTGTAGGATGCCAGTTACTCAGTGTCCAAAGTCAAACTCAGATCTTTTCATCTTGAGTTCTTAATCCTGGGTTCTTTATATTGACTTGGTTTCTCAGGGTTCTTCTCAGTATCTCTTGTTGAGTGCTTCCCCTTAGCATAGTTGGCCGTTATTAATATAGCATTTAAATTGGATTTTGTCATGTCCATAGACAGTCAGTTTGGAGTCTGCTATGTCTTCCAGGAAAAGGATGGGTGTCTTTGTGATTCAACTGATTTTGGGGGGTGGTTTTCAATCACAAGGGACTCATCCATTTTTGCTGTACTAGAGGCATGGCTTTCATTTCCATGGTGCTTTAAAATTTACAAAGTACTCTTATTTTTGCTGTGTATATGTAATATCACTGGTCAAGAAAAGTCCCAGTAAGGAAACTCTCTTCACTAACACTGAGTTGGAAAAAGAGCATTCACTGGTCATGGAGCCAGAGGACCGAGGTTCTAATTCCTCTGACAGCTACTACTTAGGCAACTATATGCTTGACTTTCCCAATTGGAATATTGAAGGGATTGGGATAAGAGGCCCCCATGATCCATTCTACATATATGTGTGTGTATATATATATGTATTATGTATATATGTATGTGTGTATGTATCTCCTTACTCCAAATGAGTTTGCGTTTTAATGGGGGGACTTTGGTCTCCCCATTAGAATGTAAGCTTGTTGGCAGTAAAAATTGTTTGTTCTGCTGTACTTGTATCCCCAGTATTTAGTCTTGGCACATAGGTGCTTAATAAATGCTGATTGGTTAAATGAGATGCATTTGGAAAAACAGCAGAAGAAAAGCAAAGATAGCTTTATGAATGTGCCAAAAGTGTGAGAACAAAAGGTTTGGTCAGATTCCTTTCAAAAAGAAGAAAAAAATGACTGAAGGGAAGGATCATTGGAAGAATTCTGAAATAATAGAACTGTGGAAGGATGCAGTGGACTGCCCCCATAAGGTAGTGAGTTCCCTGCCATTCAGAGTTTTGTGGCAGACTGTATTTATAAAGGAAGCTGTGAAAGGGTTTTGAGTGGAGGGAAGAGTGAATGACCTTTGAGGTAACTTCCAGCTCTCAGATTGTATCATTGAAGAGCTTTGGAAATAGATGAATAGTGGCCGTCTCAAGAGCAGCTCCAAAGACCCAGGCAGCAGGGTCTCAGTAGCTACCACTGACCTCGACAGGGAGAAGACTCAAACCCCCGGTTGGCATTTTACTGCTGTAGCCTACTTGAAAGTCATAGAATGAGAATGCTGATCATGAAAAAAGCCTGAACAGGTAGCAACTGAATTCAGTTCAATATACAAGTCACTTAAATCTCTTTGGACTCAGTTTCCCTTTCTGTAAGATTAGTGACCTGGATCAAATGAGCTCTAAGCCCTTATAGATTTAAACCCCATAGTTTTCTATCAGAACTTTTTTTGGGTTATATATTGGCTCCAATCACTGTAAGCATTTGATGTTTCAGTCATTTCTGACTCCTCATTGACCCTGTTTGGGGTTTTCTTAGCAGTGATACTACAGTAGTTTACTATTTCCTTCTCCAACTCATTTTACAGATGAGGAAACTGAGGTAAACAGTAATGTGAATATTAGCCCAACATCACACAGCTAGTAAGTATCTAAGGCCAAATTTGATTTTAGAACGATGAGTCTTCCTGACTCCAGGCCTGGCACATTATCTACTGTGCCACCTAGCTGCATTTATCAAGTACCTACTATGTTTGAGGCACTCAGTAGCACTTACAGTATCCTAGAGAAGAAAAACAAAGCAATCCTTGTCCTTACCAAGCTTATATGTTGTTGAGGAGTAAGCAAAGTGAACACAGATAAATAAACATAAATCATATCTAAAATAAATACACAGCAGTTTTTTGGTGAGGCATAATGTTACAAATTGGGGGAAATAGGAACGGCCTCATAAAAGGAGAATATTAAAATGAAGCCAAGGAAGTAAAGAGAAAACAAATCCAGAATCATGACTCCATCCATTTGTTACAGTTTTTGATTGGGTCTCAGCTCTACGAGTCTGGGTCTTCACAGGGAGACAATGTGGTGACAATATCCATTAAAGTTAATTTCCTGGCAGAGGCCATTTAAAATCTGATTGTTGTTTTAATTTGTTTCACTGCTAATTTCCATCAGCTTAAATAGAGGAAACATTGCATACTTTTCGTGGAGGACATCCCAGGTGATCTGTGAAGGATGTTCTCAGCACCAGCTCTTATTTTCCCAGACTTACTAATATGCTTGCTTTAGTGTTGGCTAGGACCCTCAGGAACCTCAGGTCCAGTCCCTTTGCTTTCCAGAAACAGAGTCCATAGAGGTTAAAAGACCTGGCCAGGGTCACACTGGCAGTCATTGACAGAACTGGCATTTGAACTCAAGGCTTCACAACGATGGGGCTCTTTTTCAGGGCAGCATATAGGACTGTATCTATAACAGAAGTACTTATCTTAAAATTTTATGTATATGACTAGTTATTAGCATATAAATCTCATTTTTCCAGCTGCAAGGACTTAAGTCATCTCTATTGACTTGTGTGTGTGTGTATGTGTGTGTGTGTGTATGAAGGGGGAAGGATGGGAATTCTAGTCCATCTTCAATTTGCAGATGAAGGTCAGAGAAGTTAAATGAGTTGGTCAAGGTAACACCATTATTACTTGGAAGAGACAGAATTTGAACCCTGATCCTTTAACTCCAATGCAGCATTATTTTCACTGCACTATCCTGCCTGAAAAGTATGCAGTTGATTATATGAGCATGTTTACAAAATTATCAACTATCTACCTGTCTCTATCATCCAGCTTTTTATTACCTATCGATCTATCCATCTGGCTCTATCATCTGCTTATCCATCAATTGTCCATGCCTCTCCGTCATCTATGTTTATCAACTCTGTATTTATCCCGGCAACTTGATGGTACAGTGGATAGAATGCTAGGTCTGGAGTCAGGAAAACTCATCTTCGTGAGTTTAAATATGACCTCAGACACTTACTAGCTGAGACAGAGATGCACAGTTTTGAACATGGCCAATTGTGAAATTTGTTTGCTTAATTATATTTATTATAAGTATATCTCCCTCTCTAAATTTTTGGGGGGAGGAGTGGGAAGAAGAGAAAGTAAAGGCTCATTAATTGAAAAATAAAACTAAATAGAAAAGAGAAAGGACCAGGAGAAAAAAAGAGCTAAATAAAGATAGACGATATTTGTCTAATACTGTCACTTTTCATTGATTTCTGAAATTGTCTCTTTTCTGCTTATGAAAAGTTTGAGGGCCATCTTTTATTTTCCTTCTTGATATTTTTCTGCTTAGCTAACGTGTCAAGAAACAACATATGATTTGCGTTTTAGCCAGATTTCTATCAAAGGGATCTGATGCAGTAACTGGATGCTGTTGTCATTGGTCTGTTACTAGATTGAGGATATGTATAGGTGAAAAATAATGACTTCTGGGCGCTCTAATGACTCAGATACCAGTGACATAAGGTTTTAGTTTTGTTCATGAAAAGAAGTAGAAATCAAAGGTCATTTGGCAACCTGGGTGATCCCCGCCATTTTAAAGAAGCAGCTGGACTAGGACTGAGAGAAGAGACAGAGGAAAGCAAGCTGAAGTTCCCCATTTATCTGCAGGTCAGACTTCTGGCAGCCTCCCCTCCGGAAGAGAGCTGTGAAGGGAAAAGTAAGCAAACGGGGGCTTTGAAGTACTAATGTGGCTATCAAGAGGCCTTCAGCAAAATCTCACAGACGGGGCCCTGGAAAAGATTCCCAGATTCTAGGAACCTTATTAACTTTTCCTTAGCACATAGTTCTAATAGCCTCGGTGGTCTCCTTTTCCAAAGAGGCAGCATGGAACAGTGGACCTGAAGTCTGGAAGACTTGATTTCCAACCCTGCCTCTGACTAGCTATGAGACTACACCCCTTGGAGCCTCTGGAGACCCTGTAAGACTAATCTACTGAGTTATGCATGGGCTGCCATCTGTTATGATAGAGAAAGAAGGCATAGATCCTCGACACATTGCAAGCCTGTTTTCTAAGGCCTTCCTAACTAAAACATGGTAGGGGGTTGTTGGGGAGATGTGGAAACAGGAAGAGACAAAGCTGGCAGTCTGATACAGTTTGGTGTTTTATATCTTTGTTTATCTACCTGACTTTCTATCTACCTGTCATCTGTTTATTAAACATCTATCTAACTACCTGTCTCTATATTCTAGCTATGTATCTCTCAGCTATCTCTATATATCCATCTGTCTCTGTATCTACCTATCCCTAGCATTTACTTAGATAGCAACTCTCTTCCTATCTCTGTCATCTGTGTTTATCTATCAGTTATCTACCTATCACCTATCAATTTATTTATCAACTTCCTATCTCTACCATCTAGCTATTTATCTCCCAGCTCTATCTCTCTATATAACTATCTATTTATCAGTTATCTGCTTATCTCCATCTATCTGTTTATCTGTCTGTCTACCCCGTCAGTTTATTTAAGCTCTCCCACAGATATAAAAATACTGCTTACTGTCTCTTTAAGAATGAAAAGAAATATGGGGAAAAATTGCATACGTATACATACATATATTACATATCATATCATATATGTATAGATAATATTTGATATATAATATTCCTATACATCATGTTATATTATGTTATGTCATGTCATATCATGTATTATATCATATCATTATATTATGTTATGTTATATTATTTTATTATATTATACTATATTATATTATATTATATAGCACAGTGGTCAGTGTATCTTTAATAACTAAATGAAATATTATGGGAAAAAGTTACATACACATACATATATATACACGCACATACACACACACACATGCGCGCGCACACACACACGCACACACACACACACACACAAGAAAGCCCGGTGGTCAGAAGCCATTTAGTGCAGGAGCAAGCAAGCAAGTCAGTCAGTCTCCCAATGTGTCCAGATTTGCTTCTCAAGGTGGCATGGTTATCCAGGAGCCAGCTGGTACCCTTCCTTGCCAGAGCTGATTGTTAAATTTTCCTTTTCCTTGTGAGCATTTACATTTCAGAAACTGGCAAATGCTAAAAGTTGGGCCTTAATTTATTGTTTTGTTGATTGTCACTCTAGACTTAAGAAAGTGAAAGAGAAAATGTTAATAATTCAAACCAAGTTCTGTGTACATTTCTTTTTCTTAAAATATTCTATCTCCACATGACTATTTTCCAGTTCAAAAGAGCAGTTCCAAAAGGGGTATCCTCCAGAATGTTAGATTCCCTGGGCAGCCTCTGCAGACTTGTCCGTGGTCATCCCTGGTAGTATCAGAACCGGGATTCAAACCCTTGCCTCTTATTCCACGGTTATTGGCCTTTTCCTTGTGAACAAGTAGTGAGAGAAAACCAGCCTTGATCCACACAGAAGGGCCCATGCTCCCAATTACCACGAGCTCCTTTTATTCAGATTTCCACTTTATAAAAAAATGAAAACAATACAGACACAGGCAAAGCCCTTTTTATTTTTAGCCAACACCTCCAGAAAACAGTGAATAATGTTCTATTTATAAAACAAAGTGTCTGTTTTCCTGCAAACTTGCCCAGTAATAAGAAAGGAAGAACAGCGTTCAAAAGCAGCAGTGTTGGCAGATTAAATATTTTTCAAAGATTTCCTGGAGGCATCAATAGCTCTTTAAGAAATAACAACAAAGGAGTGGGTGGGGTTCACTTTTTGTTTCCAAGAAATGGGAAGTTCACCTAGAATTTCACCAACCAGGCCCCAGAGTCCACTTTGGTGTGGATTAGACTTCCAAGAGGAAGCTTCAGCACAGGGTTCCAGATGGGAATTCCAAAGACAGACTTTGAAAGAACGGAGTGGCTTTGTACCATATCCCCATTTCCTTTTTATTCTCCCCCAGTATTACCTGCAGGTTTTTAGAAACTCATTCCCTAGTAAACATTTTTCTTTATTATTTCTAATAATAGGGATAGGGGCTGGACCTGGGATTTTACTAGTATCGGGAATTCCTTTGTAAGCAAACTCCCTCTGCCAAGAGAAGTTGACAGGTTTTCAGCTTACAGTGAGTCTTAGACCTGAGGCGTAGAGAGCTTAAGTGACTTGGCCAGAGTCTGGCAGTCAGTGTATGTGTCAAAGGCAGGGTTGGATACGGGGTCATCTGCTCTCTATCCACTTTAACATGATGTTTCTTAATTACTATGCCTAGGAATTATAATAAATTGAATGAGATAATTCAATTTGTGCTAAGGTACCTAGAGACTAGCAGTGTGAGCTCCCCCATTGTTAGGGTTTGAAGGTAAAAATAATAGCTCATATTACTATCATATCTCTCTCTCTCTCTCTCTCTCTCTCTCTCTCTCTCTCTCTCTCTCTCTCTCTCTCTGTCTTTCTCTCTCTCTCTCTCTCTCTCTCTCCTCTCCTAGACTCAGCTAAACCACAAAAACCCACTTATGGCATTCAGTAGCTGTGTGACTAAGGACAAGTCATTTAACCTTGCTTTTCCTCAGGCAACTCCCTAGGGCTCATCTAAGACATTATAAACAGCCTGAGATCTCAAACTCCTTGTGTTTGTTATGAAATACAGGAAACAACTTAGTGTAAAATGGACTGTCTCACAGATTCCTTTCTCTACTGAAATGGACTATACTTTGGACGTAGGTGCCAGACATTCCTGAAACCAGTGTTAATACCTTGATTTTTTCTTCTTGATCCACTTGGCCCTCCTTTTGAGTCTTCACAGAATCACATTTGACTCACATCGGACAGTCATAGGATCATAGAATGTTATAAGGGACCTTAGAGGCTATCGGGTCCAACCATCCAGAAATCCCTTCATGGCGTTAACAGCTGCTTAATCAGCACAACTGGCCAAAGGGTAGGACAATGATCTGGAAATAGGATTTCTCCTAAACTGAACTCTATCACCCCCTGCTTTGAGTTGAGGCATCTAATCCTGCAATGTCTTAAATCTCACTTTGAGGAATGATGCAAAGGATTTAGCAGAGATCTAAGGAAGATAAAACAGGGACCATCCAGGATGGTAGCATAGGGCAGCGGGATATAGAAAAGAAAAAAGAGACTCAAGTTCTTATAATCTACAAGTATGTCTTCTAGTCGCCTTCTAGACCAGTGGTTCTCAACTTTCCTAATGCTGTGTCCCTTTAATACAGTTCTTCACATTGTGGCGACCCCCAACCATAAAATTATTTTCATTGCTACTTCCTAACTGTAATTTTGCTACTGTTGTGAATCGTAATGTAAATATCTGATATGCAGGATGTATTTTCATTGTTATAAATTGAACATAACCCATAGGTTGAGAACCACTGTTCTAGACTATATATCTGGGACCATGTCTTGGATAAACCTTGATTCTCCTCTTTGCATCTAAATTTTATATTACAGTATTCTGCATGCAATAAGAGCTTCATAAAATCTTGTCTGAAGAACTGGGAACTGAGTAGATGCCCATTGTTTGAGGATTAGTAAAGTGAGTGTGGTACAAGTGAGGTAAAGGGATATTTCAGCATTGTAAGAAAGGATGAATAGGAAGAAAAAATAGAAGAAGATTAAATGAAGTGAGCAGAATCAGGAAACTAGTGTATGTAATAACAATGTAGATGAAAAGGATAGCAAAAGAATGAGAGAAAAAAGAGGGAAGGAAGGAAGGAAGGGAGGAAAATAAGAAAGAAAAGACAGGAAAAAAGCTGTGAAATTGTGATGACTGAGCTAGGCTCCAGTAAAGAGATAAGAAAATGCACCTCCCTTCCTTTGCAGAGGTGGGGATTATGAGTGTGGAAGACTGTGGCTGGCACACTTGGTTGCTATTGTTGGTCAGTTTTACTGAGCATTTTTCCCTTCTTTTTTCTTCTTTGTCATAAGGGATTTGTCTTTGGGAGGTAGAGGACAAATATATTGGGAAATGTAGTTAATAATATATAATAATATGAATAATAAATAATATGATGTACATGTATAATAATATGTAATATTATAATAGAATATATTGTAGATAATAATATAAATAATCTAAAAACAAAATATGTCAAAATACATTTTTGAGGCAAATTCCACCACATGAATAGACCACCTAGTATATTAGCAGCCAGAAGCTACTAATTAGTGCTTTCAGATACCTTCAGCTCTAAGTTATCTACATATAAATAATTTGTTTTAGTCATCCTAGAGTCATAGATTGAGAGCTAGGAGTTAACTTAGTTGTCATCAGAGCCAACTCCTTCATTGTACAGAGGAAGATACTCTGGGTCAGAGAGGTTTGCCCAGGGTCAAACAGCTGGAAAAGGTCTGACGAATGATTTAAACTAAAGTCTTCCTGATTCTGAGTCTCTCTATTCACAACAGCAAACTACCTCAGTTAATTCAGACAGTTTTGATGCCAATAAAGCATTAATCCAGGCTACCTTTCCCTACTTCCCTGTTGATAAAAACGTTGGAAAAGCAACATAATTTTAACATTAGCCCAAGTAAACCATAATTAAGAAGGAAAATCTAGCACAAAGCAAGACAAACAACAACAAAAGCAATGTTCATGAACAAAAGAAAGTCGATTTTGGCTCAACTGTCACTTAGGACTAGGGACTCCCTCAATCACATGGAAAATTAAGAGTTAGGTACCTAATGAGCAGCCTGAAATTTCCACAATTCAGTTTCCCGCCTCTCTGACCCCCCTTTATATCAGCAGGCACTGTGATGGAGTTTAGGAGGCACTGGTGTGCCCCTTCTCCTTTCCCACGGGGACTTGTAAACAGGCCTGTGAGACCAAGAAGGGAAGGCCAGGTGTGCTTTTACAAGTACCTAGTGGAGGGGCGGCTAGGTGACGCAGTGAATAGAGCACCGGCCCTGGAGTCAGGAGGACCTGATTTCAAATCCGGCCTCAGACACTTAATACAAAAACTAGCCGTGTGACCTTGGGCAAGTCACTTAACCCCAACTGCCCTCCAAAGAGCAAAAAATAAAAAAAATTTAAAAAAAAACCAAGTACCTAGTGGCAGGTACTTGTAGATTAGTTGTGCCTCACATCCTCACCAGACACATGTAATACCTGCCCTCTGCATCACAGCATATTGTAGAAAATGATTTTGTGGCTCCATTATGAGGGGATCTGTTTATGAAGTATAAAGGGAATTTCTAAGATTACCAGACATACCATGAAAATGATCATTGTGGGGGCTGTTCTCTACTTTGTGATTCTGAACCAATCTTGGGATATTCTTGATCTCACCAGATCCAACAGGAACTAGATTACGAAGAATCATTGTCTAGATTTTAAGGGACAAGGCATCTCTTAAACATCTGGCCTCGATTTGTATAGAAAGCATCATATCAAGCCCATTTATTTCCCCAGCACCTGCTTCTGCATTTTATAACCATAATCTTCTCAATCTCTACCTTTATTTCCTGGGTAAAAGCCCTGCTTAGTCTCCTATCTTAAAAGGTACGTGTGTATGTGTAATTTTGTGTTTGTGTGTGTGAAAGTTTGGGTATTATTCAGAAAAGCATTTTAGAGTATCCTCAACATTTGTTTTCTCTGTACAAACCCCCTCATGTGTGGTTACTTAGTTTTTACACTATCTCAGGAAAGCATCTTTTGTGGCCCAGCCTCTAATTCTCTCAGACTGCAAAGGAAACCACTTCATCTCTCGATACCTAGAAGCTTCCTGTGTTTGCTTAAAGTGCCCACCAGCATAGGGGTCTGGCCATTATTACCACTGCCACATAAATGTTCCTTTTCATGATGGACATTCAGCATTTCCCCCACTGCTACCCTGTGGGAAGGAAATGGATGAAGAATTTTCGACTTCCTCTTATTTATTTATAGTATTAAAGGCAGGTATGCCAGTTTAGGAGGATTGGGTAAGATATTGTAATGTTATTTTTAATAATTCAGAACATACCAAATTCAAAAACAGGTTGTAGTTTGTTTTCATCTCGGTTCCCGGCACCGCCTGCCACTGTACTTCTTTCCCTCTAGTAGCAAGACTGAAAACAAATGATCATAGGAAGTGAATGCCTGCTTACATGTATGGTGTTAGGGAATAGGATTTAGATTTTTGGTTCATGGCTTAAAATATAGGAATGATGAGTTCTTGGTGAGGGATGGAGTGCCTATGTGAAGGGCTAGACATATGTAGATATAAATGTATAGATACACACACATATTTGCCCACTCCTAAAATCTACTACTTACATTACTTTCTATTGACCAAACTAAGCACAACAGAGAGGAGTTAAGGTAATGAAGAAAGAAAAGCAGAATGATAAGAAAATCATAAGAGATAAAATCCCAAAAAGGCATCAGCAATAAAAACCCATTTCTCGACATGTTGTTTATACAGAAATACACAAAGCTTTGATAAGAAGCTAAATGTCGTCAGAAGAAAGAACCAACTCTGGATTCAAAGGACCTAATTTTCAGATCCCACTTCTCACACTTTCTATCTGTGTGACCATGAGCAAGTCACTTGTCCCAGATGAGCCTCAGTTTTCTTCTCTCTAATATAAGGAGTTGGACTAAATGCAGTGTGACGTCCTTTCTGGCTCTAAATCCATGCTCCGGTGACCTATGAATCTAACACGAACTTGTAAAATAGATTTTGTAGTTGACACTAACACTTGGTTGGACTGAGACCCATAATTAGAACATGCTCTAGAAGGGTATGGTTCAGAAGAAATGGAAGACGTGAAAGTGGTAATGGGATCATGTAGCATTGCAAATTAAGAAGCTGTGCTTAAGTGAGGCAATCCAGGAAGTGGAGTAGAACAGAGTGGAGAGTACTTGGCTAATTTCACTAGAATATGCTATAGACCACCCAGACAGAAAGAAGAAACAGATAGAGTTTGGGAAATACAGCATAGCCTGGTGAGGGAGCGTGTTATGATAGATAATTATAGGGAACTTCAATTATCCATACATTTACTGGTGCTCTCTTTACCTTCCAAAAAGAGCAGATAAAAAATTATTAACTGGCCTTTACAAAGGATTGGTGGCTGAAATAGAAATGATGGAAACATTAAGGAAAGCAACCATTCCGTCTTAAAATTTTTAAAAGAAGAGGAAAAAATATCCAATGTTGTGTGTCACTTGGACTAGATTTTAGGAAAGATTTCAAAGACGAGATCAGATTTAGATTTCAAAGAGTTCAAAGAAGGGATTGGTAGATTCCTATGGCTTAAAATTCTACAAGGGAATTGAGTATAGGAAAAGGGGAAGTTCAACACAGAGAAATAATTATGAGACGCTACAAAAAAAGAGTTGTCTAAAAAGATGTGGATGCAAATAGAATTTCATCAAGTAGCTGGATTTTAAAAACAAGAACAGGTAATAGAGGATGAAGACAATATGTAATAAGTCTTGTAAGAATTGTGTGACATCAAGAGAATTCTCTATGAACAGACAATGTTCATAGCAACATAGTTTCTGGGAACGAATCTGTACTTATTAAGTGAGGAATGGCTGAACAAAGTATGCTCTATAAATGTGATGGAATATTAATGAGAGTGAAGAATTAAGAGAAGCATCAGAAGACTTATAAAAAGTGAAACAGAGTGGGGAAAGAGACAAAAGAGCCATGTACACAATGACCAGAGCAATGTAAATAAATGAAGACATGTAGAAAGGTAATAGAAGTCTGGCCAACTACAAAAGTCAATGTCAGCACCAATGTGGAAAAGGTCAAAAGGCACACCTCTTTTTTGGTTTTGGGGAAGTGGGTTCTCTGACCCCCCAAAACGTATCAGTATGGTAAACAAAACAAAGCAAAACAAAAACAAAAAAAATCTCCTGGGATTGTAGAAGTTCAGAAAAAGCTGAAGCTGAGTTGGAAAACAAGGGCTGGTAGGAAGGTTCTTTTCATTCTAGAGCTAGAAAGGATCTCAATGGGCATCTACTTTTTGTTTCTTTTTAACCTGTGTTGGAGAACTTGGGGAGTCAACGAAGGAATGGGGCCGCCGTTCTGGTTGAATGGCAGCGTCACAACAGATAATGGGAGAGATGGATTGAATGTTCTCATTTTGTTTCTCTTTACTCTGCTAAGGAGAATAATCTTTGTCCTGGAAAGTGGGGGGGGGGGAACATGATGAATAATAGAGAGTTGATTTCAAGGTAACTAGAGACCTAATATGAGGAGACCCCGATGTTACTAGATTCAGATATATTCCACTATACTGAAAGAATTGGCAGTGTGATTGCTGATCCCCTATCTTTAAAAAATAAAACAAAACAGAACTTTCATTTGGCTCTACCACTCCCTTCAAGCTCTCATCCTTTATCTCTCCTTCCTTTTATTGATAAACTTGTTAAATGACTCAGTCCAAAGAGTTAATGGTTTAATGCCAGCTGGAAAATTAGCCTATTGGAGTACCCCATTTCTGAAATTCCATGATTCTATAACTGCACCTTGACTGTGATGGCCTCTACAAAGCAAGGCCTTCCCCTGTGAAGAACGAGGAGGAAGAAGAGGAGGAGGAGAAGCAAAGAAGGAGAAGGAAGAGGAGAAGCAAAGAAGGAGAAGGAAGAGGAGAAGGAGGAGGGGGAGGAAGAAGAAAAAGTAGACTAAGAAGAAGAAGAAGAAGATGATGATGATGATGATGATCTTGAGGTCACATCACAGCTCCATCTTGTACTTTTATCATTTGAGGTGCTCTCATCAGGCTCATTTCAGGTCCAGAGTGATTTCTCTGTGGATCATCCCTTACAACCTATAGTTGGCATAGTGAATAGAGTGCTGAACTTGGAGTCAGGACAATCTGTGTTCAAATTCATTCTCAGACATTCACTATTTGTGTGACCCTATATGAGTCACTTAACCCCTCTCAGGCTCAAAACCCCTCTCAGGCTCAGTTTCCTTCTCTGTAAAATGTGTGTGTATGTATACATGTAATAGCAGTACCTATTTCTCAGGGTAGCTGTGAGGATCAGTTGAGATAAAAACATTTTGCAAACCTTAATGATATATGAATACTAGCTTTTTTCATCATCATTATTATTATTCCCAATTATGGGACATTTCCCAGCAGACTATCCTTTGTTAAAAACCGTGATGATTTTTATCCAGTGTACAGACAAATTTAAAACCTATATACTATAGTGTCATGGAGGAGGGAAGGGGCTTGACTGACTGACTGTACAGGTGGTGAGAGAGAAATCTCCCCTGCCTTTTGGAAGCAGGCAGGATTGTCAAGGTGGTTTCATTGGGCCAGTTTTCCGGGAAGCTGGCAGAGAGAGGGTATATTTCATCCCAAAGATCAGATTCTCCTTCCTCTTGCTATTGTGGCATTTGGCATGTATGTCATTTGGCTGGACTCGGCATAGATATGCTCTATACCCTAGTATAAGACCCCTTTAATTGCACAGAGATATCACTTTCAGCTTGCTCTGTCCAGGGATCTGTGGGGACCATGCTAGTATTCTCGAGCAGCATCAAGAGCTAGGAAACAGAACTAGCAATGGGAAGGGGGGCAGGTGTCTGCCTTTCATCTGGATGCTCTGTATGACACATCTGGAACCTGTGTAACTCTGATTCCTAACTGACAGGGAAGCTTTGCAGCCATGGGAGGGTTGAGCTGTCAGGTGAGGCAGAGATCAAGAATTATTGTGATGTTTTCATGGCAGGAGAAAGACGCTCTGAAGTGCTGTGTGATTTTAAGCAGTGGTAGTTAAATTAGGTTCTCTTGGACCCGGCATGAGCTACAGTATGAGAGAGCCCATGGCTTTGTGTGTGCTTTGCATGAAGGAGATTAAAGTGCAGAATCGGGGCTACCATCTAGGGGAAAATATGCCGTTAAAATGTGTTTCTCCTTCTCTAGTCTGTATCTGTGCTTTAGATGCCGGCAGCAGAGATAGCAGTAATTGGTGATTTAGAGAGTTTTTTCTGTGAACCTTTTTTTTCATGTTCCCCTCCCCATTATCAATATTACAGCACCAAAGTAACCCATTGCTCTGGGTACCCAATTTAAGATTTTGTCAAACTCCAACCACTGGCACTACCTGGCTAAGCAACCTTGACTAACAGCTTTGACATACCACTGAATTTTCTGTGCAAGATGGATTGAGTGCTTAAAAAAATTTTTTTTAATTCCATGCAATAGAGCACTGAGGAAATTTCTTTTAATAAGTAATCAGCCCAAGTAAAACGTGTACTGTCTGTCTGGTGAGTTACCGTTTCCCTGTACCCTAGGGATTTTTCAAAAACGTAATATTAACAGGGTCAGAATCATAAAATCCCCTGCTTGGAAGGCTCTGGTAGGAGTGGACATGAGGGCTGTATTTATGTCACTGACCCACACAGGACTAGTCAAGATTTACCCTTACACAAAGAATCCTGGCTCCCCCTTTGTTTAGCACAGCACCCATCTAAAGTTTCATGGGGTGGGGGCAAGCAGTAGGCAACAATTCACCTGTCCATCCCTTGAATTTATAGTCCGTCCACTGTGTTCTGGGGGCACCATAGCACAGTGTACTGCAAACACAGATGACCTTTACCAATGATTTCATCAAAACCCACCTCCTTATAGAAAACCTGCTTTTTTATTAACATTGTTAGGCACACATCCTGTCTAGGTTATTTCCCCCTGCCCCATGACTGAAATTTGAGGCTGTGAAGGCTAAGACATTCTAATCACAGTTAGCAAGGGCTGAGCATCTCCAGGATTCCACGTTCAATTTCATCGTCTTCTTTAGAAATATTTCCTTTTTAGCTCTGACTGAATTTCTCAAGGCCATTGGATTTTTCATGTTTTCTTCTGAGGTGAGAACTCCGTATGTGTTAGGGGACATGTTTCAGGCAAGTTTTGGCCCACTGGCAACAGGGAAGATCATGAAACATTTTCTTCCAAGTTGGTTCCCATGTGGAATTTGTTAGTCACAGCTAATTATTAAGGCTTTGGAGAAAGGCGATGACATTGTTAGCTTTGATTCTACCCCTCCTCCTTCCCACCCTCCACAACCCCATCCCCCACCCCCTCTGTTAGAGAACAAAGCATATTGTAGACCCAGGGAAGTTGGTTATATTCATGTTCTCCAGTGAACTCATGGTGAGATCACTGTTAGGGTTTCATGTTTCTAGTTGAAATCGTGGTATTGTCCCTATAGTACTCTTGGTATTAGAAATCCAACTGGGTAAAGAACTATTAAATGACGATGACACATTCCATCTCTACAGTGCACACATGTTATCCGACTACTGGCCACTCCATCACGAGCCCTTCCTCCACCCTGTACTACAGAATTTCACTTCGTGGGAACTTGGGTCATACATTCTCAGCAGTTAGCCAGGAGAATGGTGTGGCCATGTGTGGCCTCAAGGCCTCAGGTTTCCCACCCCTGGAATAGTTTCCCTGAAAAAGACCTGGTGCTTTTCATGGATTTCAAGCTTAATAGGGGTCAACATGTGAATAACCAAAGAAGTTAGTGGGCTTTAGTCTAACCTAATAAAGGCATAATATCCAGGGCTAGGGAGGCCCTGATCAAGCTATGTCATTTCTCATAGCAACATTTTGGGAAACTTATTTATAAGTTGGAAAGCATCCAAAGGAGGTAACCAACATGGTGAAGGATCTTGAAGTTATATCATGCAAAGATTATCTAAAGCAGCAGTTCTCAACCTGGGGGGGGGGGGGTTGCACAACCCTTTCATAGGGGTCACCTAATACCATTGGAAAACGCATATTTCCGATGGACTTAGGAAGGGAGACACCGCTCCTCTATCCGTCTCCAGGTGGGTCTGCCCACATGCAGATATGCCCACATATGAGTATTAAAGGGTCATGGCATTAGGAAGGTTGAGAACCACTGATCTAAAGGAACTGGAGAGGTTTAACATTTAGAGAAGAGAAGATTTTAGAGGAATATAAGCACTGTCTTCAAGCGTGTGAAGGGCTGCTACATGGCAGAGATTAGACTTGTTCTCCTTGTTCTCAGTTGATAGAATTAAGGGTAAGGCAACACTTGAAGAGAAGGAAATGTCAGCTTGATTTGAGAAAGCCCTTCCAGATGATTTGATCTATCCAGAGATAGCCTGGGCTGCACCAGGAAGTGGAGAATCCCCCTTCACTAGAGGTGTCCAGGCAGAGAACAGATGAAGCCTTCTCGTATCTACTATTCAGGGCAGATTTCTCAAGGTCAGGTTAGAGGTTGGATTGGATGACTTTTGGATTCCTTCTGTTTCTGACATTCTGTTCTTCTGTGATAGATAAACTTCAAAGAAGCTTTTGAAGAAAGGGACCTTCAGCCCTCTTGTTTTATAAGAGCAATAGGGTAAGGAGTGGCTAGGTGGTATAGTGAATAGAGCAGCCCTGATGGCAGGAAGACCTGAGTTCAAATGTGGCCTCAGGCACTTAACACAAAAAACTAGCTGTGTGACCTTGGGCAAATCACTTAACCCCAAATACCCTACCCTCCCCGTCCAAAAAAAAAAAGCCAAAAAAACCTCCCAAAACCAATAGGGTACAATAGAAAGTACCCTGGCTCTAGAGTCAGAATCTTGACACAAGCTCTGTGACTTGGATAAGATTGCTTAATCTTCCTGTCCTTGTTTCTTCATCTATCAAATGAAGGAATTGGACTCGATGGCCCCTGAAGCCTCTCTTCAATCAATCAGCATTTATTGAGTTCCTCCTGTATGCCAGGCACTGAGCTAAGATCTCTTTATGCTGTAGAGAGAAGATCCTGTGAGCACATCAAGTGACTTTCTCAGGGTCACACAGGCAGTACATAGCCGCATCACAGCCACAGTACATGCAGCTCTCTTGTCACTTCACCACTGTCTCCAGATGACCCGTTAGTGACCTCACCCCAATCATGTCTTAGCTTACAATTAGTTTTTCACGTTATTGGGACTAGAACCCAGGTAGCCTCCCACCTAGTCAAGTCCTCTGCCCCATGGCCATTGTCTCCAAAGCAAGGCCCTGCCAGAGAATTCCTGAAGGAACATCTGTGTTAAGGAAACGAAAAACCACATTAGAAGTACCACGAAAATAATATTAAAAGTAACTTGGTTTTGTTTCAGATGCTTGATATTCAAACATAAGCAAGCCATGAAAATGTGTTTGCAGAATATAATTAGAACTAAAAATAAATTCACATCCCCATCTTTTCCTCCCTCTCCATCCTTCTCTCTCTTCTTCTTTCTCTCTCTCTTCTCTCTATCTCTGTCTCCCTCTCTCTCTCTCTCTCCTTCTGTCTCTCTCTGTATATATATTGCCTTGCATCTTCCTCTCTGTCTGTTTCTCCCTCTCAATTTCTCTCTCACCTTCCCTCCCTCCTCTCTCTTTCTCTCTGTCTCCCTTTCTCTCTCTCTTTCCTTCCTTCCTCCTCTGTCTGTCTCTTTCTCTCATTATCTCTCTCTCCTTCCCTCCTTTCTTTCTGTCTCTATCTCTCTCTCACATATGTGTGTATATTATCACATGTGTTTTAGTGATAGTAAAAGCCAGAACCTTCTGAACTCTAACTTGGAAACTTCTGGATTTTGTCACAAGCTTAACGTTAGCCAAACGTAATTTGGGTCTCTACAGACTGATGTCTTATTTGAATCTTTTATGGAAAGCTCATAATGGAAAGCACTCTAGGGAACAGGGCTGCATGTTTCTAAAAGAATCTTATTTTAAACAATGGTGGAACAAGTACAAAGGGCCCATTTGTGTCCCTACTAGTCCCCAAGAGATACCACAAGTATCCGAAGGCTGGTTTTGACCCTGGGCTGGAATGTTTGGGGTTGTTCATTTGTTTTCCCAGAGCTGGTATTTAATAAGTGGGGGAAACTCCTGGTATGGAAACTACCTCTACTAACGCAGATTGACCATTCTTTTGTAGCTTCTGGTCTTAGAAAGTCACCTGGGATACAGAGTTTAAATAATTTGCACAGTCACACAGCCAGTACGTGACAAAGGAAAGACTTGACCAAGTCCTCATGACAGTCATTTTGCCTCCCTGTGGTATACTTATGATAGAATTAATCAGAGAAAGTCTTCTCATTCATACTAAATTCTTTTGAATCCTCTCTGCTCTTCCAGGCAAGACCTTCTTTACATGAGAGTTTTTTTTTCCAGTGAATTAAGCAAGCATCTTTTAAGTGCTACTCTGTGCATTGCACATTTTTAAAATCACAGAGCAGCTTCTGATTTTTATTTGCCTCTCTCTGAAATATTAAATGCATTTTGGTTAGGTCCTGGATTAGTTTTATTTTCTAATATCAGATTCTAGAATCAGGCAATTGAAGTGAAGAGAGAGAGGACCAAACTGGGGAAGTCCTTGATTTATATGGTATGGTAAAAGGACATGTTGACCACTGAGGTAAATAGGCAATAGACAGTAGGACCAAATGATTACATGAGGCCCTGGATTACAGGAGTATCCACAGTTTGATCAGAAGCATTGACTTTGAAAACAGTGATCACCGGCTCTGTTTAAAAACAAAATGATCTTCAAGTCACATAGTCATTCTAAGCTTATTATGACATTTACTATTGTTCAGTCATATCTGGCTCTTTGTGACCCAGTTTGGGGTTTTCTTGGCACCAATACTGGAGTGGTTAGTCATTTCCTTCTCCAGCTCATTTTAAAGATGAGGAAACTGAGGCAAACAGGGTTAAGTGACTTGCCCAGGGTCACATAGCTAGGAAGTGTCTATAGCCAAATGTGAATTCAGGAAAATGACTTTTCCTGACTCCAGGGCCAGCAGTTTCTCTAACCATGCCACCTAGCTATCCCCTCTTGCAATGTATGCTGGTCTAAACCCAATTCTGTCAAAGTATTTACAGAAGTTCTTCTCAAATAGATCTTTCCCAAATGATTTCCCTTTGATTTATCAAACACTGAAAGTAATCATCATTTCTAGATGAAGGCAGTGATCCAGTAGAAAGACACTGTATTTTATGTCAGAAAACCTAGACCCATCCTCTGTCATACACTTGGAGAGAATGTAAGCTTCCGGAGGGTAAGAGCTGTTTGGTTGTGATGATTATATCCCCAGTCCCTGAATCAGAGCAGGTGTTGAAGAGGTTCTCATTGACCTTGGACAATTTATTTCCCTATCTCAGCTCATCCATAAAAATAGGAGAAATGACCTGTCAGAGGTGAGGAACTTGGAACCTCGAGGCCACATGTGACCCTCTCAGGCCTCAAGTGTGACCCTTAGACTGAATCCAAACTTCACAATTGTTCTGTTGAGAAACTAGAGGGCCATGTGTGACCTGGAGGCCGCAGATTCCCTACAGCTGACTAGATGGCTTCTTCTAGCTCTGATTCTATGAAGAAATTCAAAAGAGCTTCACCTGGCTCTGTTTACAAAGCAGTATATCCTTCCATCTAGTGCACCAAGATGGGATTTTGATTCAGCAAATATTTATCATGTGGTCAAAAGGTCAGTCTCAGTCAGCAGGTAATAACTTACTCTCAGGTCTGACTCTAGTGTGGCTTAAAACGCTTTGGATCCAATTTGGGGGAAAAAAACCTTAATTGTCTCTAGAGTAGCTATGTTTTTAGTGTTGCGATCTTATACCCATTAGGCCCATATTGTCAAATCCAGAGTACTACAGACTCATTCTTACTAGGGGGTTCTAAAAAATTCAAGTAGTAATATCTAGCTATATACACATAGACATAGAGATGTTCATCTGTATCTATCTACCAATTTGTCTCATGCATCTATCTTTTTTTATCCTTCCTTTTTCTTTCTCTTTTCTCTATCTTTTCTTTTTCTTTCTATCTCCTTCCTTCCTTCCTTCCTTCCTTCCTTCCTTCCTTCCTTCCTTCCTTCCTTCCTTCCTCAATATATTCATCACCAAACTGTGAAGATGAAGCTCTAGCTAGGACAAATAGATACTCCCTAAGAACTCTTGGGCCTTGGATCCTCTGTCCTGTCAGAGGATATGATGGTGATCGTGCCCTACAGTAAGGACTATCCTTTGGTAAAGAAACATGTTTGTGTTTGTTTATGCTGTTGAGAAGATCTGAATATTTTATCAAACACTTTATTTTCCAGTGGAGCTTTCAGAAACGAGCAACTAAATGAATTTACAGTAAAATTATAAAGATGCTAGCAATTTGGAGCCTGAATTTAAATTTAGAGTCATGGATTGCTAAACATAATGGGCCATATATAGTAATGATGGGATTTTATTCGGCACTACCAGAAACCATGTGTCTAAGAAGTTTTCCCTAGCATTTTAAAAAGATGTGAACTAAGCCCATTAATGTGAGTAATTGGATTCCTTGAGCTTCACCAAAACCCTATATGTATATGCCAGTCTTACTGCCTAGTAATGAGAGGAAGGGAACCTTAAAATTTGGTGATTCAGCAAATCAGATGGTACTTAAGTGAGTTTTTAAAAAGCTGTCTTCTGCAAGCACCCCTAAACCCTTACTATTGTTGTAAGTATAAGAATGAAACTTTTTTAAAGATTAAATTATTTAAATGTCAAAATGAAACATTCTAATTTCTGATTCTTTTCATAGCCTACCCTCCCATCTTAGAATATATACTCCTTGATGGGAAAGAATATTTTGTTTTCCTCTTGGTATTCCCAGAACATAGGATAATGCTTTGTGCATACTGGTTGTGACTTGCTCATAGTGAAATGACTGTTGAATTGAAGTGAACTGAATTGTGTTGGAACAGGCTTCATCCTTGGGATCATAGATTTGAATTAGAAGTCATCTGATTCTACATTTTCTGAGGAAATTGAGCCCCAAAGAGATTGATGATATGCCCAAGGACTCGTGGGTAGAAAGCTGACAAAGCTGGCATTCAAATTCTGGTCCTTTGACTCCAAATATGCTACTTTTCCCAGTGTGCCATGTTGTCTGTTTTTTTAACAACCTGCCCAAGTTGGTAATAGATGAACTTTGGGGCAGAGAACATGTGTTCCATTCTTAGCTCTTATAGTCTTACCTCTTATATGTCAGCAAAGTGATGGGAGGGTTGGTTCACAGGTCATTTCTGCACTATACACAGTAGTCATATTATTATATGCCCGTTTACCCAGCTGGCATTTTCAGTGTGTCAGATTCAATCTCTTCTTGGTCAAAAAAGGTGGTTTCAAATAGTTTTTTAAATAAACCTGGTCACACCTAAATCTATGGAATCAGGAAAAGACTGAGAAACTCTAAGTTTCTATGCCGATCCAAAACAGTAGGCATTTATTAGATGCCAGTTATGAACAAAAGCATTGTGCTAGATGCTCAGTACAAAGCCAGCATGGAAAATGGCTCCTGCCCTCAACTTACTTGAACTCTCCTTGGGGGATATAGCAGGCGTACACCTAAATACGTGGACATGGGCATGTGCATACACAGTATATGTACATGCATATCAATGTATATAGATATGTGCACGTCAGCATGTATGTCTCTTGATAGATACATGTTAATACATACAGATATATGTGTAATAGGTATACAGATAGGAGTAAAAAGGAATGCTTGTCATATTTCCTAAATGGAAAACAGGAACGATAGTGAATAGAGCTCTAGATTTGAAATGAAGAAGTCCTAGGTTCACATCCTGCCATAGATAGTTATTAGCTGTGTGACCCTGGACAAATAAATCCCTTACCCTCTATGGACTTCAGGTTCCTCATCTGTGAAATGAAGGTGTCAGAGATGTCCACTAAAGTGACTTTTAGCTCTAAACCTACAATCTATGACAAGACAAGGGTGCTAACTGCTACATAGAACTGTATGTACCTATACATGTGTGCATATATTCACACATACATATGTCTTATATGTGTATATATACATACACTATACATATATATTATATATGAGGAAGGAGAGAATGCTAAATTCTGTTCTATTTTGAAAAAATTAAATTTCCTATATTTATTACAAATCATGGAGATATTTATAGTGATAAGAACGTAGGTACTATTAGGAGATAGTACCCAGTGTGTGATGGGTACTGAGCCCCTCTTAAGGAACCTTAAAATATCATGGTGGTGGTAGTATTTGTTACCCAAGAAAAACTTCTGATTTGGGGGAAAAGAATTCATCTCTTATCAGAAAAGGAACCATGTTGTAGAGCACAGGACTTTCTAGACTTGGTTCAGTTTTATTATAATTTATTGTGCTGGCGATGGACAACATATAAACTTTAGGTAAATTTGGGTCCCTTCCCTCATGAAATTTTTAGTCTAGTCATTATAATATGTGATATCACAAGTGTATCTCAAATCCAGAGCCATGTGAGGTCATAGAACTATAGAGTTTGAGCTGGAAATCCTTAGAAGTCAGCTCGTCCAATCCCCTCATTTTATTAATGGCCAGCAGAAACTGATGCCCAGAGAAAGGGAAGAAAGTAAGTTGCCAAAGGAGAAAGGAAAGTATGCTTAGGGTTAGGTGACAGACCTAGGAATATGCTCACTGTTTCTTGATTTCTTCTCCTCCCCTTTCTCCTGAGTTGTGTCTCTTCTTGCAGGACCAGTTGCTTGCTGGGTATCTCCAAATGGATGTCCATAGTAGATGCAGTGGAATTAATTTTATTTTCCCCATTTCTTTTGAAGGGAACCCCATTTTCCTAGCCACCAAGGTTTTCACAACTTCAGAATTATTTCAGTTCACTCTTCTCCCTCATCTCTCTTCCTTCCAACATCCAATTACCAGACCTTACCAGGTCTTCCCCCACAACATCTCACACACCCATCCCCTTCTTTACATGAATCAAACCTCTTGCCATAGCTTTGTTTCCCTAATTTCTGGTCTTTCTCCTCCCCAGGCCCTCCTTCAGACAGCTGCCACATAGGTATTACAAGGACCTAGAACTTATCCGGTCATTCCCATGCTCAAAAATCTTTAGGGGCTTCCTATACTCTAGGATAAAATATATCCTTTGCCTGGTATTTACATTTTTCTGTGATGTGACTTCTTTTCTAGACTTATTTCACATTACTACTCTTCATGCACTCTCTGTTCAAGTAAAAAGTGACCTGCTAGTTCTTTCCCCACATGACATCTCTCCTCTTGCCTCTGTACCCATTTGTACCAGTGGTCCTTCATGTATGGCATGAACTTTCTATTCAGCTCTGCCTCTTTGAATTCCTAGCTTCCTTCAACACAAAATTCAGGTGGCACCTCTTATCCAAGGCCTTTCTTCATGTGCTCAGTTAATTGGTTTTCTGCCTCTTGAAACTATGCTGTATTTTTCGTATGTGCTTTATATTTAATTTTGTGTTTTATTGAATTACCAAAACAGAATTTATGCTCCTCGGAGGCAGGGACTGTTGGATTTTGACTTTGTATTCTAGTGCCTAGCACAGTCTTAGCATATGGTAAAAGTGTTACACTTGTCTACCGAACTGTATTGAACTGAGTTCTTCTCTCTCATTTTGCTTGGGCTCCACATTGATCCGAATTTCCTATCTGTTGAACCTTGTATTTACCAAAGCAGTGCTTTTAACAAAAGCATCTGCCATAAAGGCATTTTCTGGATACCTGTTAGAATTTTGCCAGGAATAATTGCTGGTGAGGAGGTTGAGGCCTTACTTTAGCACTCTTCCTTTAAATTAATGGTGGAACAATTTGAGTCCTGAGCCAGAAATCCAAGCGGCTCTCATATCTGTGCACGTCCAAAGTATCACCCTCTTAATGTTTATGATGTTCCTTTCTCAGATGATCCCCCCTACCCCCTTCGCACTGAATGATCCGCAGCCCACCTGTTCACAGTTCAATGCCTTGGTTTGAAGGCAGCCAACAGAAAAGGTCCCTCTACAAGAGACAACTTTTCCAAAAGAGAAGAAAAAGAGATGCAAACTGCTGTAGGGGATGGGCAAGTCAAAAACTCTGAAAAGATGAAACATTGCTCGTTGGCCTGATGCCATTTGCATTATTTTTCCCAAAGGACGCCGTGGTTTAATGGATGGGGCTTTAACCTACCCAGAGGTCAGTCTTTGCTGGACAAGTGGAACCTCATCCCAGAGGGAATTGATATACTAATGACACATGGCCCTCCTCTTGGTAAGTGAAGCAAGGGGCATCATTTTTATGACTGTGGGTATTTTTTTTGTTCAGGAGAAATGAATAATGCTTTCAGGTGCATAATCATTTTCCTCTAACCAAAAAGAAAAAAAAGGAATATGGGAGGGGGGTGGAAAGCAATGTCTTCAAAGAAGCCCAGTATGATAATTAAACTTAGCAGTTCTGCTAGGCTTCCAGGTGTTCTTGAAATTAAATTTTTTGATTTATTGGAGTCAAGGAAAATCAAATGAGTAGATGGCACCACAGTCTTTTGAGCCAGATAATTTATTTTAAGAACAGTATTCACCTTACGGGGAAAGAGGGGAAAGCACACTGTATTCCCCATCCTGGAGGCTTTTGAATGTCCATGCAATGATTGGAACTTTTATTCAGAGTTCATTTTCCTTTTTATCAACTCCTTGGAACAGGGGAGGAGTCTTTAAGCTTGACATTTGAGCTTATTATTGGGGGAGAAAGTGCTTCCTCTCCTGCTCTAAAATATACTGAAATTAAACAAAACTGAAGATGTCCAGTGAGCAGTAATAATTAAAGGTGACTTATGGGTGTTTATCCTGGAGATTCTGGGTCTGATTTGAGTTTTTCATAGCCAGTAGAGTCAGTGCTATGATAAGAAACAAACATTAACAAAAATCAAAAATCCTATTTTTCAATTTATAGAATTGAAAAGTATTATTTTACTTGTGAGATCAACTCTTTCTCCAGTCAACAGAGCAACAAATGTGCATATATTAAATGCTTACTATGCCCAGCACACTATGTTAAATGTTTGATCTACAGAGAAAATCAAAAATCTGCCCTCAGGGAGGTGATATTCTAATGGGAAAAGTGACATCAAGATCCATCATAGCATACAAGAGAAATAAATAAGGAGGATGTGATGGAGAAGAGGTGTGACCTTAGACTCTAAAAGGCTGCACCAGTGGAACACGACATGAGCTCTTGGGACATCCTACAAAACATGAGAGAGTTTGAGTGCAGCCTAGGTGGTGTAATGTGGGTCACTCAGGGATCAGATTTCAGAGAGGCTCATTACCATGTTTGAACACAGAGCGGCTAATATTTTGGTCAAACACTCTTAAAGACTGTACCGTTTTATAGAGGAGTCTCAATCTACTCCAGGGGAAAAATGTCACCCTTGATGAAATCATAGTTCCTCAAAATGTTGAAGCGTAATCATGGCTCATTATAGTGATTAATTGTTAATTGTCCACAATTTTATCCTCCATTTAGGATTATACACGGAAAAATTTTCATTCAGCTACATTTCATTCCATAAGGATATAGGGCAGTCTCAAAAATTATCTGATCAGTATATGGTTACACGTGTTAAATTTCATATTAGCCAAAGTAAACCACAGTTAAGGAGACAAGTCTGGGTTGGGAGATGGTGATGATATGATCCCAAGAATACCACGGGATCTTAGATTAAGAGCCATCAGGCCACCAAGCCTCGAGGCCATTGAGTCTAATCCTCTCATTTTACAAATAGGGAAACTATGGCATTGAGCATTTTAAGTGACTTCACAAGGTGACATAGTTGGTAAGTACCCAAGGTAGGATTTGAATCTAGGCCTTACTGACCAGTGCCCTATCCAATATACCATCCGCTATTTTGAGTTACCCATTTCTCTGTTTTCTTCTATTTACGCAGAAAATTTTTTTAAATGTAATATTTGGAAACAATTTCTCTTGGAAGTCACTTGCTACCATTTCTTGATCCCTCTCAAAAGTGAATAGAAACATCTCTTGTATTTCCCAAATGAAAATTGGGAGGGATTAGTGGATAGAGAACTAGATTTGGAGTTAAGAAGCTCTATGTTCAAATCCTTCCTCAAGTACTAGCTGTATTACCCTAGGCAAAGGAGTTAACTTCTCAGGAGCCCCATTTCTCTATGTGTAAAACAAAGGGATTGGATAAGATGGCCTCTAAGGTCCCTTTCATTTATGGTCAGGGCAAGGTTACCAGCCACAATGGCAGCTCTTGAAAATTGGGGGCCCGGAATAAGAGCCTGAATGGTTGCAGATCTGTACAGTTTCCCCATTGGATCAGGTACTTGCACTTAAACATGTGTTTGGGGTTACTTGGGCCTATAACAGTTTCACTGCAAACTTGGACAAATCCTTGCCTGGAATGAAAGCAAATTGTGGAGACAGATGTTTAAATTCCAGGCCTCCAAGAAAAACTTTGCAAAGGCCCTTCCCCCATCGGATTTACCCTCCCCAGAAATCCCTCCCCCCTTCCTTCCCCTGCCCCACTGTGGTTTCCAGAGACTGTCCATCTCTCCATTACTCTGAGCCAGCAGAAGAACTCCTTAAGGATAGCCCTTCCTGACCCTCCCTTTGTAGGAGGCTGCAGGAAGATTTGGGACTAGAGTTTAAGGTCAGCCAAACACTACCAGGGAAGCTGGAGGGCATAGCTTGGTATTATGAAGCTTCCAAAGAAAAGGGGAGGAAGGGCTTAAAATAAAGCAGGCTGTGGATGTTTCAGAATGACTTTGTAGGCACATTTTGCACATGTTACTAATTGCACCCATTGAGGGAGACTGGAAATAACCTTTTGCAAAGCATCTTTAAATTCTCCACTTCTAGCTAGAGGAGTGGCCAAATCTATCCCACCCATCCAGTGATAAAAGAGACTTCCCTCTCTTTGGCCATTTTCTATGAAAAGTGATTTTTCCCCCTTAAAAAACAAAGCAGCCCAAGCAATGGAGAACTATGCCTGTAATTTTTGGTGGTGGGTGCCTTTTCCTGTTCCAAAGAACTCCCGTACTCTCCTCTGGGTCAGTGAAACATACCCAACTTTCCATGCTTACCAGACATTATTCTTGGGATATATCTCTCCTTCTCTCCTCCGGATTCCACACACCATTGTTTACAATCTGCCTGTAACCAATTTTGCATAATATTCTTTTCTTCAGTTTGCTGTTAAATGGTCAGCTTGCTTGCTAGCCTCTGTCCAAAACTACCTTATTTAGGCCCGTGTTTTGTTGTTTTGGTTTTGGTTCTTTTTTTTTTATAGGTAGAAATAACATAAGGGTGCCACAAACAGATTTGTGCTGAAGTTTCCTGGACCCACTGCTCTTCCCAGCCTCCTCCTATACACCCAGCCCCCACCCCCATCTGATCCCTACAGATTCCATTTCAGACTGTAACCATCCTGACAGCCGACTTTTGTGATAATTGATGTCAGTTTTTTATGGATTTTCTGCATTAAGTGTGGAACTAAGTGGCTTTTACTTTAAAAGTAGTCAATTAGCCCCAGCTTGCTGGATACCGTTATGGGTCATGTTGTTACCTATCTCTGGTGATCAGCCTGGGGAGGTAACCTAGCTTTCCCAGACTCTGGTCTGCAAATCACTCAGGGCCAAGAGTTGAATTGTCTAGATAGACCCAGGTGCTTGGAGGCCGGTGTATAATGTCCCCTTACTGAGCCTCCTTAATCTGAGCATCTGGGAAGCAAATCTGCTCTTTGGGTAGATGGGGCATTAAGGGAAGTATTAAGGAGAAAGTTACAGAATTGAAAAAGAAGGGAGAGACACAAATGCAGATGTAGACACAGAAGAAAGAGAAAAGGGGTGACAGACCATGTAACGCTGCCAGGAATAAATGTCACCAAGTTTCAGCTCACAGAGAGGATTTGAAACTTAGTAGCTGAATAAATCAAATTCTGTACCGGGGGTGGGGGTGGGGGATGTTCATTAAGAGGAGAAAAAAAAAAACCTGAAACTGAAAAAAAAGACTCTAAAGAAGACAAAGTGGTGAGTGAAAAGTTTCTTAAAAGGCATTGTAAGCTTTAATGGAGAGGTTAGGATTACAGATAATGTAATAAACCTTCAGTGAATTATGGCTTCCTGAAAGTCTAAATGAAACCTTACCTGAAGAGAGAAAATTAAGAGTATTGATTTCATTTTGCCCTCAGGTTTTCGAGACTGGGTCCCCAAGGAGCTTCAGCGAGTTGGCTGCGTTGAACTGTTAAATACGGTGCAGAGACGAGTGCGACCCAAACTCCATGTCTTTGGTGGAATTCATGAAGGTAGGAAATGGGAGAAGGGAAATTGACGGCCATGTGGAACCCTTGGCTCTAGAAATAGATTGGTCTGATCACGGTGCCTTTGGATATGCTATGATCCGTGTGCTACAGAGACAGGCCTCTTTGCAGATAGATACTGAAAGACCCATTTAGGGCTTCCCCAAAATGTCAAGGACTATTAGCTCCGAGTCAGGCTGAGCAGAGTAATCAATTCCTTGCACAAATGGGAACCAGATCGGTTGACTTTTCCCCTGCCTTTCAAGGTTAGCTGTAGGAAAATTCAAAAGGCCTGAATGTCTCACAGATAGTTTCTCAGAAGTCAGAGGTTCAGAGCTGGAAGGGACCTCAGTGGTTTACAGGTCTAACACCCTTATTTCAAAGGTAATGATACTGAGACCCAGAAAAATTGACATCTTTATGATTTCACACCCTTGGTAGCAACTAACAGAACCAGGAGCTGAATCTGGGTTCTCTAGCTATGAATCCAACACTCTGACAACTGCACTCTTCTTTTTTTTTAATCCTGCTTTTCTCAAATCAAAGGTAACAACATTTATGACCCAGCACACCCTCTTCTAAAGTAGTGGCACATTGATTGTGAATAGTCCTGACTCTCTTGCACACGAGCTGGGTGCATCTGGCTGTTTGCAAAAATAAAAAGTCCATAGGCAAGGAGGGCTCCATATATGAACCCCTGTACATCAGAGCTCAGAGGGCTCTCAAGCTATCTAATCCAGACAGCTCTGGATGAGGAAACTGAAGGTCTGAGGTTATACATAGCCAGGATAGGAACCCAGGTCCTTTGACCCCAAAGCTACAAGTCTTTGCAATGTATTACTCTGCCTCCTATATTTAAAAGGTAGAGAGAGACTGGGCAAGAGAAGAGAGAGGGAAAGGGATGGTAGATAAACAAAACAAATAAAATTATCAGTAAGTTTAAAATGATTTAGCTCCTCTTACTTGTCTATCCAGTATTTACTCCACAGAGGAAATGAAAACATTACTTTTTTTTTAAACATTTGACTGATTCTTTTCTGTAATTAGTTTTGGGGCGGAGGCCTGTGTTTCCTTATAGTTTGTAGGCCTTTGTAACTTGGAATAAAAATTTCCTGGTTTTCAGTCAAATAACATTGATTAAATTACCATGGGCCAGACCCTGATACGGGAGTGGGAAATTCTATTCACAAGGTGATCACAGTCTAATCTTTTTTTAAAAATGCATCATGAAGCTTCTTTGTCTTCGCTGCACCATGTTGGGGAGACCCTCACTCAGAGGGAAACTAGGGTATCACCTGCTTTACCAGATCCTGCGCTGATGCAGCTGGGTGGTAGGGTCTCTTGTTCCAGGAGACAGGGTAGGCCCCATCTCAACTGCTTTTCCTCACCATAACTTGAGAGTTCTTTGTATGCTCACAGTAGAACAGGGATGTTCAAGGTCACGTGCCAGAAAAGCAAGGCAAAAGAAAAAAGCCACAAAGTTTGCTTTGCCAAGCTCACAAACCCAGAGGCTTCCTGGTTAGGTGGTAATAAAGAGCATATTGAAAATCCCCCCACAGAGCCAAGAGAAAATTCAGATTGCTCTGAGAGCAGGCGCCAGCTGAGCAGGTAGAAAGCGGGGGCGCGGCCCTCAGAGAGAGCAGGGCCTCCAACCTGCCCTGCTTTTGAGGCTGTTCTCTCAGAGAAGGAGGAGAACGCTTTTAGGTGTGATTAACAAGGAGACTGGAAAGAATTCCATAGCCACATTTTTTAACTCGTTTCTAAGCCAGGTTTCTGGAAGAAATGGCTATGATTTTGAGAGCCGGTTTAAAAAAAAACCCACATACCTTGGCCCCCCCTTAGTTTTTTTTTAAATTGCTTTCAGCTCACTTGGGAAAGAGGAGGGGGTGGGATTCCATTAAAGCCCCCAAACAGTAAAGTTGCTTAAAGGGGAGGCGATCATATTCAAATAAACTTGTCTTTTTTTTTTAATTCCTTTAAGACAGCTGAAGAGGGTAGAAAGAGGGCAAATTCCAGACATCTCGATGGAGAGTGATAACAAGGCTTTATGACCTCAGAACTAAAAGCTGCCCATGTAAATG
>CM053601.1:165971179-166044100 GCA_028646575.1 Pseudocheirus occidentalis
ACTTACCTAGCTCTTAAAGGTTTCCTCAAGCCTTACAAACACATACAACTTACCTAGCTCTTAAAGATTTCTTTAAGCCTTACACACACGAGCACACACACACACTCACAACTTACCTAGCTCTTAAAGGTTTCCTCAAGCCTTACAAACACATACAACTTACCTAGCTCTTAAAGATTTCTTTAAGCCTTACACACACATATGCACACACACACACTCACAACTTACCTAGCTCGTAAAGGTTTCCTCAAGCCTTACACACACACACACACACACACACACACACACACACACACACACACACACACACACACACACACACACCCTCACTCACCTAGCTCTTACAGGTTTTCCCTTGCTCTACTCTCTTCTTCAAGTAGATTTTTACCAAACCATTTCCCAATGTCCCTAAATCCCTAAGTCATAATGACATATTCTAATATCTTATTTTATTAATTTTATTAAAAAGATTAATTGAATCATAGCAGCAGAAGAGCAAACACCTCATAGGGAAAGGACAGGGGAGCTGTACTGTCTAGATCATGGAAGTATAGTGCATTATCCACAACCAAGTGAGTGCACATGCGCACGCATACACACCTGCACTTCGAGAGTGATTTCATTAGCTTCTTTCTATAGATCACAGTAATTACTTAAATAGTGTACTGGAAGTGCTTTCATTTGCCTCACATTGCAGGCAGCAAACATAAAAACACATGGAGATGTCTCTTGGTCTTGTGTTTGCAAAGTAGGAGACTGTGAGGGCAACAAAAGGAGCACCAGAGTTTTAATTAGAATATCTGGGTTCAAATCCTGACTCTGCCACTTACTAACTGTGACTTTGATTTTAAGTCACCTACTCCCTCTAGGCCTCATTTTCCTGATCTGAAAATACAGTTGAACTAAGTGACTTCTAGGGTCCCTTCAGTTTTTAAATCTTTTTTTTTTTCCCTTTTGGAGGGCAATTGGGGGTTAAGTGACTTGCCCAAAGTCACACAGCTAGTAAGTGTGTCAAGTGTCTGAGGCCATATTTGAACTCAGGTCCTCCTGACTCTGTGCTGAGCCAGCGCTCTGCTCACTGCGCCACCCCAGCTTTTAAATCTTAAGATTTTATCATTTAAAACAAGAAACAGAGAGCTATACATCCATTCCCATACTAAGTGGTAAAGGAACCACAGCCTTTCCCTGTGTCCTAAGTTCAGTGTTAAGTCAGGCACAAAAAAAATAACAACAAAAAGAATCCTTTTATTTGAACTAGAATACAACACGCATTTCTTTTTTAAAAGAGAAGAAATAGGTGGCAGCTATTGGAAGCTCATCCAGAGCAACTCAGCTGAATTTCAGCCCACCACCCACCAGTAAAGAGATCTTTGACTTGAGTGGCCCATAGAAGTTACATTGAGGTCACCACCATTTGTGCCTGTTAACAGTCAGCATGAACTACTCTCCCCGCAGGTTACGGCATCATGACAGACGGTTACACAACGTACATCAACGCCTCAACGTGTACGGTCAGCTTTCAGCCAACCAACCCTCCCATTATATTTGACCTTCCAAACCCTCAAGGATCATGAAGCACTCTAAATGCCCCAATTGGAGCGAAGGAAGGAAGGTCGATAAACTGCCATTTTTCTAATTCTAAACTTACATTCTCTTACATGTTTCTTTCCAAATTCTGTGAGTTTTTTGTAAAATTGCTGGTACAAAAACGATGCTAGAGGTTGTGCTTTTTTTCCCCCTTTCTATTTCTTTTAAAAAAAAAATTTTTTTTTTTGGAAATGCGGCATCCGTTTTAAATTGATCAAGCATTGTGGATTTGTAAAATGACTCCTGTTTTCTCAATCACCATGCCATTGTAAATCATTAGTGTTCTCCAAAGGACAGCCAAGCTTTCTTTTAAGAAATGAGAAATGTTATTTCATATGATGTAAGCTGGAAGAAAAAAAAAGACAGAGGCAGTGTTGGGATTTTTTTTTGTTTTTTGTTTGTTTTTGTTTTTTATAAAATCACTCAGATTTGCACAACTGTTGAGTACTGTTTGATTTTTATTCTGTGATGTCCTTTGTTTGTAAGTGTGGCCCCGATGTATAGCAGACTTCTGGATAGAAGTTGACTTTGAAGGGTCATCTCTGCACGCGCCTCAAGGCACATGCCTTCCAACCCTGCGGTAACATGAGTTACTTCAAGGGGATGGAACGAGCCTCAGATATGATGTTTCTGGCCTCTTTCAAAGGGCGGTTTAGTTAGCAGCATTGGTATTTGTGACAACATGCTTTCTTAGCATTTTGGTTAATTTTTTAAATTATTTTAGCTTTAAGAATATGGGGATGAAATCCATAAAGAACATTTGTTTTATGCAGCAAAAAAAGAAAGAAAAAAAGAAAAAACATGTAAGTGCAAACTTCTTTTAAATATGAATTTATATATATATAAGTATTTTTTGTGCATTTATAACTAAGCTAGGAATTTACTATTGCCAGCATAACAGCTACAGAGTTATGTTGCTCGGCACCTCTAAACTGCGAAAGATGTAACACATTTTCCCAGCAGTGCTCAAGGCCTCGATGAGCTTGTGTTAAATCTATGCAGTTTTTGACATGTATAGAATCAAATGGATGCAATGGAGCCGATCTAAAATAAGGCTTAGTTGTCCTTTATATTTAAATCTCCTTGAATTGTCTCCTTATTTTCTCTCTTCCCCCCTAATTTTGCACTGTGTGTAAATGCAATCTTGCTAGCACAAAATATTGTCGCATAGAGGTATTTTCTGTTCTTCCACTGTAAATGCTATCAGGCTTTATTTCGTTTTATGTTTATCTTGTTAATGGAATTTAGGAAAGCAGTTGTTTCTTTAAATTTATTGTGATATTCTATATCTAGCGGCCTTTATATGCAAATAAAATTGCAAGATTTTTAAATAGTTGCTGTTTGAGGGTTTTGGTGGGAATTTTAGGGCTTTGGGGGTGTGGGGAGAATGCAGGAGCTCTGTGCAGCATTAGCTTTCCCTTTCAAGAAGAATTAGAATAAGCGACATTTTTTCCAATTTTCCATAAATTTTTATTACCCACCATTCGTGGGCTGGCAAGCAGTTCGATAAAGCACTCAGTGGACTTTTTCCTTCACTTTGCCATCTATCTTGCCACAGATTTCAGGAAGGAAAGATTTCATCTCTGGAGATTATAATTCATTGTGAATTAAGTTGAGGTTCACTCTAGGCTCAGTGTATCCAACATATCATAGCCTATGTACGTTGGAAGTCCTGCTGGAGGGAGGCACAGTCCAGGGCAAAGAGGGGGGAGTTGGTTATATAATAACCCTTTCCCCCATAATTTGCCTCAAAAGAAGGCTAATTAGCTCCTGTCCTTCATAGTGCTCACCTACTAAAATATTATTAAAATAAAAGATAACATCTGTCAGTAAAATAATTTAAAATACATGCATACTTATATAATTTTATTTAAAAAGAATTGTAAGAAGTAGCATGAGACTGAATTCATATCTATCTATACCCTGAGTTTATATAGAATGTATATTTATGATATATATTTGTAAATTCAGTTTCATGCTTTTACATAAATATAAATATATGTGTATGTGTATATATATTAAATTTATATGTATTTATATATTATATATAAATTCAGTCTCAATATTATGTAAGTATAACTATAAGTGTGGATGTACATATACTAAATTTATATGTGCGTATTTATATAGCATATATATATTCAGCCTCATGCTATTACAGACGTTTAAATATGTGTATAATATATGTAGATATACTAAATTTATGTGTGTTTATATTATATGTAAATTCATATCAGGCTTTATTATTTATTATATGCTATTTATTATATACACATATGCATATATGTATGTTTTATAGAGAGAGAGACATATACATGTATAGGTTGTGTGTGTGTGTGTGTGTGTGTGTGTGTGTGTATGCAGGATGTAGAGTAGAGCCGTGAAGGGAATAAGGCATTGGATTTAATATGGCAGCTGAATTTGGGATCTATATATAAATCTAAAAATAAATGTCTTTTCTAGAAATGGGAAGGAATATTGCATAATGGCATGTGAAAATGGGGCTCTGGCATTCTCCCTGTGTGGAGCTCTGGAGATGCTGGAGTTGACACAGTTAAGTTGGGCATTTAATAAAACTGCTTTCCATTGTGTGGGAAAGAAATGGACATATACAAGACAAATTTGTATCAAAAAAGAATGATAGCTGACATTCGCATCGCTCGCCGTTACCAAAGCACTTTACATGCATTGTATTATCCGAACAGTCCCGAGGAAGTAAATGTTACACAAGACAGATGAGCGTACTGAGGGTGTGAGAGGCCAAGTGATTTGTCCATGGTCATAAATACAGTAGAGTTCAGGTAGGATTCCAGTTTAGGTTTTCCTGTCTCCAAGTCCAGGACACAATCCATGACAAGATGTTTACCTCTTAGAAGGCTATCTGACTTACACAATAAATATGCTTTCATTCATTCAATCATATTTATTAAATTCCTATTGTATGTGGTGTGCCATGCTGAGCAAAGCTTTCGCGCTTCTGTGGGGGTGGGGGTGTGTGTGCTGGGCAAAGGTGAGATGAGCAAGATCTAAAGTTGTGTTTAGGAATGCTTCAAACATCGGTGGTGTCCTTGTATCACCTCTGAATTTGGGTTTGGTTCCTTGCTCTGTTGCTTAGCAGTGAGAGCTGGAAGGAACCATACAGGACAATTAGTCCAACTCCTTCATTTTACAGATAAGGAAACTGAGACCTATAGGGGTTAAATTACTTGCCCAAGGTCACATGGTAGAACTACAGTTTGATCCCAGGTCATCTGACTCAAAATTTCACAATCTCTCCTTTGTTGCATAGATTGTATTATTTTCTGGGCCTCAATTTCTTCATCTATCAAATGGGGATTGTAATTATATGTGGGTATACATATATAACTTTTCAATTTTAGGTAACTCAAATCCTAATTTGCAGAGAATGTGCCAACCTGCGTTGCTAGAAAGGGTTCCCTTAGTGGGAACTCCCTATACCAGTAAAAGAAATCATGGGGCCAGTTTCAAAACTATGTATCTATAGATCTATAGATATAGATAGATACATATATGTATATATACATGCATGTTTGTGCATGTATACACACACATTCCTTGCTAGCCTCCTAAAGTTGCTATCAGGAAAAGGTTTTTGTAACAGAGCTTCTTATAAACATTAACAGTTTATTACTGTGGCAATGGCTACATCCATTGATGGCCCTACATTGATGGCTCAGTGGATAGAGCACTGGAACTGGAATCAGGGAGGCCTAAGCTCTTATTTGCCTTTAGACGCTTACTTTCTGTGTGACCCCAGCAAATGTTTTAGCCCCTATTCAAATCCATTTCCTCACCTGTAAAACGAAGCTAGTAATAGAACCTGCGTCCCAGGCTTGTTGGGAGGGTTATATGAGCTAATATTTGTAAAGCACTGTTCTAACGCTTTCCCCATTGTACCGTCTAACTCCCCAGGCTTGGAATCAGGAAGACTGTGGTTTGAATCCTGCCTCGGAACTTTACTAATTGTCACTTGGCATTTTCTCAGCTCTCACATTTCTTGTTGTAAAAATAAGGAGGGTAATTGCAAACATCCATTGAGATGGTTGAGATAATGTACTTGGCAATCCTTAAAATGCTATGTACGTACCATTATTAGGTATTGGGTTTTTGGTCAGTCTTCTCTCCAAAATATGATCTCTGTGCTTGAATGCAGTACTCAAAATGTGCCCTACTGAGGGCAGAGTTCAATAGGTTTATATCTACATTCTTATGTTCACTATATTTCAGGTAGCACGTTAGTTGGCAGAAAGGCCTGGGTTCAAGTCCCACCTTTGACACAAACTGGACGTGTGAGCCTGGGCAAGTAATGTAGCTTCTCATTTAACTTTTCAATTCTAGGTAACTCTAAAATTCTAATGTGCAGAGAATGTGACAACCTGTGTTGCTAGAAAGGGTTCCCTCAGTGGGAGCTCCCTATACCAGTAAAAGAAATCATGGGGCCAGTTTCAAAACAACACAAAACAAAATAACAAGGATTGTGTTGGACCTGCCCATTAAAATCGCTAGATATAATTAACACAGATTATATCCATCAATAGTTTTGCCATCTCATTTTTGGGCAGTTTGATTTTATTGACCCAATTATAGAAATTGACATTTGTCCCAATTAGATTTCATCTTATTTGATTCATGTTATCTTTCTAGTCTATTGAGATCTCTTTGGGTTCTGGCATTTTGGGAGCCTCCCAGCCTACTTCCATATGTAAATTGGATAAATGTGCCATCTGTGCCTTCCTACAAGTCATCAGTAAAAGCGTGGAACAGCACAGCACCAAAGACAGATTCCTGGAACACTGCGCTAGAGACTCCTCTCCAAGTTTCCGTAAATCATTGCTCTGTGGATGTTGTCATTCACCCATTCTTCGTCTGCATCCCTTGACCATCCCCTAGCTCCAGTGTCTCCTTCTAGCCCCCACAGGGATAGCATGAGAGACTTCATCAAATGCCTTGCTGAAATCTCAGCCTTGTCTATCTTTGGCTTCCCCTTGGTCAATTAATCCCATAAAAGGAAGTGGCTAGTTGTGATCTATTCTTGATAAACATATAATAGTTCAGCATCAGTACTTTCTTTTCCAAATGCTCCTAAGCTATCTCTTCAATTATATTCAATTAATATATGAATTATATTCAAATATATATTCAGAAAAATTGACAGGAAACAAAATCTTAAGTTAATGGGTGATAACTGGAAGATGCCCAACTTTTTTTTTTAACTGGGACATCACTTGAGAATTGGTACGCTATAATGGAGAGAACAGGAACTTGCAAGAAAGCAAACTGGCTTCATGTCCCAGCTGTGCTATTTATTTGCTACCTATGTGACTTTTACCTAATTGCAACCTTTCTAGGAAGTTGTTTCCTCTTCCATAAAATAAGAGGGTTTAATGAGTGAAGACGTAGGTTAATAAACATTTATTAAACACCTACTATGGGCCAGGAAGGGCAGGTAGGGGTGGCTCAGTGGGTACAACACCTACTTTGGAGTCAGAAAGACTCATCTTCCTGAGTTCAAATCTGGCCTCAGACGCTTCCTAGCTTTATGACCTTGGACAAGTCACTTTAACCCTGTTTGCCTCAGTTTTCTCATTTGTAAAATGAGCTGGAGAAGGAAAGGGCAAACTGCTTTAGTATCTTTGCCAAGAAAATCCCCCAACAGGGTCACAGAGAGTTAGACGTGATTGAAAGATAATTGAATGAGCCAGGCACTGTGCTAAGTGCTGGGGCTACAAAGAGAGGCAAAAGACCAAATGATCTCTAGTCTTTTACAGCTCTAACTTCTGCAATGATGATAATGATCACCACCATATATTATGACACTTTAAGGTCTACAAAGATCTTCACATGTGTTACCTCATTTTATTCTCCCAATAGTCCTATGAGGGAGGTGCTATAATTCTGTTTTCTAGGTAATGAAGACAAAAATTAAGTGACTTGCCCAGGGTCACACAGCTAGTATGTGTCCAAGGCAGGACTTAACTTGAGTCTTCCTAACTCCATATTTAGCACCTTATCCACTGTACCATCTAAATGCTTAGCTTCAATTCACATTTCCCCCCCCCAAGATCACCAACAGGTTCATCAATAACATCCACTATTTCTTCTAGTCCAGTGGTTCTCAACCTTCCTAATACCATGACCCTTTAATACAGTTCCTTGTGTTGTGGTGATTCCCCCAACCATAAAATTATTTTTGTTGCTACTTCATAACTGTAATTTTGCTATTGTTATGAATCATAATGTACATATCCGATATGCAGGATGTATTTTCATTGTTACAAATTGAATGTAACCCATAGGCTGAGAACCGCTGCTCTAGTCCCTCGGTATATGGTTTCTCTGGGTCTTGTTACTTGAATTCACTGAAGACAGCAAAATCCTTTTGTTACTGTTGCCTTACTTATTTAAGGTCGGGGCTCCCTGTGCACCATTTGTGTGCTAATCTGAACATTAGTCAGACAACAAACACAGTAAATGGATGCTGAATTCTCTAGCCTTCTCTCCCTGATCGGGTTTGAGTTTGGGAGTGATGGGGAAAGTCTTAGCCATTATTAGTCCAGAAAATTCCTGGTGAGAATAATCCTTTTGTCAATGAAGGTCCTTGTGTTCTCTTCATCTCTCTGAAAGAGTAGCCTGGGCCACAGGGACATTCACTGACTTGCTCAGGATGACTGAGCCAGTATTCGTGAGAGGCAGGATTTGAAACTTGATCTTCCTGCCCCCTATTCACTACACTATGTCCCTCTCTCTAATTATTGCACTATTATGGCTCGAATAGCGATTATCATCCCTTCTTTGACATTCTTCCATCACCCATTACAGCTTTGGAGTGGGAGTGAGAATGGGGGTGGGGTGGGAGTAGGAAGCCCATTGTTATCCTAAACTCCATTCTGAAGTGCAGCTTCTTTTTTTTTTGAGGGGGGAAGGCAAGGCAATTGGGATTAAGTGACTTGCCCAAGGTCACACAGCTAGTGTGTTGAGTGTCTGAGGCTAGATTTGAACTCAGGTCCTCCTGACTCTGGGGCTGGTACTCTATTCATTGTGCCACCTAGCTCAGCTTCTTAAGGCTTATTGTTCCTACTAATCATTCTAATGGGACCCATACTCTTGTTTTCACTCTGTTACTTAACCTGCTTTTCATCTTCTTTTTCAACATAACTAATCAAAAGCTAAATTAGTCAGTGAATTCCCTGTGAGTACACATCAGTCTCTTTAAACCATGTCTACTCTATTTTTTCCCCATATGATTGTTTTTTGTTTGCATCATAAACATTTCATTACTGAGAGCTTCCCATTCTTCTAAGGCTAACTGTTCCTATAGAATTTTGGACATTCTGCTCCCCCAAAGCCAACCTTTGGCCTCAGGTGAAATAATTCTGTTAGCTTGAGGTTATACACCTGTGGGTGGTCTGCCCAAAAGAAGGTACATTTTGTAGGCTGAAAGCTGCCTCCTTAACTTGGGGTTTACTGGCTAGATTTCTTTCTCAAAGACCAAGCCTTAAACCCAATTCACTCTGGAGCTCATAGATTAGATAGCAATAGCTCCCTGCTCAAGTACTACTTAATGGCTATATTTTGGACCCTCCTGGCATAGAGTCAATGTCAATAGTAAAGCTTTCTCTTTTGGCCAGCAACCCTGAGGGTCTTCCCCTCCCAGTTAGATTTTTTTTTAATTAAAGGGGCCATCCCTTGACTCACTTCTTGAAGAGGCATGTTTGGTGAATAGGCATTGTTCACAAATGTGAGCACCTGAAAAGACTATAGCCTAAAAGGGCCAAGGTCTCCCATTGCAGCCTGGGCCATCTCCAGTTGTCCTGATGAATACGTGGCCACTGGATCCAGATGGCTCTGGAGGAGAAAGTGAGGCTGGGACCTTGCCCAGTTCTCCCTCCCTCAAATCCGAGTCAACTACAAGTCATGTCATCATTCCCTGATGTCGTGGTCCTTTTCCAGAATGAAGGACAAACAACAACAACCACACAGGTACTCCTCTGTCTCCTGGTTCCTCATGAAATCATTTCTTTTCTTTGTAGGAAAATGAATGTGTATTTGCAATCTGTGAGAAACTGAACAAGTCTATTTCTCTGCCTTAGAAGTATGAAGAGCCCAGAGTGCTCCTGTGCAAGACAGATACGGGATTCCTGTTTTCTCATTAGGATGTCATTATTTAAAGTATCCGAGGTTCAGTCTCTATGGATGAAGGGATTCATTATTTCCAATTGTTTAAATTAGACTAGAGAACTCTCTAGACCTGGAGATTTGTCCTAATATCCTTCTCCCTGGAATTCTGTTCCTGTCTCTCCCATTTCTATCCCACCATATATCTCAAATAAGGAAACCCTTTATTTGTATGAGAACTCATTTCTCCCTTCTTTTTAAAATCTTTCTTCCTTTGGTGATGGTCACCGAATCCAGTCCACTCTTCTTTTCACCGGTGGTCAGTCCTAACTTGGTGGTCTTTAATCCTCTCAGCAGCTCCCTGGCTTAAGCAAATAAATGCTATGAACCCATCTCAGGGAGGGAAAAGAGAAGCTCTGAGGATTAAGGATTTGTTAGGTCTAGATAAGAAGCTAGCTTTGTCCCCAAGCTTAGCATATACACAGCTACACTGACCAACACATGCCAACAGTCTTAACAAACAACAGCTGTCCCATTCTTACAGTAGGGAAGTCCTCTGCTTTTTGGACCTGCCATCCACTAAATTGTCTTGATTCCACAGCACCCTTCCCTCTCCTTTCTATCAATCAACAAACCTTTACTAATAGCCTAATATCTACCAGGCACTGTTCTGGTTGCTGGGGAGACACAGCCAAAAGTGAAGCTGTTTCTGCCTTCACAGAAACTTACAAGACAAACATAAATAAACATGTACAAAAGTCAAAGAAAATTGAAGGGATTGTGAAAAGATGGCTAGATCTGGAGTCTGAGGACCTGAGTTCAAATTCTGACTCTGCCACTTACTGTGTGACCTTAGACAAGTCACTTAGATGTCATTGAACATCAGTTTGTTCATATTTAAAAGGAAAGGTTAAGACCAGATGGTCTCTTAGCTTCCTCCAACTCTGAAATCACCTTGATATATGTCCCTGTAATCCCAGGAAATAACTTTTTTTTCTAGTCTTGGTGTGGATGACACAAAAGGATGACGATGAAACCTAAGGGTCAGCAGGCCCACCTGGGTTGGAGAGGTTTGAACCACACCCCTGGGGACTGGATAGATGTGAAAGGACCAGCTTCGTTGAAGGCACAGGAACTCATCACTCGCAGGGCCATTTGGTGAGGAAGTGATTGGCCCCTTGCTCTCTGTTTTCTCAGTTTCAAAATGGCAACCATAAGAGCACCTCCCTTTTAGGGCTGTTATAAGGGTGGCATTAGATGATGTTCATAAAGCACTTTGCAAATCTTAAAATGGTATACATTTGTGGCAGGGCAGATCTGAGGACAGCAGAGGCTGCATAGAGTCCTAAGAACTTGTGGATTGCCCAGGGACGCACATTGCGTATCAGAGGGGAGATTTGAACTCAGGCCTTCCCCCACCAAGGCCGGCTTTCTATCTACTAAATCATGTTTGTTGTTCAGTTGTTTTCTTTCATGTCCAATTCTCCATGAGCCTGTTTGGTGTTTTCTTAGCAGAGATACTGGAGTGGTTTGCCATTTCCCTCTCCAGCCCATTTTACAGATGAGGAAACTGAGGCAAACAGGGTTAAGTGCCCTGCCTAGAGTCACACAGCTAGTAAGTGTCTGAGGCCAGATTTGAACTCACAAAGAGGCGTCTTCCTGACTCCAAACCCAGTGCCCTCTCTGCTGCACCATATAGCTACCCGGACAGATGGATAAACATACATCATAGGATACAGTTTTCTCTGTGATTCCTTCTTACTGGACTACATAACATGCTGCTGAATTCGTTAGTGGCTTTGGGGGGCATTGTGGAGAAGAGATTATTCCTCTGTGTCTGATGTAATCTGATAGTCCTGAAGATCAACTTTCAAGGTCAAGAGTGCGGCTATTTGTATGGAAAACAAGTGACCTTGGAGTCGGCCACTTCCTTTGTTAGCTGTTTCCCATTCTCCAGGGGTGACTTTTCTGACCCCAGCGCTCAGTGACTCCCTCTCCTATGGGACAGCGACAGAGCTCCCCCAGCTTCCCTCTGGTGTTTTGGTATCCTCTCTTTGTACATTAAATGTGAAGGAGGCCACTCTGTGCTGCCCTGTGGGTGATAAAAATGTTTTTAAAATGACAATTAAAGCAAAGCCATCTCAGCATTAGTCACAACCCAATGAACCACTAGTTAAAGGAAGTTAATTTCATGCACAGAGTCAAATCAGAGAAATAGAACTGCAAGTGTGCCCTGGGAAAATAGAGTCTGTTCTTCAAACTTGCGTCTCATCGAGGTTCCAGACCAGATGCTTTCTCCTGAGTTTGTCTCTGCTTCTCATCTTCTTCATTTGCTGATTTAGGGACGCCTTCCAAGAAAAATGTGCAAGGTAAGAGGGCTGGTTCACTCTCCTGTCTCTGAGTGTCTATATCTGGATAATGGGGGAGCAGAGAGAGAGAAATGTATTTCCATTAGGAAGCATGGCTACAGCCTACTAAAAGCCTGGGTGGGCATGTTGGGGTAGCTGTCTCCACCTCCTCATCCATCAGTTTTGATGTTTATGATGCCAAAGCTACCACAAGATGCATTTGCCCTTCCCACAGATGCTACCTGGCAGTGTCAGCGGCTGGGATATGGATAAAATGGGTAGGATCCCTTGCTCTGCTTCCCCCTGTAACCTTATCAAATGACCTTGGGAATCAAGAGGCCCTTTCTTCCTTGGGAATAAATAGGTGCCGCTTCCCCAGTGAACGTTGAAGGGCACATAGGCATGAAAACGTCAGAGAGTTAAATCAAGCATCTATTGAGTACCTACTGTTTTCAAAACATAGTAGTAGGTTCTTGGGAAATGCAAAGAAATGAAAGAAATCACTTTTACTCTCATGGAGATTACAGTCTGTTTGGAGAGACAAGTAAGCAATCATTTATTTAATCTGTACCTACTATGTGATGGGTGTTGGATAAGACATAAATGAATAAAAAACTCCAATATCAACAAAAAAGATGTTTGTTTTTTTCAAGATATTAGGTTTATAGATTAAGATCATCAAGAACCTCAGGGTAGCTGGGTGGCACAGAGGGTAGAGCACTGACCATGGAGTCAGGAGGACCTAGGTTCAAATGTGGCCTCAGACCCTTAGTAGCTATGTGATCCTGGGCAAGTCACTTAACCTCAATGGATCCAGAAAAGAAAAAGAAGAGCTTCCTCGTTATACAAATAAAACGGAGGTCTGGAAACATTATATAACTGATATCTTTGTTGCCTTTTGTTTTTAGATCATACCTACTTTGCCCTCATTCTCCACCCCAATTCTACTTTTTTATTTATAAGAACATTAGAAGCATTTAATCAAAGCCAACTGGCCTGGCAAGGGGTTTTATAACATATGTTGTAGTCACATGTGCACCCCATATCTCTCTACCGAGCAGAGTAAGGTAGGTTTCCTTATCAGTTCTTTGGACCCAAGACTTTATACTACAACTGGTCATGGCTCCAACTGCTTATTATAGTTGTTGATCAATAAGGCTTTTAATGGCAGTTTGGAATAATGGAAGGAATCTATGCATTGGCCTGTCCACCATCAGTTTTTCAAGTTTGTTTGGCACTAGCCAAGTGGGGAGGGAGGTAAGGTTGGAAGGGTGGTGATCACCTTGTTTTATAAGTAGGTAATCTATATAACGAGGAAACTGTCTGCTTGGTAGTATCAGTGCAGGTTGACTCCATTCTGGAAGGCAGGAATTGGTCCGACCAGTGGTGGCTGTAAGCAGGTCTTATAAGATGGTTTGTTTTCTTAATTTATTACATGAAACAGTTTTTCCCTAATGGTACCTGGCATGTCATCTACTAAATGCACCTTAATGTTTTCATCCATCACCTCTGAATGCTCTTGCATACATCGGTTGTTGGCATTTCCCCCCTCCCCAACAAATAAATGAGGGGAATGATTTATCCGAAGCCACCAATCACTTGTGGGGCTTCCTAAGTGGCACTCCAGGGAAAAACAACCAAAAGCATTACCGTGCTCCTTCCTCTAGGGCTGGACGGAAGAGAAACTTGGGTAATAAGTCTACATGAAAGATGTTCCTGGGAATTTGTCCATTGGGATCCAGTTTGTGCCCACGGCTTTCAGAAGATTATTATTTCTCTTTCTTTTCCCTTGTGGAAAATGGCCGTAAGATAGAGGGAGCAAACCTCTGGCCTTTTGTGTTTCAGATGGACAATTGTCTGGAAGCCAAGAGCCTCCCATGAATTCACAAGAACTGTTGGAAGCAAATAGAAGCAACTAGAGAGCTCAGTGGACAGAACCCTGGGCCTGCAATTAGCAACACCAGGATTCAAATCTGACTTCAGATACTTGCTGTTCTGTGTGACGCTCAGCTTCATCAGCTATACAATGGAACTCACAATAGCACCTAGACCTAACAGGGCAGTTGTGGGTATCTGTGGCAAGAATACCTGTAAAGATCTTAGTACAGTCTCTGCCACAAAATATTTTGCTTAATAAATGCTTGGTCCCTTCTTGACATTTTTCTGTTACTTTATACAAACCACTTTCTTTCCCCATGGCTCCCATCCCACCTGGCCATACAGTGGAATATCATCATGGATATCTTGTCATTTGCTCTGCCACCATATGCCACTCCTATCTACTCTTGGAACAATAAGAAAATCAATACTGCCATTGCTACTGGAAAAGTGATGTGAACCCACTTCCTGTGACTCTGTTTATAATTTCCAAGACAGTTTAGGCCACAACTCCCTTCCCTGGCCTCATTTCCCTTCCCCGACATCCCCTATTTCCTTGAGGGAGAAGATTGCCTTACTTTTCTATTTGCATCTCCAATACCTGGTATACTGTGGGTACTTAATAAATGCCTGCTTCTTTGATTTAATCTCAGTTTGTTCATTGAGGGCAGTAGGCCTCCCTCAGAGGCACACAGCAGACACTTAATAAGTATTTCTTAGAGTGAATCAAGTCAGAGAACTTGAGAGTTGAAAGGATGCCTTGGTCTAAGACCGAGTCAACTTGTACCTGAATAAGAACCCCATTTCCTACTGTATAGGTGGTCCTCCCGGCTCTAATTGAAACCCCTTCTTTGAGGTAGATTTGAATGTACATTTATATATTACCTTTTCTTAGTAGGGCAGCCAGGTGGCTCAGTGGAGAGAGTATTCATGTTCCCAAGTTCAAATACGACCTCAGTCGCTTAACTAATTGTATGACCCTGGGCAAATCACTTCACCTTGTTTGCCTCACTGAGGCAATGAGCTAGAGAAAGAAATGGCAAATCATTCTAGTAACTTTGCCAAGAAACACCAAATGGGGTCACAAAGAATCAGTCTGACCCCCCCAAAAAAGTGACTACAGTCTTTGATCCTCAAAAATTAAAGATTAGATAATTCTAAAGGAATTTTTTTGCAGCAGAATGCTTGCTCCTTAAGGGCAAAAACTTTTTTTTTCCTTGTCATTGAACCACAGTGCCTAGAACAATGCATAGTAGGTGTGTGACAATGAATGTTTATTGGATTGGATTTGAAGGAAACCCTTTACCTATCCCTCAAGTCTGCATGTTTTTTTTTTTTGCATAGTTCTAATGGTTAGGGAGGTTTTTCCTTCCATCAAGACTAAATTTACCCCTTTGCAATTTCCATCTATCATGTTACTTCTCCCCTCCAGGACCAACCAGAGTGTGTTTATTTCCCCTTCGCTTGACAGTCCTTCATATACTTTAATGTAACTCCTATGACCCCCTTGTCTTCTCTTCTCCCCATGAGCCATTGATCTCAAGGGCCTTCACCATCCTGAACACTCTCTTCTCTATGCTTAGTAGCTTGTGATAGGCCTTTGGTGCACAGAAGTGAACATGTTACTCCAGATGTGCTCTAGCCAAGTGGAGGATTCCTTACGATCCTCACCCTATTCCTAAAGTACAGGTCGATAGGAAGCCTGTATTTTGATTCTGCTTTATGGCAAAAATCGGTGAAGGTAGAAAGGAAAGATAGCACAGTGGGCAGGGTGCTGGAGACCAGATGTCAGGAAGACCTGGGTTTGAATCTTCCCTCTAATACTGACCTGGACCAATCACTTAATCAGTCTCCTTACCCGTAAAAAATGGGGATAATAACATTTATTTCTTAGGTTTGTTTTGAGGCACTTATATTTAAAATGCTTTGCAAACCATAACACAATGTGAGCTAATATTATTCCATAGGACACAGTACAGAGCTACACATGTATGCACTTAGGGTAGAATCCTTTTAAGAAAATGATCAGAGATTTGGCTCATCAAACTGCAGAGGTCCTTGAACTAAAGGGACCTACGGGCCTCATGACATTTTAACACTTTCCATGTGTTCCTGTTTCCTTTAGAATTACCCAGTCCTTGATTTTGAAGGATCAAAAAGACTGTAGTCACTTTCCTTCTCAGTTCTTGACCCCAAACCTTTAAAACGTATACCTTTGAATGTTTCACCCAAGAGAAGGTATCAAAATCAGTTCTGTAGAAATGATACAGGGGAATCTACAGGTCACTTAGGTTTTATATCCAAATATCTCTGAATCATACATTTGTACATGTAACGTAGATTATATACTATCTATGTATACACATGTATGTGTGTTTATACATATACATGTGTATATGTATCTATGTTACAGATTTAAATCCTATCTGGAAACTACTTCAGAAACCAGGGCAAAAATGCCAATGGTATATATTATGTTATGTCATGTCATGTCATGTCATGTCATGTCATATATCATATCATATATTACATACATGATATAATTGATACAGTAATATGTTTGTTTTGTTATATTTATTATGTGTAATATAATGATACTTATTATATTAATAATATAGTATGGTATTACATAATATATAATACATACTGATAGAGCAGAAGACCTTCACATGTGCATACAATGAGGGTGATGATGGTGATGTCTAGCATTGTTGTTCTTAGTGTGTAGCAGGAGCTGTACCAAGTGTTTAACAATTATGATCTCTTTTTTTGAAATAATGCCAAGGAAAGGATAGATAGCAGATAACCCATCGACATGCATTTGATTTTCCAAAATGATATGAAGTTGGGAGAAACATGAAGCTTCCAGTTTCTTCTTTGCATTCTTCTCCCAATGGCTTAGTAACCTCCTAAGAAGGTGGCTGCCTGGAGTGCCATAAGTTATCGCTTTCACCTGCCATGACTGGCATCTTCTTGCTCCAGAAGACTCGGCCTATATTGTTTGCTGGTCTTTTATATTTTCCTTTTTCATTAAAATAGACGTTAATGCGTCTGTAGAAGAGAACAATGAAGTGTATCATAAAGAACACCAGACTGGTACACAGAAGATTGCGGTTTGTATCCTTATAGGGCCATAAACAAGCTGGGGAACTTTGAACAATTCATTTCAACTCTGGGCCTCAACTGAGCCTCAGTTTCCTTGTCTGTGAAATAACAGGATTGGCCTTAGTCATCTCGAAGGGTCCTGTTCCATGATATCATGGCTATGCTTTAGATGTTATGCCTGGGGAGTATCAGGTTGTAGGATAATAAGCTAATGCTGAATCAGAATTCAGAGGTCATCTAATCCGGCCACCTAATTTTATTTTGTTTTATTCGTTTTTAATTTATGGAATAAAACAAGGAAATCCATAACATGGTATAACAAAAAAGGAGATTGAAACTGCAGCTCTATCATGTATAACTTGCTATTCCTTTTAAATATCTAATAAAGTTATGATATAAATTTTTCCCCTTTTATTACTTCCCTCTTCTTGCCCCACCCTAGAGATGGCTACCATTAGACACAAATGTGTGTATGTGTGTAAAAGTTATTATACATATATATATATATGTACATTTATGCTTCTATCAGTTCTTTCTCTGGAAATAGCATCTTTTTTCATATATCCTTTATACTTAATTTGGATATTCATAATACTCCTAATTTTATGAGGAAATTAATGACTTAGTGGGTTAATAACTTGCCCATGATCTCATTCCCTGCAAAAAATGCAAAGTCAGGATTCAAACTCGGGTCATCCAACTCTAAAGCAATGTAACGCTGTCTTGGGAGTCAGTGGACCTGTGTTTGAATCCTGACTTTGCCATTTTTACTCTCTATGAAATCACGGACAAGTAACTTGCCCTCCCTCATTATTCAGATTTTTCAACTCTTAAAATTGAGAGGTTGGGGGATGGCTAGGTGGCACAGTGAATAGAGCACCGTCCCTGGAGTCAGGAGGACGAGTTCAAATGCGTTCCTATTTCCTTTAGAATTACCCAATTCTTGATTTTGGAGGATCAAAAGGACTGTAATCACTTTCCTTCTCAGTTCTTGACACTTAACACTTACTAGCCGTGTGACCTTGGGCAAGTCACTTAACCCCAATTACCCTCTCTTCCAAAAAGCAAAAAAAGTAATTAGTTAATTAAAAAATAAAATTGAGAGGTTGAACCAGAAGGTCTTTCTGGATTCCTAAAACTATGGTTCTAAAATCCTATTAAGTAATTCATTTGGGGGGGGGGTGGTGGACGGGAGCCAAAAACAAAAAAAGAAGGAATGGTTCTATGTTAAAATTCCTATCAACACTTGAATTTTTCAGACCAGTAAGTATGACTTCAGGCCTTCTCATGATAAATGTCTTTCCTAAACCATGCATTGATAGATTTAGTTCCTTGATGTCAGGCCATGCTTGAACAATGTGGGCAGGTGAACAGCCTTGTTGCACCAATGATTTAGAGTTTTCTGGCTTTCTGTCAGCCAGAGAGCTTGCTGGACCTGTCTGGACAGTCATTACAGTGCCTTTGTGATGGGCTTTTCCACTGCTGTGGCACTTGAGAGATTGCTTGGGGAAAATGTGTTGCTCTTAAAGCCTCCTTTTCCCAGGGAATGAATTATGTATCTCAAGCTTGGGGACAATATGCCCACAACTCCAGCTATAGTTGTAGATTCAGCAGTATCGTATTTGCAGATATGAATATTTATTTTCATGCCACGGAGGCTGGGGTGCTAGTATTTGCAGGGATGAGCTTGGCTGGGATGCTGAGGACATCACCTACGGCTTTTTACTTCTCAGCACTCTCTGGGCTATTTAAAGAACCCTTTCGTCACCATCACTTTGGACCAACCTTAAAAACAATTTAGTTGAGATCTATGGTCTCAGAGGCTCCTGGGCTCTGTAACGCTGACCTAGAGGCAATTGTATGTGTAGGTGTACAGGTTGGCTGGTGGCTTCTCTGCCCTTATGGGGTTCCTTTCATGTGTAACTTACAAACAGGGTTCAGGATTGTCACCCATCAAATGAACCTTTATTCATTTGTAACTGGGTACCTAGATTATTTCCCTGCAGGCAGAAAAAAGTTGGAATGTAGTGGTATGGTGAATACAGTTGTACATTCCTGTGGGCCCTTTAGTAAATGCCTGCTCTGTGCAAATCCATCAGTGAAGTATTATTAAGTAAAGCAAGAAACAACATGATGTAGCAGGGACCCAATCTTAAAGACACAAAGACCCAAGTTCAAGTACTTCCTCCTACGTCTCTTACCTGTGTGACTAAGGGTAAGATGCAGTTGGCAGCAAGGTGGTGCCCAGGATAGAGCACAGGGCCTGGAGTCTGGAAAACCTGAGTTCAAATTCAGCCTCAGACGTTAACCATGTGACACTGGGCAAGCCTCTTCACTGTGGTCTGCCTCTGTTTCTTCTGCTGTAAAATCTGGATAATATCACCTACTGCGCAGGGTTTTGTGAGGCTCAAATTAGATGATATTTGTAAAGCACTAAATAGTGCTGCTGGACGTAGAGTCAGGAAGACCTGAGTTCAAATGTGACCTCTGATGCTTAGCTGTGTGACCTTGGGCAGGTCACTTAATCCTGTTTGCCTCAGTTTCCTCATCTGTAAAATGAACTAGAGAAGGCTATGGCAAACCACTCCAGTATCTTTGCCAAGAAAACCCCAACTGTCACGAAGAATAGGACATGAGTAAAAGGACCAAATGACAACAAAGTGCCTGATGATGATGATGATGATGATGATGATGATGGTGATGATGATGGTAATGTTGGTAGTGATGATGATGATGATGTCACTTAAACTTTGCCCCCTGGAAGCTCTCCAAGATAGTGTATTAAAAATGAGTTGCTGATCTGCATCCATGGAGGTCCTTGGCACCAGGAATTATTCACACCTGGAGGTAATGGTAAAATTGAAATCAGAGGGCTGTCCTGCCCCACCCCACTCCTTGAAAAAGGAAAGGTACCATGTTTTAGAAGACAGCAACCCACCCTCATTTGCACAAATGTACACTGAGTCATTCTTGCTGGGCTGGTGATCTGCCCGTACTCCTTTGCCCAGTTCCTCTGGGTGAATAAGATGACTGACCAAGGTTAAGATTCATGCCTTGTGTGGAATATAGAGAAATCACCTGGTCCCACAAGGGACTGGATCATGTGGCTTTGAACTCATTGTTGCATAATGTTCTAGCCTGTTGGGCAAACTAGATTCTGAGACTGCCTGATTGATTCTTCAGGCACATACTGGGGAGAATCAGGGCAACCTGATTTATGCTCATTTATACCATAAGCAATGAAAGGCATCATTTCATTCATTCTTTCATCCATTCATTGTTTCCTCAATAAAACGTTTATAATATGCTCAGTATATCTGATACACTTCACTAGCTATTAAGGTAGATGGGGAAAGGGCCTAGATCTGCTGTTTCATTAGCATAGGAACTTCCCAGGTGAGGAAACAGCCTCTACCAGTGCAGATCACCTTTCTTGAAACCTAGAATCTTAAAAAATTGCCTTGAGAGGCACTGAGAGGTTAAGTGACTTGCTTGGGGTCACATTGTCAGGATATATCGGAGGGGGGATTTGAACCCAGCTGTCCCTGGCACTAAGGTCAGTTTTCTAGTGACTGCACTCTGCAAAAGTAAAATAAGGCATGTCCCTCGCTGTCAAGGATTACTAGAGCTCAGATACCCCTTCTTGCAATCTTAAGACCCGTTGATTTCCAACTAAAAATATAAAATTCTTGTTAGAGACAAACATATTTCACAGGCCTTTGTCCACATTATCATAGGAACTAATGTTCATATGATGCTTTAAAGCTTGTAAAGTACCTTACATATGGTATCTCATTTGGGCCTCATTTGAGCCTTCTGTGAGGCAGGTACTACAAGCATTTTTATACCCATTTTACAGATGAGACTGAGGTTTAATGACTTGTTCAGTGCCATACAGCTAGTAAAATATCGAAAACAGAATTTGAACACAGAGCCAGCACTCTACACTATACTGTGTATACTAGTAGCATTTACACACACACAGAGAAACGCACGCATGATTATGAGTTCAGTAATACTTGTAAATGAAACAGCATTGTAGTCATCAGATCTACCTCTTCAAAATAATAATGACCATCATTCATCTCACATCTTCTAGATAAGGTCAGAGGTCAGAATAAGAAAGCATCATATGCATATATTTTCTCTAGCCTTTTTGTGATAGCTCTGGGCCCCCATTACAACCTACCCCTGAATTTGGAACCACAGTCTTCTTCTGTCTCTGTATTTGTTTCTTGGTCCTTGTCTCTGTCTTTTTGTTTATCTGTTCTGTCTCCATCTCTCTCAATCTCTGTTTCTCTCTGTCTCCCCCCTTTTCTCCTCACTCTTTTCTCTTTGGTGAAGAGCTATGCTTTCTTCAATGTAGGCAGCTCCAGAAATCTCCTACTGGTAGTTTCCTTACTCAATGATCATTACAAACCATAGTTTATTATCCTTTAAGGGCCTCCATTTGTCACCTTGATGAGCAGACCTGTGAAGGTCACAAGATCATAGAATTGGAGTGGGAACAGATCTTGGAGGTCATCCAACCCAACTTTCTCATTTGATAACAGACTGTTAAGGCCCAGAGAGGTTAAGTGATTTTCCCAAAGTCCCAGCTTCAGAGTTTGAACTCGGCTTCTCAGACCCCAGCTTGAGAATTCCCCCCACCAAATAATGTTGCCTCTCATCATCAACAATGAACTAATTCTACAATATCTGAAAAATGTAGTTTTATTTAGAGAGAAAAGTGGGAAGCCCTTGACTCAAATCATGTAAAAATCTATGTGTCCATTTATACACATGTACCTTTGTATGTGTGTATGTGTGTGTGCCCGAGAGGTCTGCCTAACATTAAATCTCACAAAGAGAAACTAGAATTTGCATTTTTGTTATCATTAAGTTAGCAGCAATAGACCAGTGCAATTAGCATTTAAGATGGTTTTTTTGCCATGTTTTTCTCAGTAAGTTAATGAGCATACACCACTTTCATTGTTTTTCAAAACATTTAGACCTTTCTCTGGTTAATATTAAAATTTATGTCCACAAAGTACTTATCAGCAGTACACCAGAGCCACAAGGAACAACCTCCATTTCCCTGGACTGTGTATGGATGCTGTTCTTCCCCTTTCTTTGCTTATAGAATTTTTTAAAGCCTAACTCACCCTCCTACATTATGCTTCCTGATTGGTGATGAGCCGCTTCTGTCAGGTGTCACATAGCACTGTCTTATCCCTTGGGGGTGTGTTTTTTAAATTTTAATATCATGAATTTAATCATTATTACTTAATATTAGAATTTGAAAAATTGTGAGTTCGAATCTGACCTTAGACCCCTCCTAGCTGTGTGATCCTGGGCAAGTCACTCAACCCTGTCTGCCTCAGTTTCCTCTTCCGTAAAATGAGCTAGAAAAGGAAATGGCAAACCACTCCAGTATCTCTGCCAACAAGCTCGCAGTCCCAGAGTCAAAATCCCTGATTCATTTCAGCTCCCTCAATTTATAGATGAGGAAATGCATGGGTCGCCTTATGTAACACTTCACACTTACCACTAATCACATACAGCCTCTGAACCCACTGCCTTTTCTTTATGTGGAGAATAATGGGGGCGGCTAGGTGGCGCAGTGAATAGAGCATCAGCCCTGGAGTCAGGAGAACCTGAGTTCAAATCCGGCCTCAGACACTTAACACAAAAAAAAGCTAGCCGTGTGACCTTGGGCAAGTCACTTAACCCCAACTGCCCTCCAAAAAAGCAAAAGAAAAAGGAAAAAGGAGAATACTGGAGAGGTTTGTATCTAGGAAGGCTTAGTCATCAGAACTCTCCAAAGGCTGATGTCATGCTGAGGGCTGGCCTAGAACTCAGGGTATGCAAGCTCTCCAACCAGCTACACGGGCAGGGGTCATCTGCCCCTGCCTGATCCAAGAAACAGCTTGCCCTCTTGTACCCACCAGAGCTGGTTCCGGGGATCTCCCTCCTCCCTTTCCTTGCACTCAGTCTGAACACAGAATTAGCCCCACATGTTCTGCCTTACCTTGCTAGCACTCTGTTTCCATTATGCACACACTCACTGATCCATCCTCTGTTTTGTCTTTCCCATGCTGTCTCACTTTAGTAGGCAACCTAGTTGCTCTTTGGTTAGAACCTGACCTCTCAGGGTCATATGATGGTCAAATGAGAGTCTTTAGCTTAGCACAGTTCCTGACCCATAGGAGGTTCTATTTTTTTTTGCTTTTTGGAGGGCAGTTGAGGTTAAGTGACTTGTCCAAGGTCACACACCTAGTTTTTGTGTTAAGTCTCTGAGGCTGGATTTGAACTCGGGTCCTCCTGATTCCAGGGCCAGTACTCTACTCACTGCACCACCTAGCTGCCCCTATAGGAGGTTCTTAGTAAGTCTAAGTGTTTGTTTCTTAAGACCTGCTCCATGTGTAGTCACAACCGCTCAGTTCTGTCCATGCTCCATCCCAAACGTATCGAAGAGTCACATCTTGCCGCCAAATGTGGTAATGTTTATAAAGCCCTTAGAGGAATGCCTGGGACAGAGAAGCTACCTAGTACATGTTCATTCCCTTCCTTTTCCCACCATGTCTCACCATGATCAACAATGTCAGAACAACATCTTCTCTTAGAGGCCAGGGAAGAATGAGCGATTGTGAGAAGCTTCACAAAGACTTTGTTCTTCCGGCACAATTCTCCAGCTCCTCTGGGATTCTCATTCTGAGCACTGAGGCCCAGAGGTGAAAAGTCAAGATCACATGATTTAGCAGCAGAGACAGGATTCTAGGTTAGCCTTTCTGACACCCTGTCACCATCCTGTCCCCTATGCCATGCCCCTCCCTTGCTCCGGTGATCAGTCATAAAGGGCTTCTTGGATTCACAGTTTTGGGGTAGAAGAATTTTTTTAATGAATAAGTATGGCATTTTACTTTTGATGATATATACAAAAATCATGCCCTTAATCTCTGCCTCTATTTACATATGAGTTTTGTTTTTTTTTATTTAATTCAATTTATTTGAGAAGCAACAAGATAGTGTGAAAACCAGATCTGATGTCAGAAGGCCTGGGTTCAAGTCTAGCATGTTGTATCTTACTAAACTCATAAGCAAATTGCTTAGAATCATAGAATTTGGAGTTGGGAAGGACCTTGCAGGGCATTCAGTTCAACCTCTTCATGTTGCAGATGAAAAAAACTGAGACAAAGCAATTTGCCCAAAGCTAGACAAAGGAAATAAGGGAAGGGAAGAAGCGTTTAAACACCACCTACTATGTTTTAGTTGTAAAACAACATGTTATAGTTGTAAAAATCTACTTTATTTTCATATTAAGTTTTTTAAAATTTGAGTTGTAAGTTCTCTCCTCCATGTAGGCCCTCAGAAGGCAAGCAATAGAATTACTTTATAAATATTATTTAATCCTCACAACAACTCTGCAAGGTAGGTGCTCTTATTATCCCCATCTTACAGTTGAGGAGACTAAGGTGAAGTGACTTGCTCAGGATCACATCATTAATAATTATCTCAGGCTGCATTTGAACTTGGGTTTTTCTGACTCCAGGCCCAGAGCTCTATCCACTATGCCACCAGTTGTCTAGAGTAATGCATGAAAGTAATACATAGCTGAGCCTTAACTCTAACTTCTGCAAAACCACACACACACAGACACACACACACACCCTCTCTCTCTCTCTCTCTCTCTCTCTCTCTCATTACTACTACTACCACCACTCCTGCTACCACTAACTTTAATCATCCTGAGTATCAGTGTGCTCAGGTGTGAATAATATCAACTCTGACCTATCTCATAGGGTTCTTGTGAATATCTATGAGTATGTGAAAGTAGGCAAGACCAAATGGTGCCAATGTATTTATTAGTAAACAGGCTGAAAAGTACTCTCCTTGTAGCCACCAAAGTTGATTCAATTGAATAACATTCATTAAATATCTGCTGTGTACCAGACATTGGGAATACAGAGACAAAATGATAAACATCCTTTGTTTCTACTGCAGCAAAAATGTTGACCAAAAGAGACGGGACAATGGAGGTGAGGACACCTGGGAAAGATACTGAGCTTGGTTCCAGTCATACAGATACCATGCAGCAAATGTGCAGATTTACATCACATAGCCTAGAGAGCTGGACTTGAAGTTTAAAAGGCCATTCATTTAAGTGTTTCCTCTGACACAGACTTGCTGTGTGACTTCGGCATGTGACTTGTCTGAGGGTTCCAGACAACTAAGAAGGGTTGCAGAATAGTCACCTATTTGCCTTAATAGAAGGATTTTCCTCATCAGAAATTTCGTACATCCTTGAATTCACAGGTCTAGACCAAGAAATGATACTATATATGGAATTCTTATATATTTCTCTCTTATCAAACATCACATATTTTGGGGTGGCTAGGTGGCACAGTGAATGGAGCACCAGCCCTGGAGTCAGGAGGACCTGAGTTCAAATCTGACCTCAGATGCTTGACACACTTACTAGCCATGCGACCTTGAGCAAGTCACTTAACCCCAATTGTCCTCCAAAAAAAAAAAGCAAAAGAAATTACATATTTCAACAGCACATGTGCTGGGCTGTATTTTAACTCTATATTTCTCAAGCCAGGTTGCTTCTATTATTTGCTATTATTGATAAATATGAGCAATTATTTGTAAGGTTACAGATGATGGACTGTCATTTCCGATATCTGGCTTATAATCTTTCAGCTGGTAATTCAAGCAAAGGCTATTTTTTTTCCCTTTTCTATGAGATAGCATTGGAGATCTGCGGCACAAATGAAGCCTCCCTAATCTGCACCCATTGTCCATTTACACATGAGCAAATATGTTAAACTGTTCATAAAATGATAAAATAATTCTGAAGATGAATGCAAAATGACTTTTGAAAAGACACGAAACAGTACATTACATTCCACTCTGGGTAATGCCTGCCAGCATTCCAAAGGCCAAGGATTTGATAAAATACCAATTTCAGGGATGGGAAGAGGTGACGCCTTAAGTGAAAGACTCCAACTCCACGCAATGTGAGACTAATTTTGTCGTGGAATAGGGAAACGTAGATTCTTTTTTTTTTAGCTTTTGTAATTCAGCAATTCTGATGCTAATAAATTAGAGTAAGTGGTTTGCCTGGGACGTGGAGAAAATTGGATACAGAATGAAGAATTAACATTGATGTTAATGAGAAAATGGCCCTCTTGTAATTTTTGTACTAGAATTTACTAGGCAGAGCAATGAGCCCTTCATAAATTTATAGGATTTTTTTTTTGGTAAAAATATTTGTACTTTTAAAAATGTTTCCAGATTCTTCCAAGGTCAGAGAAGACAATATCTGCTTTGTCACATTATGCTTTCATGTACAGTTTGATATTTTAATGAAATTGTTACAGAACGGTACATCAGCCATGTATGTGTCACTGGTGGGGCATCTTTCACAAACAATTAGGTCTTTATGAGACATGTGATCATCCCTATACTTATTACATGCTTTCTGGCCTGCCTGAATAAAAAAATCATTTAGAACCAACCAAAATTAGCGTAGGACCCCTCTTGAAAGAACAAAAACTGTTCCCCTTTGGGGAGTTTCTTAAATCTCTCAGGCCACTCATATCCCATTTTGCACCCCTGACTACAAATCTGCCTTTCTGGACCTGAAAGGATATCTGATCTATTCCTTTTTTTTATTTTTTTGGTAAGGCTGTAGGAAAAATATAGTTATTGAATGTTAGAGTTTGGAGACCACCTAGTCCATCAGTCCTGTCATTTTACAGAGGAGAAAAGTTGTGACTTATCCAAGGGTATGTAGCTAGTAAATAGTAGAGCACGAACTCAAACTTAAGTGGAAACCTTGTAGGATTTAGAACTGAAATAGGAGCCTTAAAAAATAAAAATCAGCTCTCTCTCTCTCTCTCTCTCTCTCTCTCTCTCTCTCTCAATTTACAAGTGGAAAATTGAGATTGACAGAAGATAAGTGAATAACACTTGGTTGTTTTGTTTGCATGTTGTTTCTTGTTAGAATGTAAGCTCCTTGAGTGCAGGGACTAATTTTGCCTCTCTTTGGGTCTTTAGCACTTAGCACAGAGCCCGGGAACATAGTAAGAACTCACTGACTACATGTCAATGGACCAAGGTCTCATAGCTTATAGGTTTCACAGGCAGGATGTAAACCCACATCTTCCTGACTCAAGGCAGCATTTTCTCCACTCTGCCATGATTCTGCAGTTTAACACAGAGCCTCATTCATGTAAATATTAGTTATTACTGTTGTTGTGATAATGATGATGCTTAAAGAGATTAAGTAACTTCCTTAAAGGACTAGAACCAACCTTCTTACTCCTAAATCTAGCATCCATCCTACTTAGTTCAAGCTTCAAGAGAATTATCCCATAAAGAGGCAAAAACTCTAGCCTCTGATGCCACTAGCATAGTCAATCATGCTTTGTTCTACAACCAGAGACTCTATCCCTAACCCTGGCCACCATTTTGCTACCTCATGCCATGGGTCACCATGGAGACTGGGAGTATGAGTGAATCAGTGAAAAATCCATCTCTGTTGTTGGAGTGACTCAAAGCGTGTCCTATTGATGGTGGACTCTCCACCCAGGAAGAAGTGGTCCTTGCTATGGACTGCTACTTAGAAGAAGGATTAGGCTTGTTCTCTTTGGCATCAGAGGGCAGAAACAGGAACAAGGGAAGGAAGTTTCAAAAATGCAACTCTAAACTTGACATAAGGAAAAATGCCCTACCTGTAAGCACAACGGCATGCATTAGGGTGCGAGACTTAATAGAATTCCTCAGGAAAAGGTTTAAGGACTGTGCTCCTGAGTCAAAATTCCTTTTACAATATACCTGACTCTGGAGCAGGGTGGGTTTGACAGCACAAATCCAAAATTCTGTGATGTTCTTCAATTTATCTCTACCAAAAGAGAGGCAGAATGGCAAGTAGATAAAACTTGAATTAAAAAAAAAAAGATCTGGGTTAAAATTCTTCCTCAGCTGTGTGATCCTGGGTGAGTCAACTTACCCACTGTGTCTCCTTTTCCTCATCTTTCAAAGGAAGGGATTCTCCTACCAGACATCATTGTCAATTATTTTTTGCTTTTCATCTGGATGTCAGTAGTTTGTATAAACAATTGGAGGGTTTTGAATCTGTATGAAATGGCACGAATTCGCATGATGATGGTTGTGGTGGTAATAGTAATACTTAAAGCTGTGAGTCTTTGTCAAAGTGCCTCAGGATGAATCTTCTTATTTGTTCCTCACAGCAGCCAAGGAGCGATAAGGTAGGTGTTATGCTCATACCTATTTTAGAGCTAAGGAGGGCAAAGCCTGATTGGTAAAGAGGCAGCTGTTGATGTTCCAGCCAGTAAAAAATTCTATTCTGGATGCTGAGATCAAAACACTGGCAAAGGAAGAAGGGCAGAGATGACCATCTGTGTGGAAACTGTGACACTGAGCTTGGCCTTGAACCTGGGGTTTTCCCCCATGAACTTACTCTATTTCCTGGCTCTTCCTCCTGGCTCCGGGAGTCTGTGACCAGATGCAGGGAAAGAGGAACACATTTCAGACCTGCTTTGCAAAGCCTAAATTTAGAGCCACCATGTAAATGAGTTACCTACAGGCACAAAGTGTGCAAGAAATGAACCAGTTAGAAGGTAAGAATTTTGAGGAAAAAAAAGAAAAAAGAATTAACACAAAGCTTGTTCCTAAGAGTTAGTCTGGGGCTGACGGCATCTGTCGCCATCAGGGGGCTTTGGAAAGCATGGAATGTGAAACCTATAAAGGCAGTTTCAGCTAGACTAAAAGACCTTATTAGTTACTCACCAAAGAATGCCTTTGATTACAAATATTTTCACAGGAGACTAGACAGGTAGAGGATAGTATTGGTTACCAAATGTTCGTCTTGTATTTGTTCAGTAAGACCCTATGAAAATTTGATTCTTAGAGGGAAAAGGCATGGATTCTAAGGATCCTTAGCATTATGAGTGCCCCATACATGTCTCCACACTAAGAATGGCAAGGAAGGCCAGTGAAAAGGAAACTTTCCCAACTTTTGTCCTAGACTCAGAGATTATGAGCTGGAAGGGACCTTAAAGGTAGCCTAGCCTGACCTAGCTACCCCCAAGTTTTTATAGATGGGGAAAGAGGGCACATAACTTGGCTAGGATCACACAGTTAATAAGTAAGGTGGGATTTGAATATAAATCCAGCTACATCACCCTGGGCATTCCTAGAGACTTTTTGATCTACTGTTGAGGCATAGTCTACCCAGAGGCATCCCTAGGTCTCAGGTTTTTATAAATTCAGCTTGTGGGAAGAAGGCTAACTCCAGCCAGCCAGCTCCAAACACCTTAAAATAACAAAGACCTTATAAAGGACCAGAGCTGTTTAAAAGTGGAACGGCCTGCCTTGGTGAGTATCCAGTTTCCTGTCAGTGGCAGAGGCTAGGTGACAACTTGTCAGGGAGGTCATAGAGGGGATTCACAATGCAGGTAGGAGTTGGATCAGGTGACTGCTGGGGTCCCTTTCAGCTCCCAAGTACGTGGGAATTAAAAAAAAAAATTTAAGTACTCCGCACATTCAAGAGCTAAGAACTTTGTAGGTCAAAGAGCATGAAATTTATGGATATTATCTGCCGCTACAGTTCGGTGTTTTAAAGGAAGAGGACAGTTTAAGTCATGGAAACCAGTGCTTATAAATCTTGCGTGTGATATTAATGTGTGTGTATGTGAGTGTGTGTATATGTACACATTTAGAAAAAAAGATTGATTACAAAGACGGGTTCTCGGGAAAGACAAGTAACTAATTGGCATTTAATTAATGAGGGTAAGTTGTATTAAATTAAAGATGTATAATCTTAATTATTTATCTTCATAAAGGCAATGTGACATTCCATTCTTAGCTTATTAACAGTGAACCAGTCTTTTCCAAGCCTTCTGCTCAGACCGTATAAATAGTCTGAGTATGTTCACATCTCTACCATGGGAACAGCATCTCCTTTGGGAAACTGCAGGTGTTTTGTGGTGTTTTGTTTTTTTTTTAAACATGAGCTCATTTTTTATGTTTTAAAGCTGTAAATTCACTTCAGAATGGATCCTATGAACCCTAAAATCAGTCAGTTTGTGCCTGCAGAGGAAAATGGATTTTCTTTATCTTAAGACCATATACCTGGAACTGAAATGGACTTCAAAGGCCATCTGGTCCAGCCCCTTAATTTCACAGATGACAAAAATGAGAATAATGAAGGTTAAGTGATCTATCTGCCTGAGGTCACCCAGGTAATAACCAGCAGGCCAGGATTTGAACCCGGAATCTCTGACACCGTATCTCATACTCTTGGCACTGTAACATACTGACAATGCCAGGGACAAGCTTCGTTCAAGTTGGTGACCAGCGATCAGATGAATGTTACATTAGCAGATGGTACAAGGCACTGACCTTGACATGAGAACAACCTCTAAAAACAAGCTCTACCAACTTTCCCCATCCTGCCCAAGGGCTGTCCTTGCTTTTAAGATTCAGGATGAACTTGTAAAAAAAAAAAAAGTAGAAAAGAAAAGAAAAAGGAAAGGCCAAAAATAAATATGAAGGGTGAAAAGAGAAGTCTGGTTAGTTCCAGATGAAACTGACCAAAGCCAGGCCGTGGCGGCTTCAGAGGGACTGGATTCACTAGCCCCAGGCACAGTCCTTATGACTAAAGCCCAATGAGGGAGGCAGGGGGCAGGCTGCATCCGAGTCATAAAGATGCCAGGCCAGAGGCAAACCCTCAGGGGATTTGGTCCTGACTAGAAAGAAACCGGCAGAGATGTTACAAACTGTTTATATATTGAGGGCTGCTGCCAGCCCAGTAAAGGGAAAGAAAGCCTTATGACTTTCCCCTCCCAGATAGGATGTGGAGTCTAGAGTCAGCATGCTTTTGTCTTTTCCGTCTTAAGAAGCTTGTTCTTTGTGCCTGGCTTACAGGCAAGGATATCTCCAGCCTGGATGTCTTTGAATCTAGAAAAAACAAAACAAAATAAATTTTTTTTAGTGTTTCCCCCTTTTTCATTGCTCCTTTTCCTGAGTGAGGTCATTTTGAGTTAAGGAAGGTCTGTCCCCTTTAAGAACAAATCACTTAAGCGGGTCTGGCTTCCTGCCAGGGTAGAAAGTGGAGCAGGAGGCATTTTAAGGGCCCCCTCCCTGGCCCCCCCTTTGGAAAACTGTCATTTTCTCCACTGCTTCAGATTGGGTGATTAATCAAGGGGCCAGGGCTGGAGAGAAATCATCTTTACCTGCTTAAATCCTCCAGGTTCAAATGCATTTTAAGCGGGGCTTATTTTTAGACCGCTTTGTTGTTGTTGTTTAACCCTATGTTAAAGCAATTATTGTCTAGGAGGGTCATGGGGAGTTCAATGGTACAGAAAAACTCACAGGCCTGGCCGGGTATTAACTGCCAAGCTTGCCTATGGAGGGTCTCTCCCTTAAAGAGACAGGGTCCCCCAGTCAGGGGGAGAGAGCAGTGCTCCACACGTCCACTGACAAATCAGCTTAACCTTTAGGGGCCCCTCTACCCAGTGCCTCCAGGCTTCTGAAGTATTTCGGATTTGAAGGTTCTTTTATTTGAACTCAAGAAATAAATTTGTGATTCAAAAGGATTTAAGACAATGAGGTTTGGTGGAAAGGTCAGAAGATCTGTGCTGAATACCTGATGGCTGCCTGGGTGACCTTGAAACAGTCTCGATTTCCTTATCAGTGGAATGAGAAGTTGGGGTAGATTTAAGGCCCCCTCCAGATCTGGGCCCTGTGGATGTTAGATCAGCCAGGAATGCCGGTACTAGACTCCTGAAGCATTGCCCTGGATGGGGTGGATTTAGCAGGGATCCTTGGCCTGGCGCCCCTGAACTCCATTTTATGGTTGTTGTTGACTTTGATAACTGTATCCTACTATAGTGTTTTTCCTTTTAAATCCTATGTATATTATGCATTTAATAATAATTTGAGAAGTTTCATCAGACTGCCACAGCATGCACACACTTGCACACATACACAAATATACACATGCGCACAAACATATACACATCCATACATACAACATACACGCATACATGCACACACATACATATACACACACACACATTAAGGACCCAGGTTTAGAGCAAGAAGAGACCTGTAGAAGACATTTAGTCTTAAATCCCTTATTTAACAGACAAGTAAACCGAGGCACGATGAGGACAAGCAGTTCATCAGGGCACAGCAGGAGATCCCATCCCATGCCCCCCAGAATCCTCCTTCCCCGATCTCATTTCAGGTGACTATTGTCAGCTTGATCTGCAGGCCAGATGGAGACTCTACTTAGGGCAAGGACCTTGAAGTGGAATTTTTTCTCCCACTGAATGTTCTGGGTAGCTGCCCCAGAGGGATTTGGGGAGACTCCAAAGGTGCTAAACCAGCAGCTTGTATTAGGATTCCTAGCTCCTTTTTCCTGTCTGGGTCCTATCTTCCAGCCTGACCTTGAACCTTTTGAGAATGGGGGTTGGCACCATGTCACTGAATATGATAGAAGATGTCTGAGTGTCTGTTTTCTCAGCTATAAAGGGGATAATAGGATTTATACTGATCGGCAACTCCTTATAGCAGAGGCCTGAAGGTCCAGCCTTGTATTCAGGTAGCACTGAGTTCAAATCCTACCTCTGACAATTGCTAGCTGGGTGACCATGGCCTCTTATAACCTGTTTTCTCATCTGTACTATGAAGGAGTTAATGGCCTCTAAGGTTCTTCTTAGGCCTATATCTATGATCCTCTTAACCACAGCACTAGGGGGAGGCAACAAGACCTTTGCCTCAGGTTGCCTAACATCTGGAGGGACATTCCTCTTCTCCCCTCCTGGTCATGACTCTCCTGCACCCTGTGGTCTTCCATAGGCCCCATGCTGCAGCCATCTGTGATTGACTTCCTCTGTTCCCTCTCTCAACTCCAGGTTTATTGTCATTGCATCCCTCTTCAGGGACTGAGTTTCCAGCCCACTATGCAGTCATGTTCTCATACCTCAAAGTCAAGAAAAACCACCATCATCGTACCTTCCTCCACTGATATCTCTTCATCCTCTTACCTCCTTCCTCCCCAACTCAGATATCATTATAAAGATGCAGGATAGACTCCCTTCTAGGTAGGGGGGCTGCCCTTCTCTTGGCACATCAACTGACCTGGGAGTTTTGAATTCTTCCCTGGGACCACAATGAAGATGAAGACTAGCCTTGAAAGCCTACTGAGGTAGAATCTTCAGTCCTTTACAGTCTGCCCTGCTCCATCACCCAGTGGTGGTCTCTAGGAGTGGGTACCATGGAAAAGATATGGGAGTAGAGGCAGAGTCTCCTTAGTTCCCTTGTAAAACAAAGGGATTGGATTAGATTTGCATGAACTGCTTCAGAGTGAAATAAGCAGAACCAGGAGAAAACTATGCACAATGACCAAAACTTTTTAATTGTTATTTAATTTGTGGAATAAAACAGTATTTCCATAGCCCAAATTAACAATAAGGGACATATGAAGAAATAAGAGACATATGAAGGAAACAGTTCATGTTACTGATGAGGAAACAGAGGGAAACAGTGAAGAGACTTGCCCAGGGTCATACAGTAGCTCCTGGGCTAAAAAACATCTCAAGTACCTTCCAGCCCCAAATCTATTATTCTTGTGACTTTAGCTTAGATCTGGGGCAGGTCTTCCCTCCAGCTATAGTATCCTCAAACAGCCCTCATTTACTACTCAATCAATCAGTCTTCCAGGGAAAGAACTGACCAATATAAATACATATAGAATGATTTTACATATATATGTATATATCTATTTGTGTGTGTGTCTAATGGTAGCAACTCTTTTTTTAAAGAAAAGCAGAAATCAAGAATTTGAAAAAATCAGTAAATGATCTCAGAGAATAAAATAGAACTTTTTGGCAAAGAAATGGTGGGTGACAGCAACAGGATGTGGCATACATTGTCCATCATTTTTGCTGCTTCTAAGTCCCTTTATTACAAGGGAGGGCTCAGTTCTGAGTGGGGTGGGGCATGCAAGAAGTTTATAAATACAAAACTTAGAACAATGTAAAAGCAAAGGCATCAATGGGGAAAATAGGGGTTGATGAGATTAAAGTTTTTTTTTAGTTCACTTTTTATAATGAAACAGAGCATAGCAGATGTGCTGTTACTAAGTATTCTTCTACAATATGTTAAGTTTAAACCTGCTTATAATCTTTTGATGTCTGTGTATTTATTTCAAATATGCATTTTGTTCTATGACTTAGCTTATAATTTGAGGTGGAAATTTTATAAATGTCATTGTTTTTCCTTCATTTTTGAAGAGGACCTGACATCCCAGGTGGTATCTTGTGTGTGAATTGGATTTAAGTGAGGCAAGTTGCACAAAGTCATCAGCCTCACTTTCTCTTTCAGAGTCATGAAAGCCCACTGGAAGGACAAAAGTGAAGGCCATGAACCTGCATTTTTTTTAAAAAAAATGATAACTATATTTCAGTAGAATTGGTTTCCTTGGAAATCTTATATATTTTGCTTTATGCATTTAAAATCCATGATTCTGAGAAGGGGTCCATAGAGGCTTTCGTCAGACTGCTTCCAAAGGAGTTTATGACAAAAAAAATAAGGTTAAATCATTATTGAGTGATTTCAGTCATGTCCAACTCTTTGTGACTCCATTTGGGATTTTCTTGGGAAAGAGAATGGAGTGGTTTACCATTTCCTTCTCCAATTCATGTTACTGATGAGGACACTGAGGCAAACAGTGAAAAGACTTGCCCAGGGTCATACAGTAGCTCCTGGGCTAAAAGACATCTCAAGTACCTTCCAGCCCCAAATCTATTATTCTTGTGGCTTTAGCTCAGATCTGGAGCAGGTCTTCCCTCCAGCTATAGTACCCTCAAATAGCCCTCATTTGTTACTGAATCAAGCTAATCATAGTACTGAATGATGAATGTCATGTACTAGTCTCAAGAGACGCTCTTATATAGTAAAGTGGCGCAGTGGGTAGAGTTGTTGGACGTGGAGTCAGAAAGATCAGATCTATGTAACTAGGCAAATTGTTGAACCTCTGTGCCTCTGTTTTGCCATCTTTAATGGAGATGATCAGCCTCATAGGGTTGTTGTGAGGATTAAATGAGTTCACATTCATAAAATACTTTGCAAACCTTAAAGTGCCAGATAAATGCCAGCTACTATTGTTACTGTTTGAAAGGCAGGGGGGTGGTGAGGCTTAGGTGAATGGTAGGAGTCTCATATGTGGTCCCGGAAGTCTCCTAGCATGGCTGATTTAAAGCCTTGTGTTATACCAGCCCCTACAATTATGTAGCTAAGTCCCTCAGGGGAAGGGGAGGAGAGGGTCATGACCTTTTGCCTTTCAGAGGACAGGCTTTGACCCTGTGGACATCACTGGCCGCAATGCTGTTGAAAGAAAGGTAGAAGAAGCTGGTTTCAGCTGCCTAGCAGGGAACCATGGAGATGAGAGGTTTCTGCATTCACTCTAGTTGAACAGGCAGCTTCCCCAGAGCACCATTTCCCAAGATGAAGGATGACTGTCTCTGCCTGATAGGAGCTTTCAGCCTGGTTTTGTGGAATACCACACAGACTATTTTAGGCCTCATTCAGGGTTCTTGTATTCAGGGAATGCAGGCTCTGCTAGGGAAATTCACCCATATCCAAACTCCCTAGCCACAGGATGGGTACCTTAAAGATGTCATGGTGACAGGCTTCCCTTCTGGAGGGGGTACTGTCCACAGAAAACATGGTGCTGAATCACCACAAATTAAGCAAAGCAAGTCTATTAAAAGCCAGGGTTGTTTTTCCCTTGCACTAGTGCATTTAGGCCTTCAGGGAATCAAGGCTGATGGGTGAAGGGTGGGGAGGATTGTGAAGTAATCAATACAACATCTCAGAGGGAGCAGAGGGATTTTGGCCTGGCTTTGTCTGGGCAGAGGGTAGGAGACAAGAGAAAAGAATTCTCTATCAGTAGGAGGAGAAAAGAAAAATGCTGATAAAGAAGGTCAAAATCAAGCTTCCTGAGCAGAACTCTTAGGAAGAGATGACAAATTTCTTCTGAGGTGAGCCTCAAAAATGGAATTTCTTACTCAACTCTATTTATCAATAAGCTATGCCAAAGTTTGCTCCATTTTCTCAATTGTATTTTCCTGAGCAGAGCAATCAGTCAGTTTACAAGCACTGAGAAACTGCCTACTATGTGCCAGGCATTATGTGAAGTGTGACGTAGTCAAAGAATGCTGGATTTGAATTTGGAGGACCTGAATTAAAATCTTGATGGTCATTTGCCTTGGGAAAATTGCTCATTTCTCTGGGCTTCAGTGACACCCTTTGTAAAATGACTGCATTGGATTATGATTTCTATATAAATATATAATTCCTTCCAGCTCTAAATCTATGATTGGTTTGTTTATTGTACTGGGTTGGTGCATGTTGACCAATAAATAAATATAAATCATATACAAAATAAATGCAAAATAATTGGAAAGGGGTGTAAACGTCTGGGGAAATCAGTCAAGATGTCTTGTGAGAGTTTTAGCTGAGCCTTGTAGGGACCTGGGGGTCTCAAGAGCTAGAAGTGAAGAAGGAAAGAATTACAGGTCCGGAAGAATGCATCATTTTCTACATGGTTGCAATTTTAGCTGTTGTTTTTCTTTTTCTTTTTCTTTTAGTTCATCAAGACTAAATGGGATCCAATTGCATCAGAGTGAATAGAATCCAAAGCTCAGTAGCTATTCAAGTAAAAATAATCCAGTCCTCCAAATGATCCACACAACAGAGTTCTTTTCAACTCTTCCTTCTACCCAGTTCACTGAGACCAATGAAATCCATTTCTAAATACCCTTTGTGTTCTATTTAGGGGCATTGGCATGTCACTCAGTGAAGTCCCATTCCACCATCATACTCTGAACCAAGTCTAAACTAATAATTCTCCTCTGATTCCCAGAAGTCATTTGGTATAATTGAATTTTTTTTCATTCTGTATTAAGTCCCTACTGCAGACAGAGCCCTGTGCTGGGCTCTGAGGGGGGAGCACAAAGTTTAGATGAGAAGTAGCCTTTGCCTCTAAAATTCTATGATCGTAGATTTAACATTGGAAGGGGATGCGGATCACCTAGTCCAACATCTCCATTCTACAGATGAGGAAAACTGAGACCCAGAAAGGGGCTAACTCATCTTCTAATTCAAGCCTCCTAATTTTACATGTTTCTCCTTGTCTTTCCTATTCTTCTGTCTTTACCTCCTCGATAACCTCATCAACTTTCATGGGTGCAAGCATCATCTCTGTGTAGCTGACTCACAGTTGTGTGTGTATCCAGTCCCCATCTTTCACTTTAATTTCGTTCCCAAATTGCCAGTTGACTATTGGACATTTCTAGCAGAATGTCCTGGGAAGATCTCAAACTCAGCATGTCCTTAACTGAACTCATTATATTTCCCCCAAAGACTTTTTTGGTGAGTCAGTCAATAAGCATTTATTAAATGTTTACACTATTCCAGGCACTCTGTTGAGTACAAAGGGATAGATAACAAGAAAGGCAAAAATATAGGCCCTGCTCTCCAAGAAGCACATGAGGAAGATGACACGTTAATAGCTAGATACATAGAAGATACATGCAGGGTTGATGAAGATGATCTAAAAGCAATTAGAGCAGTAGTTCTCAACCTGTGGGTCATGACCCCTTTGGGGTCAAATGACCCTTTCACAGGGGTCACCTAAGACCATCCAAAAACACATTTCCCATGGTCTTAGGAACCTCCTCTATGCATCTCCAGGCAGGTCCACCCACATATGAATATTTAAGGGTTGCAGCATGAGGAAGGTTGAGAACCACTGAACTAGAGGAAGGCCTCCAAGGCTGCTTTCCCCCCTCCTACATTCGTAACCTGGGCATTATCCTTGGCTCCTCACTCTCCCTCACTCCAAATCCAGTCTCCTGCCAGATCTTGCTCTCCCTACTTCCACAACATCTCTTGCATTTGACCTCTACTCTGTACTCACGTAGACACCACCTTAGTTCAGGCCTTCCCCATCTCTTGAGCCTCACTTCTTGTGAGTCTCTTGATTGGTCTTCCTGCTTCTCCCCACTTCAGTCCATCTTAGACCCTGCTGCCAAAGTAATTTCTATTATGTGCAGATCTGACCGCATGACTCTCCTACTCAGTCAACTCCAGTGGCTTTCTTGTGCATCTTGGGTAAAGTATAAATTCCTCTGCTTAGTTTGAAAACCCTCCAGAAGCTAGTACCAGTCTATTTTTCCAAGCTCATTGGCCATTGCTCCCCTTCGTGCAGAGTGTGATCTGGCTAAATTGGCCTTCTCTCCTTTATCTCCTATTTCCAGACCTTTGCATAGGCTGTGCCCCATTCCTGGAATGTGCTTGTTTCTTTGCTCAGCCTCACAATCTAATGGGGGAGACAACATAAAAAGAAGTTTAAAAGTGGGGGAGGGAGGTTACCCAGTAAGTAGGAGTGGGAGGGCTATGATGCAGCAGGGTGTGAAATGATCTGAGGAGGTAGGAGGTTGTAAGTTGACTTCATCTTGCAGAATGATGAGTTTCTGGAGATGATCAAGTTGAGAAAAAATGGCCAAGTAAGAAACGATGAGGAGAATTCCCTGGGTATCATTTTTCAGTGGAAGAGCTCTGGGATATGCCCTTCCCACCCTCTGCTGGCACATAGTAGCAACTCAATACTTGTTGATTGATTGATTGCTGAAGGTCATGCAGGTGAAAGAGCTAAGATATGAACCCACAGTGCTGGATGGTAGAGCCCCAGATTTGGAATCTGAACTTCTTGGTCTAAATACTGGCCCTATCACTTGCTACCTGTGGGACAGTCTATTTCTCTGAAATTTGGTGTCTGCATCTGTGAAGTAACAGGGTGGGAGAGTGGAAGGTGGGGGCTGAGAGGAAAGGACCAAATCATCTTAAATATCCTTCCCAGTCAATGAATATTTTTTAAGCACCTACTATGTGCCAGGCATTGAGCTAAACTGTGGGCATACAGAGGAACAAGAAACATGAACATCCTGTGTCCAATACTGTTTTACGTCTTGCTTTATTTCATCTTATATGGAACTTATATTATGAAACGCATGCTTTTCATCAATAATATGGTGATTGCTAATAATAGCCAACATTCATGATTTGTAAATCTTTACACTTTACTGAGATGATCTCATTTGATTCCCAAGACAATCCTCTAAGGCAAATACTATTAGTATCATCATTCCCATTATGTAGAAGAAACCAACGTCTGGGGAGGCCTAGACTTACCCAAAGTTACATAACTGTCAAGTGCAGGAAGCAAGAATCACACCCGTGTCTGCCCTTAATCAAAGTCTCTTCTACCATATTGTCCTTTGTTGACTTTTGGTAGATGGTGATGGCGTAAAATGTATATTGAAGAGGGGGTAGGAAAACACCTGAATAATGCCTTGGCACAATGGAAAACCAATCTGGATTTGGGGAAGAGTGGAGGTGGATTTAGGATGGGAAGAGACCTTAAAACCCCCCTCATTTTACAGATGAGGAAACTGAGGTGTAGAAATGCCAAATGACTTGTACAGGATCACAAATCTGATAAGTGTCTAAGGCAAGATTATAATTCAGCCCCAGATCCAGTCCTCTCTCTATCATACACCATCACCTCTTAGCACAAAATGCCTACCACAGACCTGGCCAAAGGGCAATAAGGTTTGCCCACTCCTCATATTTTAAAATCTCCATTATGAGACTAGCCCCGAAAGCATCACCAAGGGCAAGAGTTAAATAGAGAAGTCCTCAACTCCTTCCCACTTGCTCCTGTATTAGGAGAATAAGTCCTTCACGAATGGCACTCCTAGGAAGATGGAGGCTTTTGGCATGTGAATAGGATTGAGAAAATTCCCAGGTGCTCCCAGGCTGCTCTTGCAGATCATGGAGTTTTAGTACATGAGAGCTGTGGGCAGTGGGGGGAGTCAACCCTCCCTTCACCCCAGGAGCTGGCGGCTGGGAGCCTCACAAATGGAGCCTTGGATTGTGTGCCTCGGTTGGAGCCTTGGGCTGATTGACATAGCAGGTGCCTCCAGTCTTGAGACAATTCCATATTTCAATGGAGCGTTGTCACAACCAAAGCTTATTATCTAGGGCAATAAAGTTTAGGATTAGGGGGATTCGGGATGATTGTGTGATTTTCCACAAAGCTTATCTTCTAATAGACCAGCTGCTTTATTATGCTTCTTCCCCCCCAAGCCCCTCCCCCATCTCCTTCCCATAGTAGACAGAAGTCCCACACAGAAGAGGGAATGTATTGATGCCGGCAGTGGCAGCCAGCTGGGGGTATCATATCACCCTCACTCTCCATCTGGGAGTATTAAATTACGGGAGGATTCCAGCTGGGCACATCCCATCTCCCACCTTCCTCCAACAAAGCCCATCAGCATTATTGTCAGGCCTCTGCCAAGGACATTAACTGGGCTCTCCCCTCCCCCAACATTCTGTGGCAAGGGACCCTTAGCTCTCCAGCCCCAGCCACCAGCCTGACTTGTATTGCCAGCTTTCAGAAATGACCACCGGGGCTCAAGAAAGGACAGAAAAGTTCTCGAACATAGTCCTCGTACATCCTTTTCCTTGACATGTGTCCTTGGAAAGTTGGGATGGGTGTTAGGAGAAGGGGGATGATTTCTGTTGCAAGAAAAGTTCACACAAACAAAAACATGTATCACTGTGAGAATAAATGGAACTATTCTTTGCTAGCTTATGGATTAGTCAGGAAATAACCAGGGCATTCACATCTCATTAGGAAGAGAGAGTGTGGGGTATTGAACAGAACATTGGATTAGTAATCAAAGGACTTTGATTTAAATCCCGATTCAACTACCTAATTCTTGTGTGACCTTGGGCAGGTCACTTGACTTCTAAGTCTCATCTGCGATATGAGGAAGAGAATGTCCAAAGGCACTTCCAGCTCTAAACTTAGGAATCTACCATTTTATAGTAGTGACCTAGCTAGGCAAGTCACTTTGCCCCGGTGGGCTTCAGTCGTAGGAAGAGAGGTTAGTGCTTATTGCTACATTGGAGAACTCCCACAAAACTTTCTGCAATGTATAGATTTTTTTTGTCTTCTTCAATTAATATTGTTTTTTCCCAATTTCATGTAAAAACAATTTTAAACATCCATTTCTAAAATTTTAAGTTCCAATTTTTCTCCTTCCCTCCTTTTCCTATCCCCTCCCTGAGCTAGCATATAATTCAATATTGGTTACATATATGCAATTATGCAAAAGATATTTCTATATTTGTCTCGTCGTAAAAGAAAATACAGACCAAAAAGATGAAAGCACACACACAAAATACGGAAAGTAAAAAATAGTATGCTTGAATCTACATTCAGGAATCTTGGGTAAGTTTCTTCAGCTCTCTGAAGATCCAGCAAATGAAAGGTTACACCAATCCTCAAGGCTCCTTTCCACTCTAGTTCCTATGATTTTTAAGCTGATAGTATTTGAAAACCTTCATGTATTCAACATTGGGAATTAGCTGACCTCATGGTATAGTGATGATAACTCCCATCAGCCCATTTCTCAACTCCACTGATTTTTCCTTTCCACTTCCATTACAACCTGGAATTTTTCAGGATAGTTCAGATGAGAAGAAAAATGCTTTTCCAGAAGGCTCTGCAAGAAGAATGCACTTTCTTAGACTCTGTGTCCCAGTTTTTATTCTAGGAAAACCTAGCCATAATAGGTATGTGGCTGATGAAGGCTGGTTGGACAAGGCCCCTTCCCTCCAAGGGAAGAAGAGGGACACAGACAGAAACAGCCAGGATGACTGAAGATTCCCCCAGGGTAGCCTTTGAACACTGAAGGAGTCTTACCAAGTCCTGTATTCTTCTTATTTAGCATTATTATGTTCAAAGGTGCCTGGGGGCTAAGACAAATGACATGCTCTAAGTTACACAAACTCCTGTATGGTTTAGTGGGAAGAGCACTGGCTTTAAAGTCAGAAGACCTGGGGTGGAGTCACGGTTGACAGCTGTGTGACTTTAAGCCGGAAAAATTACTTTATCTGATCTTCCTTTTCCTCATCTAGAAAGAAAATTATGGCATTGTGCTTGTTGGATTGTTGCAGTGATGTCTGACTCTTTGTGACTCCATATCGGAGTTTTCTTGGCAAAGATACTGGCTTGCTTTGCCATTTCCTTCTCCAGCTTATTTATAGAATTGAAGCAAATGGGAATAAGTGACTTGCCCAAGGTCACACAACTAGTGTCTCACACTGAATTTGAACTAAGGAAGACGAGCCCAATGTGCTTGCCACTTTACCACTTAGCTGCCCTAAGTATATAAGCTGCCCTAGTCCAATATATTCATTGGACTAAATGACCTCTAAGATAGATCCCTTACGACTTTAAATAAACAACACTCTGACCCCAGTCCTCTCTTCATTACACCACAGTGCTGGAATCATAGATTGGGGATAAATATGATATGTGGAAGAGGACTGCATTATCAAGAGAGAAAGCACAGAGATATAAGTGAGGAGGGCTGAGGACAGAATGTGTGGCACATGCCCACTGTAAGTGGGTAAGAGAAGGGGAAGGCAACAGAAGCCAAGGAGGAGCTGTTACATAGGGAGAAAGAGAATCAAGAAAGAGCGGCATCATGAAAGCCAGTGGAAGAGGATACACCCAGAAACTGGGTCTTATCAACAGCATGAAATCCTGCAGAGAAGGTGGGGAAGATGTAAATCAAGAAAGTGGCACTGATTCAATGGATCAGTAACCACATCAATGGGAGAAGTCCAGGGATATGTTGGACTTATACCCCTTATACCAGCTTATACCCCTCACAATAAGTTAATTGTTAAATTCTCAGTGTAGCACCTCAGAAATGGGCATAGGCTTCAAATCAGGGTTTGATTTATTATTTTATTGATGGTCTAGACTCAAGAAAATGCAAATAATGCAAATTAAATTGAAAAGTTAGCCATGTATATATATGTATGTATCTTCATGTATGTAATATATACATGCAAATATATGTAGATATGCATATACATGTATATGTGTGTGCATATATATGTTTTGTGTGTATGTATGTGTGTATATTTGTTTGTTTATTTGTTTATTAGAGAGCCAGTTGCTGAACATTTACTAGACTTTATCCTCAAGATACTCTCTCCAGTCATCATTACTTTAAATCAGGCATTGCATTGGGTATGACTGTGGGTCATAATCCATTCCTGACTTTTTTTGCATAGACTAATAACTGAAAACATGACTTTGGATGTTTTCTGATGGCCAGGTAAGGAGTTACATTTTCTCAGGGCCAGGGATCTTAGTAGTATGAGCTCTTCTTGTTCAGGTTTTCCCACTTGCATGATATTGATAGTGTCTGTTGGGTCAATCCCAATGAAACTTGGAGTGTGTCCTTAAAAGAACTGTTTAGGAGCTATCAGGAGCTACCCTGGGATAACAGGAGTTTACTTCATAGGGAAGGACATAAGTGGGGCTATTCTTTTGCTTCAGAAGAACATTGGAAGAATTTGTGAAGAGACTAGATATAAAATTTCTTAAAATTATTCTTGATTCAGTGGCCGGATGGAACAAGTGCATCCTGGTCCTGGAAATGCCACCAATTGACTATGGGACCTTGAACAGATCATTGAACATTGTTGTGCCACAGGTACCTCATCTATAAAATGAGGTAGAATAACAACTTTAAGTCTCATGCAAAAAGTGAATGACAGACTCCACCAAGGGCTTTAACCACAGCTAGCTCTGTGGGACGGGTTACCCAAGTATCATTGCCCCTCTTTTATGGATGAAGAAATGTCGGGTATCAGAAAAATGAAATGCCTCAGTCACAGTCATCCACCTAGGAAGGTGAAAGGAGGAACCCAGCCCTCCTGACTACCTGCCCAGAAATCCTCTCACTTTTGTTCAGTATAAGAAATGATTAAAATGAAGACTTCAAAAAAACATGAAAAGACATACCTACTGATACAGAGTGAAGTCATCAGAACCATATATTACATATACATATATACTATTGCCTAAAGTATATATAAATAAAATATAAATATTATAAACAATAAATACAAGTAATATAAATATCATAAAGCGTAATGCTATATTATATATGGACAAACCTATTTTACAAAATATACATCATATTATATTTTATAAAGATATGTTAGATTATATGTTATCTGTATTATATTTTATTACACATGCACATGTATGCATATGTGTACATGTGTAGATATAAACATATACATATACATCTGTTCATTGTACACATACACACACATGTATAACTACGACATCTGGGGAAAAAAAGTTCCCAAAAGGCAGTGTGTCCTCGTGGGTAGAGTCAAAGAGGACCTTGTCTTAGTTATACGGTATCTCATCTAGGTCAAGATTGACTTGGGGGTGATTGAAATCCTTTGTCGTCAGGGCCTGCTCCTCACCCATTCCTGCTATTTTCATTTACCTCTCCACTCTGCTCCTTCTGGGTCAAGGAGCCCGCTCTGGCCAGATGATTTCCAGGACTTTCCATCTTACCAGAATAGTTCATATTTAAGTATCCACGAGAGAGGCAGTGCAGCATAGTGCATAGAACACTAATCTTTTCAGAGTTAGAAATAATTATGCTGAAGTCCTGCTTCTGACACATACCAATTGCATGACCTTCGCCAAGTCATTTAATGGCTGCGCCATATCACCAGGAAAGTCTATACAAGCTTCCAGTAAGCTGAAGAAGCTTTGAATACAGGGTCAGTGATGGCCTATATGTATGTCAGCAGAGTACTAGCTGAGAATCATCAGTAGAAGGTTGACCAATGGGTAATAATTTTTTAAAATGACTTTAGCAACTGGTGAAATGTGAAAGATTTCATAATTGAGCATTCCTTCTAGGACTTAAAAGGGGAAACCCTCAATTATCTAAAAAATCTGGCTGTAAGAATAGATTGTCCCTTCAGGGTTCTGCATGGTTCTTTTTTTTCACATGAGAATTGTAGAGTTTTAGAGTACTTAGTTTCCTCTGCCACAATCCTGTTACTCTATAGATGAGAAAATCAATGCCCATTGAGGGGAAATGACTTGGCTAAAGTCAAACAGAATGTGAACACGTCATAGGATAATGAAATAACATGGTAGAGTGAGTAAAAAGAAAGATTTAGAGTCAAAAAGACTTTGGTTTGATCATTTAACCTCTGTGGGCCTCAGTTTTTCCATCTGTAAAATAAGGGGGGTGGATTCAGTGATCTCTCTGCTCTCTGCCAGCCCAAAATCTCTCCTCTTAAATCCTTTCAGATTCCTTCTGGTGCTAAATCGATCATCTGAAGACTCCAGAGCCAGTGTTCTTTTTGCTACACTCCAGGCTTTGAAAAGGAAAAATGGACCACACAGAGGTCAGGTACTACTTGTGCAGAGAACAGTGAATCATTTGATGTTTCTGCTATATTGATGTGAAGGAGATTTGAAAAGAAAATCAAATGATGCATTTCTGGGCTTAGGGACACGGGCATGAACAGACAGGAAAAAAACCTATATGAGCAATTCCCGTTAATGTTAAACATGAAAAGGCTCAGGTAAAAAGCTTGGCTAATGAGCAAGAGACAGAGACAGAGAGAGAAACAGAGACAAAGAAACAGAAACAGTCAGAGACAGAGAGACAGACACACAAACACAAACACACAGAGCTTTGCCAAGATGCTCTTGGAGATAATTTCTTTAGTGCAGAAGGCAGAAATGTTAATTGACGGATGAGATGCCCACAATAGGACAACAAATTTAGCTGCAGAACAGGACAGCTACAGCTGGCCAAAAAACACAGGAGAAAGAGAGGCTAAAATAAGGGGGTGGGGGAGGAAGCTGACTTTCATAGACATCAAATATCTCTATTTACCGTCATGAGGAGGTCCATGGAACCCATCAGTCAAGCTCATCCTGCTTGATGAGACTACAAGACCTGTATTTCAGAACACATTAGTGAAAAGGTGAGGTTCAATGGGGCAAGGTGCCGGTAGAAATTTTGGGGGTGCAGAAGCTTTCATGGGCATCTTGACTCTGCCACTGCAGTTGTATGATCTTGGGTAATAGCTATGCCCATTGGTAAACTGCAGCTAGGTCATTAGGGCATAGAGATGGTACACAGAGCTGGACCTAAAGTCAGAAAGATTCATCTTTATGAATTCAAATGTGACCTCAGACACTTCCTAACTGTGTGACTCTGGGCAAGTCACTTAACCCTATTTACCTCAGTCTCCTCATCTGTAAAATGAGCTGGAGAAGGAAATGGCCAACCATTCCAGTGTCATTGCCAAGAAAACCCCAAATGGGGTCACAAAGAGTCAGACACAACTGAAATGACCATAATACAACAACAACAACAGCAAAAATGAATGGACAGTGACTTCTCGGCTTCCTCTCCTGTATGATGAATACAGGATGCTATGCTATGGCCCAGGGTCATTTGGTTACTTTGTAAATTGGCAAAAGCGGCCACAAAAGCATGGGTCTTTCTCATTTCTTATTGCAATGTCGTTCTTCTCTGTAAAGAGTGTTTTTCACCAAGGATGGAGGACAGAGCAAAATGTTGTTTGTTTTCCCTTAGGTGGTAGTTTTAAAGGGACATAGTCAAGGTGAACAGACCCTAAATTTAACTCACCCCAATCCATACATCACTACAGAAGGAAACAAATCTTCTTGATCCTGACAAATCTAAATTGAAGACTGCCTACCTGGGACAAATCCTAGCTTATCAACCAGGCAGCCCATCGGAAACTAATCCCAAGCACTGAGTTTGTTTGTGCTCCCAGCATGCTCAGCCCACACGGCTCAGTTTTCTCCCCCTCCATCACATTTCTCTCTTTTTTGAGTGTCCGAGATATTGAAATGCATTTTGATCTGTTGGCATCCTGAATGCCCAGGATAAAAACTGGCAAAGTCAAATTTGGGACGTGAGTGGTGCTGAACAAAACCAGGGAACTGTAGGGTTGGAAGGCAAATGAAGGCTACAAACATTTATTAAACATCTACATGCCGGGTATAGTGTTAAAGACTGGGGGTACACATACTAGTATACAGGACATAGAATGTCAAAGGTGTAACAGACATTAGAGCATAGAATTTCTGAGCTGGAAGAGTCATTGGAACATAGAACATAAAATTAGAAAGGACCTTAGAACATAGGACACAATACTGGAAAGGACCTTATAATATAGGAAATTGAATCACAGAGGTGGAAATGGCTTTGGAATATGTAACACAAAATATCAGTGGAAAATAAAATATTAAAGCTATTTACCTCAGAACTTTAGAACCTTAGAACATGGAATGTCTGAGCTGGAGGGAATTTTAGAACCTATGTTACAAGGATTTGATTTTTCTTTTAATTTTTCCCCCTCGATGGGGTAGAGGGTGGGTAGGAGAGAAAATAGACTTGTAGTCATTAAAAATTAATTTTAAACGTATAAGACATAGAATATAAGAGCTGGAAGGACCATGGCTTTAAAAAATGGCCATGGAACACAGAATATACAAAAGAAATTGAATAGAAGCTAGAATGTCAAAGTTGTAAGTATACAAATCTCTTCTCCAGATTCCAGTAGTCTTTAGTTCACTAAAATGCCCTTGTCTTTTTCATAGAAATCATCATAGCACATAGAGCTGGAAAAAGCCTTAGAGATCGTCTAACCAACCCTCTTATTTTTACATATGAGGAAACTGAGGTCTAGAAAGTTTCAACAACTTGCCCAAGGTCATACAGAAGGCTAGGGCAGAGCTGAGGCCATAGCCCAAGTCTTCTGCCTCCCAGTTCCCAATGTTCTTTCCAGTATGATTCCCCCTCCCCTACCTTGGTACTTTGCATTTTCTGGCTATTATATACTATTGCAAAAAGAGCTAGGTAGCTGGGTGGCTCAGTGGATAGAATGCTGGGCCTGGAGCCAGAAAGACCTGAGTTCAAATCCAGACTTAGACGTGTACTAGCTGTTTGATCCTGGGCAAGTCATTTTATTTGAGCTCTATTTGCCTCAGTTTCCCAAAATGTAGTATGAGGAAAATAATAGCACCTACCTGTCAGGGTTGTCATGATGATCCAATGAGGTAGTATTTGCAAAATAATTAGTGCAGTGTCTGCCGTAATGTTATATAAACACTACCTCTTTATTATAAAGAGAAGCATGATTTCTCCTTATGCTGGATTTAATGAAGTCAACTAGTAGGTGTTGGTCAAGAAAAATCTCAGGATATCAGGCAGTTTCTAGCTGGAAATGGGAAGCTGAGCAGCGAGGGATGGGATGGAAATGGTAGGTGTAGCAATTAACATTGAATGGTAAAGGCATCAGAACTCATGGAAGTTGGAATTTTACTTAGAAATGGAAGCCATTGGCGGCACAGCCAATAGAGCACCGGCCCTGGAGTCAGAAGGACCTGAGTTCAAATCCAGCCCCAGACACTTGACACACTTACTAGCCTTGTGACCTTGGGCAAGCCACTTAACCCCAATTGCTCTGCCTTCCCCCCGCCCTTCAAAAAGCAAAAAGAAAACAAACTAAAAATAAAAGAAATGGAAACCATCTCAGAAGTCATCTGGTCAAACTCTGAATGAGAAAGACTTTGATTCTGACAGTCAATCCTTGTGTGAAGACTTCCAGTGCAAGGATGCTCCCTTTCCCCCTAAAGCAGGCCATTCCACTTTAATAGCTATAATTATGGGGTTTTTTTCCTTTTAGATTGAGCTCGGTCTATTTCTGTGAAACTTTTACCCATGATTCTTCCTTCTGGCACCAAGCGGAACAAGTCTAATCCATTTTCTGCACACACACACACACACACACACACACACACACGTATTGTTTAGAAGGCATTTGGGGGGTTAAGTGACTGGCCCAGGGTCACAGATAGAGCTCGTGCTCTATCCATTGCTACATCTTTAAAGACAGCTATCCCATTACTTCCTTGCATGCATCTAAATCTCTTCTCCAGATTCCAGTACTCAGTAGGTCGCTAAAATCCATTTACCTTATTAACATAAATCATCATATAGCCAGACGTCCTTACCCTGTCATTTTTTTTCAAAGATCATTGACATTCCCTAAGTAATTACAACCATACATTATCTTGGTGTGTTGAGATGTAGTTTAATAGGACCCAGTGACTTGAATGTGCCTACTATGTGCCAAGTTTTGTGCTAAGTGCTCTACAATTATTACTTCATTTGATTCTCTCAAAAACCCTGGGAGGCAGGTGCTATTGTTACCCCCATTTTGCAGTTGAAGCAAACAGAGATTAAGTAACTTGTCCAAGGTCACATAGTGTCTTAGGCTGGATTTGAACTCAGGTCTTACTCCAGACCCAGAGCTCTATTCACTGCACCACTTAGGTACCTATTATACCACTTCTCTTTATTTTGGGGGGTTCAAGCTCTTCATTAACCATTTTTGTTCATTATCCCTAGTCTTCAAATCTTGAATTTTGGTACTCAAGTGTTTCTTGGTTAAATTTTATCTTATTATAGACACTTCATATATCATAACCGTTTTGGATCTTGATACATGTTAATTACACCTCCTACCTTCTTTTCATTCACCTATTTGATAAGCATTTTGGTCACTCATAAAAATGTGAATGGAACTGACCCAGAGATAGAGCCCTGGACCAGTCCGCTAGAGACCTCCCTCCAGGTGTATGTACATTAATCCATTAATTATTACTCCTTGGGCCTGGCCATTCAACCAATGCTTAATTTATCCAGATGCATTTTCTTATAGACCAGAGCTTCTTAACTTGGGGTCCACAGACACCTTGAGTAAATTTCAGAGGGTCTACAACTCATTTTTAAAATAAATATTTTGATAACTGCATAGCAATATAATTGGTATCCTTTGTAATTCTATGTATTTTATTCATTTAAAAAAACCCATATCGTTCTGAGGAAGGGTTTGTGGGCTTCACCAGATTATCAAAGGGATGCTTGGTGAGATAGAGGCTGTTTCTTAATCTGGACTGTATTTTTCTGTATCGTCCCAAAAGATGTCATGATGGGCTTTGTCAAATACCTGGCTGAAATTGAGTCTGTTTTATTCCTCTGAGCTATGAGTCTAGTAACTCTATCAAAATAAGAAATAAGACTAGTCTGGGATGATGTTTTCTTGATTAACCTTTGCTGGCTCTTAGGAATCACTGATTCCAGAGGTAGGCAGGTAAATGTTTAACAACTAATTCTCTGAGAAAACACATACATACACATGCATACACACACATACACAGACACAATGTACTTTTAAGTTTAATCCACATATTAACTTTTTTCTATCACTTTATTAAGACTAGGCAATAAACAATAAATCAAGCCCTGATTTTCAGTGTTTGCAGACTTTCAAGGTATAAATGCTCACACTGGAAATTTAACGATCAGCTCTTGTGAATCAATTCAATCAGGCATACTCTTGATTTCTCTAATTAAATGCCCATGAACCACCTAGTTAACAATACATCCTATTTGGTTTTTGCCAGAAATTGAAGTTGTTTTAAAGACTCCCATCTTGTCCCCACCACCTCCTTTTTTTCTGGAAAACTAGGACAACTTTTGTCTCCCTCCAGTCCTTATAAGATCTTTTCCCATCTTTGAATATTTGCTCACTAGTCACCGGGGGATTAGCAGGCTCATCTACAAGGTTTTTCAGTACCCTGGGTAGTAGTTCCTCTGGGTCTGGTGACTTGAACTTACTGAGGGCAACTAATGAAGGAACTTCAATTACAGTGAGAGCAGCCTCAATCCACACCATAGCCTACCAAAGGACTGCTGTAGATCTCACGCTGGGCAGACCTTACCATGTCTCACTCATCCTGATCCTGTTCTTCGTGCTGCTAAGCATATCCTGAGCTCTTATTGCATTATTTAGGAACTTTCTGGCCCTAAGGCACTTTTGGACTGCTGCTAGTTAATAACTATATGGATCATTCATAAAATGAAGAGGGTTCAGAAGAGGTCTCCCTTCCCTGCCATGGGAAGGACAATGATTTTGTATTTGAAGGGCTATGATGTGCAAGAGAAACTAAGTTTCTTTTATTTGGTCATTAAGAGCATGGTCATCTAAAGGTAGCCATCTCTAGGACGGAGTGAGCCAAGGGGAAAAAAGAAAGTTATAGGATAACTTAATTATATTTTTAAAAGGAAAAGCAAATTGTACATACTAGACTCAGTTTCGTGTGCAATCCTCTTTTTTCTATTCTACTTTGTTATGAAAATGCTTGTTTCAGTTAAAAAAATAAATAAATAAAGGACATGGCCTGGAACAGTGGGTTAAAGTTACAGAAAGCAAATCTGAGCTCATTGTAAGGAAAACCTGCCATATCAACCTTAGAGCTGCTGTCCAAGAGGAGAGGGGGCAGGCTCAGAAGAGGAAGCTAGAGTCAGAGTGGACCTCAGAGTTAATTCACTCCAACCCCTTCATTTTTACAGATAAGGAAACTGAGTCAACAGGGAGTTAGTGAGTTCTTCCTTACTTCAAGTCATCAAGAAAAAACTGCAAACTGACCTATTGGGAACATGGTGGAGGCAATTAATTATTCAAGTACAGTTTGAGTAGATGACCTCTAAAGTCCCTTCCAGATGAGATGCTGCACTTTCTTACTATTTCCTTACTTAATATGGGCTTCTACTTCCTGTTAACCATTTTAACTCTTTTATAGTCTGAAGATTATTCTTTTTTGATAGACGCGATAGGGATAGGACCTGTGACTTCACTGATAGAGAGGTCACAGGTGAGGAAACTCCCTCTACCAATGCAGACACGCACCTTCTTGTCTTTGTTATTTGTCATTTTTCAGTCACATATGACTCTTTGTGACCCGTGTGGGGTTTTCTTGTCAAAGGTACTAGATGAGAAACTGGAGCAAACAGGGTTGACTTGCCCAAGGACACACAGCTAGTAAGTGTTTGAGGCTGGAATTAAACTCAGGAAGAGTATTCTTCTTGATTCCAAGCTCTATTCATTGCACACCTAACTGCCCTACCTTGCTTTAATATGCCTATGAACACTGAGGTTAAATGACTTGACCAACATCACATAAACAGGTTGTGTCAAGGGCAAGACTTGACCCCTCTTGCTCTTTAGCTTCAAGGCCAACTCCCTATTGGCTACGTAATGCTACTCCTCTCTAACAGAGAAGCAATATTAGGGTTCAAGACCTCTGCCTTCCGACTGTCAGTTAGAATTTGAACCCCAAACACCCTGCCCCAGAGCAATTGCATTCCTTCTTTAATCCTCCTCCTAACCTCCACAAAGGTTTTAAAAACCATTCTTTCTTTCATTCTTAGCATTCAGTGCCAACCTCAGCTCCACTGATCCTTAATCCTTTGCATACTATTCTTTTTTAAGTTTTATTAATATATTTTGCTTTAATAGTATGTGCATTTCCTCACGTACCCCTCAACAAACAGAATTCTTCCTTGTTACAAAGGAAAAAAGCAGTTAAGGAAAATCAGTTGGCACTGGCTATCAATGTATATGCCATTTGGCATCTGTGGTACCACTTCACCACCTCCCGACTAAGCACTTTACAAATGTTACTTCATTTGATCCTTTTAACAACCCTGGGAGGCAGGTGCTGAAATTACCCCCAATTTACGGTTGGAAAAACTGAGATAGAGAGGGGTTCACACCTAGCTGCCACTTAAAGATCTTCACTTAAAGGCTCAACCATCACTTGGTGAGAATTTTTAAAAAGAGATTCCTGTTTAGTTCCAGTTGGACTAGATTCCCTCTGTGGTCCCTTCCAACTCTGAAATTCTGCAATTCTGAAAATGTATTGGGGTTTAAGGTTCCCTCCCTTAAATTCTGGCTTCTACATTTGCAGTGATTTCTGGTGCGCTGAGAATCTGACAGCCCAATCTCAATTAACATGAGACCTGTTAGGAGGTGAGATGGTCTTAGTCAAATGCCTTTGACTTTCATTACTCAGCCAGATTGTGGAGTCTATCAATTATTTCAGCATTGACAGTCCAGTGAATTAATTGGTGCATTTGACAAGGACAGCTATTACCCTATGTTGCTCTGACAGCTGGTTTTGATATCGGAAATTTGTCAACCTTCTCCCTTATGTGAGTGGTGGAGTGAATGGTTGAGTGGACTGGGCCAGGACATTTTGTGATTTTCTACCTCTGTTTCAATTATCATTCCTAAATAAAAACGAGACATTCATAGTCTCAGCCCCTAACATAAGTATCAAATCAAATGGTGAAAAAATTTACTGAAATGGGCTAACAAATGGGGAAAGGGGTGGGGAGAGTTAACTAATTAATTTCTACTGAGCTGAGTACCATTTAGTAAAGACTTTCTAAATGCTTTTCAGGTGCCAGGTATACTTTTTATGCTCAAGTAATCAGAATTTTTCTGAAGTTGAGTGGGCTATTTTCCCTCTGCTTACAAAACTGCAAACATCCTCAACCAGAGGTTATATACACTGCTTGCTTGTTTTTCCCTAGACCAGCCTTATTTGAGTTGCCTTTTAGGGTACAGAGATACAAGGCATGTGGATACAAGGCATGTGGAACGCCATCTGGTTCACCGTGTCTTACTTTGTAACCCTATTACTTAGCATCGCACCTGGAATTCAGTAGGCATTTAATAAATGTTCATCAGCTGACTATAGGAATATCAGTTTTTATTATACTTCATAGTTATTGCATTTTTTACAAATTGCAAGTTTGTGGCAACCCTGCTTTGTGAAAATCAGGGCCATTTTCTTTTTTTTGCTTTTTTTTGGAGGGGGAAGTGACTTGCCCAAGGGCAATTGTGGCAATTGGGGTTAAGTGACTTGCCCAAGGTCACAGGGCTAGTAAGTGTTAAGTGTGTGAGGTTGGATTTGAACTAAGGCGCTCCTAACTCCAGGGCCGGCGCTCTATTCACTGTGCCACCCAGCTGTACCCAAGTGCTCTTTTTCTAACAGCATGTGCTCACGTAGGGTCTCTCTATTGCAATTTAGGTAACTCTTGTAATATTTCAAATTTTTCATTATTAATATATCTAGTAGGGTTATCTTTGATGCTACTATTGGAATCACTTTGCCCCACAAAACACACCCATAAGACAGCAAACTTAATCAATAAACATTGTGTATACTCTGACTGCTCCACCAACCAGCCGTTCCCTGTCTCTCTCCCTCTTCTTGGGTCTCCTTATTCCCTGAGACACAATATTCAAATCAGGCCAATTAATAAGCCTACAGTGGCCTCTAACTGTTCAAGTGAAGAGTCAATTGATGTGGCAAATCTCATTGTCTTTTTTTAAGAAATTGCCACAGCCACCCCAGCCCTCAGCACCCACCTCCCTGAGCAATCAGCAGCCATCAACAAAGAGGCAAGACCCTCTACCAGCAAAAGGATTATGACTCTCAGAAGGCTCAAATGATGGTTAGCATTTTTTGGCAACATGGTGTTTTTTAATCATGGTATTTGCATTTTTAGGTAACATATTGCACACTTAACAGACTACAGTTTGGTATAAACATAACTTTTATATGCACTGGGAAACCAAAAAATTTGTGTGACTTGCTTTATGCAATATTTGTTTGATTGTGGTGGTCTGGAACAGAACCCACAATATCTCTGAGGTATGCCTATATGCCATATATGTGAAATCTTTATTTATTATGAACAAAGAACTTTGTATAGTAGAATGAGCACTGGGCCAGTAAGACCAGACTCCAACCAGAGACTTCCCATATGGCCTCACAGTCATCCTTGACATTCTTCCTTTTCCTTCATCCCCCAGAGCCAATCAATTATCAAGTCTTGTTGATTTCTACCTCCTCAATACCTCTCACACCCTGTCCCCTTCTTGCCATCACATGACCAGCTCTCTAGCTCAGGCCTTCATGAGCTCTCACCAGGACTATTGTAATAGGCTCCTAATTGGTTTGGTCGGGGTGGGGTCAAGTCTCTCCCAACACTAAACCATTTTTCATATTATAGGTAAACAATTTTCCTATGGCACAGTTCTAATGATCTCACACCTTTTGTTTCTAGTATACTCTATTCTTTATGTTGTTTTTTTTTTATTTTGAACTCAACCAAATAAAACAAGCATTTCCCTATACAAAGAAGAGGGGGAAATAAGATAACTGTACATGAACCTGAGAATCTCTGCTATATATAGCTTGTTTTTGTTTGTATGTATATAATAAACATAACATGTAATTTTCAAAGCTGATCTGCTAGTCCACGTTTCCCACTGACAGTTGTTGCAGTCCCACTGTTGCAGTCTTTTCTATGCATTTAAAAAATGTATCAGTAACCTTTTCTTTTTTCATTTTAGTAACCCTTTCTCTAGCCCCATACGACCCTCAGACCTCTTCAAATTGAAAGAAGAAAAAAAAAACCCTTGCAACGGACATGCATAGGCAAAGCAAAACAAATCTCCACATTGACCTTGTCTGAAAATTTATATTTCTTTTTGTACCTTGAAGTTCTCACTTCTTTCTTAGGAGGTGAGTAGCATGTTTCCTCATTGGTCCTTTGGAATCATTGCTGGTTGTAGGCATTAGTTAGAGATCTTAAGTCTTCCAAAGTTGTTATTTCTTTACAATGTTGCCATTAGTGCTTGCTTCGGCAGCACATATACTAAAATTGGAACAGTACAGAGATTAGCATGTCCCCTGTGCAAGGATGACATGAAAATTCGTGAAGTGTTCCACAGTGTTGCCATTAATATGTAAATAGTTCACTAGTTTCTGCCCACTGTGCATCAATTCATACAAGTCTTCCCAGGTTTCTCTGAAACAATCTTTTGTGTCATTTATTATGATATAATTATATTCTATTATATTTGCATATTTTCTTCTTCCATTCCTCAACTCCCTTAATTTCTAGCTATTTGCTACTATCAAAATAACTTTTAAAAAATAAATGGGTCCTTTTATGTCTTCTTTAATTTCTTTGGTGCATTGGTCTAGTAGTTGTATTGCTGAGTCAAAGGGTACGCACAGGTAAGTTACTTTCTGGGTGTAGTTCCCAGGTTGCTTTCCCAAATGGCTGAACCAATTCTCAACTTCATCAGCAGAGTGGTATTGTGCCTGCTTTTCCCAGTTTCTTCAAAAATTGCCATTTCCTCTTCATTGTTACTTTTGCTAATTTGATGGATACACGGGAATTATTTTGTTTTAATTTACATGTTTCTTAATAGGAAGGATTGGGGGCATTTTTTATATGTCCATTGATAGTTTGGATTTCTTCTTTTGGGAACTTCCCATGATAATATCCTTTGGCCGTTTCTCTATTAGAGAATGACTTTTGTTATATATTTGAATCAGTTTCTTATACATTTTGAATTTTATACCTTTGTTATAGAAACCTGCTGCAAAGATGTTTTTCCACGTTAACTGTTTACTTTTTATTTTTAGTTGCCTTAGTTTTATTTGTACAAGAATTTTTAATTTTATTTAATAAAATATATGTTTTAGCTTCTGTGATACTTTCTATCCCTGGTTTGGTCATGAACTCTTCCCCTATCTATTGTTGCAATAGATAATTTCCTTCCTTGCTCCTCTAATTTGTTTATGATTGTGACCTAGTATGATCACATATCCATTTGAAGTTTATCTTGGTATGTATTATGAGATATTGGTTTAAACTAGTTCTACCAGTGTTTTCTTATTCCAGATGAAATTTTAAATTACTTTTTTCTAATTCTATCACATAACTTTTTGATAGTTTGCCTGGTATGGCATTGAAAAAAGTATATTAACTTTTGTAGTATTGTCACTGTTATTATATTGATCCAACCTACCCATGAACAATTACTATCTTCCCCTCTCTCCCTCTCTCTCTCTCCTTCTTTCTCCTTCTTTCTCCTTCTCTCTCTCCCCCTTCCTCCCCCCCTCTCCTGCATGTACTCAGTGTCTAGCACATAGTCTTGATTGATAATGAATGAAAAATATTTATTTAAGCACTCGTTATGTGCAAATTACTAGGATACAAATGCAGTTCTTCAAGAAGCTCACTTGTAAGAAGCTCTTGGTAGGAAAAGATGGTGGTGGTGGGGTGTTGGGGCAAAGATGTTTTGACCTGGAAAGTCAGAGGATATTGAATGAAGTCATACAGCCTTTCCAGAAATGATGGTAATATTGCTTATTTGATTAGAGTTCTCGGGGCAAGAGGTATGAGCACAGAGACAAGACAAAGGACAAAAAGCTGGACAGAATATACAGTTGGAAACACTGTTTGGTGGTCAGGAGCTGGCTGGATATGGTGGACTGCATGTGTGTGCTCACTAACTGCTACTGAGGACAGCTTAGCCTAGGGTGGGTAATCGAAAGCTGAATGAATTAAGTCTGCTAGGTCCCCATCCCTGGAGTTTCATTGGTCCAGAAGTTTCAGTGTCAAGGATGGATGGCGAAAAGATTGCCAGGACTGGACAGCCAAAAGCAATGTTAATAAATATTGAATTATCTTAAATTATTGTTGAATTATCCTTGGGGAAGTCATATTATTTAAGCTTCTATCATGGTAAGGCTCTGTGTCTTGTGTTGGGAATCTACAGACAAAAGGACAATTGTCCTGGCCTCTGGAACAGCTTATATTCCTCATGGGGTGGCTAGTATACCAGATAAACAGATAAGTATCTAAAAGGTAAATCTGGAAGATGCTAATTCAGGGGAATGAGAAAAGGCTTCTTATAGTAGGAAATGACAAATACGCCACTTTAAAAAGTTAAAGCTTCTAAACAGCTGAGGTTTAAGAGGGACAACGTTCTAGGCATGGCCAAGAGACTCCTTTGTGAGCTGCTATCATTCTGTCTTTAACATCAGAGTGAGAGAAAGCATGTTGCATTGGATATAGCGCTGGACCTGGAATCGGGAAGAGATGAGGTAGAATTCTACCCCAAATGTTCATTAACAGTGTGACCCTGCTCAAGTCACTTAATTTCTCCTGTATAAATGAATGGATTTGATTCAATGGACTCTGAAAAGTTCCCTTTAGCTTCAAATCTATGATCTCTCACAGAGACATTCTAAAAATGAGAGAAATGAATCTCTCTTAAACCCTTTGGATAGAAGTCCCTATGTTAAAAGAAGCTATTTTTTGAGAGCTTGGTGAATAGAAAAGGGATACCCAAGTAAGTAGCAATTTCATTTTTTTTTCAAGTACACACATTTATTTAGACTCTCATTAATTACAGCTATGGCTGCCAACATATTTATAGTTAGGGACAGGGGCAGTGAGTCTATACAGAGGAGAGGAATCGTCCAGTCTTGGGGCCCAGATGTGCCATTAGATAAGGGGAACCCTGACGGCATGGATCACCTGAATAGAACAGAAGGGGGAGGGGAAGCCTTGCAGCACCTGGGACAGGTCCTTGCCTTGAGTGGGAAGAACAAGGCATGGTGGAGCCTGCCTGAGCAACAGCACAAGGAGGGATCTTGCCTTTAGAATGTGCCATGATTCCCAGAGAGAAAGCCTGAGGCCACTGAGTTGATTACAGGTGCACAGCACAGAGGATGGGCCAAGGCTACAAGTATGGGGGTGAGGGGCTGAGCCCCCATTTTAGCTGAAAAGTCACCCTTCTGAGAATCAAGTCTCTTCTCCACTTCTATTCCCTCTCTACTGTTTCTCAGGATGATGAATAGCTGCCTAAATGCATCCTGGAAGAGAGTCAGGATGAAGGTTTAAGGTATCTACCTACCCCACCTCTACTCCAATTTCATTTTCTTAATCTGAGTCCAGGACCTACCTTTGTTCCATTGCAGTGATTCCATGTGACCAGAAATCCGCCGTTCTTTCTATCCAGTTGTGTTACCACCTTAACAGGTCCAAGAGAATGAGAAAGTATTGCTGAACTGTAAGTAAAATCTACTTTCTATAAAACTAAACATGGTTGAGAAAAGTAGTTGGAGGCTGTTTACAGCTGTTAAACAGGATGAAAAACAAAAGCAATGCCCAGGTCCATTTCCTGGGCAGTCAGTTGGGCTTATTCTCCATGGCAGTGGTGGTGACCCCATGAAAAGGTTAATTTCCAAAGCAGCTGCTTCCACAGCCAGTGAGAGCCCGGGCCCTTCCATTAGGAGGTGATTAGCTCCTTGGGAAGAATGTAGGGAGGTGTTTCAGCAAAGCTGTTTGCTATAGGATGCTCTCTCAACTGCTCCTCCTGCCACTGTGATTAATCTCAATTCTAAGCCCTCTGTCCTGCTTACCAGTAGTGGTGCCTCTCATCATCCATGGCCCCCTCCTCCATCATGTACAACTCTATATGGTTTTGTGCTGAGATGAGGGGGGAGCAGCGTATAGAGTGATGACAGGAGAGGCCCAAGTGAGCTATAGAAGAGAAGGGAGAACAAGGGGATCCCAGGGAGGAGGGCAGAAAGCAAACGTCTCTTCTTCAACAAGGAGGATAGTGCTCATCTTGCAGGAGGTCCTGAGGAACTGTCTAAGGATGTGGACCATTTGTGGGCATTTCATAAAACAAATGACAGCTCACTCGCTAGCAGAACTGTCTTCTAGAATGGGAAAAAGGATCAGGAAGTGGGTGAGCTGAGCTCACCACTCTGGTGGTTTTTATCACTAGATGATGTCATGATGGGTTCAACTGATCAGCTGAATCACCATCAGTTGGATGATCATTTGGGTCCAACTCATTTTTGATGTTACTATATGAATGACTTTGGGCAGGGCATTTAACCTCCCCAGGTCTCAGTTTCCTCCCTCATCTATGAAATGAGGGATTGAAGTAAAGGACTTCTGAGGTTATTTCCAGCTTTAGATCTATGGTCCCTTTGACCTAGTCACAGTTTGACAAATACGCCTTTGGGGTATATATTTATATATTCCTAATGCTTAGCACAATGGCTAATACATAGTAGGTGCCAAATAAATGTTTATTGGTTCATTTCTTGATTGGTGAGTGTGTGTGTTTACTTTTGGGGGGCACATATCAGAATATCCAAAAAGTATCAGTATGGAGATGGCAAGTGATGTTTAATATAAGAAATATTGACCATGGAGTTACAAGGAATGGGGTTCAAATCTGCCAAAGATACTTAATAACTGTGTAACCACAGGCAAGCTAATTTATTTGAGATCCAGTCCTCTCATCTACAAAGCAATGATGAGGATAACCATTTATTAAGTACCTACTATGTTCCAGGCACTGTGTTAAGCATTGGTGATGCAACGAAAGGGAAAAAAGAGATAAAACTAAAAAGTCCCTGGTATTCATATTTTAATGGCGAGACAATGTCAGGGAAAAGACTGTATATATACAAGAGACATACAGAGTATATGGAAGATAATCCCAGAGAGAAGACACTTGCATGGGGGGAGAGGTCAGGAAAGATCTCTCCTAGAAGGTGATTTAAGCTGAATCTTGAAGGAAGCCAGCAAAGCTGTAAGACAGAGCTGAGGAGGGAGAGAATTCCAGGCAAGGGGGACAGCCAATGCAAAGGCATGGAGTCAGGAGATGGAGTGTTGCAATGTACTTCTTGTATTATACTTAGGAATTACAGTTATCTGTACTTCCTCTGATGCATCTTTGGGATGAGTAGGTAGAGTACTGATATATACAGTATCCCTCCTACTCCTTAGACCTGGGCGGGGAGCCTGTGGCCTGGAGGCCACACGTGGCCCTCGAGGTCCTCCATCATCCAGATGGAAGAATTCCAAGTAGTCCAGGATTGTTGTTGTTTGGTCATTTTAGTCATGTCTGACTTCATGACTCCATCTGGGGTTTTCTTGGCAAAGATGCTGGAAGGGTTTGCCGTTTCCTCCTCCAACTCATTTTACAGATGAGGAAACTGAGGCAAATGGGGTTAAGTGACTTGCTCAGAGTCACACAGCTAGTAAGAATCTGAGGTCAGATTTGAACTCAGAAAGATGAGTCTTCCCTGACTCTAAGCCTGGTGCTCTGTGCACTGTGACACTACCTAGCTGCCCCAAGTAGACCAGTATAGCTGTATATTGTGGAGTGTGGGAAGATAAGTTTAAGAAGACAGAAAAGGTAGCAGGGGTCCAAGTTGTAAAGGACTTGTAAATGTCAAACAGAGTGTTTTATATTTGAACCTGGAAGAACAATAAGAAGGGAATGGGAGCAAACATTTATTAAGTTCCTACTATATGCCAAAGACTTTACAAATTAATCACATTTGACGTTCACAACACCCCTGTAAAGTAGGTGCTGTTACTGTCCCATTTTACAGCTGAAAATGAGGCCGATGGGTTAAGTGATTGCCCGGGTCACTGGACTCTTCAAGAGTCTCCCATTGAGTTTGAACTCAAGCATTCCTTACTACAGATTCGGCTCTCTGTCCACTGCGCCACCCAGTGGTGTAGAGAACAACTACAGGGTAGTTTCTTGACTATAAGGATGGGGTGACTATCAGAACCATGATTTAGGAAAATCATTTTGGCAGCTGAAGGGAGGACAGATTGGCATCTACCTTATAGGGCTGTTACGAAGGTCAAATGAGATAATTTATGTAAAGTACTGTGCAAGCCTTGAAGTGTTACATAAATATCAGCAATTATCATGATTATCAGTTATGGAAAGGGAAATTCATGTATTCTTCTTAATTTATTCCTTGGGCAACATCAGCAATCGTGGATTGCAGGATCAGCTTGCCTTAGTAAGGAGGTGGGAGGGACAAAGGATGCCTCCTCTACCATTTTCTTTGAAGGCTGCAATGTGCTTCTCATGCTGTACTTATGAATTATAGTTGCCTGTGTTTCCCCTGATGCATCTTTAGGATGGTGGGGTAGTGCTATGTATATTACCTCTCCTACTCCTTAGACCAGGAGCAGGGACCCTGTGACCTGGAGGCCACGTGTGACCCTTTAGATCCTCAAGTGTGGCTTTTTGACTGAATCCAAACTTCACAGAACAAATCCCCTTAATAAATGGACTTGTTCTGTAAAACTTGGACTCAGTCAAAAGGCCACACACAAGGACCTAGAAGGCCACAGGTTCCCCACTCCTTCCTTAGACACTTACATATTATATTGATCAACCCAGATATTTCTTACTTGCTGTCCTTCCTCTTTCTTAGTGTCTGTCTTCCTAATTAAACTATATGTTCCTCAAAGACAGGGAATTTATTATATTGTTTGAATTCCTCATGCCTAGCAAAGTGTCATATGCATAGTAGGAAAACAAGACACTTTGATGAGAGCCAATAAGATAATATGGATAATATATTGGCTCTGGAAAAGGCAAGACCTGGTTTTAATTCTCCCTTCGCTATTTACTAGCTGTGTGACTATGGCTAATTCACTGACCCTCTCTGAACATTCATCTATAAAATGAATCTAATTATACCTGGAATGAGGCTCAAAGGATATCTCAAGTCTGGATTGTAATAAATCTTTGTTGTGTTAGATTAAATTGCTTTAAAATATCCTGGAGAGGAACCAAGCTTTCTTTCTGTCCTTCCTTGCAAAGAGCCATGTTGAACATTATGTGGAATATTAAGTGGAGACCAAAGTTCCCATTGGACAGTAAATCTCTTGAAGGCAGGAATTTTTTTTTATCTTACTTTGTACCCCATTAGTTGGCACAGTGCCTGCCATATAGTAGTTGTTTAGTAAGTGGTAGTTTACTGAATCACTGGTCAGAAGACCAAGAAGTGGCCAATGGACTCTGGTCTTCAGCAGAAGAGGTTGAGGTTGGTCATTCTCAACGTTGTCGCGAGCTATGAAGGGCCTGGGAGGTCGAGCACAACCCTGTTTTATTTTTGTAGAAACAAAGAGACGCAGTGATTTGCCAAAGGTCACACAGCTAATAAGCCTCTCAGGTGGGCTCTGAATCCAGGTTTTTCTGAATAAAATCCAGTTCTCTAGGGGCTAGGCTGCATTCCCTCCCTGCTCCAAGATCCTAAAGAGTTCGTGAGCTCATCGATTTGGGGATTTCCCCCAGACCGGCAGATCACTGCCTTTTCTGTATTGTATCTGTCTTGAGATAGCTCAGTGATGGTGGTGCCTCAGTACAGAGAGCGTTGGGCCTGGAATCAGGAAGACCTGAGTTCAAATCTCACCTCAGATACTCACTAGCTGTGTGACCCTGAGTAAGTCACCTGACCTTTGCCAGGCTCAATTTCTCCAACTGTAAAATGGGTGTAATAATAACACCTATCTCTATATTATCTCAAATGAGATAATAATTATAAACACCCTAGCACAGTACCTGGACATAGTAGGCACTTAATACATTCTTATAGAATATATGTGTGTATGCATGTATATATGTATATGTGCATATATATACATATATGCACAGAGGTAGATGTATAAGAAACATATATGCAAACATACATATACATATATATGCAAGCATATGTGTGTATAAATGCACACAAGATAGATATAGATATGATATATATTTACATGATATATGTGTGTATATGTGTGTGTATGTTTTCATCCATTATTACTAATAGTCCTGGGTGATTTTCCTGAATTTTTTTGTTTTGTTGTTGTTATAAGGCCTTCTTACTCAGTTTGGGTGGAGAGGAAGGGATTTCTGGAAATTACTGTGGCATGATAACAAAAAGGAAAAAAAAAAGAAGTGTCATTTACAAAAGAGGCTCATAAAAATTGACTTGGCCAAAGTCACCCCGCTAGCAAAAGCTAAAAGCACTATTCAAACCCAGCTCTTCCTGACTCCAGCTCCAAGCAGTTGACCTGGATGAGCAAGAGTGAGACAAAGGCAGGGGATTTAGAATTCTAGGCCCTGGGGCCCCATCCCTATCTCTGTCACCTGTGTGGCACTGGAGAAGTCCCCTTAACATCCCTGGCCTCATTTTCCTCATCCGTAAAACACAAGGGTGGTTGGACTTCATGACCTCGGTGACCCTTTCAATCTCTAATTCTATACTCCTTAGGAATGTGGATAAAAATATCAATTCATTTCAACCATCACTCAGTTTCAGAATCACATCGCTTTTTCTCTCTGAAAACAGGTCGTTAAGCAAATGTGCTCCCCAAAAGGGAAAAGGGTCCTTTCCAAAAAGCATAGAATGGATCAGGGCCCCTGGAGCCCCTGAACATGCGTGATAATTCAGCCAGTGCCCTAACTTGAGTGCACACGATAGGAGTTGATTCTCTTTCCAAAGACAGTGTTTGAAATATCCATATAAGATTATCTTTAAATGCTTTGCTGTAGCCTTGAAATAGCTACCCAGAATGAAAAAAAAAAGAACATAATTTAAAAACCCTTAGCTTATTTTTAATTTATAGTCCTTGAAAAAAAAAATAAGTGTGTAGCCCAATCATTTATATGCCTGGGCAAAAGCAATACATCTATATAAAAGTACGGTGATATATTTCTGTTGCTGGTTTAATGTGCTGCTCGGTGCCCTGTGCTTTCTGATTCATTGGAGAGCAGCAATCATGTGGACAGGCGCTGTTCTTCAGATCCCATCAGTGACAACTAAAGGCCAATTCAAGGTTGTAGAGGGGTCATGAATCTAACATAGTCACTGATAGAACAATTTCCCTTCCGCATGACACAGGCAGTGGGACACTCTGGGAATAGACAGTGAGGCCAGCTGAAGGGAGCTCTATTCTCTGGTTTTTTGTTTCCCTCTTGTTTCTGAGACTGGTGTATATAAACCAAAGGCCATCGGACAATGGAGGGGCTAGTCAGGAGGAAATTGAGACAGGAGGACAATTCTAATAGCTCAAGAGTCTGAGTTGGGGAGAGGGGTAGGGGGAAGAGGGAGGGGAAGGAGAGAGACAGAGAGAAAGAGGAGACAGAAACAGTAAGAGAGACAGAGGAGAAAGAGAGAGAACAGGAGAGAGGAGAGGGAGAGAGGAAGGAAGGAGGAAAGAAAGGTGCTTGTTGAATTGACTCCTTTGTTAAGTCTTGGGGTTTCTTCCTAACATGGGCTCAGGTTCAGGGTGGCACCCTGCTGCCTTCTCAAGGAGCTGGTAAACCACACAGCCCAACTGGGGGCCTGTGCTTACGTAGAGTGCCTGAGCTCAGCCAGGGAAGCTAGGTGGCACAGTGGATAGAATGCTGGACGTGGAGTCCAGAAGATTCACTTTCCTGAGTTCAAATCCAGCCTCAGATACTTACAGGTGTATTACTCAGGGCAATTCACTTCATCCCGTCTGTCTCAGTTTCCTTAACTGTAAAATGAGCTGGGGAAGGAAATGGCAAACCACTCCAGGGTCTTTGCCAAGAAAACCCCAAGTCTCAGAGTTGCAGAGAGTTGAACTCAACTCAACAACAACAACAACAAAGCCCAGGTAGGCAAGGCTGAATGCTTTTCTTCCTTCCCTGGTTTATTGGCTTGCTCAGACAGCTTTGAAAGAAATGGATTTGACAAGTCCTTCCTTTCTTTTATGTGAAGGTCAGAATGAGCACAGATATATACCTTCACAGAGAGAAACGAGGTAACTACAAGAAGTAAGGGAGAGTTCAGGGAGTGAGCTGGGACCATAGCTCTCCCATGTGAGAGACTAGACAATGTAGCTGTTCACTACACTTTCCCTGAGCCTGTGGGAAGATGTAGGCTCTTGCCTTCCCCTGGAGTGTCCATAATCATAATTCTTGGGCGATTGTTCCATTTCAACTCTTTTATTTTGCTTTACATACAAATAATCCATCAGGCAATAATCATGTTTGAGGTACTTATCATATATCAATGGCTGTGTTAAGTGCTTGATACAAAGAAAGGCACAAACAGCTTTTGCCCTCCCAAAGCTTAGATTCTAACGGAGAAGAAAATACATCAATAACTTGGTGCATCAGAGATACACGTTGTTGTTTTTGTTGGTCAATCCTTCAGTTGTGTTCAATTGTGCATGCCCCATGGATCACAGCCCTCCACTATCCCTCATGTCTCCAGGATGGATAAAGGTTATCTGAAATGGAGAGATATTCACAGTGGAGGACCAGTGGAAGAATCTGGGAAAGTCTGCCAAACGTAAGCATTTCTATCCAAGGCATCATCGTCATTGCAGTCTCCCGGGTTCAGACTATCATTATCCTCAACTCGTCACTGTCCCTTGTACCTAGCCAGTCATGCACTAGATCTTGCTGTTTCTACCTCCACAATCCCTCTCACATCCAATTTCTTCCCTCCATTCATATCACCACCACCTTAGTTCAAGTCCTCATTACCCCCTAGATTATTACAGCCTCCTAAAGTGGTCTCCTTGTCTTAGGGCTCTAACCATCCCATTTCATCCTAAACAGTACTGCCAAATAATTTTCCACATATCTGATATGTGACTTCCCTATTAAGTCAACTCTGGTGGCTCCTTTTTTCCTCTAACATAAAATATACAGTCCTCTGTATATTTAACTTTTAAAACCCTCCAAGCTATCTTTCTATTTATTACTCCCCTCCCTCACTCTGCAATCCAACCAGAGAGACCTTTCTGTTTCTCTAACAACATTTCATCTCCTTTTTCCAGAGAGATGAGGAATAGGGGGAAACAATTGTGGACAGTTTTCTTGTGAAGTTTAGTTGTAAAGGGGAAGAAAGATGTGTATGATTCCTGGCAGTGATAGTTGGTTCAAGGGAGGGTTCTTTAAGAATAAGGGAGACGTGTTTTTGTTTGTAGGTAGCAGGGAAGGAGCCAATACATAGGGAGAGATTGAAGATAAGATGGTGGATGTGGTTCTTGGGGCAATCGATTGTTATTGTTTGTCCTTCATTTTTGAAGAAGACTGTGACATGAGGAAGGTGATGCCACAACTTGCAAGTGAATTGGGTTTAACTGAGGGAGGATTGTGCAAAGTCACTAACCTCACTCTCTCCTCTGGAGCCATCTGGGTCCAGTGTCCAGATAAAGACCAGGATGACGGAAGATGGCCCCAGATGCAGTGGGACACCTTGGCTGGCAATCTATTAGAGCAAATGGGAAGGGAGAGGATCAAGTGACCATGTTGAGGGGTTGCCTTTTCAAGCAGAAGGGCTATATTGTGCCTTCAGTAGAGATTGGTGGGAAGAATGAGGTAGCAAGGGAAGATATCTGAGTGATGTGAGATGGATAGGAGAGGAAAAGGGGAACTCTCCATGAATGGCATCCATTCTTTTCAGTGAGATATGAAATGAAGTCCTCAGCTAGGAAGATGGGAGAGAGGAGGTGTGGAGGACTTAAGGGAAGGAGAGGTTTTGAGTAGCTGTTGTGGTAAGATGGGTGATCAAATAGAGAAGAGCAGTAGATTTCTTTGCTTCAATGAGAGACAAAGTGAGATGTCATAAATTTATAGTGGACTCAGCCCAGTTTTGTGATTTCCTCTGGTTCCATACATTAGCTCATCAGTGGGAGCAGATGGTGGGAATAATCAAAGGCTGGGGTTTGGTGAGATATGGTCAATGATAGGACAATAGAGCAAGGGGTTTGATTATAGAGGAGAGTGCAAATTTCAACTGTTTCATCAAGAGGTCAAGATTGGGAAGGAAGGAGAGTGAAGCCAGAGCAGAGGTGATTGCCTGGGTCAGTTTGAGGAGATTCGAGATCATGATGAAGAATCAAAGTAGCTTTAGTAGGCACATGGAATAGGGAGATTGAGTCTTTGGTATGACAATATCTATTGAAAAGATTTTTTTTCTTCATGATTTTATGATCAGTGTTATTATGCTCATATAATTGTGGGCAATAGCTGTGTCTATGGCCATGCTACAGTCCTCCTATGGTTTATTTGTTTAAATTTTCAAGTATAATTTCAAGTCTCTATCTGTAGTATAAGGGATTGGTCATCTGTTAATTTATGAAAGAGAATAAGTTTCTGATGCATTGTTCCAGTGATCTGGTTGTGTTTCAGCCTGCCTATGTGTGCTCTCGAATGACTGGATTGTGATTTTTCCTCTTTGAGTTCATGTTTGAAACTAATCCCACTTATTTTAGATCAGAATCTCCACGTGTTCTTGAACCCAAAGGTGAAAGTACGTCTCCTCATCTTCTTATGGAGCAACTTACTCGCTGATACTTTCTTGGGACCTGGGGAGATAACTTCTCTTCTGCTGGGAATTGTTCTTGGGAGCGTCTACAATTTGGAAAGTAAACAGAGGCTAATCTGAGCTGGGGTCCTGTTACATTGGAAATGGTTGGTGTGCCAATGCTATATGAAACATACATACATATATATATATATATACACACCTATATTTCATTTATATAGTTTATAGCTGGAACAATGATGACACATCCTGTTTGTAAGAGTCATTTCAGTCATGTCTGGCTCTTTGTGACCCCGTTTGAGGTTTTCTTGGCAGAGACACTGGACTGGTTTGCCATTTCCTTCTCCAGCTCATTTTACAGATAAGGAAACTAAGGCAAACGGCGTTAAGTGACTTGTCTGGTAGTATCTGAACTAGATTTGAACTCAGGTCTTCCTGACTCCAGGCCTGGTGCACTATCCGCTATGCCACCTAGCTGCCCTCCAGAGGGCTATGCTTTCATCTCATAGATATAGATAGATATAGACGGAGATGGAGATGGAGATAGGTCTAGGTATAGGTATGGGTATAGCTATAGCTATAGATAGATAAGAGTAAAACATATAAACCTATTTTCCCCTTTCTCATTCCTTTATTTTCCCCTGAGTAGTACCTTAGCACCCTAAGCAACAAGATGGAGGAGGGGGAGGAGGAGGAGGATCCTAAAAAACATTTCTTCGTTTTTGTATGGATGTCAAACAGACATTTCTTCTTGGCTCGTATGCATCTATCCTCCAACATGCAATCATGCTGCATTTTGACTTGGCTAATCCCTTTGCACATTCACCCTTTGCTCCCAAGGGTCTATCCCTAAGTATGAAATTGTCTCTAACCTGTGGCTAAGTAAATTTTGTTTGTCTGGAAGTAGACAAGTTGCTGCTTCCTCGTCTAACTTCCTGGCCCTTCTAGGCTATTAATAGAGGGTCTGAGGCCCTGTGGATAGAGGACTGGTCTTGACTCCAGGAAGACCTAGGCTCAAATCTAGTTTCTGATATACACTGGCTGTGTGATCCTGGACAAGTCATGATGTAGGTAACTCATCAGGAGCCAGAAGGGGCTGATCTTCACTGGCAGAGGGAGTTTCTTCACCTGAAAGTTTTCTATACTAATATCCCAGCAGCAGTATCAAAGATGAGGTTGAAACCTGAGTTTTTGTCCTTCTAAGAATCTAGCACCCTGTATACTGCTCTATAATGCTTTTCCTGGTGGAATTTACCAGCTTGGAATGCCTTTGTCTTTGTAATGGACCATGTGTCTGTTATCTAAGGACTGAAGTAGTTCATCACTATAAGATCAACCAGTAGGTAATGGATTTGTTTGGTCTATAGAAACTCATGAAGATCGCCTCCTATGATGTGGCAGGATTTCAATCAATATCTGAGAAAGGTGTGCCTACTTCATGGAATCATTTTGATATTTTCAAGGTTCTTTTTTGTTTTTTTTTTGTTTTGTCTTGTTTTTGGAGGGGGGAGGGCAGGGCAATTAGGGTTAAGTGACTTGCCCAAGGTCACACAGCTAGTGTTAAGTGTCTGAGGCCAGATTTGCACTCAGGTCCTCCTGACTCCACAGCCTGTGCTCTACTCACTGTGCATCTAGCTTCCTCTGCAAGTTTTCTTTTTTCACAAGGGAAAATTAGCAGTGGCCCTGGTAAGAGAATTCTCACTTTAGCATCTTTCTGCTGTCAAGTCTCCCATTATCACTATCAATATACCACATTTTCAAAGTGCCCATGAAATAGTGTAGGCAAGTCATGCCTATACTCTTCTGAGAGATAAGTCCCATAACGTTAATGATAAAGGACACTTCCTGAATGGTGGACATACTTAGTGTTACAGAACAAATATATTGAACTAATCTGTTTCAGAAGAAAGGGCCTGATCTGTAACTTTCTTTAGGAGGATTATGTCAGCAGTGCCCTCCCTGCAAGAGCAAGTTAGTAGGGCAGAAGAAGGCAATGATGATGCCTCATAGGGTGTTCCAGACTCCCTGAGGATTTATGTCTGTTCTGCCTGGGATGTGGGGGACGTAGTCTTACACCAGGGGCTGAACTAATCAAGGTATTTATGGGAAGCAGCAAGAATGAAGTGAGCTAATGTGGGATGAATTAGATGAGGTTACATATGATGGTGAATGAAGAGTGTGTGGTCAGAAAGGCTTCCTGAGTTTTTCTCCATTTCTTTTCATTGTGATGAAAACATAGCCTGTTTCGGTGTCTGTGTTAAGTAAAATGTAAATTCATTGAAGGCAAGCACTTTTCAAAAAAAAAAATTATGTGTTCAAATCTCCAACACCTGGTCCAGTGCCTTGAATATCTTAAGCATTTAGTAAATGCTTGTGTAAGGTGTATGCTGCCCGTGTGGGTTATGCATGGCCATATGGGCTAGTCTACATGTGGCTTACAGAAGTATGGGTAGATAGGATCTGAAGTGTGCCTTTGCCTCTTCAAGGGAGAATGTGACTCCTCCATTGAGGGGAGGAAGGGAGCAAGAGAAGAACCATGAGCTTGACCACTCTCTTCTCTAGTCTCTGAGAAGCGCCGGACTAGATTGATATCTATCTGTTCCCCTAAGTATTGCTAGTCTAGGTGAAGAATTGATTCAGAAAAAACTCTGCTTGCTTTTGGAGGAGAGTAGCCCTTAGCTTATCCTCATTGGTTGGATTCCTCACCAAGTATTAATTACAAAAAAGACAATTGCAAATATTGAATAGCATATAGACCCATCTATCCAAACAAATAGCAAAGAGAAATCAGAGACATTATGCATATTAGAATATGCCAAAAGAGTGAATAGGTTCTCATGCTGGCAGTGGGATATCTCAGCTGAAAGATACAGAGACAGAGAGACACAGAAAAAGAGACAGAGAGACAATGACTGAGAGAGGAACTCTGATCTCACCCACAAGAAAATTTCCCAAAGGCTCTAGGGAGGCAAGATGAAAAAGTAGGGGATGTTGAAGGGCTGGTTTCCCCTACACGTCTGTAGCTTCAAAAGTCTTTTTTTCTCTCCCCATGTGCCTGGATTGGGCCTGGAAAGAGTCTAGAACTACTCTTATTTCCTTTCAAAGGGAGGAAAAAAGAATGTTTCTCTTCTCCAAACCTCCGGCACCAACTCTTGCCCACAGGCTAAGGTTGCATCAGCATTCTTTTTACTAATTAGGAGAATCTCTTGCAAAAAGGCCCCAGGCTTGGCTAGAAATGTGATGTTACACTTGTTGAACTGAATTGGATTGTGTTGGTCCAAGATCATGTTTACCTAATGGTTTGTACTCAGAGAAGTTGGATGAGCATAGAGATACGTTTTGGATCCAGCCTAGAGCTGCCCGCTGGATTTCCCAGCTGAGCTTGCTCCACTTGAGTCCCATTCCTCGGCTGCCTTCATCTCACCACTTCTTGCCAAAGGCATGGGAGGGGTACATAGCAGTGGGCACCTCTAGCTGACAGAATGCAGATTTCCATTCCTGTCAGAAGATTCTGGGGAGAAAAAAAAGAAAGGTTTACAGCAACAGGAATATTTCTGTGCTGCCCCTAGATTAATCAACCCCTTACTCATTACATGTGGCTAATTTGCTAGATAAATAAATACCAGGGATTTAGACTCATCCCAGGTGTGAACCCAAGCCCAAAACACACTGCACTTATTTGTCAAGCTCTAAATCAGATAGAATCTAAATAATGATTTCTTATACTGAAACATGAACCAAACCAATCCTCCATCTCCATAAAACAAAGCAAACAACCCCACCTTGTAAACCAGTTTCAAAGAGAGCCAAATTGATTTTCTAAAATTATGTAACTGGGGAAGCTAGGTGTTCCAGTAAATAGAGCATATCCCTTGGAGGCAGGAGAACTTGAGTTCAAATTTGACCTCAGACACTTAACATTGTACTAGCTGTGTGACCTTGGGAAAGTCACTTAACCCCAACTGCCCTGCCTTCCCCCCTTCAAAAGAAAAAATAAATAAAATAAAATTACTGAACCAAAATACTAGCTTTGTGACTCTGGGCAAGTGATTTAACCTCTCTGAATCTCTGGCAAGTTTCTAAGACCCACCCACTTAGGTACATAAATCGTGATGTTTTTGAGTAGAGGGAACCAATGAAATCACAGTTCCTTGGGCATATGGACTGCACAGAGTTACCAGGACATCCAATAATTCTCAAAATCAAACCTGAAGTGGTATCTGATACACCCTCAGATGCACTATTGTGTTCTACTGTGAAGGGATCTGAGTACCATGGTTTAGGAAGGACAATGACAAAGGAAGGGTGCCCAGAGGAAGACACTCCTCAGGAGAATGAGGGGATTGGAAATCTGATCATACAAAGAACCACACTCTAGAAAAGATAAGATTGAGAGGCTTGTGACTGACCTCAGACATCAGAAGACCTGTCATGTAAGTTTGGGATTAGATTTATTCCACTTGTCCCCAGCACAAAGAATTAGGACCAATGGGCAGTTAGAGGGAAGTAGATTTTAACTGAGTAATGCACTAATGGTTAGAGCTGTCCAAAATGGAATGGGCTGCCTTGGGAGGTCATGCGTTCCCCCTGTTCTGAAAATCTTTAAGCAAAGGCAGCAGAGTGTAATGGAGAGGGCTCAGAAGATCTGGGTTGGAAATCCAGCTCCATAATTTTTACCCGTGAGACTTTGAGCAGTTGTTTCCCTCTAGGTCTCAGTTTTTTCTCTATAAAATGAGGGGATTTGACAATAACTTCCATAGTCCCCTAAAAGTGCTTCTTTTCAATTTCCACCAATCATTCCTAGGTTTGTGTAAAGTCAAACACAAGCAGATTCCCAAAAGAATGCTACTGTGAACAGCTTTTAAGATATGGATTACACAGTAATAGTGAACACTCTGTTTATTCCATTACAGATCAAGGTTCAATACAATATTCACAATATAATATTCTCAATATTACATCTTATTACAG
>CM053601.1:166044600-166100372 GCA_028646575.1 Pseudocheirus occidentalis
TCAATTAAGCGAGCATAGCCCCTAGTTCCTCCTCCCCCAACAATTTGTTCAGCTAGTGTATGTCTGAGAGGATTCGAACTCATAGCTTCTTGATTCCAAGTCAGGCAGTCTATCCATTATGGCACTTATCTGCCCATCCATGACTGTATTACAACTGGCGTATAGAACCCATTTTTATCAGAAACGCTAGTTTCTAATGGGGGTGAAGGGGAGTGAAATCTGGAGTAAATAAAACTCATCTTCCCTGATTGCTCAAATTAATGCTAAAGCAAGGAAGTGGTCACTGTAGGATACAGGGAATAATCCAGGGCACGTTACCAATGGAAAGACGGTGCTTGGCAGGCGGCAGTCTTGATGATGAAGAGTTTCTCTGTGCCTGCTAGAAGAAGTCAGAACAGATCTAAATGCAGTCACCTATTGATTAATCCTCTTTGTACCGGGCATGGCTTTTTATTAAAGAAAGCAGATATTCAATAGTGTTAACTAGTAATGGGAATTGACTTTTCGCTAATTGCACAGACCTTGGCACTAATACACTTTAATGGAAACTGGGACCTGTGTCCTTCAAATCAATCCTCAAGTTTTTTTGTAACTCTCCCTGGTCAAAGATTATCAAAAACATTGTAGCCGAGTGAGATTTCTGCCTTTGAAAAATATGTATGGAATTAATAGGATAAAGACTTTTCCTATAGGAAAAAAAGAATTAGAAAGGAATTTACTTTGGGGTTCATCATTGCCAAGTATTTATTATATGTCTACTATATGCATGGCACTGGGGATATAATGATGGAAACCACCATAACACTCCCTGTTTACAGGGAGCTTAGATGCTGCTGGTTAATGGGTGAAGAGAAGAGCAAAGGTCTACAGATTGGACAAATTGAGGATTATGGGGTCATAGATTAAGAACGAGAGCCATCATTGAATGCTGGTATTACCTATGATCCTACAGGTGATAAAAGCAGTTTCAGGATTTGAATCCAGATCTTTTGACTGTACTTCTTTTGACTGCCTCTCAGCAGGATCAGTCAGTACAAGGTGACTCTGAGGTTGCACTTCTGTTTTTCCCTTGGGGTTAGGTAATGAATGTTGGCAAAAGCCAAACCCTATGCAAAGCCCTAATTACACCTGGTCATCTTCTGTACTTGATGCCCTCTCTGAGGCCTTATTTCTTGTTCATTGCTTAGATTTATTCAGAGTGAGCTGGATCCCTGATGGCCCCTAAGCACTCATACAGACCTACAAATCTGGTCAAGTAAAAATAAACACCACGTTGGCAAACCTCTGCAGCAATGGGGGTCACAGCGGGCCTTTTACCTCATCTGGAGACAGAATGGGAAACCCAAGCCAGAACCTGCCATTCAGCCAGCAACAGAGGGACAGTCTAGAAGCTTCCAAAGCTGGAAAATCTATTTTGGGTCCTCCAGGATTCACAGTGATGCGTCACATTGTATTAGAAATGCTAGCCGTAGCAATAAAGCAAGAAAAAGAAATTACAGGAATAAAAATAGGCAATGAGGAATCTCAGGGATGCGTCTTTATCTGGTGTCACGTAACCCGAGGGTAGGCCCAGTCTCTGGGTTTTCAGTTTCTTCCTTTTCCCTCAGTGTCTTCATCGTCCTTGATTTTTGCTTACTGCTGTAAGATGTCGGAAGCACTTTTTATACAGTGTCCCATTTGAGCCTCTCAACCCTTTGGAGTAGAAACCTGAGGAATTATCATCATCCCCGCTTTACAGATGAGGAAATTGAGACCCAGACACTGAAATGTCTTATCAACAGTCAATAAATATCATAGGTAGGATATGAACTTAGGTCTTTCTCACTCTAAGTCCATAAGCAGCCAACAAGCATTTATTAAGTGCCTACTGTCTACCAGGGGTTGTGTCAAGTGTTTGAGATGCAAAGACACAGTGGGAATGTGTTTTTGCCTCTCTGTGCATCCTTGGTACTTAGAACAGTTCTTGGGATCTGGAGAGTGCTTGATAAATTACAACAAGGTTGACTGAATGACTGATGGGAAGGAAGATGAGATTCATAGTCAGAAACCTGGACTTGAATTACAGGTCAGTTTTTAATACTTCAAGAGTGAACAATGCTTTCACTTTCTGTTCCTTATCTGAAAAATAAGGGGGTTGGCCTAGATGGGGCATTAGGTGGTGCCATAATGCACAGAGTACTGAGCTTGGAATCAGAAAGACTCATCTTCGTGAATTCAAATCCATCCTCAGACACTTACCGGCTGTGTGACCCTGGGCAAGTCACTTAACTCTGCTTGTCTCAGTCTTCTCATCTGTAAAATGAACTGGGGAAGGAAATAGCAAATCACTCCAGTATCTTGGCTAAAAAAAACCCAAATGGGGTCATACAGAATCTGACACGAGTGAAAATGACCCAAGTGTCCTAGATGATGAAGCCAGTGGTCTGTTACATGTATGGTGTACTCAAGGTCCTTTTGGAGACTCCCAAGAGCTCCTCATCAGTGTGATTTCCAGACTCCTCCTCCTGCAGTATCCAGGAAAACAGTTAATCAATAAGCATTTATTGAGCATGGCACTAAGTCCTGGGTATACAAGTACAGACAAAAAGAAAGGCAGTCTCTACCCTCAAGGAGCTTACATTCTAACAAGGAAAGACAACACACAAAAAGGAGTTGAAGAGAAGAGAGGGGTGGCAATGAAGGTGGTCAGGGCATGGGCATGGAAATCAGGAGCAGGGTCTGCAGGGGAATGAAGGTTGATCATTCTGGCCCCTCCATAAAATAGATGCCCCAAGAAGAACTTATCAATGAGAGAAGAGGGCAAGGCCTCACTAAGGTTTATGTGCAGAGGACAAGAGGGCCTCAGTGGCTGTTGGATTTGTCTTTCTGTTTTCTATTTTTTCTTCCTCATGGTGTTACCTTTTTGTTCATATTCTTTTACAACATGAGTAATATGGAAATATGTTAAAATTTTTTTATTATTAACTTTTGTTTATTTTTAGTTTATATCATTCATTTCCACAAGATTTTGAGTTACAAATTTTCTCCCTGTCTTTCCACTACCCACCACCCCAAAATAGTGATCCCAATGTATACCCCCTCCCTCAATCTGCTCTCTCCTATATCCTCCCTGTCATGCCATGCACCAGCAGATTCCCAAAAGAATGCTACTGTGAACAGCTTTTAAGGTTCAGATTACACAGTATAGTGAATACTCTGTTTATTCCATTACAAATCAAGGCAAACATTCACAATATATCACAATATAATATTCACAACAAATCAAGGTACAGTACAATATTCACAACATCACATCTTATCCCAGAAAATCACAATAGAGTGTTCACAACAGGTTAACATTAGAATGACCACACAGTTTTCACTACAGTGGCCACAGTATTTAGAACAAGAAACAAAAGAATAATCATCTGGTTTCCCTAAGGGGGAAACCCTCCTTACTTAATCATTCAGTCAAGTCACAATACTATAATCAATACTTATTCAATCAATTCACAATACAATAATCAATCTTCTACTCATGGGGCAAATCAATACCTTAATCAATCACTCATCTAGAAATCAATCACTAAGTATCATTAATCACTAAATATAATCATTAGAAAACCACACAAACCCTCCACCCCTCGGTGTCCATCAAACCTCAGTTTCATCCAAGGGGAGGCCTTTTCTTCATCTTGACTTGGCCTGGTCTTTCTGATTCTCTGGATCCCCTTCCATGGTCCCACCTCTCTCCTGAATCCACCAGTCACCTGGATTCAGGGTCAGACAGTTCCCAGGTCTTCGTCCAGTCCTCAGAAGTAGAAAGCACCCAGGTCCTTGTCCAGTCCTCAGGGCAGTCCCTGGCACACACTGAAGTTCACAGGGAAGGGCACATCTCAGACCCTTCACCATTTCTGTTGCCAGGAACTCAAGGATCAGCCAGGCCACAAACAAACAAAGGCTTATCGTAGTCATGCTTTTTTAGTCTTCCAGCAGTTCAGCTAGCCCTAGGACCCAAGAGAATCTCAGTTTTCCAGGCAAGCCCTCTCAGCCTTCCAGGCAGCCTTCACCAGATTCTGGTCTCAGGAAAACTCAGTTCTCAGTTCTCAGTCAGCTTCAGATGCTGGGAGAGAAACACTCTCTCTGTCTCTCTGTCCTTCTCTCTCTGTCTCTCTCTCTGTCTCTGTCTCTCTCTCTCTGTCTCTCTCTGTCTGTCTCTCTCTCTTTCCCCCACCCCTCTCTCAAGAAAACTCTCACTCACTTTTTCATTCCAGCAGCCCAGCTCCCAGATGCTGGGATAATCCTGCTTCCTCCAATGGGAGCCACCAGGAGGAAGATACCCAATTCTGTCTTTCTGTCTCTAGAACTCTTTTTACATACACACTGGCTTCCTGTCTCAGCAAGTCCCCTTCTTCCACATCAACAGGAGAGTTCATACCTTCTCAACAGAGGACAGAGTTCACACCTTCCATACTTAGCCCTAAGTTACTAAGTGTTAAGTATCTGCTAAATTGATTGCTATTACACTCTCCCATTACCCCTCTGACTTTCTGGCAGAGCAAGATGTATCTCCCTATTCCAGTGCCTGTATATCTAATTTCTCAGTTGCATGTAAATAATAATAATGATAATAATAATATTATTATTATATATTTATAATTATATATGTATGTATAAGTGTGTATATATATAATATTTTTTAACATTTGATTTTAGAACTTTAAACTCCAAATTCTATCCCTTCCTCATCACCCACTGAGGATGGACACTGGAAAGACAAGCAATTCAATACAGGCTGCACATGTGTAGTTACACAGAATATCTCCACAATGGACATATTGTGAAAGACTGACCATATTTCCCTCCTATCCCGCCCTCCACTTGTTCCATTCTCGACTTTGTCCCTATCCCTTTACAGAAATGTGTGCTTCTAACAACCCTCACCCCCAATCTACCCTGCCCTCCATACTCCCCCCTCTCATTCCCTTCCCTCTTACTCTCCTGCAGGGCAAGATACTCAATTTAGAGTGTCATTCCTTCCCTAAGCCAAATTCAGTGGGAGTAAGGTTAACCCATTCCCTTTTGCCTTCCTGTTCTTCCCCACCATTGTAAGTTACCCCTTGCTTCTTCTGTATGAGATGATTAACCTCATTCTGTCTCTCCCTGTGTCCTCTCATTCTATTCCTCTCCTACCTCTCAATTTCACCTTTTAAATATCATCCCTTCCTATTCAATTGATCCTGTGTCCTCTGTCTATGTCAGTAGTTCTCAACATTCCTAATGCTGTGACCCTTTAATACTCGTATGTGGGTGTATCTGCATGTGGGCGGACCCACCTGGAGATGGATAGAATAGCGGTGTCTTGGTTCCTAAGACCATCAGAAATATGTGTTTTCTGATGGTCTTAAGAAACCCCTATGAAAGGGTCATTTGACTCCCAAAGGGGTTGCGACCCACAGGTTAAGAACCACTGGTCTATGTAAACCTGTACATATATATATATATATATATATATATATATATACACACAATCCCATATGTATTCATGCACATATATACCCTCCTATATAGACTATGTGTATGTATACAAATATATACATTTATATTCCCTTCACCTGCCCCCATACTTAGAAAAGTTTCATAATTTACAATTATCGTTTTTGCATGTTGGCATATAAATAGTGCCACTTTGATAGGTTCCTTATGATTTCTTTTCCATGTTTACCTTCTCATGCTTCTTGTATTTGAATGTCAAATTTCCTATTCAATTCCAGTTTTTTTAGCAAGAATGTTTGAAAGTCCTCCACCTCTTTGAATGACCATATCTTCCACTGGAATATTATACTCTAATATTATACTTGCTGGGTAGGTGATTCTTGGTTTTAATCCTAACTCCCATGATCTCTAGAATATCATATTCCAGGCACTTCAGTCCCTTAATATAGAAGCTGCTAGATCCTGTGTTATCCTGATTGTGTTTCCACAGTATTCAAATTGTTTCTTCTTGGCAGCTTGTAATATTTTCTTGTTGATCTGGAAACTCTGGAACCTGGCTATAACATTCCTAGGAGTTTTCTTTTTGGGGATCTTTTTCAAGAGGTGATCAGTGAATTTTTCAAGTTCTATTTTGCCCTCTGGTTCTAAAATATCTGGGAAATTTTTCTTAAGAATTTCTTGAAGGATGCTTTCTAAGTTCTTTTTTTGGTCATGGCTTTCAGATACTCCAATAATTTTTAAATTGTCTCTCCTGGATCTATTTTCCAGGTGAGTGTTTTTTTTTTCAAGGAGATGTTTCACATTGCCTTCCGGTTTTTCATTTCTTTGGATCTGTTTAATAGTATCTTGATTTCTCATAAAGTCATTAGCTTCCATTTGCTCCACTCTAATTCTGAAGGAATTATTCCCTTCAGTAAGCTTTTGAGATTGTTTTTCCATCTGGCAAATTCTACTTTTTAAGGCATTCTTCTCCTCATTGGCTTTTTGGGCCTCTTTTGCCATTTGAGTTAGTTTATTTTTTAAGGTGTTATTTTCTTCAGTCAGGTTGTTGACTCCCTTATCATGGTTTTCTTGCATCATTCTCATTTCTCTCCCCAATTTTTCCTCCGTTTCTCTTATTTGGTTTTCAAAATCCTTCTTAAGGTCCTGTATGGCCTGTAACCAGCTTACATTTTTCTTGGAAGCTTTTGGGTGCAGGAGTTCTGACTGTGTTGTCTTCCTCTTGTTGCATGCTTTGATCCTTTTTGTCCCCAAAAAAGGAATCTAAAGTTGGATTGCTGAGCTTGTTTTGCTTCCTTTGTCTGCTCATGTTGCCAGTCTGTTACTTGACTTTTGGGCTCAGTAGAACTCTGTTTTGAGAAGAGAGAGCTCTGTCCCAAATTGCTGGGGTTTTTGCATCTGCTGGAGCTATTAGGGGGCGGCCGGCTCTGTAGCCCCTGCCATCTTTGGCTCACTGGTCACACACCTCAGAACCATCACCCAAGACTGCGATCCCAATCCAGGAGGATCAAGGCAAGAGCACTTAGCCTCTGAATGATCGATTGGCTCCCCTGCAATCTGCAGGCCATGAACTCTGAAGCAGCCACGTGGAAGTCGCTGCAGGTCTGCTTCTGCCGCTTCTAGTTCTGGGCCAGTCAGCTGGACCCTCTTCCCCAAATTTAGCTGATTTCCACTAATCTTTTACTTTGTCCTTGGTTCGTATGGGTTGGTAATTCTGGAAATCACCAGATCTGCAGCTGAAAGCTCCAGCTGCAGCTCGTCCTGGCCACCCTGGGCTAAAACTGCATGGGGCTGAGTTCTGCTCCCAGCACAATGTGATGAGCCCTTTCTGTCTGCCTGCCGAGCTGCCTTTCTTTCTGCCTCCTCCGAGCAGGAGCTTTGTTACTCTGTCATTTTGTGGGTTCTGGAGCTCTAAGACTTGTTTAGAGTCATATTTTATAGGTATTTGAGGTGGTTATGGGGGAAGCTTGCCGAGTTCTCCTGCTTCTACGCCACCATCTTGACTCTGCCCCCCAGTAATATGTTTGGTTGTTGTATTTTCCAGAGTGAAGAGGTTCCAAGAGTTTAGAGAATAGTTCAGGACGGAGGTGTCAAAGGTTGACTTTGTGAGTGGAGAGGAGACATTTATGAGAGATGGTGTGAATGTATTAAGGACAAGATTTGACAGGTGATTATATGTAGGAGATTAGTGGGGTACACTCTCTGCACCCTCTGTGAAGACTCCTCAGAATGAGAAAGGAGAGAAACTCTCTGGAAACCAGAGAAAGACTATTGTAAGACTGGACAGACCTGAGTCCTGGGTTTACACAACTTAGGACCCTTGCCCCATTTCCCCTGTTGTCATCAGCATTAGGCACTTTTTCAGGAGTTTTAGACCTCCACCCTTGATTGTGACCTTTTCCCTCCCTTGCTTTGGTGTTTATCAAATAAGACATGGATAATACCTTGGCTCCCTGTCCCCCTCTCCCAGGCAATAGGAAATAGTGGTAGGCTTCTTTTTTATCTGTCATTGAGTTAGATTTTGTGTCAAGACTGAGAGCCCAGCCAGTGGGAGAAGGGACAGCCAGGGGGAGGGGGTTTGAATGCATTAGGGTATAAATAAAGAGATCAAGAAGGATGAAGATTTGGAAAATGCCACTTAGGAGATGGCCATTAAGAGATGATCAGTAGTGGAGGGAGAGCCATTTCAGCTGAATGATGAGGTCAGATTGTAGAAGGGTCTAGAAGAGTGAGAGCCATTGAGTGCAGAGACTTTTCTCAAGGAGGTTAGCTACAAATAGAAGGAGAGATATAGGGAGATAGCTAGTGGGGATGTTAGGATCAAGTGATTTTTTTTTTAAGCATAGGGTAGATATGAGCACTTTTGTAACCCCAGGGGAAAAGGCTGTACATAGAGAAAGAGTAAAGATGAGAAAGTGGGAATTGTAATGGGAACAATCTGCTAGAGAAGATGGGAGGGTTCAAGGATGCATGTACACAGGCTGGTCTTGGCAGGGACAGGGACAACTTTTCATTTGAGACAGAAGTGAAGGAAGGAACAGATGGGGGAAATGTGTGAGTGGTAAGAAGTGAAACCGCATGGAGGATAGAGAGCTCATGGTGAATGGTTCCCATTTTTTCGAAAAAAGCATGAATTGAGGTCCTCAGTTGCAAAGATGGGGTATTGGGGAAATGCCATGGGAGCTTTGAAGAGAGACCAGAAAGTCTGGAAGGACTGATGTGGTGAGCGGGATAGCAAATCAGTTAGGCAAGGAATAGAATGTTTGCTCTGATTCAGTTAGAACACAAATGAGATTAGATAGAATAAATTTGTAGTTCACCTCTTCAGCTTGGTTTTCTGATTTCCTTAAGCTCCTTTCATCAGACAGTACCATTGATACACCTCCAGGAGGTGGGAGTAATCAAGAATTGGGGCTTGGCAAGGTAAGATCCATGGCAGAACAATGGGGCTAGAAGATAAGGTATGTACAGCCTTTTCCCCTGGGGTTACAAAAGTGCTCATATCTACCCTATGCTTAAAAAAAAAATCACTTGATCCTAACATCCCCACTAGCTATCTCCCTATATATTAGTGAATCACTAATGAGTGGAGAAAAGGAGAGGGATAGAGAAAAGCTAATTAAGGAGCATTTTCCTGGGAAAGAACTGGGAGTGGGGAGGGGGTAAGAGGGAATGGACATCTTGGGGAAAACAAACAAACAAAACCCTTGTAAAACTCAGAGCACAACATAAATATGAATTGCTGTTGCATTTACCAGGTAAAATGACACAGCCCTCTTCCCCTTTCCTAAAAGCAAGGATTCATTCTAACAGGCAACAGAAAATGCTTCTTAATTCAGGATAGCATCGATCAAGGCAACCTGTTCTTTTCTGATGCTGGGTCCATCTTATTTTACCTGGATACCCATTGGGTTAGTGGGGATTGGGGGCTTGCTCCTGGAAAAGAGAACAATTATTCTGAATTATTTTCTTCTTGAGTTGTAGTGAAATTCTCTCTCTGACCAACTTATCCACCTATCCCTCATCTCTGGACTCAATGCCTCTAGGCTGGCCTTCTCAAGGAGGAGTCTCACAGCTGCTATTTGGCATCATGACTGCCTATGGTCTGATGAGTAGGGAGTCATCTGAAACCATTTTCAGTACGGGACTTTATGAGTGCCCCTGCTCAGGCTAGACTTTTATTTTTTAAGCAATAACATCTGGATAAAGTTCAGATGAAGTAAAGTGCCGCCTAGAGTTTGGCAGAATGCAACGTAATTGGTTTTCCTGGGCTACTGATGCCTCACTCAGACAAATGAGAAATCCACCATGGCTCCAGTGGCAAAAAAGACCACATCAGCAGTATAGTAGGACTCTTATTTCAGACCTTGTTATGTTATTGGCAATAAAAGGGGACTAATATACTGTTAATTAATATTGTGTTCTCCAGCTAATTTATCACATTATTAATCAGAGTGATAAAGCCAGGGGAAAGCAAAGCTCACCTACAATCTTTTCCTGACTTTAAAATCCTTGAGCTTACACAGAAATTGGCATTTCTGTAGACACTGCCAAGCATTTGGCTGTTTCTGGATAAGTCTATTCCATTTTCAAATGCTAACTTGCCCCACAGGAATATTTTATTTAGCAAGACAGGACTTAAAGTGAAAGGCTAACCATTCCTGATCATAACCTTGGCTTTGCACATCTAGTAATTATCCTTTAATTGCATTACCCTCTTTGAAATAGAGTTGTAATTGGAAAAAAAACAATTTGACATTCCCTGATGCTTACTCTGACATGCACTGTTTGCTTTTTATTCAAATGTAAATTTTCTCCATCATACTATCAAAGAAAGAAAAAATAATAATAAAGCAAAATTGAAATGTCAGTGGTAATTCTGACATGCAGGGAGCACCATCCGCAAGAGCTGTCTGGAAGGCAAGACTTGTGGTTGCACTAGAAAATACACACACACACACACACACACACATACATCAAACTGTGAAATTAGTATGCTCAAAGGAAAGAGAACTATGGGAGGGAGGAATAGCACATCTGTTCCTTAGGGATTTGGGTCTATTTCTCGTGATGATATCAAAATATCAAACAAACTCCGAGCTGTAATTGCATGATGAATGAGCTCTCTAGCTTACACTATGGGGGTTTGGGGATGGGGGTGAGGGGGAGGACTGAAGGATAAGACACTAAACTGTGGAGATTAATAGCACTTCAAATATAACTTTAATTTGGGGATGTATTTGAAAACAAAATACCTACTGAATAGGGGTCATGGTGTCGAAGCCTTAGGGCTTGAAGAGAATTTAGAGGTCATTTAATCCTATCTAACTAGATGGCACAATGGAGAGCTGGCTATTTCTGAAATCAGTTCAAATTCAACACCAGACACTTATTGGCCATGTGACTCTGGGCAAGTCACTTGACCTTGGTCTGCCTTAATTTCCTCAATTGTAAAATGGGAATAATGATAGTACCTACCTCACTGAGTTACTGTAAGTCTCAAATGAGATAATATTTGTGAAGTGCAGTTTCTGGAACATAGTAGACACCGTATAAAAGCTTGTTCCTTCCCTGTCTTACAGAGGAAGAAACTGAGATCCTGAGCTGCCAAAGGACTTGTCTAAAGGTACAAAAAGGCAGAGCTCTAGGTCTTCTATCACTGCACCATCTTGCTGCTTGAAAGATCTATAATTCTAAAAACTTATTAAGTCACTAGTAAATGTCCCGTAATGGAATCGTCACTCTGCGTTGGTACCTATTTTAAAAAATATTTGTATCTCCACATGAACAAGGTTATCCAACAGTTCACAAAAAAATAAATTTATTTCGCTTTAGTACTCAACAGTATTTATTGTATTCGCTTTAGTACTCAGTTCATACAGTGAGAACACCACAAGTTGATCTCGTTGAGCTCAGCTCTCTTGCCTCTCAGTTGCGCATGGTGGTCTGATGGCCAGTCAAGCATCGGAGAAGGACTACAGCTCTTCATGTCTTTCTGTACTCAGATCATCATGAAGTGATGACAGCAGTCCAATCTTTTGATCCTCTGAGCCAATTAAATCTTAAGGATTGTTTCAATATCTTTTAAGGAAAAGAACTGGACAGTCTGTATGGCACTGGACTGACTCCCTCTCTGTCTCTCTCTGTCTTTCTCTCTGTCTCTGTCTCTCTTCCTCTCTCCCTCCTTCTCTCCCTCCCTGTCCCTCTCTCTCTGTCTCTCTGTTTCTCTTCCTCATACACATACATACACAGTCCTCAAACATAAACAGCAATTTATTACTTTATCAGGAATTGCTTGGTCTGCATAAGATACAAGTACCTGGAAGAGTGGGCCTGAGGACAAGTCAACTTCGATAAGGGAAGACCTTGGTGGGATGCCGAAGACCCCCTAGAAAGCCTACTATAGTAAGGGACCATAAAGGTACTTCCTTCCCTGGTAGAGTGAGACACAGAGAGTGCAGATGGGTGTTCCAAATCCAAATTTCACTTTAGAGCATCACCATAACTTGGGTGTGGTGAATGACTTTGACCGAGGGCCTTGAAATTTGGACAACACTTGTTCTCTTTTTTTTAGTAATCAGGAACAACCAAAATTAGAATCTCGTGAGCACGATTAGTTAAAATAGCAGTGTCCCAGATAGCAGCTACTGCCCAGATAAGCTCTTCTTGGCCGGACTCTACTTGCTGCCTCTCCAAATGGTGGTCTCCATATCACCAGCTTCAGAGTGTCCCAGGGTCCCTGTCTTCTGCTTATGGGATAGTGTCTTTCCCACCTATCCCTCTCCCCTCCCCCTCAACTGGGACTTTGTATCTCAAGGTTAGAACACTCCCTGCCCCAGTAGATTTTGTCTTAAACATTCATGCTGGGGTATTTTCATACTGTTGACCAGGGAACTGAATTGCTTGTTGACTCTGAGGAGAGGGTCAGATGAGAGAAGCAGAAAGCCCTGCATCAGAGGATGCTCTCCTTGCACAGAGTGAGACCAGGAGATTGACTTCATGATTTCTGAAATGGCTGTTCAGGCTGAACCCAACCTCCAGGAAGGGATAAAGAGTCCATCTCTATGATTGTTTCTAATATGAAAGAATACAAAACACTTTTCAGACACATTAGGCAAGCACTCTTATAGCCTTCCCAACACTTAGGAGACAGGGCCTTTATTTACTTTCATTTTTTTCTTAAAGAACCATTTGGCAAGCATCCAGTTTTTATCCAAGATTTATCTAAATTGAAGTTGTCCACCCTACCTTTTAAAATTCTTCTCTAGCTAATGAGCCTTTCAGCAAACACAGAACACTGGATGTTAATCACTTGGAGAAATGGGAGGTAAATCTGTTTGCCTTTGAATAGCCCCAACGCATTCAGCCACCCAACCCCACCTGAGGGGGGAAAAGATATTGCATGTCATTTCTCAGGCCTCAGTATCAATAATTTCTCTGTAGAGCCTTTCTCAACCTCCTATTTTCAAGAGACTTTCAAAGCTCTCAAGCAATTGCTAAGTGATGCTAGAAGTACATTTGCCTGTACCTTGAGACTTGGGGGGTAAGTAGCCTATAATTTATCACTCTGGATTGAGAATTATGTTATAGAGGGGCTTTCAGCCTTAGCAGCTAAGGTATAAACATTTCTTCAAACCAGAAAAGCCTTGGCCTACTAGAGTTCTGCCTAAACAGGGACCCAGGGGAAATCATGGAGAGCCCATGATTAATACTGAGGAAGCAGAGAGCTGGCACATCTGAAAGCGTCCCATGAAAACGTTTTCATCTTAGTGCCAACAGAGGCCATGTTTTTCATCTTCCTCTCTCTTCTTGGGTTATTGATGACAAATTTTGACTCAGTCCTCGACTAGTAAAACCATTGGTTTCCCTTGCGTGGTTCTGTGAACCTCAATATATTCCCTACTCCAGATTCCTCACAATGACACAGCCTTTCTCATTTCTTAAATTTGTCACCATGGCTCCCCTCCATACAGCCGCCTCCCAGAATTGAAAGACGATTCTTCAGATATTCTCTGACCAGGGAGTTGGTGTGTGTGTTTGGGGGGGGGGGGTGGATCCTTCTGAAAGCCATACTTCTCTTTTATATAGCTGAAGAGTTTGATGGCCATATCTCAGTGGTGACTCAGAGTCCCTCTCATCACCCTCAGCCTCTCTATGCTGCTTCTCAGAAACTGATACAAATTAGTAGAAATAATAGATTAACAGTATTGGATAATTAGATTAAATTCATAGAAAAGTCTCTCTCCCCTCTCTGTTTCTCTTCCTCTATCTCTCTCTCTCTTTCTCTCTCCCTACCCCCCTCTTTCTCCCTCCCTCCCTCTCCCTCTCCCACTCTTCCTGGTCCCCCCCTCTCTCTTGGTCTCTCCTCTCCTCCTGCCCTCCTTGTCTCTTGGTCTCCATCTTCCCCACCTTTCTTCCTCACCTTTGTCCTCCCCTCTTTTATATTAAAATCGCAGTCACGTGTTTAAGGCACAGTGAGCAGCTCCTTGTCTTTTGCTCGAGATTGTTTCTGGCCTTACTGGGTCCTGTGACACTGGCCTTCCTAGCTTACCTTTTAGCTTTAGTACTTTGCCTAATACAAACCTCCACCAGCTGTCTTCTTTTCTGTTTTTGCTCTGAATGGATTTTGCTGACATTTCTTTACCTTAAAAGTGTGTGTCTGTCAAGATTCCCATTAAACAGTTTCAAACGAAGCATTTAACTGAAATCCCTTATGCTGCAGCTCATTTTTCTTTCCCCTTCTTCCCTCGGGGTGCAGTCTGGGGCCAGAGGGAAGGATCTGGATGACTTCTCAAGGTCCCTCCCAGCTCCAGGCTCCTTTACCGTGTCCTGAGGGCCTCTCTTTGCTCCCCCAAACACCAGAGTTCCCCTGCTTTCTCTTCTCTTTTTGGGTCCTATTACAACTGGGCATTCTATCCTTTGCTTTCCTTTTCAAGCATTAACTACTCCTTTTCCCCCTACTTCTCCCCTTTCTTTCCTCTGTTGCTCCTTCCCTCTCTCTCTAGTCCTCCTTATTATCCATTCCACTCTTCCCATTCTTAAACATTCTCTACCTCTCTAGCCTTCCATTACTCTCAGGATCCATCACAGAACCCCAGAATGGACTACAGCGGTCCCCTAGCCCAACCTGCGCCAGCACAGGAATTCCCTGTACCACATCCTCAGCAAAGGATCGTTCAGTTTCTTCTAGAAGACTTCTAGTCTCAGGGAACTCACTACCTCTTGAAATTGCCCTTTCCACCTTGGTACCACTCTAATCATTAAGAAGTTTTCTTGTATATCCAGTCTAAATATGGCCCTTTGCAATTTGCAGTCAATCTTTCCTGATCTGATGCCCAGGACCCAGAACAAGCCCAATCCTCCTTACATAGGGGACCTTCAATTAGTTAACCACAACTAGCATTGTCTCCCCAATTCCTTTACTTAATTTTCACAGTCTACTATATCCTCACAGTCCTGGGCATCCTCCTCTTGATACATTACTTAGTTCTGTAAAGTGTGTGTGTGTGTGTGTGTGTGTGTGTTTCATCTCTATAGGTTCTATACACGTATCTCCACATAGGTTAGTCTAAATGAGGCTCTCAGAGATGCATGAGCTATGGAATCTTGTCTACTCTGCTTCAGGGGACACTTTTGCTTGGAGAGGAGCAGAAGAAAGGGCCACAAGGAAGCCCCCTCTACTCTTCTCAAAGAGAGGATGCCTGGACAGAATCATATCTACCTGACCCCATAAATACTGTTAGTCCAGCAGGGGTAGGGAAATACTTTTTTTAGGTTCAAGGCAGTCTCCTGGTCATTATCCCTTAATAGGAAAGGGGAGCCCCAGGGTGTATCCAAAGGCTTGATAAAAGATGGTTTCACAAAGAATATCGCAAATATTGAATAAAGAAATGAAAAAAACCCATTTATCTAAGGAGATAGCAAAAAAGGAATCAGATAAGATACAGATGAGAATATACTGAACCATGTACAGAGTAAATTGAGCTATCCCACTGGGATCAAGAAGGGGGGGGGGGAAAGAGAGAGAGAGAGAGAGAGAGAGAGAGAGAGAGAGAGAGAGAGAAACAGACACACACACACACTCACACACACACACTGTTCTGATTTCACCCAAGGAGAAATTCCCTGATATCTCTACTCTGATAAGCTGAAAATAGGGACATTATTTAGACAATGGTTCCTCTACACATTGGCTTCTTCCCAAAGTTCTCCCTGAAAGCTTAGTACCATATATATTCCCTCTGAGTCAAAAGCCAGACACAGAGCATCAAGTTATCATTCTTTCCACCAATGAGGAGCATTTTATGCAAATGACCAGTCTTGAACCCATGATCAACAGTAATCTATCTGTGTCTCCCATCTTACAGTTGATTTTTTATACCCAAGTGGATGACTTTACATTTATCACTGTTAAATTTCATTTTCTTGAGGGTTTTTTTTTTTAGGTCTCAGGGTTCACTTCCTTTAGCATAGATACTGAGGTCATATTAGGACTAGAGAGAGAACTCTCCTTTCCCTTCTCAGCCTTTCAGGAAAAAATAAATGGGGAGGGCATAGGAAGCAAACAGTTCTCCCCCTTCTTTTCTGGTCAGCTCTGATCCATGTCAGTCGTCTGGAAATGTAGAGGCAATTGCTTAAGCCTGGGCTGTGTGTGGTGAGGCATAGAGTAGAGTGCACATGTGCAGGAAGCAGGATGTACCTGAACAAAACAGGATGGGGGAGATGGGGCTAGAGGACAATTATAGTGAAAAAGATATGGGAGTTTGGGTAGGCTGAGTAATAGCTTTACAGGAACCAGAAATATGATATGGCAGCCTCCAAAAAGCTAAAGAATTTTGGAAAAGGCAGGGGGGAAAGGGGATATCTTTGGTGTAGGGAATTTTTGGTGAGAAAATTTCCTCCAATAATGAAGTCAGTACCTATTTATCAATTGATCATCCTAGAGAGTCAGCTAGCTGTACTAAGAAATTTAAGTGAATCTGAGTCCAAGGCAGGACTTGAACTCAGGTCCTCCTGATTCTCAGCCCACCTTTGTATCTACTATATTACTACAGGCTCCAAAAAATACCCAGAATCAGAGAGGTAGTCACCTCAATTTTTTGGGCCTCAGGCAAGAGCACTTAAGAACACAGGAATTGGGGGGTGGCTAGGTGGTGCTGGGGGCAGCTAGCAGTGAATAGAACACCAACCCTGGAGTCAGGAGGACCTGAGTTCAAATTCAACCTCAGACACTTAACACAAAAAACTAGCTGTGTGACTTTGGGCAAGTCACTTAACCCCAACTGCCCTCCAAAAAGAAAAAAAAAAAGAACACAGGAACTGGGGCCTGAAGGAACTTCAGAGATTATCTAGTCCAAATCACCCATTTTTTAAAGATAAGTTTCCAAAAGTTTAAGTGACCTGTTCAAGGTCATAAAATCAGAGGCAGAACTTGAACCCACATCTTCTGAATTCCAGTTCTTTCCCCAATGAACCAAGGTGCCTTTGGGTCTAATTCTGGCCATGCCAGATTAGAATGTATTTATAAGCTACAATATGTCTAAATGAAGGAAGAAAACAAACATTTTAAAAGTACCTACTATGGGTCAGAAACCATATTTTGCAAATATTGATCTTCACATTTAATCCTCGTAACAACCCTGGGAGAGGTAGGTGTTACTATTATTGTCATTTTACAATTGAGGAAACTGAGGCAGACAGAAGTTAAGTGACTTGCCCAGGGTCACAAAGCTACCAAGTGACTGAGGCAGAATTAATTATCTTAAGGAAGGATCCATTGAAGAAATTGGGGAAGTTTAGCCAAATAGTGTTACAATTGTCCTCAAGTATTTAAAGGACTGTTTATACTCTGTTTGACTTGCTCTACTTGACTCAAGAGATCAGAACCAGAAATAAAACAGCAGAGGCTGCAAATAGGATAATTTAGGCATAATGTAAAGACTGGGGGGAACGTGGGGGCTTTCCCTTCTCTCACTAGCCTCAGTTCTCACTTTTCAGTTAAGTCACAGAGGAGATCCTTGGCTTCCCAAAATCTGGATTAAATAGCCTTAGGAGTCTTTCCAGATCAGATATTCACTGATTCTGTGAAGGAGCATTCACACCAACAAAACCACAGATTTCTGAGGCATTTAAGTACACAAACACCCAGGATTGTTCTTTGTTACAATAGAAATGCTCAAAGAAAGGTGTTAATGGCAGTGCATTTCATTGAAGGGAGTATTTTTTTTAAGTGTTTGTTTATTTGCTAAGGAATTCCCTCATGTGTCTAATTTTCTGGCTGCTCAGACCTAATAATGAATAATTCTCTTCATCTTCCTGTGCCCTCTCAAGAATCATAAAACTCTATACAAATATTTCTCAATGAGAAATTCAGGGAGAAAAAGATATCTCATTTTACTCAAACCGGTTTGTGTTGTTAAGAAAATCACTGTTGAAAATACATTTTTCCAGGGATTAGAAAAAGTCAGACCTTTTGCCACTTGGTCCGTACGGCATAACCAGCCTGCCCACATTTCTTGTTAGGGCTTCCCCCCCTGTGTCTCTGAAGGCAGAGATTAATGGAGAATGTGGACAATTCCGGGACTATTTTCTAAAGTTACTATATACCATTTGTCAACTCCAAGGGGTCAATTTAGATAAATGAGAGGGAAAAGAATGGAAAATGGTTTACAAATTGGCAGCGTTTGAAATACCATTTTCCGTGAATGAGTCCAACAGAAATCCTGCTCCATTTTAAGAGACTTGCGCTTCATCCTACAGCGTGCACAGTGAGTTGTCCATTTCACTGGTCAGACTGTGCCAATGGGCGTTTATAGTAAAAGAATGCCCTCTGCTGGACGACTGGTGTATTGATGAGGAGAATTTAAAATTATTACTCGGAACAGTTGAGTTGGTTGCCTGGGATACACAGGATTTTTTTTTTTTTAATGGCTTCAAACCTACAATCCAATTATATGCTCAGCTATAGCTGTATAACAATTACCAGATGATATGTTTTTAAAACCTGGATCTCCAACATGGAAGCAGAGAGAAATTGACAAGGAGGCTGTAGAGGGAATTTCTCCCTAAGATGGGATGTTGAATTCAGTGTCTTCCAAGGTGCCTTGTCTGGCTGAAACTCCTCAGTTCTATGGGTCTGTGGTCTCATTGGAACGGTTACTCCCTCTACTGGTTCAGCTCAAAACCTTTCAATATTTTCTCATACTATTAGGTTTTTGTCTACATCTTTCCCTATGCGTTCACTCTGGAATTTGTGGGGAACTTGTTGAATATTTCATGCATAATAGGGTAGCATTTTAGTGGTCCAGTTGTTATCTTATGAACAAGATAGCCCCTCCCAGGATAAGCTGATCACTTCCCATGCTGCTGTCTAAACCTTAGATACTCAACACCTTCCCATCTTCCTCTCCCTTTTGATTGGGGCTGGAAGGGGGAACACTTAACTCTTCCCAAAGCTTTCCTTTATAGAGGGCATGAATTGGCCTTCCAGTTCATCCCACATTCCAATCTGCACTTTCATTTGGTTTCAGCATCTTGGAACAAGATGCCCATGTGCTGGGTATCCCCTTGAATTCTCTTCCCTTTCCAGATTGCTTTTGTGTGCTGTCTTCTCCTTAGATTATAAGCTCCTTGAGAGCCAGGACTATTTTCCTTTTTTCTTACTTGTATCTCCAGTGCTTAGCACAGTGCTGGCACAGAGCAGGAGCTTAAGAAATGTTTATTGAATTGAATGGAATATCTTGATCTTACTGAATGTCTGTCCCATGTCCTTTTCTCCACCATTTGTATCCTTGATGATGTCCTTGTCTGTAGGCAACCACGTGTTGCACTGAATGGAAAACAGGACTAGCTGTGTGACACTGGACAAGTCTTAGACTGCTCATTTGTAAAGTGTAAATAATTATAGCATCCGCCTAAGATCAAATGGGATTACACTCCCCCCCTGCCTCTCTCTGTCTCTCTCTCTGTCTCTCTGTCTCTGTCTCTGTCTCTCTGTCTCTCTGTCTCTCTCTCTCTCTCTCTCTCTCTCTCTCTCTCTATATATATATATATATATATACATACATACACACACATATTACCATAAACCTTAAAGGAGTATATAATATCAATGCTAGCAATTATTATTATACTGTTTCTTACTATCACTTGCCACAGACTGCTTATGTCTGCCTTCCATATCTTCATCACTGTTTGGGTGACCAGATATTTGGATTCTTCTGACACCATTGAGCTCTGTGATCCAAAGTCATATAGTATCTCAGAGAGAATGTTGGTGTTAAAATGATGGCTTTTTGTTTCTGGGAGTGGCTAGAGATCATTGGAAGAATGTACCATGTAATTTCCAAATGTGAGATCCAACCAATTCTCTGTTTCCTTTTAAAGTCTGGGCTTAACTCACTGTCCATGTACAGAGCTTATCTTTTAAGACATACATGCAGATGTATGCATTCAATAGGCTGCCCATCCAATTGTATATGGAAATCTTCTTGGGGATACAGAAGACATAAGCAAGTTAAATAGAATAACAATTAAAGTATGAAAAACCAAATGCTCTAACAGAATGAGTCAACAAGCATCAAGGATTTTATATCTCAATTGATCATTGCCACTAGTCATTAACAAGTTAATGGACACAGTTCCAAATCCTAACTCAACAATGTATAAATATCAAGATCATAAACAAATGTTTACTGATGATGAAAGCCTTGCTTCATAGAAGCTTTGGAAACGAATTCTTAAAAGCAAAAAAAAAAGTCAATATTTCTCAAAGGGCATATACATTTTTGGATGATGTAAATTTGTTTTCAAGGAAATCCAAGATGCTTGGAAAGATTTATATGAACAAATGCAAAGTGAAGTAAAAACAGAACCAGAAAAACAACATATAAAATGACTATTCAAAGTTCCACAAAAGAACTGAAATTGAATGTTATAAAATTATAATGACTAGTGTTGGTCCCAAAGAAGAGATTTGAGAAGGCATTTCCCTTGCTTCTTTGCAGAGGTGAATGACTATGGATGTGGAACACTGTAAATAGAGTCAGATTTTTTTTTTCAATGAATGGGTTAGTTTTGCTTCTTTTTCTTTTTAACCTTTGTTATAAGTAATGAATGGGTTAGTTTTACTTTTTCTTTTTAACCTTTGTTATAAGTAATGGCCCTCTACGAAGGGGAAGGAATATATTAGGTAGTCTATATATAAAAAACAAAAAACTGTCCATGCAAATGTATTTTAATAAATAAAAGATGAGATACTATTGGGATAAATGTTATAGAATGGAAGTCACTTCATTCAGTGACTGTGGGCAACCTATTTTATGTCACTGGACCTCTCTCTGTTTTCTCACTTGAATAAAAAAAAAGAGGTGCTTGGGCTAGAAGATCTTCAAGGGCCCTGACAGCTCTAAAATTCCATATTTAAGTATTTTAAAAGATTAATGATCTCACTTGTGCAAGAACTTTTTTTGTGGTCCCATCTGTGAAATTCTTATCTATATTTTTTTGAGAAGATCTTCCTTAGAGGATCCTCTCAATGTGGAGACAGGAGAGGTGAGAACCAGAGGGGAGAGGAGAGGAGGGATGATTACACTAGTAAGCAACTTGAAATTGCCGAAAACCCTGCACCATTTCCCAAGTGTAATCTACTGTCCTCCTGGAAAATTGTAAACTCAGCTCTTTTTTCCATCTGGAGTGTCCATTGGGGGAATATAGAAGGACAGAGTCACCCAATAAAATGCCTAGTCAGTTTTATGCCGTCATCAGGATAACAAGGGATTTTTCAATTACTTTGTTTTTTCTCTATGTGTGGCTAAGTTGACCTCTTTTTGAATGATGATGGATTCTACGAGGTCATCTGCCCCTTCGTGATGTTGCCAAATATCTTAGGTGAGCTCATTTCTCTGTGCTTATGTTTTGCTTATGGATTACTGAACAAAATTATTTTAGGTTGCATGTTTCCTGAATCTTTTATGATTTTAATATTTGCATAGAAGACATCTTACTGGAGGAGAGTTATGAGAGTTATCTTTTGCTCCACAAAGTCAAGTGGAGGGGGGTAGAAATCATCAAACAATAGACACATTAAGACTTTTTATTTTCTAGACCTCTCCATTAGTCGTTGGACTGTGAAGATTTTAGTCTGTTGTAGAAAAAGGACACGTAAAAGTCTTCCTGTTCTGTTTTTACATTTTGTAAAGAACACCTTCAATTTATAGATAGATCATCCTTTAAATTCCTTGAGAAGACCATCAACATCGGTGCTTCCATTTTCTTTTCTCACACTCTCATCTTAACTCTTTCAAGCTTGGCTTCCACCCTGGAGATGCTCTCTCCAAAGTTAATGGTGATTTCTTAAATTGCCAAATTTAATGGCATTTTCTCAATTCTCATCCTTCTTGACCTCTCTGTAGCCTTTGACACAGCTGATCACCCTTTTCTTTTTGACACTCTGTTCTGTCTCAGTTCTCAAGACGCTGGTCCTCCTGGTTGTGCTCCTACCTGCCTGAACACTTCATCTCTATCTCCTTTGCTGGATCAGAATCCTGCTCACCAACTGTGGGTGCTACCCCTCCAGGATTCTCTCTTGAGTTTCGTCTCTTCTTTTCTTTCTATGTTATTTCATTTGGGGATTTAATCTACTCCCACGGATTCAGTTATCAACTCATGCAGCTGAGTTTCAGATCTATTTGCTTAAACATATATAACTATAATGCCCAATTTTGCTATTTAAGGAATTGTTTTCTTCAGTGAGCTTTTGTGTATCCTTTTCCAAGAAATAATTGTCTTTGTTAATTTTTTGCACCTCTTTTTTAACTATTGAACTAATACCTTGTTTCAGTTCAAGTTTCTTTTGAGCCTCATATCAAGTCTATTAAGAAACAAAACATGTGAACCCCAAAACTTGTGAATCCTAGAACTCATGAACTGCTGAGCATATTCAGTCACACTGCTACTATTAAAATATAATTATAAATAATTTTAGTAAAAGCGAATTTCCTTATTTATTACATAAATTAGTTATATTTATTATATAAATTAATTATTTATTATATAAATTATCTCTTTAAAAACAAAGGACAAACAACAATAATTGCCTATTGGACATCTCAAAGTGGATGTCCTAGAGACATCTTAAATTCTCATCTCCAAAACTGAATACATTATCTTTTCTTCCAATTTTTCCTAACTTTCCTGTTACTGTTGAGGGTACCACCGTCCTTCCAGTCATCCAGACTCACTACCTGGGAATCATTATTGCCTCCTTGCTTGCTCTCACCCCTATATCCAATTTGTTGCCAAGCCCTGTTAACTTTGTCTTCACAAGATCTCTCTTATCTGTCCCGCACTTCTCTCCTCTGACACTGCTCCCACCCTGGTACAGGCCTTTATCACTGCATGCCTGGACTATTGCAATAGCCTGCTGGTTGGTGTTCCTGCTTTAAATCTCTCCCCACTTTAATCCATCCTCCTCTCATCTACCAAACTGATCTTCTTAAAGTGTATAGGTCTAACCATATTATCCCCGCTCCCACAGCCTGTCCCCTCACACTGAATAAACTCCAGTATGTTTCTCTTATATCCAGCATCAATCCATTTGGCCTTGAAAACATAACCAGGCTCCTTTCTGCATTTAAAGCTTCTGACATTATACTCTTCCTTCCATGTACTCTAGGCTCCACTGACACTGGCCTCCTTCCTATTCATCATGTAAGATATTCACTCCATCTCCCTTTGCTGTTGTTCAGTTATTTCAGTCATGTATGACTCTGTCACCCGATCTGGGGTTTTCTTGGAAAAGATACTGGAGTGGTTTGCCATTTCCTTCTCCAGCTAATTTTACAGGTGAGGAAACTGAGGCAACCAGGGTTAAGTGATTTGCCCAAGGTCACAAGCTAGGAAGTGTCTGAGGTCAGATTTTAACTCAAGATGTTTTCCTGACTTCAAGCACAGTGCTTTATCCACTGTGCCACCTACATGCTCTGACTCCATCTCCCTGGTCCATGCCTTTTTCACTGTCTGTCCCCCAAGCCTGGAATGTTTTCCCTCATCGCTTCTACATCCTGGCATCCTCTGGGATTACCTCTGTAGATGTCTTTTATGAACATAGTTGTCTGCACATTGTCTCACCTGTTATCTTGAGACCAGTAATGGTTTTTACCTTTCTTTGAAATCCTAGCACTTTGACACTGTCCCTGGAACATAGTAGGTGTTTCATAAATATGTGTAACTGGCATAACTATTTTATAAGAGTGAGTCAAATAGTCACTGATGCTGATGAGGTGCAGGCTCTGGGACCGCCCTTTAGCTCTCCTTGAATCTTTAGGGTACATGCTCTGGGAAACCCCTTGAAGTCTGATTGAATCTTCCACTTGATGAGGCATTTGCAGAGGCCATAAGTATTTCTTAGTGGCTGGGTCCAAACCTCTATTACTAGCTTGGCCCTCCATTGTTCATCAACTCCCCACCCTTGAGCCTATCAAAATATCAATTCACCCTTGCATTGACCTCATTAACTCCTCCTGAAGACCCTTCCCAAACTCATTACTGGAGTCTGACCTCATTGACTCCTCCTGAAGACCCTCCCCAAACTCCTCCTCCAGACCACCCCTAGATTCCTCTGTATATAAGACTCCATATTCCCTCCATGTGTGTGAGAGCGCCATGGAATAGCTTGGCACAGACACTGTGTGAAAGCACCATAGAATGACCTAGTGTAGACTGGCTACTTAGTCTACCCCATATGGTGAACTTGAACTTTCAATAAACTTTACTTTTCTTTGGCTGAGAAGACGTGAGTCGAATTCTTTTGGCAAGACCCGGCGTGTTGGTATTTTGGGGTCTCAGCCAACTCTAACCCTTTTGGGTACCCTCTTCAACGCCTTTGATGGCTAAGGTCTTTTCCATTCCTATGGAATCTTTACTTCTGAGATATTTTGAAAATCAACTTTGACTAATTTATATATATATATATATATATATGTATATGTATATAGTATATAATTACATATTATGTATAATAGTTATATTTAATATATAAATATAATATTAAATATTTTAAATAGGTTAATTTAGGAAATTCATGGAGAATGTGACAAGGACAATAGATTTATAGCTAGAAGAGACATTCTAATCTAATCCCACTCTCTACCTTTTATAGATTATGAAACGATGCCAAAAGATGAAAAGTGACTAGTCCATGTTACCTAAGTGCTAAGTGATATTGTGTGTGGGTTTGTCCTTGGTTCTCAAAAGAGAACTATGACATCAGGGGGTTGATGACATGACTTACAATTAAATTTTATTTGAGTGAGGGAAGGCCTTGTAAAGTCTCACTTTCTCCTCCAGAGCCATCTAAGTTCACTGGTCAGATAAATTGATCAGAATGACTAAAAATGGCCCAGAATGTAGTGGGAGACCTTGGCCCTTTTAAGATAAAGTCTTTTCAAGGTCTTACTTTGAGGCTGCACCCATTCAGTGAATAGGCCTCTTTAAGAAGTGAGTCTTAATTAAAGGATGGCCCTTTTAATTAAAAAAAAAAATCAAACTGGGAGGGGTCTAGACCCTCAGGGTTGCTACCCAAAAGAGAAACAGTTACTATTTATATTCACTTTGACCCAGGAGGGCCAAAAAACCCCCACAAAAACAAACAATTCTTGGGCAAGGCAGGGACCTATTGTTGTCCAGTCAATGAAATACAGAGTGAATTGGGTTTAAGGTTTGGTCCTTGCAAAATAAATCTAGCCAATGAACCCTAAGTTAACTACTTAAGTTTCTGCCATCAAAATCTACCTTCCTTTGGGCAGAACACCCTCAGGTGAGGGTATGATATGATATGGAGAGGACAGGAGAGGAGTTGGCCAACTGATCAGCTGGGTCCCCAATAAGGCAGCTTGCACTACTTACAGGATGTGGTTTGTCCTTCATTCTCAAAGAGGACCATCACATCAGGGAGATGATGACATGACTTGTAATTGAATTTGATTTGAGTGAGAGAGGGCTGTGCAAAGTCACCAGCCTTACTTTTTCCATCTAGAACAGTGGTTCTCAACCTGTGGGTCGAATGACCCCTTCACAGGGGTCACCTAAGACCATCAGAAAGCACATTATTTCCCATGGTCTTAGGAACCCAGACACCACTCCTCTATCTGTCTCCAGGCGGGTCCACTCACATGCAGATATGCCCACATACGCCCACATATGAGTATTAAAGGGTCACGGCATTAGGAAGGTTGAGAACCACTGATCTAGAGACATTGTGGTTTGGGGTGCTGGAAACCCCGAAATGCAAGGGTACAGAGGATCTGTGTCGAAAGAATTTGACCACTTAAACCTTCCAGTCAAAGTAATGAGTTTATTGTGATGCCAAGAAAAGCAGGTGTCATTTTAAGTGAATCTGTGCAATTTAATGGGGGTAAGATTGCTACATTTATATAGAAAAAGACTGTGTTTCTACATCTGGATGGGATTAAGGAGTGCGCCAGGTGCAGACAATGAAAGGAGTTAAGTGGTGAGAGAGCCACTGTAAAAAGGCAGTTAAAAGAATTATTGAGTATCTAGGTAGACATGTGTGGAAAAGTTCAGAGGCAAAGACATGGTCTTTTCTTTTTAGGGGCCCAGGTCCCATCCCCCACCAGGTTCAGTGACCAGATATCAATCAGGATGACTAGATATGATGGCTCAGGATGCAGTGGGAGACCTTGGCCTTTTAAAGCTAAGGTCTTTTCAAGTTCTTTGAGTGAGGCAACACCCATTCAGTGAACGGTGAACCTCTTTAAGAAGTGAAACTAAGTGATAAAGCTGTGAAAGGTTAGGTCTTCTGACTTTAAATCCAGTGATCTTATTTCATCACACTTAAAAAAAAAGTTGTAGTGATGTTTTTGATTTTTATATCACAATATTTCCTAATATACTTCTCCCTTCTCCTTCCCAATATATATATAAAAAAAAGTTAAAACCAAAAGGCACACTAAGTACATCTGACAGATATCTGACAACATCCCCATCCAATGTCTCCAGATGAAAAGGAGAGAGATGGTATCAAACTTCTGCAGTTGGATCACCTAACTTTTAAAACCTCAAATTGATGAGGTGTAGGCTCTGGGGGGACCCCCCCCTTTTGAACTCTCCTTGAATCTTTGAGGTAAATACTCTGGCAAACCTCTTGAAGTCTGATTGAATCTTCAGGAGGCATTTGCAGAGGCCATAAGTATTTCATTGTGGCTGGGCCCAAACCTGTTATTAGCCTGGCCCTCCACTGTCCATCTGCTTCCCAACCTGAAGCCTATCAAGATATCTTGCATTGACCTCAGTAACTCCATCTGAAGTACTGGAGTCTGATCTCATTAACTCCACCTGAAGTCCCTCCCCAAACTCTTTACTGGAGTCAGACCTCATTGACTCCTGAAAACCCTCCCCAGGCTCCTTCTCTGAACCACCCCTAGATTCCTCTGTATATAGGATACCATCTTCCCTCCATTTTTGTGAGAGTGCCATAGAATAGCTTAGCAGAGACTTTCTCTGTAAGAATCTACCCCATATTTTTCAATAAACGTTACTTTTTCCTTGGCTGAGAAGACTTGAGTGGAATTCTTTCCGCAGGACCCGGCATGTTGGTATTTTGGGGTCTCAGGCAGCCCTAGCCCTCTTTGGTACCTCTTCAAAATGGTCTCAGAAAACATCTGCTTAGTGGTCTTCCTACTTTAAGTGCCTCCCCACTTCAATCGATCCTCCACTCACCTACCAAATTAATCTTGGTCATATTCATATAGGCAGCAACAAAAGTAACACTCCCCCCCCAGAAGAACAACAAACCAACAAAACTCCAAATCCATCATGTGTAAGTCTACAAGGTTCAGTTCCCTAGAGTAAGGTCCAATATCATAAAGCCATATTGTTTAGAATTTTTTAATACTCTCTTGAGTTTTCCTTTTATTGCTTGTATAAAAAATTTCATTCTTGTCTTAGCTCCACTATGCCTTGTTAGGACCTGATACAACAACTCTTTTGTGGGGGCACTCAGCCCAAGTGTTCAAATGGTCAAACAAAACTCTGACCAGACTTGAAGGACTCTCTGGGAATTCTTTGAATGGACAGCTATTTCTCCTTTGGCTTAGATAATCTCTATAAAGGGTGTCAGGGAAATGAAACTCCATGATGCTGAACCACTTGGTATAGCTTTCTCGGGATAGGAGGAAAGGGAGAAGAAAGGAATGAAGAGAGGGATTATCTATGGCAGTTCCCTCTCCCATCTTGCAATGATGCAGGCTACCCCTGGGGTAAACTAACTCCTTCCCTTTATAGGAGACTTACATAGCCAGGAGAGTATAGCTAGACGTCCAGTTAGCCATTATTGTACACTTAACTGGCCAAAGTTATGTGTATGCTATTAAATAAAAAGGCACTGTGCTGAGCATTATGGAGAACTGAAAATGATGAAAAAAAAACAGGCTCTTGAGTCGGATGAAATGGATTCTAATCTTAATTCTGACATAGTTGGATAAGTAATTGTTGTTCAATTATTTCATTCCTGAGCAAGTCTTTGTGATCCCATTTCAGGGTTTTCTTGGCAAAGGTACTGGAGTATCTGCCGTTTCTTTCTCCAGCTCATTTTACTGATGAGGAAACTGAAGAAAATAGGGTAAAGTGACTTTCCCTGAGTCACATAGCTAGTAAATGTCTGTTGTCAGATTTGAACTCAGGAAGATGAGTCTTCCCGACTCCGCACCTAAAGCTCTATCCACTGGACTACTTTGCTGCCCCTGGATAAGTATTACCTTTAGTATGTTTGGGAAAGGAATAATCTGCATGTAGTACAGTATGGAAAAATGGGAAGAAATTTGAATTTGGAGTCAAAGGACATCAGCTTGAATCTGTCACTCCCTCTGTCATCTCAGACAAATCACTTAACCTTTCTAGGGTTATTTCCTCATCAGTAAAATAAAGGAATTGGATCAGATTGCCTGTAAGATCTCTTTTCTCTCCCTGACAATTTTTTAAGGACTTATAGACAGCTACTCTGCCAGTTAGCTCCATGTATTACTGTATATTTTTTCCAATTAAACATCTCAGATTCCCTCATTGGATTTTCATCTAGCTTGGACACAAGGGCTTTGCCCATCTTGGTTTTCCTCTCCTGGTCATTCTTGGATATCTACATCCTTTCTAAAATCTGACCCCCAGAAGTGGACAAAATATTTTAGATGTGATATGACCAGGGTAGAGTTTAGGAGGGCAATTCATGTTAGCCTGACTCTATTAATGCAGTAGGAGACTGCATTAACTTTCTCTTTCATATCACACTGTTTACTTAGACTAAACTTGCAATTCACTAAAACCTATATATATTTTTTGGATGGAGGATCGGATGTTCTGGGAGGACTAGCACCTTTGGTGTGAGGGCTGCTCACCCTTTTTAGGGTTGCCCATTCATCTTTGGTGTCTACCACTCATCAAATTCTTATCTGTGGCCCCAAGAAGTAGTAGCATGTGCTTTGGCCATACCACTGTATGTATGTAAATTTTCTCTTTGGCCACTGTATGTAAAATTGTCTTGGCAGATGGGTTAAACCAGGTTGAGGGTAACCACTGGACCTCAAACTCATCAGTAAGTCAGGGAGATGTCTTACCCCAAACATATAAAGACTTCCCCTGGCTGAATGGGTGGATTAGAACAATTTGTTCCAATGGTCATGAAGGTGACTGAAGTAGGTGATGTTGAGTGCTTAGAGCTTGGTCAGATATTGAAGACACCAAGATCATCCTGTCATTCTGACTTTTGTTTTACCACTGGAATTTAATGACTCTGGAAGAGAGAGTGAGGCTGACAGCTTTGTGCAATTCTGCCTCACTTAAATCCATTTCACAGGCAAGTCAAGACCACCCTGTATGTCATTGGTCCTCTTAAAAAATGAACTTTTTTTTTCAGATGATCCCCTTAATATCCATGTCTCCCACATCTTGTACTTGTGAAGTGGATTTTGTGAATCCAAGTACAAGACTATATTTATCCCTACTGAAATTCTTCTTAATAGAAAAGTGATAATATTCTAATTTGTCAAGATCCTAACTGTCATGTAATAATGTGTTGTAATGTGCTGCTAGCTATCCCTTTAAACTCTGCATGATCTGCGAATTTGGGAAGCAACTCTCTGTATCCTTATCTAAATCATTGATAAAAATATTAAACAGTACATGCACAGCATAGATATCTGGGTCACTGGATTAGATTCCTAAGCAGTCATCAACCCAGTAACTCCCTTTTGGGTCAATCCACTGAAACCATTTTGAATCCATTGAACTATAGCCTCTAAGGTGTGTCACATTGACACTTTTCAGTCTTTTCCACAAAAATATCGTGATGAGGGGCAGCTGGGTGGTTCAGTGAGTGGAGCACCAGCCCTGGAGTCAGGAGGACCTGAGTTCAGGTCTGGTCTCAGACACTTAAAACACACACAAAAATTAGCTGTGTGACCTTGGGCAAGTCACTTAACCGCTCTTGCCCTACCTTCCCCCTTCCAAAAAAAAATAATATCATGAGTAACTTTGTGAAATGCTCTGCTAAAATTGTGGTAAACTCTATTTATATACAGCATTTTCTCAAACTACAGTGCCAGTATAGTTACACTATCAGAAAAGGAAATGGAATTAATTTGGCATGATGTGTTTGCAAAGAAACCAGAAAGTCTCTGTGACCGTGGCTTCCTTTTTTCAGATGTTCATTGATCATTCCTATTAACAACACCTTCTAGAATTTTCTTTGGCATTGAAATCAAGCTCCTTGGCTTATAGTTTGTGGACAATTCTCTTTCCTTTTGGGAGAATCAGCATATTTTCTCTTCTCTGATTCTATGGTCTATTTCCCATTTTCCATAATCTTTCTCTAAATTATTGGTTTAGCAATCACATATTCCAATTCTTTCAGTTAGTAATTTTTATAAAATGTTGTGATGTGTCAGCAGGCACCCTAGCATACCCAGGATGGCTGTTAGCACAGATTCTTAGATCTGCTTTTCTAAAGGAAAGCAACTCAAAATGGGTTAACAATCTTACTTTAACCAATCAAACATATATCATTTACTTAGTTCAGTGGAAAAAGTCAGCACCCTGAACTTCAGAGAGGGCAAACAGAATACAAATAGAAGTTACATGCAGACAAAGAAACAGACCAGAAGACAGGGCTTCCAACCGTCTGACCATTACATCCATACTCAGTTAGTTACCAGAGAGGGAAGCACCAACATCTGGGTTTTCAAAGCCAGGGGGCTCAATGGCTGCCCAGAATCTCATCTGGCCAAATCATGTAACTCTTTCCAAAGTGAGCACCAAAGCAAAAACTCACATCAGGGTATATATAGCCTTCTCCTGGATCAGAGAATGTCACAGCCCTCTTGACCCACTGCTTAGTCACAAAGTAATCAGGTGTGGGCATTCCTGAAAAACAAGCTTCCTGCCACAGGCTCCATGTGACCACATTCAGCTTATTAGGGGGCAGTGTATTTTCAAATCAGGGTAGGGAAGGTCCTCAGAGTCACTTAAGCCTATCAAAGGGCCTAGGGGCAGGGAAGATCTTCAGATTCCCATAACAAGGGAGCAGAAAGAAAGCTGTGTTTGTTGACTCTGTGGAGTCAGAAGACCTGAATTTGAATCCCATCTCATTTAACCAGATATGTGATCATGGGCAAATCACAAACCACCTCAGAACCTTGGGTTTCTTATCTGAAAATTAAGGATCATGAAGCTTGCACAGACTTATTATCAATGCTACAGGATGTCATTTATCTTGACTTAGTGTTTAGAATTTAACAAGGGTGAATTGGTGTTCTTTCTTAACTATTTAGGAAACTACCTTCTTGTTAATTTTGTTCTAGCCTTTTCAATCTAATCTAAAAGTAATGAGGGGGGAGGGGGTAAGAAATCAGAAGCAAATTGACTCTCATGAACAGCTTTGCCTTTTGTTTTGTTTATCATGGTCCTTATATCTTCTTTGAACTTATTAGCCCCATCATGGCTAAAGCCAAATTAAATCAAAATCACGTTTGGTTATCCTTAGCTTTGCCCACCAGCTATTCATACGGGATAGTCATGTTTTTCTATCTGTCCGGTTGTCTGACTTGGTTCTATCTTATATGTCTTTTAAAAATGTAAGCTGGTTAATAATTTCCCTGTGCATCTATCCATGCTTTTCTCTTCAGCCAGCACCTCTTTTTCTTCCTATCAAATTTCTATTTGTCTTCATAATTTTATTTTGGGGGCTTCCTGTCCATCTTGGACTGATTTTCTCTGTTGAATTTTAGCCTATGGGATCTTAAGACCATCAATTGAGATGTAGCAGGAATCTTGGCAGCCATCTAAATCAAACCCATAATTTTAGAGGCCAAGGAAATCAAGGCCCAGAGAGGTTGTGACTTAATATCATATCAGACAGTGTCAGAAGTGGGGTCTGAATTCAGGTCTTTAGATTCCCAAACCAGAGCTCTTCCCATTGCATTATGGCCTCCTACACTGCCCATCCTTTGGGATGTCCTAAAATCTAGGGTGCCTGCCAGACTAGTAAATGCATTAGAGAGACTGAGAACAAAATGCTACACAACACCCTAGGGGATGCTTAGTGCTGATGGGGGCAATTAAGGAAGGTTTCCTGGATGAGGATAGGTTGCAACATGCTTCTTTTGGAATAGGGAAATATATCGGTCACATTCCCTAGCAAATATTAGGCTCCAGGGGACCATATATGCAAAACAGTCTCCTGAAGACATCAGGCCATTAATATGTATTTGTTGAATTAATAGGGATAGGTATTGGACCTGTGATTTCATTGGCATAGAGCTCTCCTGGGTAAGCAAAGTCCCTCTACCAATGTAGGTGAGCACCTTTTCTGTGATTGCTAGTTGTAGAGATTTGTCCAAGAGCATTGAAAGGACATGAAACTTGCCCAGGACCTAGAGGTATTATTAGTTTTTTAAAGTTTACAAAGGACATACAGAATATCTCATTTGATCCACAGGACTGTCCTGCCAAGTTGGAAGTACTATCCCTGTTTTACTGATAAGAAAAAGGAGGTTTAGAGAGGTTGAGTTGACCCAGGTCACACATATTAAGTATCTGAGGCAAGATCTGAACTGAGTCTCACTCTCTCCATGACTAAATGGCACTTATCTCAGTCCACAGCCTTCCACCTTCGTCTCTGAAGTAGTTTTGAAACATAACTGGCATTTTAGAGGGAAGACAGCTTGTAAACGGACAAATTTGGCTTTATTCTGTGGTTCTCCCAGTGGGCAGTTTAATTTTGGTTCAGATTTGAGGTATCCCTTTGCCCCCATTCCCCAGGTCAGCTATGATCCATAGGACCGTGATATAGTCAGTTTCAGGATCACTTCTGAACTTCAGGTAAGTCCAGGGTTGCAAGCAAACTGATATTCCAGACTAGATTTTTCTGTACAATACCAAACTACATCACCCACCCATTGACCCATAAGAATTTATAGGCGGATGGGGAATGTTTTTCAAGGACAAAATTTTGCCCTGCTGACTTCAGATCCAAGTTGAGTCCGCCCCAAACTTGCATGATATCACTATGGTGTTACCTCCACATGTAAAAGTAGATGATATAAGAATGACTGCTTAATTCTTCTGCTACCGAAAGGCTCTTTGAGGACCAAAGGTGATTAATCTCAGGTGTCTCCCTGAGACTCTCTGATTCTTCCATGTACTTACCTGAGCTAAGCCAGACAATGCTGCTCAGTTGTCCGACTCTTGATATATGCAGCCACTAAGTACATTTTAACATTTCTATATATCATACATCTAGTCCTTTACTTATTAAAGCAAAACTGGGTTTAAAACGTGACATTTTGTAAAAATCTAGAAATGACAAGCTCTTGGCCTGAGCTGGAAGGCAACCTATAAAGTGTCAGTCAAAATTTATTTGCCTGGACTCTTACGCATCTAATCAAATGGGTTTTACGCTAAAAAAGGAGGAAGAAAAAGCATCCAAAGGTAGACACTAAGCTTGCTACTGCATTCAGCTGCTACAATATTTAGAATAACTGTGGCAACACAAAAAGTAGAAATTTGGGATACAGGATGAGCTTTGGCATAAGGAAATGACAGAATAGCCAGACTTCAGTTATTCAGAAAGCTGATGCTTTGTACCCAATATAAGGCAGCTAACAATTGCTCAACTTGCCTCAATGGTAATTTCATCCTTTGAAAGTCAATTAGCCAACAATAGGGACTGGTTTATTTGGGGTAGAAATGGTAATAATCCTCTTGAGAATTCCACTTGGCATGTTCCCTGGTAGGCAGTGTGCTAAAGTTTGCAAATATCTTTGTAAATAATACTAGATTCAGAGACTGAGGCTCTGGAACTGTGACATGTTAAATCTATGACTTGGATCATTTACCCTCCGTTGGCTTCAGCAACCTCATCTTTATAATGTGGTGAATGAACTAGCTGGCCTCTGAAGGTCCCTTCCAATTTTAAATCATTGATCCAGTGATGATTCCATAGATGTATATAGCAAATTGTTTGGGGACCCCTGTGTGAGAGGCTTCACGGAAGAAGTGGCATTGGTATTTAAAGGATGGGCAAGAGTCAAACAGGTCAAAAAGAGCCAGCATGAACAAAACCAGGGAAGTGGTAAAGCACATTTGGGAACTGGAAGCAAAATTATTTGAGTGAATAACAGAGCATGTGGAGGAGAGTAATGTGAAATGAGGCTGTCAATGTAAGGCAGTACCAGTCTAGAGGCTCTTGAAAGACAGGAAAAAAAAAATAAAAGCCAAAAACATTTGAACTTTAGCAACAGGGAAGCACTGGAGAGCATTTTTTTTTTGGACACAAGATTTAGATTAGGTATAATGCATCAGAAAATCATCCTGGTCTGTGAAAAATATATATTGGAGAAGGAATAAGTCCAATGGTAGTTATACAACAGTTTCATCTGAAAAACATGTAGGGGTTTTAGTGGATGTAACTAAAGCTCAATGTAACAACAGTAACACAGCAGCCAGAAACGTGAACACATTGAGGCTGCCTACTAGGGAATGGAGTCCTCCTGATTTATGCTCTAGTCAGATATCAGGAATACTGTATTTGTTTCGGGCTGCCATTTTGATAAACTATGTCCAGAAAAAGACACCCACAGTGGCAAAGCGAATAGAAACCATAAGGAATGGTTGGAGAATACAGGGATGGTTAGCTTGGAGAAGACGTAAGAAAAAGGGACAGAGCTTTTAAACAGGGATCTTTCTATTTTCTCACATGGCTTTGGGAAAATCAAACTTAAATCCAAAACTTGCTTCATTTAATACTAATTCATGAATTCTTAATACTTGTACATACTTGTCATGTGACATTGGCTTAACCACAACTTTTTTGGACCTCAGTTCATCTATAAAAGGGTTTAAGGATATGATCACAAAGTTCCCTTTCTGCTCTGTACCCAACACCTATGATGCAATGATCAATATCCCCAGCTGGATTAGTAAAGTGTTTTTTCCCTACATGGTCTAACTCAATGAGGATCATGAAATCCAACCCAAGAAAAATGATCTTTGAGGAAAGATATGTGAAATATAATTGAAACAATTAAAAATACAGGAGCACTTTAAAATTAAAGTGCAAGACCTCCCCCAATTATTGTATGCCTTTAGACAAGTTAACTTTGCCTATCTGGGCCCAACCATCATCGGAAACTAGCACTAACACATTTCCTAATTCACCTTAAAAACAATCTTCATAAGGCTGAAACAACCAATACAAAGGAGAAAAAGGGTGATGAAATTTGAATTATTTACCATCTTTCTTGAGGGTTAAGTAATGTTTGGACTCGATGTTTTTCTACTTATTATCACCCAATATTGGTTTTAAATCATTAAAAGTATTCATCCAAGGGACAAATTCTAATAGTTTTCTTATTTTTTCCACCACCCTTTTAAAATTGCATTTGAAGATAAAAAAAACTTTTAATAGAAAAATCACGTTATTAAGTAACTTAGAACTAGTCATTAAAAACCATATTAAACTCAAAATTTGGAGCCTGTTCTTAAGATCAACTCTTTCCAATAATCTCAAATATTTCTAGTTAGAAGCAGCTCAGAAAAATGTTCTGCCAATTTCTTGTCTTTATAAGCAAGAATCTAATTTATCTCCCTAATTCTCCTTTCTTTCCTAAAGAAATAAACCCTTTCATTCACTTAAGTTCCTTCACTTAAAATTACAGAAAATTAAAATTTTAGGAAACCCCAAAATTTGCTTGTCAATTGCTAGTGGACAGTAGTATGCTTGAGTTTAAGAATTTTATCTGAGTTCACTTTTTTTTGTGTACACAAATCATCACATAATTATTGATTCAAAACACACAAAGGTTTGTTATTAGAAAGTGATCAAGCTGAAGCAGTAATGAATGAGAAGTTTGATTTATTTTCTTGTAATTCCAGTAGCTGTCAGCAAAAACCAAATAAATTACACACAAACTTTACAACAGAACAAAATGCCTTTAGGAAAGTGACTATAAAAACTAATCAAGTAGTAACAGTTCACTTCACATAGTGGTATTCTGACTTTTTAGATGTTAAATAAACACCTACAAAGGGACAAGGGCCCTGTTGGGCCCAAGAAAATGTTTTACACATCTAAAAGTAGTGATGACAAATAAATACTGCTATCATGGTATTTATTCCTTTTGTGTTAACAGTATACAGCTTAGATACTATGTGGAAGAGAGACTAAAGTGCACAAGGCAGAATGAGTAGAATTTATATATGGATTGATAGAATACCCACACGAATGAGATGAAGACAATTAGATAAAGTTTAAGTCAATTTTGAATTAGCTCTTCCTGGACAATAGCTTTAACCTCCAAAGCAATTCCCTTTTCTGTGAATCACCACAGTTCTTATCACTTTCCACAATGAACTGACAAGTCTTCTGAAGTCTCAACTAGGAAGAACTCAATTACCTCCCTCCTGAAGTATTTAAGTAGACAGCATTAAAGATATTTTAATATTTAATATACTTCTGACAAGGTCCAATACCTATTTGAATAGTACCTATATTACTTATATAAACACAATGTTCAGCAGAAGAAGCAAAGACTTGGAAACATAATTGCCAAAAAGGATTTTCCCAACAAAACTGAACATGCCCACATCAACAGAGCAAAATTAGTATGGGCTGTGGGGCCCTAATATGCAAAGTCTCATCAAGGATTTGGAGATTACAACTAGATTCTCTAACACTAGGATATTCAATGCAGAAGCATAGCTATTAATGAACAGACACTAGATTTGTAAAGTCAAAACTATAAAAAAAAAAACAACTTAAATCAATTATACAAAAGTACAATTGAACTAGCAACATCAAAATATGTACCAGAAAACTTTGTTTTGAGCTTAACACTGACTTCTCTATCACAAGTCATACAGAATGAAAATGAGCATGTGTACAGTTTTAGCATTTGCTTTATTAATAGTCAGGTCTCCTGAAAAGTCTAGCAGCAACAGAAAAAGGACCTGAAGGCTCCATAGCACGCTTACTTCAAACAAGGAACAGGCAATGGATTTGTGGATTCATTGTTTAAAAATGTGCCAAACCTCAACAGCCTTGCAAATTACCAGTCAGGAAACTAGCATTTTTTACTCAACTCTTTAAAGTGAGTCCTGTGGAAGGCACACTCTTCAAAACTAAATCTGCAAGCAGGTATATTGAGTGTTCTTTAGGTAATTTCTCAAGTAAATGTGCTAAAAACAAACAACAACAAAAAAAGACTGTCACACCATTTGAAATAGGTTGTGTTTAAATGATATTTGAAATACAACTCTAATTTTGAAGGCATTTATGAACTTGAGATTTCATATATACTATTCTATTGTGAGAAATCTCTCTTCCAAAAAAAAAAAAAAAAAACAAAAACCAACCAAAAACCTAACACTGTCTACACTTAAGAAGTGCACTGCAGTAACTTACTGAAGGGATTACAGGAACATTAATGTCAATAAGTTTACTTCTTGACGGACAGGAAACCTATATTCTATTTCATAAAGAGGCTCATTCTTTGTAAAGGATGAGGGGAGGAGGTGTGGCGGGAGAGGTGGTATCAAAGAGTTGGATCTATATCACATCATTTAAATTCAATTTAGAAGGCCAAGTGCTAAATTAAGTGAGCTACATTTGTTTAGAATTTATTGGGCTATAGTTTAATTTGACTGAAAACAGAAAAGAAAGCTTAGGACAGTCTTAAAAAAATTATTTTCATTATTTGTTTCTTTACTCAAAGGGAATGTAATCTGATAAAGTGGTTTAAAGATTTTGCCCCCATTGTTTATTATTTCATGAGTAACTAATGCCAGAATGGTTTTAACAGTTTTACACAGATCAATTCCCCTAGCATAGTCGAGCACTGTTCCCAACTACTAAGCTTGCTTATTTATCCACAATAAACTTAAGCTGATTTTTTTAAGTCCATCTAAAATGTACAGAAAATAATGAATCCTAAAACACCTAGCACAAAACATTCACATGTTATAATAACATTTTTCGAATCTTTTGTTACTTGTTTATCATGCTTGAATTCTGAGTATACAGTAGAATTTTAGAGCTACAAGGAAACAGAGCAGCTCATTCAACACCTTTAAATTACCCAGCATGCTTATTATGAATAATCTCCCCTCCTTCTATTTCAATCTGCTCATAAAGCCATTTTCTGTCACAGCGGCATTCAGCTCCACACTTGTTAGAACCACAATTGGGACATGCATAGAAGCACCCGAGGCAATCTTCATCAAGGCAGTCACAGAGATCCATCCCACTGAGTATCAGGAGGCCCTGGCTATCATAGACTTTGCTCTTCGGTGGTATCACTTGTCTGTAAAAAGGGAAAAAAAAAGGTCATTTCTAACAATGAATCTAACACGATAAACTTTAATTCCAAGTCCAACCCCCCCATTTCTTTTCCAATTTTTAGCACAAAAACAAAGAAGACAATGTAAAGAAAAGTACGGTGGGGGGCAAGTTTTTCAGTTTATATTAAATGATATATAACCAAAACAATTTCTGATAGTCCATTTGGCTACTTCTAACAACTTGGGTATAGTCATGCTAAAGTGGTTCTCAAAACTTTAGATCAAAGTCATCATATACTCAGCAGTTACAATCTCAAATCATTTAAGAAGCAGACATCTAATGTATGGATGGAACCTATCCCTCCAAAGGCCAATATTTCTATATAAGAACAAAAGATAATAATTCACTCACCCCCCCTCCCCCAAATCAATCTTGCTACTCTGCTACTCTTTTGTGAGTTTGGTAGGTTTAATATTGTAAAGTACAAGAGTGTTTTAAATGACTTCTAGGCAAGGCCAAAAAAGGAATTATTCTAGTCAAGATATAAGAAACAATGCATTAAACAAAACTTGAAAAGGCCACAAAGAGTACAGGTATATGTTTAAGCGTCACTGGACTGAATATTGTATTATTCACTTTGATTCACTTAGTTGGTTTTTACTATTATTTATGTAGCCAAAAAACCTACAAACAAATTTAAAAAAGAACCCTTGATCTTATTCTTATTTTTGAATATAAATGTCACTGTCAGGATATAAATGATATTTTTTATATAATTTATTTGATTATTAAGTCAGAATTTTTAAGAGCTGAAAGATATCTAGAGGGAAGCTAGATGGCACAGTGAATAGAGCACTGGAGTCAAGAGGACCTGAATTCAAATTTGACCTCAGACACTTAACATTTACTAGCCTTGTGACCTTGGGCAAGTCACTTAACTCCAATTGCCCTGCCTTTCCCCTTCCAAAAAGCAAAGATACCTAGAAATCACTCACTGCCCTACCACACTTTCATTTGTAAAACAAGGAAACAGATCCAGGGACATTTCTCCTCCCTCCCCCCTTAAGCAATTTGAAATAGTAATTTAGGAATCTCAGAGATGAAGATGAAACAAAAATAAGTAGTAAAATGTTAGCTTACATTTCTTAATATAAATTGCCTACCTGTCTGAATTGGTTGCCTTAGTCTGCCTTCTTTTCTCTCTCTTACCAGTTTCTGGAGTAAATTCAGTTTGCTTTCCTGGATTTGCAAACTGCAAGGACCGCAAGGCTTTAGCAGTCCTTCCCTAAGGAAAAGTAAAAATTCTCAAGTTAGATCTCTACATCAAAGACACAAATAAATAGTAAATACCTCACTTTTAAAGACTGCCAAGCCCACCCAGAAATGAAACAAAAGTCTGGAAGCCCAATGCACTAAAACTGAAATTTATTCTGCAGAGGAAGCCATCAGGCAATTCAGTGCTTACTGACTCTCAGATCACACAACCCTAACAATCTTGGTTATTCGTTTTATTATTATACCACAGCAAATCAAAAGTAGCACAGGAGGAAGGCATAAGAGGTAGACACACTGGCGGCAGAACTAAAGGTTGATAGCAGTGGAGAAGAGGAAGTCAAAACAAAACAAAAACCAACTCAGCACAGTGAAATAGACATTCACGATGATAGCTGAGTCAAAGATTCAATTTCTTCTGTGAGAAATCAGTGAATTTGTAAAGAGACTAAAAATTCATCCCGAAGTGGCTCAATTAAACAAAAAAAACCCAACACACTTAAAAAAAAAAATCCAGGTGTACATTTTTTAGCTATGTAGTTAATTATATGTGCAGAACACCCTGATGATGTTCCTATGTTAGGAAAGAAGTCTGACAAAAAGCAACATTCAGTTTTCTGAAATGTGACTAGGAACTAACACGTTCAATACTGAGAGAATTGTTTCAGTAAAACAAGGGAAAGGTCACCACCATACAGTGCACCGTTAAAGAAATAGGCTTCACTTAATTAAGTCATCAGGATACTTTTCTAGAAGCACAAATGAAAAAGTGCTTAGGCTTAAGTGCTTCCTAACACATGGCAGCATTACTGGTACTGGGTGGGAAGGGAGAAATATAGCTCATTACCCACTAATATACAATCTGAGCCTGTGTCAAGCAATTTTTAAAAGCCTTCTATTAAAGTTTTTCATAATACTGAACTGTAAAGTTCTTCCAAATAGAAGGTACACATTTTTCAAGGTTAGAACCTTTGAAACAAGACATACCGTATCTCATACCCCACAAAAATCAAAACTTTACACAGAGTCATGTTTTTGGTGACCATAAAGAGGCCTAAAATTAGGAAACAGGGCAACAAGATTCTGTGCTCCTAGACACCCACACAAATCCAAACATGGGTGAGGACAAAAGAGGAAGAGCATAAAAGGAGGAAGGAGAAACATTCATTGCAAGCTACCTGCTGCTCCTTCCTAGACTTTTTTCTAGTGGTAAATATTAAACTGTGTCACTCCTTTTTCTGATGCTACCACTTAAATGGCTGAAAAGACGGAGTGGGAAAATAAGCACCAACTTAAATGATTCTCATCTGTCTAAATTTTGTATGCATAATATTACATTGTTTTAAAGTGCATATGAGCAATGATTAAAAAAAAGGTATGCTTCTATACTACCCAAGCACAACTCTAAATTGCAGACCTAAATAAGTGAAAAATTGGCCCATATACATACGTCTGAATCAGCTTTCCTTTTTTGGCGATCTTCAGATTCAACATCCACACTTCCATTGATTATCTGTGTGCATTTTGGACAAAGCTTCCAACCAGGTACAAGCTGTCTTCCAAACTTGGCACTTAGGAAAGTGGCATCATCTAAGTCAATTGCATGCAAATTTTTCTTTGCAAGCTTTTTGTGTATGTTAAAAGGATCACAACAAGACTTTTGCAAGTCCTCAAATCGATCAATGTAAATTTTTGCATGATGGAAGCAAATTGTATTGTTTCCAGAGAGTGTCATTCCGGTTCTAAGCTGAAGTAAAAGCGCATCATTTGATGACAATTCTTGCAAAGTCTTGAAGCCAGTATGTCGAGTATAGTATGTCTTATGACATTCATTGGTAGCACGAAGCTGAACTCCAACTGAACAGGGATCCATCTTAATTCGTTAGAACAACCTATTTCACCGTTTTAAAAATTCTGCCTAGGTTTTTTTCTGTAGCCTCTAGTAGGTCCTATTGAGGATCACCCTAGAGAAAGCATTAAAGTGAATCAGATTTATGTTACAACTTTTTTTTCTTACCTAGAGGCCTGACACTAAAAAAAGTAAATCAGATTTATATATCCTATAGAATTTTATTTCCCCTTTTAAAACTTTTGTTGCAAATATAATACTGTTTTGTCATTTTTTTTAAGAGAAAAATTTCCTCCATGCTGCACATTTCTGGATTATATTTGCAGGTTTATAAATTTCAGTAACATCTGCAAGATTATGACATCCATATTCAATCCAGCTGTCAAATGCAACAAAGAAAACTTCAGTCTATAACTTAAGACAGTTATATTCAAAGCTCATTTTAAAAATCAACTGTTTGGAACTTGCAATTTTTTCCACAGGAACAATTATGACTTGAATTCCATGTTAGACTAGAGAAATTTATTTAACGGTAGTAACCAGAATCCTGGACACAAGGAAAAGAGGAAAGGCTACAACTGCCCTTTCCTTGGCTACTGGTGAATACTGAAACTGGCTAAATGTGTCCTCAGAATTACCAATTTTCCTAAGATTTTCTGGAGAGAATATTGGGCACCAAAAGTCTACAGCTGCTGCCCCTCCCCGCTCCAAATTCAACTTGCTCAAGTTAGGGGATTTCAAATTGTGTTAATTCCACAGTTATTCTATTTCACACTTATCTACAGGATATTGGCATTTAAGTCAAAGGACTAAGAAGAGGAATTAAGTTCAGGAAAATAAAAAAAACAAATGTTAGTCTAGTGTGGGGGTAAAACCTAGTAAAGGGCTGACAGGGGAGGAGAGAAAGAAGGGCCCCTAAATACACAGGCTAGCCTAGCTGGGGAATTTAACCTTAGGATGAAGTTGTTTCTACTTCTAACAGTTTCTTCCCATCCCATTCACCATTTTTAAACATAAAGTTATAATAGTGCACTGCCTATTTGGACATTTCTAAGTTGGGAATACCCATTTCTGGGGATGAGCATACAAGAGTTATCAAACAAAGATGTGTGTGTGTGTGTCAACTCTGTACATTTAGAGATTCTAGATATACTTCTTTAATTTCTTATTTAAAAAGCTAGATAGCATCTTAACCAAAAAATTCCCATTTTAAAGCATTATACTAAAATAATAATTTGCTTGTCTCATTTAAAAATAGAATTATATACTTATTTGCCTGCCCCTTTTTGTTTTTCTTGTTTGAAATCAGTAGTTATTCAAGGTCTCAGTTTAAATAAAAATCATACTCGTCTAACATATTAATACATATAAATACAATGTTTTCCTTAGATAAGCAGTCCTTGGTTGAGATCTAGCATAATTGGACACAAAAACAACATGAAACTGCACATGAGAATTGTCTACAATCACACCACATATGACTGACTTCTCTGGGGGCCTGGATCCTCATCTGTTAAATAAGATTGGGTCAGATGACCTCTGAGATCTTTTTCCAGCTCTAAAGCTTTGATTCCATCTTATGTGTCTTCTGAAGGAAGTAAAAGGTCCTGGTACACAGTAAATGCTTAATAAATGCTCAATGACTTAGTGGGGGCAATCAGGTTGGCTTTCCTCAAATGAGTCATTTAGATCCTGAATGGGAAAGACCCTCAGATATGTCACCTCCCTCTTCTAACCTTTCTACCTGAAGCTTGAATCCTCTCCAGCACTCCTGACAAGTAACCACCAAGTCTGCCAAGGACAGTGAACTCTACCAAGGCAGCTCATTCTACTTTGGGATAGCTCTGATAGCTGGGAGTCTTTTGATATTCTTTAAAGATTAATGGAAGTGGCTGACTAGGGCAAGGCTTATTGGCATCCCATTTTTTAAAAACAGTAAACTTAGAGCTGGGGAGTTATCCCAGAAGATAATGGTCCAAGGGTAAGTCACAATGTTTTACCAGCCCAAGTCTGGCAAGGCATGGACTTTACTTATTTCAACCAATCTTTTCCCCATTTCCAGAATAGGAAAATTGAAGTAGCCTCTTATCGTTTTCAAGTTTGTATACAGGTATGTGTACACACTTATGGACTCACACATACCCTTTACCCTCAAGTAAGGCCAGATTCTTTGTCTCAGAACACAACAAGGTGATATAAAAACAAATATAGTTTTAAAGTTACTAAAGATTTACTTCAGTGTCTGACCTTTAGGCTAATTTCACAAAGAAAATTAAAATTCAAAACTGTTGTCAGATTCAAAACTGTTTGTGGGCCAGATTTTCTCACATGAGTAGAGCCCCTTTCAATAGCAATGAGCTTTTTTCCTGCAGACAATTTCCTTAGAACTAGAGATTAATGAGCCAAGGAGTGAGTTTGTCAAAGTAGGAAGCATGCTCATCAAGAGTGGGTAAATCCTCCATTGATGCAGATCCCATCCAGGCCTTCTCATCCTGTGCAATTCTTGTCCAAACATCCTCCAGGGAGGAGTTACCCAACATTTTATGGAGGTTTTCCTCCAGGAATTTAATATCCTGTGAATACCAGAGCAATGCTCAGGCTGTCCATTTGTTATCCCTTGACCAGTTCAACTCCTTTCCTGGTCATGTCATGCTTTTTACATGATTTCTTGCATACAAGCCATCAGTGATAATATGCTGCAGTCTATTTAGCCCCATCATGAATCTTTCCACAGGTCACCTGCAATTTGATTCTTCTGAGGGTACAGTATTCCATGATTTGCAGGCATATATATAGTATCACTGGGAGAATATTGGTGTTAATAAATGGGCGTTTGCAGCAAAGAGCAGCTTGGGATCTCTGAAAACACCGCGAAAATTTCACAAACGTAATCCAGCCTGCAGTTTTCTTCCTTCTATTTAACGGAGCCCAGTTCAGTACGCCAATGGACTGCCCACCCAAACTACATTTCTCCAACTGGGCAATAAGCCCTGTCTTCCCCAAAACATTCACAGTTGAAGCTGGTAGAGCAACAAGTAGATGTGAATGGATTTCCCAATGCTTTTTTTTTTTTTTACAGCACATCTATTTTTATCAACAATGAACCATCATTTGTACTCAGTACTCAATGTACTAGATAAGGAAATAAAAACACTTAAAAAATTGGGATGAAAAGATGAACTTTACCAAATACACATGGAAGAAATTCATTTGTAGAGGTGACAATTTTATGATAGTAGTGGCTGGCTGTCCAAGAGGAAAATGGGTCTCTGCTATAGCTATATGGCTTAACCCACTTTGTTAACCTGAACTCAATCATACAACAAAGTTGCCACCAGAAAAGTTAGGACTTTCATGTAGAATCTGAAACTGAATTATATGTAAAGGTCCTATAAACATCAAGTGACTTTAGCGGTAGATGACAACCAAGAGATTGACAGAGAAGCCACTTCTGTAAAAGCAACTATTTGAAAAGTGTTTTGTGAGCATGAACACATGGTACCAGGAACTTTATTTGCCTTGAAGGCAGAGCCTGATAAACAGTGAAAACAAAACTAGTTTGGGCCTTAACAGAGGGGACAAATATGTGCCTGAAGATTTTTCAACTCTAGAGGAATTCTGATATAGTATGCTGGGAAGATGAAATCAGTAGAGGTCACAGACATTTCTAAATATGGGGGTGGGGGGGGAAATCACTTCAATAATCCAGTGCCACCATTGGATTCCAGTGTAATATGTTCTGGAGTAGGCATTTTTTGGATCTTCGGTGAAAAAAAATAAAAGCCAGTTCTCATGAACTGGGTCCTCACCTCTTAATACCTGGCCACACACTAAAGATGGAGAAGCCTTCAATTATTTCAACCTTTTAGGTTACTTCTCTCTGTGGTTAGCTAACCACCTGTGATCCTGATTCAATTTTGCTTAGTTTCAAAGGGGATAAAACACTATAGCTGAAGCAACCAAAAATGTGCGTGTATATAAAAAATTTTTCTTTCAAATCTAAATTTGCTAGCCTTTTGCTGATTGACCACCTTCCTCCCCTATTTTCCTATAAAAGGTATTAAAATCTACAGATTTAAAGGCCACAACAACCTCTTCACCTGCATTGCACACACGGGAAGAAAATGTGCAGAAGTAGATACTTATTTTAGAAAATGGAAGATGAAAAGATCGATTTTTAGCATCTGCTTAAAAGCACTACTATAAAAGATCAGGGCTATATTTTCATGTTACCACGCAGAACCTTTTTTTTCCTTTAGGAAATTTAATGATTTGGTGTTTCTCCCTGCAAATAAAGGTTAAGAAAAGGCTTTAAAAATGTTTAAAGGCACTCCAACGTTGAACATCAAAGTATCACAAAGGGAGGACTTCAAAAGGAAAGGATGACGGACCTGTTATTACCAAAAAGGGCAACAAAGAAGGCAACAACAATTACTCATACCTACTCATTTCTTGCAAAATTTTAAGAGAACCATTTCTGTAACATTTTCCAGAGGGTCTTCTTGAAGAAAAAGTCAACTCTTTGCAGGTAGTTTTAAAAAAAAAATTATGCCATAAACCACACACCTTCAGTCACAACTGACAAAGATGTGGAGAAATAGGATTTTCTGTTGTTGGTATATACTGATTAACAAAACAATAAAACATGTCACATATGATTAGGTATTAACACAGTTCCCCAAATCAGGAATGTAAAGCTCACATGACTCCTTGATAGCAATAACCACATATAACTTTAATACTTCTCTGATTACTGACATCAGGCAAGGTATAAAAAAAGAGGAAAATGCTCACCAAAATGTCCTCCACTGTCTTAAAGGATGTGATACCAAAATCAACTAGGATTCTTCTTTATAATGTTGAACAAAGAGTGCTAGGAGCTGGGAAGAACTGTGAGCTCTTTGAGGGCAGGAACTCTTGCCTTTGTGCTCCCTGCATTAGTTCATCCCCTGGCCTACAGCAGGTGCTCAATCAATGTTTACTGACTGCACACTATTTCTCTTTGGCTCCACTACAGACACACTCCCCATCCAGCCAAGATTCTATAAAAGGGTGAGGTTTTGCAGAATTCCAATCTAAAGATACACCTAATTCTTGAGCCTCAGAAAACTACAGTATGCTCAAAGAGATATATATTTACTCAAAAGGGCATAATGATCCACACAGAGGAAAAAAAGTGCATGATTACTGCATATTAACAGTTATAATACTGGTGAGAGGTCAAGTCTAATAGTCAAAAGATAAACTCTAGCCTCTTTTTTGGGGGGGTGGTGATGAGGAGGTGAAGGATCCCTAGAATGCTTATGTGTGTGTGTAACCATCCTCTAATACCATCTACTCATTTGTGGAACCCATTTCTGCCCTTTAAAAGTTAAGCCTAACCCTCTGCTTAGGAGTGCTAACAACACCCGAAGGCAGTTATCACCGTTCCCTATTTCCACACCCTTTGTTTTTAAAGTTAAACTGCTTCCCTCCCGAGACCCTTTTCTCCTCACCTTTCCTCCCGCCTCATTCCTCTTGAACCGACTCCCAAAGCCCTGTTTTCCAAGCTCATCCCTCCTGTTCAGGCTGCACTTTGCTCAGTCTTGTTGGAGTTTGACTGAGGCCCTGGCTTTCTGTTTCTGAATCCCTAAACCCTGGGTCGCTCCGATCACGATTTCTCCTTCACTCCTCTCAGTCCAATGAAATAACGAATTACCGACCAACTTATTACAAATCCAGGCCATCAAAATGGGCCCTCACCAACAGACAACTGCACCTCAATCAGCGGCCGCCGACTCCACCCCTACCCCCAAACCCCACCTCCCAGGTAACTGGGATTAGAGCACTAGGGCCCAACCCCCATCTCCTACTCCCAGTTCGGACCACACCCAGACCCCAAATCCTCACTCACCACCCCCACCTCTGGCGTGTTCTGCACTTAACCACCTCCCTGCTCCTCGGGAGCTCGAGCAAACATGTGCTCGTTATCATCTTTACTCTTTTCTAAGATTCGAAGAAATTGGATTTTCTCTCGCTAGTAAACGCATCACATACGGTCGGCTTCGTCGCTTTAACCCTACAAACTCGCTCTAGTCTCTCCCCCTTTATCGCTGTCCTCATTCACTGTGCAAGGACTAGGAAAAAGGCCCAATCTACGCCAATCCTTCATGACTACTCATCCTTAGTGATCGGACGCCAGGTGGTCCTCGAATTGCTTTAGGGTTACCAACCCATTTAAAAAAGGGGGCGGGGGAGGTTAAGCCGCCGCGGACCCCGCCCCCTCCCCGCAATGCGGCTCTCTGCAGCATTACCTCATTGCACCAAACCCCGGCCACGCCCCCGAGGCCGCCATTTTGCTGCCTTCCACCATTTTGCCAATTCCCCATCAACGTAAACGTTTGAATCTTGGAACAGGTCTTCAAAATAAAAGCATTTCGAGGGTTCGCGACCACTGCTGGCACTGTGGGGCCGTAAGGTCGGGGTTATTTTGGGGGGACGTTACACAACCCGCTCGGGGAACCCCCCCGTTCCCCAAGTGCGCCACGGCTCCTCCCCCCCTTCCGAGTTCTTTGTGCGCCATCTTCTCCAGGCTAGTGCGCGAGCCCTGAGCCCTCTGCCCCCCTCCCCCAAACCGCCAAGGACAGTGCCACTAACGGCACAAGGCAGCGGGAGTCACCGTTCAGAGCCCAACGGGTCTGGAGGTGCGGGGAGGGGGGGGGGCAGAGGCCATCTTGGCCAGCCTTTCCCGTTACAGGTGGGACAACTGTGGCACGGAGCTGTTAAAGCGCAGCCCGCCCCCCCCCCAAGTGCCACCGTGCTGCACCCCAAAACCTGAGAGGGCTCCACCGAAGTGGCCGAGGGCGTGTCGGGAAGCAGACGGGAACCTGAGGCCCCCACGACTGAGTCAAGAGGCTCCTCCGCATTGCGGCAGGGTGGGGGAGGGGCGCAGACAAGCCCAAGGCCACCCAAGGAGCGAGGAAAGCTGGGGAACCGGGACGCGAGCCCCGGACCGCAGGCTTCTCAATCTTCCCCTCCCCCCCATGCCCAGCAGCCCCAGCCCGCGGCAACCGAACGGCCGCCTGGCGGCTCCCGAGCTTCCCAGGCCCTAGATGCGGTCTCGTAATCGGGCCCCGAAGCCCTCACCGCTCTTCTGCCTCGGCCTCCATCCAGTACCTTGCCCGGCGCCCGTCCAGGCTCCTGCCGCGCCGTCCCCCGCACCTCAGCCCCCGGGCCCGTTGCAGCCATGAAATAACTGCTCCTGCACGTAGCAACTAGCAACTCGACCAGCTCGCACCGCCCACCACCACAGAGAGGACGCGGCGAGCTGGCTAGAGCGGCTCTTCTAGAGGGACGCTGCCGCCGTCACCAGCGAGAGGCTCGAGGGGCGGAGCGAGGCGTGCCTAGAGCGACCGCCCGCGCGGCCGCCATCTTGGGAAGGGCGGGAGGGCCTAGGAGGCCCACGGGCCAGGCGCGTAGTGCAGGCCCTGACTTGTGGCCCTTGCGGCCAGAGGCCGGAGAAACTGGACAGGCTTGGGCTGAGCAAGACGTGAGCTCAACGGGAGAGTTGGGTCAGGCGCCCCGCTGGTAAATTTGCTCTGCCCCTTTGTAATCTGAGGCCCAGGGATCATCCTGCAGTCGGGATGGTCGTTCGTTCATTCGTTCATTCATTCATTCATTCATTCATTCACAGGTTCACTCACTCTTGCATTCCCTCCCTCCTTTCGTTCATTCCTTACCACCTTTTTTCTTTCCTTCTCTCCTCCCTCCTTCTCTTCCTCTCTTCTTCCCTCCCTCCTTCTTCCTTTCCTCCTTCCTTTCCTCCCTTCTTCCTTTTCTTTTTTCCTCCCCCCTCTTCCTCTTTTCCTCCCTTCTTTCCTCCCTCCCTCCCTCTCTTCCTTCCTCTTTCCCTTCCTCTCTTGGGTGTACATCCATTTCCTGAATTCTGATAGGTTCCCAGGCTTCGTTAAAAGGCCAAATCATTAGTTGGCTGTTAATGTAGAGAGCCTCACTTTGCTCTTGAACAAAAGCCACATCAGTAAAGCAATGAAAACCTAGGCCTTCAGTTCTCCTCTTCTCCGAGGAACTGGTTATTGGGCAGATAGATAGCAGAGGGGAGAGAAGGTGTTGGACATCCCTTTACTCTTCTGAGTTCATGGATGCCCAGCAAATACCCATAAAAATAATTGATGACAATGTTATGACCCAGAAGAATTTTATCGAGTTGTAACAGAGTGACCACAGAGTCCAATCAAAAGTTTAAGGAGCTTTCATTATAATTAATTTAGCAGCTGGTGGCTGTCCCATATTCCAATTAAAGGAACAGCAACCTGATCCAGAAATACAGGGTCTTTTATACCATTTTGGGTTTCTAACAACATAATCAATATCCAAGTTGGTATCCAAGTGTAATCTGTAACTACAACTAAATTGGTATCCAGAAACAATCTGTAACCCAAACTAACTGGTATCCAGGTATAAGCAGTTACTCTTCTATAATTAATTGATTACTATAACTAGTTGACATCCAGGTATGGGGATCTATTCTTTATCTTCAGGGAACCATGAAGTAAGGACCAGGAGAATGTAATAACCTCAGTATTGATTAATAAAGAGTTAGGTACAGAAGCCAGGAGAGTGAATACGGGGTTGGGCATGGGGGGAGGGGGTGCAGGCTTTGTCACATAGTGGCTTCCAGTGATTGATTTCACTCTGAGTTTACCGAATTCTGCTTTGGATACGGTTTCAGTTTGGATACTCTGAAATCATTTCTTATTTCACAAAGTATTACTTAACTGTTTCCTGGCTAATCTCTTGAGTTCATAGCTTAACTAGTTCCTGGCCACTTCAACAACACTGTCGAATAAGTAGTATGAACAATGATTGTTCTAGGACATCATAGAAGGAAGAGATTAACCACAGACTGTGTTCCCAATTAAAGGAAGGTATTCCATAGATGTGGGACTTGTTAAATCCTGAAGAAAGTGAAAGTGTAGAGGAGAGGGAAGGACTTTATTTTTAAACCCTTTAAAAGACCTTTATGTTAGGCAAATACATGATCTATTGGGACATGAAGAGTAGTTGGTACAATACTGTTTATGTGTGATGAATTGTTCAAAATCCCTTTGTAATTTTATGTATTTTATGCATTAAAGATATTTTAAGGAACCCATGGATTTCACTAGACATATAATATTAGTTATAGCTAAACATGAATATTTTATTTGGAAACAATAGTCAGATTTGAATTCAGGTCCTCCTGACTCCAGAGCCAGCGCTCTATCCACTGAGCAACCTAGCTGCCCATGAATTTATTTTTAAAAGATTTGAGGACACTTTTATGTTGCTTGCTCTGGTCTGAATTGCTGGTTATGGCTCTGCTGGTTATAGGTTCAGTTAGCCAACAAGTATTTATTAAGCACCAACTCTGTGTTAGGCACTGTACTAAGGAGGATACAAAGAAAGACAAAAGACATTTCCTGCCCTTGAGGACCTTACAGTCTAATCGGCAAGAAAACAAACAGATGTGTGCAGGCAGCACACACACATGTGTTTGTGTATACATACATACATACACATGCAGGTATGATAATTGGGTTAATAACTTACGGAGGGAAGGCACTAGAATTAAGAGCAATTGAGAAAGGCTTGTTGCAAAAGGTGGAATTTTAACTGGGATTTGAAGGAAGCCAGCAAAGTCAGAAGACAGAGGGAAGGAGGGAGAGAATTCAAGGTATGGAAGACAGCCAGAGAAAATGCCCAACAGAAGATTTTATGTTTCATCCTGGTGGTGATAGGGAGCCACTGGAGTGTATTAAACAGGGAGGGCAGCATTTTCAGACCTGCACTTTAGAAAGGTTGGTTTGGAGGGCTGAAAGTGGGATAAACTTGAGGCAGAGAAGCCAACCAAAGGTTGATGTAGGGTGCTGAGGGCCTTTACCAGGATGATGGTAGTGTCAGAGGAGAAAAGGAGCATATACAAAAGAAGTTAAAGTTGAACAGACTTGACAACAGATTGGAGATGGGAGGGGAGAGAGAGACAGAGGGAGAGAGAGAGAAAGAGAGAGAGAGAGACAGAGAGAGACAGACAGACAGGGAGAGGGAGACAGAGACAGTGAGAGAAAGAGAGAGACAGAGAGAGAGAAAGAGAAAGAGGGAGAGAGAGAGAAAGAGAGAGAGAGAGAGAGAGAAAGAGAAAGAGAGAGATAACACCCAAGTTGTAAGATTGTATGAGTTGTGAGCTTGCATGGCTGGAAGATGGTGGTACCCTCTACAGCAGAGGGGTTGTGCCATCTCGGGGACTGAATCAGATTAAAATGTAGTTCTTATTTGATTTTAATGTGTTGATGTATTAATAAAAAAATACATAAATGTGTAGTTTTTCTAAGTCTATTCAGCCTGCAAGGATTCTTATGTATTGTTTAGGGGCCTCCATTTCTATTTTTGAGTTTGACACCATTGCTTACAATAAGGGGAGTTTGGAAGGGAGGAGGAGTTGGGATTGAGTTCAGTTTTGGACCTTTTGTTTAAGATATCTACAGGAGTCTACTTCAGGATGTCCAAGGGGCAGTTGGAGATGTGTCTGGAGGTCAGCAGAGAGGTTAGGCATGGATAAGTAGATCTGAGAGTAGTTCACAAAGAAATGATCATTGAATCCACAGGAGCTGATGAGATCACCAAGTGAAGTAGTAAGTAAAGAGAAGAGGGCCCAGGACAAAGTCCCTGGGACACATTGTAATGTTAATGGTAATCTGAAGATCTTCCCTGCCCCTAGGCCCTTTGATAGGCTTAAGTAACATTTCCTAACTTGAAAACATACTTTTCCCCTTAACAGGCTGAATGTGGTCACATGGAGCCTGTGGTGGGAGGCTTGTTTCTCACAAACTCCCACACATTGTTACTTTGTGATTGGGCAGTGGATCGAGAGACTTGTGACAATCTTTGACCCAGGAGAAGGCTATATATATCCTGATGTGAGTTTTTGCTTTGGGGCTCACTTTGGAAGAGTTGTATGATTTGGCCAGATGAGACTCTGGGCAGCTGTTGAACCCCCTGGCTTTGAAAACCCAGGTGATGGTGCCTACCTCGCTGGTAACTAACTAGGTATGGATGTAATGATCAGACAGCTGGAAGCCCTGTCTGCTGGTCTGTTTCTCTATCTGTATTATTTTGCCTGTTTGTATTCTCTGAAGTTCAGGATGCTGACTTTCCCCCCTGAACTAGGTAAATGATATATGTTTGATTAAAGTAGGATTGTTAATCCATTTTTGAGTTGCTTTCCCTTAGAAAAGCAGATCTAAGAAACTGTGCTAGCAGCCATCCTGGGTATGCTAGGGTGCTTGCTTCTATTCCATAAGGTTAATGGATGTAGCCTAGAGAAAGATCCAGTGAAGGAGGCTGAGAAGGGATTGTCTGGTCAGGAGGAGGACAGTGAGGATGGAGTGGTGACAGAGAAACCTAGATGGGAGAGAGGAGGATCCAGGACATAAGGGTAGCTGTCCAAGGTCCTGAGAGCTCCTGAGAGATGGAAAAAAAAAGCCTTAGTTTCTTTGTCTGTAAAATGAAGTTACCTCTGAGAGCTACTTCACAGGATGGTGGTGAAGCTAAAATGAGATAAACCACTTTGCAAATTTTAAAGGGCTGTAACAATGTCCATTATGACTTTACGATTTTATGAATTTATTACGATTTTATGAATCTATGATTTTGTTACTACTTAGGTTAAAAGCTTAAACAACAGAGCAGAAACCTTAGAGAAACAACAAAAAACATAACCAACCCAATCAACTCAGTTTTCTGTCATATACTCATAGAAAGGTGAGATTCCATCTTTTCAGCTCTGGTGTTTTTGCCTTTCCTTCTATCACAATATGGCATCTCTGTCATTTTCCATGGTTTTTCTCTGCTCATCCTTGCTCCCTCCCTCCCATTATGATAGTCTAGGCATTGCAATGGGGTTGGTGCAATGAAATAGAAGGTCCCCCCAAGTACAGTCACTTTTAGGGGATATTGCTTGTCAGGGCTACGGGGTGCAGTGTTGCTTAAGAACCAGCAGAGGGAGAACAGAGCATGGTTTTTTGTTAAGTCTTATTCATGTTCTGTTCACTCCTTTTTTCATGAGATAGTTTTGTCGTTGTTCAGTCATGTCTGACTCTTTGTGATCCCATTTAGGGTTTTCTTGGCAATGATGCTGGAGGGGTTTGCCATTTCCTTCTCCAGCTCATTTTACAGATGAGGAAACCGAGGCAAACAGGGTGAAGTGACTTGCCCAGGATCACATAACTAGGAAGTTTTTGAGGTCAGATTTGAACTCAAGGGGATGAGTCTTCTGATTCCAGGCGATTAACCACCGAGCCATGAAGCTGCCCTTCAGTATACATTTACAAAGTGCCTTTTATGACCTGGGAACTATGCTGTGTGCTGAGGATCCAAATACAAAAGTGAGACTTGCCCTACCCTTGGGGATCTTGAATTCTACTAATGCTATTTAATATGCAAGGAGTCTTTTCTATTTATCTGTAGTGTCAGAGCTATTCACTCAACTGGATTCAATTAATCATTTACTAAGTAACAATCATATTTGTGGCAGTAGCAGGACTGGGGATAATTACTCTCTACTGGTACAGATGAAATCATTTCTGCCTCCTCATTTTATACTACTTTTATCCATTTAAAAACAATCATGACAATGATTACAACAATTCCATAGAATATTCATATGGTATAGACAGAGCGCTGGCCTTGGAATCAGGAAGACTTGGGTTCTAAACCTCCTTCAGACAATTAATAGCTGAGTGAACTTGGTTTGAGTGATCTTGGTGGGTTGAGTGATCTTGATCACTTAACTTCTCAGCCTTCAGTTTCCTCATCTGTAATACGAAGGGATTAGACTCAATGCCTTCTAAGATCTTTTCCAGACCTAAGTCTATGATTCTAAGGCCTTCCTAATATACTAGTAGCTGTGCTCTGCATCTTTTTGTGGATGGCAATGAAAAAGTTGGAGCTGTTATGAGTCATACATGGTTAGCCACCTTCTTTTTCTGGTCATCCAGATGTTCTTCTTAGAGGGCTTAAATTCTCGCTCCATCAATTAATCAGCAAACATTTATTAAGCATCTACCATGTGCTAGGCATTGTGCTAATTGCTGGAACATGAAACTAAAAATCAGACAGTCCCATCCTGCCCTCACTGAGTTTACATTCTATATCCTCGGCTTTCCCTGATTCTCTCCCTTTTCACTGCTCCCAACCACATCACTGTGGAGTTTCTTGTGCGTATCTATGATCTCTCTCTCTAGTAGAATAAGTCAGAGATTAGTCTTATTTTTGCATTTGTCTTTTCAGACTCTATCTAGTACATTACCTGGATCACAGTAGGTGCTTAATAAATACTTGTTGATGGATTGACATTATTGGTGCTTTCTTTTATGTCACTTTTTGCAAATTGGTAGCATAAAAAAAAAAGACAGCTATCTTCTGAGAGTTCATTGGCTACTAAAAGATAAGACATGCCTGGGAATAGCTGTAGAGAAGCATTAGGCAGGAAAGGTGAATGAAACATTTAAGTCAAAGATTGGGAAGAAGATCATATATACACAAAATATAATTTATTATGGAATGGGATGGGGGGAAGTAAAGACCAGAAGACAAATTAGAAATCTGCTACAATGGTTTATTGAAAGATGATAAGAGTTTGAATCAGGGTGATTGGGGATGGATTAGAAAAGGAAGGGAGGAAATGGGCATTTGTTAAGTGTCTGCTATATGCCAGGCACCAAGATAGGTGCTTTACAGATATCTAATTTGATCAGGACTTATATGAAAGTATTTGGAAGTAGAATCAACAGCATTTGATTTCAGTTTCAGTCATCTCACAGGATAGAAATAGGAGCAACCAGTTGAAGTACCAAAAGGATAAATTTAGGTTTGATGTTAGGAAATAATTCTTAATGATCTGAAATACCTACAAGTTAAATGGTCTCTGCCTCATCATAGGTTGGGAGTGGGGGGTGGATCTTAAAACAATGGCCAAATGGCCTCTTGTTGCTTATGTTGTATTGGGGATTATTTGGGGGCATGGGTTGTTCTAGGTGACTACTGAAGCCCCTTCCAAGTCTTAAGTTCTGTGATTCTCTATCTAGGGAGAAGATTGTTTATGGAGGAGAAGGATTTAAAACTAAAAAGAAGGAATTGTGCTGAAGAAGATGTGGAAGTGTGAAGACAACAGGGACATTTGTGACAGTGGCAGGTATTCAAGTAAAAGGATCATAGTCCCAACCTTCCACCTCTAGTCTTGTTGTGACCCTCACTAAGCCTCATAAATGCTTTAAGACCATTGTCATAATCCATTTA
>CM053601.1:166100872-166116815 GCA_028646575.1 Pseudocheirus occidentalis
ACATCATCAGCAGCAGCAGCAGCAGCATCATCATCATCATCACCATCAACATCATCATCACCGTTCCCATTTTGCAGATAAAGAAAATTAGGCAGATGAAAATAAAGTTAAATAACTTGTCAATTTGCTTGTTCGGTAGATGGAATGCTGGGCCTGAAGTAAGAAAGGTGTTGTTGGGGACGGCTAGGTGGCACAGTGCATAGAGCATTGGCCTTGGAGTCAGGAGTACCTGAGTTCAAATCTGGCCTCAGACACTTAACACAAAAAACTAGCCGTGTGACCTTGGGCAAGTCACTTAACCCCAACTGCCCTCCAAAAAAAAAAAAAGGTGTTGTTGAGTTGTTCCAGTTGTGTCTGACTTTTCCTGACCTCATTTGAGATTTTCTTGGCAAAGATATTGGAATGATTTGCCACTTCCTTTTCCAACTCATTTTACAGATGAGGAAAGTAAGGCAAATAAGGTTATGGGACTTCCTTAGGGTCACAGAGTAAGTATCTGAGGACAGATTTGACTTCAGGAAGATGAATCTTCCTGACCCCAGGCCTGGTGCTATGTGAACTATGGAACCACTTAGCTGCCCTTACCTCATTTTTACAGGTGAAGAAACTAAGGCAAACAAAGTTAAGGGACTTGCCCAGGGTCACACAGCTAGTAAGTGTCTGAGGCTGGATTTGAACTCAGACATACCTGATTCCAGATCGGCGCTCTATTCAGTGCATCACTAGCTGCCCAAAGAGTAAGGAAGACTTGAGTTCAAATACAGGCTCAGACATTTTCTAAAACTGTGTAACCCTCTATCTACCTCAGTTCTCTAATGTATAAAATGGGTACCATGATATCACCTACCTGACAGGGGTACTCTGAGAGTCAAATGAGATAATAAATTGTAAAGTGATTATCACAGTACCTGATACATAATAAGGGCTATGTAAAGGTTAGCTGTTATGAGTCTAATTACTAACCAGCATCATACTGCTAGTAAGAGCTGAGTTCAAATCTAACCATTTGGACCCAGATCAGCCTGACTCCAGGCCCAGTGCTCCATCTATTGCATCAGTTAAGCCACAAAGCGAAGAATCTATTTTCTCATCTATGAAATGAAGGGGATGGAGGAGAGGATATGTGAAATCAGATCCAGCTCAACACCTAGGATATCATAATCTAGGAAAGGGAAGAATCAGGGGGAACCCATGTGTGAAAAAACAAAACAAAACATTGTAACCTTCCCAAACCAAGAAAGACTATGGCAAAAAACCTGAGGAATGGCTGGATGAAACTGGGGGAGATGAATATAACGGGTTTATGTTGTGCCTTAGTCAACGGTAAATGCTAGAAATCTAGAGAAGCATGGGAAGAGCTACATGAAATGATCTATCACAGCAGTTCTCAACCTTCCTAATGCCATGGCCCTTTAATACTTGTATATGGCGGATCTGCATGTGGGCAGACCGCCTGGAGACAGATACAGGAGTGGTGCCTTGGCTCCTAAGACCATTGGAAATATGTGTTTTCCAATGGTCTTAAGCTACCCGTGACCTATGTGAAAGGGTTGTTTGACCCCCAAAGAGGTTGTGACCCACAGGTTGAGAACAGCTGACCTATCACAAAGAAAGCAGAACCTAAAGCACATTTTTTAAAGCCTACAACAATGGAAATAAAGGTATCACCAACTAACAGTAAAGTTCAGGTTAAATACAATGGACCCTGTTGGTTCTAAATGATTTAATCTGTGCATTCTTCCTTTTTGTTGACAAATGATATAGAGCTATCCCTTCCATATCACAGGTGTTAGGTAATGCAGCACCCTAACAATTTGGAAAATCTATGTGAAAATTTTTGGCCCTCCCTTCATACTAGAGAAGTCTGATTTCTTTTTCTTCTGGGGGGTATTTACAGTACCTGATAATGGTATCTGACTTAAGTATTGGATCATAGGTTCTGTGTCATCTGTTGGCCTTCACATGCAAAACTCTCCCAAATTCCCACTTAATTTCTTATGTTAACCTGCAATGTAGTAAAACCATGATGGGGAAAGTTGCAACGTGGAAGGGATAACTGGAAAATCATTTTAAAAAAATGTAAAGTAAGTCACTGTTAGCACGTGCCTTCTGTTGGGGAGTTTTGCTTAAATACCTTTCCCCAAATGGCTCCTCAGGTCTGGGATTTACTCCCTCCTCACCTCTGCCTTGTTCAGACTCACTTCCTGTAGATAAGACCTTTGCCAAAGCCCCTTCTGTTCTCTCCCTCTTGACATTCTGTGTTGATGTTTAGATAGAGATCTGTATTGATTTCCTGCCTCTGACACCTACTGGTTTTGTGACTCTAGGCCAGCCATTAGCCTCTCAGGGCTCTAGGCAGCTAAGACTACAGGTTTTGGAACAGGTGCTGACCTGGATTGAGGGAGGGAGTTTCCTCACCTGGGATTTCCCTACACCAACTAAATCATGGGTGTAGCTGCTCTCCTTATATTTAGTTGCATGTATGTGGCGTCCCTTCTCCCCTGCCTGCAGTAGAAGTAAGCAGAATTTTTCTTTTTTTGTCTCTTTATCCCTAGCATCTAGTGTTCTGCGCGGAACATAGGGAGTAAGTATTTAATAAATGCTTACTGAAAAGCATTTTGTTTAATTGAATTAAAAGGTTTTTATTTTTTGTATGGAAAGGTAGTGAGGGAGGGGCAGAAGGTGGCTGTTGGTTACCAACTGATTTGTTAAAACAAAATGTATCCAAATGAACATCCAGGGCGGCCTTGAAGGGAAAAAAAAGAGGGGAAGGGATGTCACAAAAGGCCAACCTGAAGTCTAAGGGGTATGAGTGGAAGGGGGGATGTCGTTGCCAGGCAGCCGATATCGCCTAGGCAATAGTGGAGACGTGTGCGTGCCGAGTGTCTGTGATGTCAGATGTCAGGGTTAACCACACAGGGAGGAGAGGGGGTGGTTAATGCAGCCTGGGAACACAGCTTCAGGATTTCCTCATCCCCAGGCAGCCCTCCTTCCACCACTAGAATCGTTTAACAGTCACTCACTGCCTGATTTGACCATAGTCCAGCCAGAGATGACTACAGAAAAGCATCTCTCTCTTTCCTCCAGTTTAAACGTCTCTCTCTCATGAATGAGACGCCAATGCCAAGCTTCGGTGAGCCAGTGAAGTCTTTGAACAGTCTAAGCTTACAAAGGATCACTAAGCACTACTGCCTTTCTAAAGGTTTGTTCCTTTAGTCCGGTGGTTCTCAACCTTCCTAATGCCATGACCCTTTAATACTCCTGTGTGGGTATATCTGCATGTGGGCGGCCCACCTGGAGACAGATGGAGGAGCCATGTCTCATTCCTAAGACCGTTGGAAATATGTGTTTTCAGATGGTCTTAGGTGACCCCATTTGACACCCAAAGGGGTTGTGACCCACAAGTTGAGAATCGTTGCTTTAGTCAAAAGGAACATTTAAGAAGTGTACACCTGTTGATTGTGGTTATGTCTCCTTTAGGCAATATCTACACACACAAACCAGACTGGCCTCATAAAGACAGGGAAGCGGTCAGCATGGACCTCCAGCCAGTTTCTGTGTCATGGTGGTGTTCTTTTCAAAACTGATTGAACGATTTTGGAAACCCATCTTTGCTGGGTTTATGATCACAGATCTGAAGCAGGAAGGGGCCTCTGAGGTTATCTAGTTCAAATTTTTTATTTTATAGATAAGAAAACTTGAGACCCAGAGAAATTACAATACTTGCCCAAGTTCACACAGTTGGGCTATTTCCATGATAGTAAAAAACCCTATACTACAGTGTCACAGATTGGTACACAAATACATCAGGTCACAAAATTACCTTTCTGTCTTCTCTTGCCTCTCCTTTGTAAAAATAAATATGATTAATCAACCAATCTGTTAACATTTATTAAATACCTACTATGTGCCAAGTACTAAGCTAAGCAACAGGAATGGATACAAAAAGAGGCCAAAGACAGTGCCTGCCCTCAAAAAACTTACAATCTAATGGGAGGTTACATCAGAATGATTTATCCTTTCTTGTCAACATGCATGTCTGCATGTATGTAACCTCTGTGTGTATTGGGCACAACTGAAAATAACTGAACAACACACACACACACGCATATATATATGTACACACACATAAATGTATTAGCTTTAATTATAGCTATTCTTGGACTTGTCTTGGGTTTATACAGATACAGATATATAAATATAGCTATAAGTGTAGATATATAGGTACAGATTAATTAGAATAAGGAACTTCCTATATGGCATTCTCTCTGCTGATCCAGATTGGCACCTTTTTTTGTAGTTGGAGACAGCTGCCTAGGGCATTGAGAACATAATTATTTGTCCAGCATCCCCCAACAGTATTGTGACAAAGGTAAGATTTGGTACACTCAGGTTTTACTGACCCTCAAACTGGTTCCACTATCCATCACACCATAAAATAATTTTGTTGTTTGTTCATTTGTTTTGGTCGTGTCTGACTCTCCGGGACCGCATTTGGGATTTTCTTGGTTAAGATACTGGATTAACTTGTCATTTCCCTCTTTAGCTCATTTTATATATGGGAAACTGAGGCAAATTGAGTTAAGTGACTTGTACAGGGTCACACAGCTAGTAAATGTCTAGGGTCAGATTTGAACTCAAGAAGATGAGTCTTCCTGACTCCAGGCTTTGCATCTATCCACTGTACCGCTTAGTTGCCCTAACAATATAATAATACCTTACCTTATTTTTAAAAATGTGGTAGTTATCAATGACTTTTGAAAAAACCTCACTGTCATTACCCAGAATTGCTTACTTCCCTACCACACACATATTCGAAACTTTCCTTGTGATGAAGAAATATATAGTTAAACAAAACAAACACACCGAAGATGTCTGGCAGTATGTTTCACTCTGTCACAATAGTCTACCCCTTTGTCAGAAAAAAAAGGGACCATGTTTTCTTTTCAGTCCGTTGGGGTCAAAATTAGTCATTGCACTGATAGAAATTCTGCCACCTTACAGTGCAGATTTGTTTTACATTGTTGCGGTCACCATCAATACAATTCTTTTAGTTCTCCCTGCTTTGCATCAGATACCACAAGTCTTCCCATTTCTCTGATTCTTCTTCATGTTTATTAGTTAAGGTACAATAACATCCCATCATCACATCCACGTACCAGAAGAAGGTTGAGACCTTCTTCAACTGATGGGTATCCACTTTACTTCCAGTCTGAGGCTACTACAAAGAGATTTTAGCACAGTGCCTGATAGACAGTAGGTGCTTAATAAATGTTTACGGCTTGTTTGCTTGATTGCTCTGAATATTTCATTATAGATAGGACCTCTCTTTCTATAATTGACCTCTTTGGGGTCTATGCCTAATGATGGAGAGGAAGAGCTAAAGGATCTGAACAATATAGTTTTAAATTGCTTTTGGAATCTTAGGACCTATTTGCCTCTTGACCAACAGTGTATTTATCTGCTTGTCATATGTCCTTCCACTGATGATGATTTCAGTTTTAAAAATTATCTTTGCCATTGATAGGTATGATTGGAGTGATTTTAATCGATAATTGTCATTGATTAGTAATTCAGGGAACTTTTTTCCCTATTTGGTAGTGGTTAATTAACAGAATTGTCTGTTCTTAACTTCTTATCTATCATAGATGGGAATGACTCTGCAATATTACCTTTCTAAGAGTACACATTTGGTTCTAATATATTTTGTCTCCGTATGCATGCAATGTGGCTGAAACATTTGGGGAAACTGAGTAAAGAAAAATGTCTCAAATAGTAAAATCCCTTCATTTTTTTTCATCATGTAGAAATCTCAAAAATAAGATTTTTTATTGTCATTTCCTTGTCCCTGCTAACTATTTGTCACTTGGCAACAGGAACATCCCTCAAACTTCTCAAGATATACAAAGATTCCAAACTTCATTGATAGGGGTGTTTTCCTTCATTGCTTCATATTTTAATCTTTCCTTGACTTGGTACACAGTTTCATGAGTTGTTTTGTTCCATTATGCACACCCCCAAAAAAGAAAACAACTTAGTGACCAAGTTTCTGATGATGGATCTGTATGAATTTGGTAAGCCTATTCTTCTTTCTGGCTTGGTAATATTTTGCATTCTACTCACAGAATTTTTGGAAGGTCAGCAGCACGTTGGACGGGATGATATTAGAGAACATTTGGAGCTTAACCCTGATACTAGTGATGGCAGTACATTATCCTTTAATTTGGTTCTATGTTGAATATCCAACTTATGACTGAGTGTTCAATTTGATCAAACAAAGCACCATATTTTATCTAGAAACTTGTATTTCCCCCACCTTTCCATACTCAGAACAGTTGATTGAATTGACCAAGCCAACTGTTTTAGCTTCATATTAGTTATCCGTTTGATACAACTGATGAAAGACTACATTATGTGGATCTTCAAAGATTTTTGATAACCTATTTTGGGTAGTTAAACTTGAGGTCAGGATGTTCCAAGTGACCTGCAAAACTCTTGAGGGTAGCTCAAACCAGATTAAAATGCAATTGGGAAATGTTTAACAAAATAAGTAAAAATACAATACAATATAAATAATGCTAATTTGTGGTTGTCTGAGTTAATATGTGACTCCAGACACCATATGGGGTTTTCTTGGTTAAGATACTGAAGTAATTTGTCATTTCCTTCTTTAGCTCATTTTATATATGAGGAAACTGAGGTAAACTGGGTATTCCATTCCCTTTGATTTTGACAGGTCTGGAAAAGACTGAATCCTGTATATGTGAGTCTAGGTAGTAAACACCCAATTCTTATGCATTTCCTTAAGCACTTATACACACAGAGTGCACTAGCATCTTCTGATATCTGAAATTCTTGACCACAAAAACCATTTCGATAACATATCTGCACTGTTAAGAGACAAAGCATATTTATTATTTGTGGTTCTTTTGCATTCAAATATACATATGCTATATAAAATTACGTAATTATATGGAATTGTTAAAAATAAATTATCCATTTTTATCTGTGTGACAATGAGCAAATCACTTCACAAAGAGCTAAAACAAGGGGGAGAGGAGAAGAGTTTCTTCCCAGGGCAACTGAATTTAGAGGATAGACATTTTCATCAAGTTAGCTCCTGATTGCCCTGTTGCTACTTGGATAATCACTAGGTATGCCCACACCATACTCCCCAACACACATTGGCTGGTGCTGGTATCTGTCCCACCAGTGGCTGATATGAAGATTCATCTAGTGCTACTTGCCCTGAGCATCACAATGGTTAACTCTATCTGACTTACTTCTCTTGACCTTGGTTTCTTCACTTGTAAGATAAGCGGACTGGACTGATGAACTGTAAGGTCCCTTTCAGTTTTGAAACATTCTCCAAATTAAAAAAAATTTCTAAACACAGACAAAACGAAGAATGCTTTGCTTTTAGCAAAGAAGCTTATAATATTTTATTAAGCTTTAAAGCACTTCTGCAAAATAGATGTTACTACAAAAGGAAAAACTGAGGCAAAGAAAGGCCATTTGGCTTGTCTCCTCTGACAATGGGCCGTTAGCATAGCACTTCCAGGAATAGGCCTATGAGTATTAATTCCTAGGGCCATGCTGGAACTATTAAATCACAAAGAAATATCAAGAAGAGATAAGTTACTTGAATCAATGATTGCCTGAGCTAAACAGGCTGGTGAGTTCAGGGGAGCCCTTAGGGCCTGCTCCTTATTCTGAAAACCAAAAATAAAAAGGCAGAGTATATCAGATTAGAGGCCTAGCTACATATTAGCTTATGATTTTAATCTTAACCTGCATTGAAGAATTTAGTTATGTGTATGTATGTTTAAGTATAGTCTTGAAAAGAAAAAAAAAAAGAAGAAAATCTTTGGGGCATCTGCACACATTTAGACAAAAAATGCAAATTTAAATCAACTCTATCAGCTAATCATCACAATAGTCCCTGCAAGGCTAGGTGGGGAAATTTTAACTTAAAAGGTTTTAATTCTCTTTTTCCCCCTCCACCAAAGTAACAGTAGATCAATATCAAATTGCAGAGAAGTTTAGAAATAATCTTATTCACAAAAACTATTGTTTTAAAGAAAAGACTTTCCTCTAAAAGTGTTTTATAGAAAATTTGGGGTGAATAGGACCAAACTAGATGAAGACTGTGGATGAGTTGAATGAGTCTCTTCTAGAAAACCAACAACCGTCCCTTCCCATTCACTCCAACCAAATTAGTCAGTCAATATAAGACAGCATGATATTAGATCATGTAAATTCTAGAAATTGTCATTAAATTGTACCCCTTTTCCCTTATTTTCTAGTCTGTTTATATTTTTGAACCAATTATTTGCAGCCCAAAAAGCCAAATAAAACAAATCAATAATAAATTCATAAACATTTATGTATGTACCTACTATGTGCCAGGCAGTCCTTAATTCTGTTTCTCTAACTTTCTTGCTCAAAATCAAAAGCCATTCCCTTTCTTCTCCTTGATTCCCTTCCCCTTGTCTTCTGTAGGTGACAGCCTTTAGAGATCCCTCTCTTCTGTGACAGACATCTCAATGTGACCACCGGGGTGTGTTATGGAGATAGTTTGCCTCTGTCTCTTTTCATGTCTGTCACAACAGCTGTGGCATATCTCAATCTGAAAAGAGAACTAGCATCAATCCAGATTACCATGCAGACCAAATATTGTCATAATAAGACTGGAGAGCATATTCAATTTGTAGGCATTTCAGAACTGAATGACAAATTTAATAATACTGACTGTTACGTCTGGAAGTCCAGATTGAATTCCATAAAATTGCAGCTGAATTGTGCCCCAAAGGAAAAGGTCCAGTCAAACAAGCTGCAGAGACAGAGACAGAGAAAAACAGAGATAGAGACAGAGACATAGAAAGACAGAGAGATAGAAACAGAGACAGAGTCAAAGAAAGGGGTGGGGGGACAGAGACAAAGAAAAAAAACCTTTTTGCCACCTTGTTCTTGATTCTTTAAAATGAACAAAGTTGTAGCTAAAGTTCTAAGAAATCACTGCCACTAGAAATTTGACAAACTCAGGAACTTTCTTGTTCCTTTGCAACAAATGCATCACCTTTTCCTCTTCTATATTAGCCATGCTACACTACCTAATAGAAAGCAAACTCCCTGAGGGCAGGAACTGCTTTATCTTTGTTCGAATATATGCAGTGCTAGACACAGGGAGGGTGTTTAATAAGCATTTTCCAAATGAGATTTTTTTAATGTCAATGGATTTGAGAATAATTTCCTTTAGACTCTTGTGTCTAGTATCAAAGCATATCACATGGTGGGGGTGGGGGGAGAAGAAAAAATTTATTTTAAAACTGATAGGCAGCTTGGCATAGTGGATAGAGAGTGGACCTAGTAGTCAGGAATACCTGGGTTCAAGCGCCATCTCTCATTAATATCTGCTGTGTGATTCTGGGCAAATCCTTCAACTTCTCAGTGTCTGGTTACAAGGAAAGTGGTGACCTTCGTTGGAGGGAGTTGTTCACATCTCGAAATTCCCTGGACTAATGAAAACAAAATCCTATTCCATATTCCCTAGATGAGAGCCTTTCAGGGGTCTGTGGAGTCAAACTTATCTTCTTAATAATACTAAGATATTTCATTTCAATATAGTACATATATTACTGGCTATAAACCTCTTCTTTTTTGGGGGGGGTGGTCCTCAATAATTATAAAGAGATTCTGAAACCAGAAAGTTTGAGAATTCCTTATGGCCTAGACCCCTTCTGCCTTCTATTGGGTAAAGATTTTTCCAACAAAATAAAAATCAGGAAATTACTGGGCTATCTTCCCGTGGGTTTCTTTCAGCGCAGTCCACCGTCTTTATTATCTGTTTACTTTTCACTGCTCGTTAAGAACTCATTATGGGCGAGGGGACCAGCCATACCTTAATCCTTTGCTCTGTGGCCCCAAGTTTGCTTTATGGTTCTGATTATGTTATAATATTTCCAAGCCCTTCTCATCTTAACCTCCGTGGTAAGTCCCGCTGAACTGAATAGCATACATAACTCTCCATCTACCATCCGCATTCCCTTTGCATTAGGTGTAACGTTGGCATGAAATTCTGAGCCCCGGCTCCAATTTTTCCAGCTGTCTCTGTCTCCCTGTGATCTTTTGGTACAAATTTTCGAGCGTGTCTTTTGAAAAGGCAGGCTTACACCCCCTCCGTGCTTGTGCTTCGGCGTTCTGCCAGCCTGAGACATGGATTATTGTGCACAGAATCACAGACTTTTCCCCCTGAACTGAAGTCATTTCAGTGTGTGGTGTGGCACACAAGAGACGCCAGGGAGGCAGGACGTCATTCCTGCTTTGTGTATAGTTGAGATGGGTTTTGATTTCACTCTGACTCTAGAACAAAGCAACCGCCGGATTTTCCTCAAACTCAGCCTGTACGGAGTGTTTTTTAATGACTCCATGAATTGCTAACATTAAAATGATTGGAGCAGTCCTGTTCCCCCCCCCCCCCCCGCCTCCTCCGCCCTTCTCCAGTTCGAGTTTTCTCCCTTTGTGGTGTCTCCTGTTTATACCTTGTGGTAGACACACTAATTTCGTTCCCAATTCTGCTCCCGGCAGGCTTAAACTTGGGACAAATTTTTCTTTTTGGCATGCTTTTTAAGTTAGGGGGTTAAGTCCCGTGCCAACACCAAACCATGGCATTCTCTAGACATGTGCCAATTCCAGTGTCTGAATAATTTGGCGGAGACGTGATATCATTGTCTACTCAGAGATAAATGGAGGGCAAGTCTGGGGGGTTGGGGTGGATTTTGAAGTGATCTTTTCAAGGGGAAAAACACCCCCAGCAATTAGAAAAGAATGACCTCATATATTTTCTTAATTTTTCCATGTACTGTATGCTTTCTAACCTCCCCCCTTTGCCCAACATTACTCAGATAGTGCTAGTATTTCTGTTTCATTATTTTTCAAGCACTATTTGATGACACTGATTTAACAGTTTCTCACAGTTCACTGCTTCAGTTTTCATCAAATTATATTTCTAGTTACACTAGACATTTTCATCATCAATTTCCATATGCCTCAAAGACATGCAGGAACCAGTTTGCCAACAGTGCACTCAGATACCAGATAATAGCTTCAGTCAGGCTGGATCCTTTTAAAATAGCCCTTTCAGAAATGGAAAGCTTAGAACCCACTGTACCATTTTCTTAACTCCCCCAAACTGGCTCATCTCTGTTTCAGTTGCTTATTCTGTCTGCTTTTGTGATGAAAGCAAAGAATTTCTGCTGAATATTTATTTCGATGTGCAGGTTTGGTGCTAAAATGCACACTGGCTAAGGAAGGACCCTACCATCACTTTGTCTCCGTATCCCAGCTGCTAGGAAAAGCAACAGATGTCCAGTTAGCCCAAGAGTGGCTATGTTCCAAAGAACTCCCAAGTATCCCTTTCAAGTTCCACAAGTCTCTTTGCTGTCACTTCCATCATATTTTCGACCTCCTCTCATCACCAAGGATGGTTGTAGATTTTGTCCCATGATGTTTTCCAGAAAACCCAGCAATGTGAAAAGCAACATGACATTCACCATATTTTAGGTTCACTCTTGATGGCAGTGTTCATATCAGTGATTACCACCAACCAAATAAACTTTTAGCTTCACTATTTTGCTGATTTAATTTAGTAGCATAGAGGATGACCAGCAAAGAGTGCTGGGTTTAGGGTGGGGAAGTTCCAGGTTCAAATCTTGCCTCTGAGACTAGGCAGGACTTTGAAATTTTCTGAGCCTTCACAGGATGGTAGATTGAGATTTGGAAGGGACTTTAAAGGCCATCTAGTGCTCCACCTACAATCTTCATTTTAAAGATACGGAAGCCCTTGAATGCTCATGGTCACACAGGGGTAGGGAAAAGCAAAGAAAAATAAGATCTTTAGGATTTGGCTACTCATTATTCACAGGTTATGACTGGCCCTGGTAAAACTGCTGGTAGTCGCCCATACTGAAGAAATGAGGGATCCAAACTGTGTTCTGATAAGCCAGTAGCATCATTACCAAGAATGAACAACATTTAGCAAAACTTATTTGGCCTCTGTCATTTAGAATATTGCTCATGTCTGGAACAAACTAACAAGCTAAACCTGCAGTGAACTGTGAATTCAATGCAAGAATTGTACATACATCCCACACCACATAGTGCCTGTGCATGGACGCACACAAATACTTATGTACATGCAGACATGAGTGCATACAAACCTGAGAATATACACGTGCGTAAAATACAGTGTCTGCTTATTCTTCAGCGTGTTCACACATGAATGCACATGAAATGCATGTCCACACATGTATACTCCTATATAGTCTAGTACTATCGTGTGTGGACATGCATGCCCACACGGATCACACACGTATGGCTTAGCTATGTGTTTATATGTACACATATAAATATAGGTTTTAATATGAGCAGCTTCCTTAATGCTCTCTGGCACTGAATTTGTCACAGAATATTCAACTGAGGTAATCTTGTTGGTTAGTCTGTAGACACAGTGTTCTAAAATGGAATATAGAGTCTCCTTGGGCATTTTGTAGTTATAATAAGCACAGAACTCCTTTTAATGAAAGTTCTTTCTATGGAATAAGAAGAGGTGGTGAAGATTTTGCAGTACCATTGAGATGATTTTACCCTCACTGAAGGATTGGCAGTCCAGTAAATCTCCCTTTTATTTGAAGCATATAATAAAATGCCTTTTTTTCCTCAACCTCTGTAATACAAGTGGCTTCTCCTTGTATGTAAATTTTACCCATTTTTTAAGAGAGTGACTGTAGGCAGGGTCAAAGGAACCAGTGATGGACATTGCAAAAATTAAGGAATGTGCAATTAAAGTTCCAAAATGTGTTTTCCATTGTCTAGAAATCAAATCAGTTCTAACATTATTGTATTATATCTAGGACATCTAGTTTTATAAGTATGAAAGGGATTATAACAGGTAAGTACAATGGAACAAAGGACCCATCTCTTAGTTCTGGGTTCATCAGGGGTTGAATTGCCCAAGCGGTCATGTTAATTGCTTCCTAGGTAAGGGGATAAAAGTGGAGCAGGGCAAGAACTATGTTGCAGTTAATGTCTGTGCTTTTTCTTCTACTTAATACTTCATTTCCTACCTCCATGCCTTTGCATATCCTCTATCCCTGGGGTGCTCTTCTTCCTCCTTCCATATCTCGTAACTCAGCTCCTTGTTAGGTCAGTTAGCTGCAGTGCTACTTGTTTCAAGGGACTTTTTCTGTTTCCCCCTGGTTGTCAGTGATCCCCACTAGAATTGCTTTTCATTTATTTTAGCTATAGTCTGTTTTTATTAATCCATGAATAGATTGTATCCTCCAGCTTCTTGAGGATCAGGATTTTCTTAATATATTCATATCCCTAGTGCCTCTCACAGTATCTAGAGCATAGTAGGTGCTTATGAAACTATTGTTAATTGACTTTATTTCTGTTACTTTGAAAAACATCAAGTAGAAATGAATTAGCCATTTGCATAGGGTACTAGAGCTTAGAGTACAGGAGAGGAATTAGTGATGTGGGCAGAGGAGACAACACATTCTTCAACTTCATTTCCTCCCCTCCTTCCCCTCCCCGTAGCGAAGAAACAAATTCATAAATAAGTAGAAGATCAGATACTGCATTTCCATTGCATAAAGTTAATAATAATCGTATCTGTAAATCACATGTCTAAAGATGTCTAAACCCATTGCTGGGAATGGGTAGATAAAGATGAGGGTGAGGATGGGGCATTAGAGTATGTTGTGGTAGAAAGGTGTCCAAACTTGGAGAAAGAAGCCCTGGCTCCTTGGCCTGGTTCCCTCTCATAGGTCTTACTTTCCATCTCTCTAAAGAAGAGGCAGTTGGAACAGATGACTGTCAAGTCTCTTCCTCATCGCTATGGTCTTATGTTACCTGTTTGAACAGGGTGGGATTAGATGATATGGTCAACCACCCTTTGGATTGTTCTTGGAAGGCTTCAAAGCCTCAGCAGTATCTTAAGAGCTGTTTGAATGACAGAGAGCAGATGGCTTGGAGGTAAGATTGGAATGACCAGATGGAGAAAGGATTGAAGAGGTTTGCCAGAGAGGAGTGAACAGGTGAATATGCTCCCTAGTCTTTTCCATCTGTAACACCTCCCCCCCCAGCTCTGACAGAATATAGATGTGTATAGACCTTCTTTTGTAAGTGAGTTATTGAAGTAGTAAACTGGGGGAAAACACGTTAATAAATTAACAAATAAGTTTTTAATGTTATTCACACAGATTATCAGTGCTCTAAGCAGAGCCTTGCCTCTGACACTTAATGGCTATAGAACCTTGGGCCAGTCCCCTAAATTCTCAGTGTCCTGATCAACTCTCAAAGGCAGAAGTTCACTTTTTTTGAGGACTCCTCTGTGACAGTCTGGTAAAAACTATGGATCCTTTCTCAGAATACTTTTAAAAAATGCATTAAATAATATACTTGGAATGTCAAAGGAGACTAATTCTTTTGAAATAGGAATTATCAGCATATTTAAAAACAAAACAAGTTCACTGATTCCAGGTGAAGATTTCCTTCTTAAGAGTACAGATTGCAGAGAAGGTATTCATCTATATTGGGAGAGTTTCCTTATCTGGGAATTGCCTATATTAATGGAATCATGGATCACTTAGTACCTATTACTATACTAACTGGCAAACATGATGTTTTTACTTTGAATATAAAAGAAAATATTCCAATTAGAGAATTAGTATGTTCCATGTTTTCCAGTAGAACAGAAACTCCCTGAGGACAGAGGAGGGTTGTCTGTGTATCCCCAATAACTAAATAGCATCTGGCATGTAGTAGACATTTGATTGATTTATGTGAAGCAATGAATGAATGGGGTTATTAAACTAGGAAAACAAACACTTTTTTCTGCATTTTTGTTTTCCAATCTAGGTTATTCTGGTGTATATTTCAAAGAAAGTAAACTCTTCTGCAATGGCAAAATTACCCAAAGCTATGGATAAATTCTACTGCTTAAGCCAGTTGGGCATATGCCCACTATGGCAGGAGGCCATAGATCTAGGCAGGCCCGATAAGAATTCATTGATACCAGTAAAACTAGGTGACACTTCACAGGCCTGAAGTCAAGGAGACTCATCTCCTTGAGTTCAAATCTGTCCTTAGACATTTACTAGCTATATGACCCTTGAAAAGTCACTTAACACTGTTTGCCTCAGTTTCCTCATCTGTAAAATGAGCTGGAGAAGGACATAGCAAACCACTCCAGTATCTTCACCAAGAAAACCCCAAATAGGGTCATAAAGATTATGAAACTACTGAACAACAACCATAACAAAGGCCCACTCTAAACTAAAATCTTGGTGTATTAAGAATATAGTATGTGTGTATATATGTATATTAATAATATATAACAATATATATTTGTGCTAGATATATATATATATGTATATATTTGTGCATGTACTTTGCAAACTTTAAGGTATCATGTAACTGTGTTTTCATTATTTTTTAAAAATCATCTTTACTCATCTCCAGCAATGATTTTAGTTCCCTTTAGACAGTTGGTACATAGCATTGCATATGGCAGACACTGAAAAAAAATACTTATTGATTGAAACATCTTATATATTGGTTTTATGAGCATCATACCAGTGCTAAATCTGTGGCCTGGTCATCATTGTGCAAAAGGGTATTTTTTTTCCAAACAAATAATTCCGTATTTCTCCTTTTAGTAAGCATTCTGCCTGGATCAATTCAATCCTACAGCTTCTGATGGGACGATGCTTTTGAAATACAATTTCAACCTTTTCCTAGTGTGCATATCTTTGAAACTTTTTACCCATTAGCTATGGACGGGGTATGATTATACTAGCAAATTAACCAAAATTGACTTCTAGTCCCACATTAGCTGACTAAGTACAAGAGATCAGAATATTTTCTTTTTATTTGAGGA
>CM053601.1:166117315-166144563 GCA_028646575.1 Pseudocheirus occidentalis
TCTACGTTTCTCTCTGGTTCTCTCCTCTCTCTCCCTCCTCCCTCTATCTCCTTCTCTCTCTGTTTCTTTCTTCCTTTCTGTCTCTCCTTCTCCTCCCTCCCTCCCCCTCTATCTCTCCCTCTTTCTTCTCTCTGTCTCTCTCCTTCTCTCTCTCCCTCTCCCTCTCGCTCTCCCTCTTTCCCTCCCCTCTTCCCCCCCCCCTTTCTTGTCTGATGGTTCACTGACACAGTTGACAAGACTGACATGACCAATCAGCTTCTACTCAGCAAGGTCACTGTTCAGACTTGACTCGTGATTGGCTGCTGCGCTTCAGTGTGTTATTACTGTCTGATTTGATCGGAGGCAGGGGGTGGTCTCCAATCAAACAGAGAAAAGGTCCTAGAGAAGGTAATTAAATCCTGTCAGAGGCAATTATCGGTTCCAGGGCCATGACTCTGGCACTGAATGCAGATGATCTGAAGCTGTATTCTTGGAGAAATTCAAGAGGGCTCCTGGCGCAGATCAGCCACAGAAAGGAAACAGCGGGCTTTCTTGCAAACAATCGCACTTCTGTTTTGAACCTGGCTGCAATTTTTTTTTTTTTACTCTCGGAGTCCTGTTTCCACTGATCAAAAATGTTCCCCTTTCATGCCGCTGCTCTAATTAAATTAATAGGCAAGCTTTTTTTTTTTCCTTTGGGGGTACATAAATAATGACAAGTTTTGCTGGAGAACTTTGGCCCCCAAACAGAGGCTATGATAAGCAGACTCTGTCTTGACAAACCAGAGCTGCTAATGGGCCCCCCAACACACATACACACACGCACACACATACATGCATTCACGCACATACATATACACATACATATACACATACATACACATTCACACACCTCCCATTGGACCAGAAGCATTCACCTTGGTCAGATGTTGCTTGAGAAGAACCATACCCCAGCCTGGTACAATTTATACAGAAAAGGCTTAGTTTTTCTGGGGCTATAAATACGTTTAAGTTTCTTTCTGAAAAAACAAATGGGCATCACATATGTGAATGTCTGCATCACCCTAATATGAGAAGAAATCTACCATGGGTTGTAGGATGGAGAGGAAAACAAAATTCTCAAATTCAATCTAATCTAATCCAATTCATTTCAATCCATTTGACTCTACTCTATGCCAACAAGCATTTATTAAGGGGCCTACTGAGTGCATTAGTGCTGAACACCAGAAACTCCACCTCCCCATATATTTATCTAGGAATATCTGTTCATTTCTAAGATTTAGATCTCAAAAACAAACACACATTAGAGAAATCATGTATTGGGGGGTGAGAGTAAAAGGGGAGGGTGGAAGTAATAACCACCCTCTTATTAAAAAAAAAAGATACTGAACTTCCCCCACTTTCCCTCGGAGAAATTATTGGTATTCTCACCTCTACAGGTCACTTAAGCAGGAATTAATTTTTAATCCATAACCAAGATGCCCCAGAAAGTTCTGCCTTCTTCCAAATCCAGCTGCCTCATCTACAAGCAATTCACTGAATTTCTTGCAACAGACTTCAGCTAGACTCTCTGTAGGGGGTGAAAATGCCAAACTACAAAGCAATGGATCTGATTTCAGAATTTTGCATTGTATTATATGGGTTCTGTGGGGTTTCTTTTCTTTTCTTTCCTTCTTTCTTTCGTTTTTTTTTGCAAGAATAAGATGTTTAAAACACCATTAAAACAATTTCTGCATTGTTGCTGATGAAACAGTTTAACCACTAGGGTTTCTCCCTGGGGAACAGTTAACTTTCTTCTAATCGTGGTTGTTTTCTTTGTTTTCCAAACACTTTATTTGTTCAGTTGAAACGAAATCAGATGCTTTAAGCAAAACGTCATTTTAAAAAAAGTAGCCAAGGCTACTAGTCCATTAATCAGAATGCGGTATCAGGCTGGGAGAGAAGCAATTGGGAGTATATGGGGAAAATAATGAAAAATGCCTTGGCTGCCTCGGCAGGGGGTAAAGGGGGGCAGGGGATTGCTAGACAGCATCAGTACACATGACTGGCTGAAAAAGATGTTTAATTCATCACACAATGCATTTTTGGAGCATCACAGACCACATCATCACCCTTAATAAAGATAAAATGAATTGGCAGATGAAGGCAAAGTGCTCTGAGAACTAACTGCTTTTGGAGCCCTGGACCCCAGCCTCTGGTCTGATTACTCAAATGCTTCCGGCTTTCTCTTTCTGAGTTCTGTTCTACCTGTTTCCATATATATATATATATATATATATATATATATATTTGCATTTACTTTGATTCCTCCCATCCCTGCACATTACTTGGTAGTTGCTTTTTTGGTTTGGTTTTGTTTCGAGGTAGTAGCTATTTGAGTGAAAATATCCCTCATAAAATGTCACTATTTGTGCAGGCGGAACAAGATCTCATTCAGTTACAGAGAATACAGAGTTGAAATAATTTTCTTTTTCTTCCATTGATTAGATGCTTGTAGGGAAAAACAAATTCATCTCATATTTGTCTAGTTCATTCACAAAGCAGGGAGTTTGGAAGGGACTTTAGACATCACCCATTCTCTCTAATTTTACAGATAGGGAAACCAAGGCAGACATTAATGGCTTGCTTCAGGTCACATAGGCAGTGAATAGCAGAGACAAGATTCAGACCCTTGGGCTCCAGTTCTGGTACTCTTTCTTAGAATTATAACAAGGCATTGTGCTTGGGGAAACACTGGAAGGGGAGAATCTCCTGAGATTTGGCCACCAGGGGGAGGAAGCAATCTCTAGGACAAGGAGAGACTTTTATGTTGCTGGGGAGACAGGGGTGGGAGGGAGCCAAAGCATGCACATGTAGCTGCTGAGGGTAGAGGTATCCTGCCTCAAGACAGTTGCCATTAAATGATCAAATAAGATGATTTGTAAATTATATATACATATATATATTTATTATATTATATATTATATATATATACATAATTTGTAATATATGTATATATACATATATGTAAAGTGCTTAGCACAGCACCTGGCACACAGTAGGGGTGCTCAAGAAATGCTTGTTCACTCCCCCCTCCCCATCTGCAATTTCAAAACCTTTGAAGTAAAATCCTATTCATCCCTATTCTAGTTAATTGACTGCTTTTTCTACCACATAACCATCCTGAACAACAAGGAGAAACATTCCCCTTTCTCTATACCATCCCAATTTTTCTCAAACCTACCACTCTGGGGACGAATTTCAACCTAAGAAATTTGCCCCTTGACAGCTGAGTGTAGAATCCTATTAAAACTGATGAACATCCACTGGGATGAGGACTCAAGTCCATCTGCAATTATCTGTGGCAGACAGATCTAGACAGAGGAGAGCAGCTCACGCCACTCTTGGTCACAAAGACTACCCAAACACTGGCAGGTAAAGTCATTTCAGTCCTCCATATCTGGAAACATCAAAAGGTAGATGGGCTATGAGCCCAGCGCTCGCTCAAATGGCCCCATAAATGCTGATCTCCCTAGGGGACATTATAGAGGGTTCGCCGTTAAGTCTATCTTTTAATTTACAATGTTTATGCAAAATGTAGGGCATAATTCATGTTTATCTCCTTATGTTCAGATGTACTGGTCAGTTTTATTAGAGAGAGAAGAAAGGGCTTGCCTTTTAATTGGTATGTTCCGGTTTTCTGATGAGATTCCTGACAGTACAGCCCGTAGGAGAAGCAAGCCACTGAAATGTAGTCTACTGGGGTAGATTCCCAGGATGGGACATTGGGGAACAATAATTTATGAACAGTAATAAGAGCTGGGTATGCAATTCCTTGCCCAGGACCCGTCTAAGTGTACCCCACTGATTACAGAGTGCATTGAAGAGCCTTGAGTAAATAAGATAAAAGCCATCCACAAGCCTCCTTTATTAGTGAGTTTGAGTTTCTCAAAATTGTGATTGAAGCTTCTAGGTTTCCCAACTCAGAGATATGAAATAGACAGCTCTTCCAATAGGGGGGACAGGAATAGAGGGAGGGCATGCAAGACATTATTAACCATTATGTGTTATTGCTAAAAAGGGTTTTCCTTGAAAACTCAATGTTAGCAGTCCAACATAAAATCTCAAACTCAATTTTCATAAATCACGGGAAGATAGGACTAGAGTTGGAAGGGTCCCCACAGCCCTTCTCATCCAAATCCTCTTTATTTTACCAGTGAAGAAGCAGAGATACATGGAGGTTATATTACTTACCCAGGGTCACACAGGCAATACAGATCAGAAGGAGAATTGGAATCCAGGTGCTCTGACCAGAGTCAGTTCTCTTTTATCACACTAAGTAACAGAAAAAGTGTAATGTTTCTGTGCCATAATGTGGTTATTTCTTTGCAATCAAGTACCCTCGGCATTAAGATGCTTTATAATCCAGCTCTGACCCACGTCTCCAGCCTTAGGACATTCCTCTTTTCCACACAACCCCCTTCTTACTGTATACTTCATGCACAGGACTTCATCTCCCATCTCTATGCGTTTGCATGGGCTGCTCCCCATGCTTGGGATGCTCTGGATGCTCTCCCTCCCATCCTTGAATTCAACCTTTTCTTCAAAGCTCAGTTTACATGCCACATCCTACATGAAGCCTTCCTCCTACCCCCAACTGCTAGTGTCTCCTGTCTAAATGTCCTGCTATCTCTTTCTGTACTTAGCTGTATGTATACCTTGATATGTCCACATCACGTAGATTATAACCGCTTTAGAGGCAGGAACTGTTGATGCTTCACTTTGTATCACCAGTACCTAGCAAGGTGTCTGGTATGGAGTAGGCAGGCTTATTGATCGATAATTTAGGTCATAACTAAAACTGTTGTATCTAAGTAGAGGTGCATACGCTAGGCTGGGGATGAAGAGCATGAAAGATGTCCTCATTTGTTGGATGGAGGGAGCAAGATACCACCTAGCATATGGGAGGACAAAGAGACCCCATGTGTCATCAGCATGAGACTACTGCTAGGGAGGCCCTTCTAGGTGATGGAGGAAGGTGTTGGGGAGAGCAAAGAGGGATATCAGAAGAGTTTACTCCAACTTGCCATCTGGCAGCTTCCTATTTTAATTAATTCTCCTTGCTAACCAGGCACTCAGTCTTATTGCTTCTACCTGCTAAAGGTACGTAGTAAGGGCTGCCAGTACCCTCTAAATCTTGCACCTGTGGGGCAAAGTCCCGGTTGCCTTGTCCTAGTTTCAGTTTGGCTTGCTATGTTTAAAGCTTTCCTCCAGGGCACTGAAAACTGATTGGTTTTCATTCATTTATTAGCTGTGGTATGAGACTTGGCTTAAGGTATTTTGATGTATTTCATTTTGGTGTTTACTGCTTAATTTATAATTAGCAGTTCCTCCTAAAACACTAGTGATTTCTTTATTCAATTTTGAGTACCTATCTATCTATCTGTCTATTCACAGCAACAACAAAAACTAGGGAGTTATTTATATATGTATGTAGAAAAATGTTTCTTCTGAATCCCAAGGCAAGAAATAGAAATATAATTTAGACTTTTATCTGGTGTTTCTTAATAATATACGTATATATACATATTTTTGCTATTGTGCAATCCCAGGATAAGAAATCTAAACATGATTTCATCCCTTATTTGGTGTTTTTTAACTGGTTATCGACCGTATTTAGGACAGTAACAACATGGGAACATTGCCCCACTGGAGAGTATCTTGGTCCATTTAGACCATGGCAGGGGATCCTAATTAATAAGATAAGGTTCAAAGGAGATGAGCTATTGCTTAGGACTTTTCAGGTCTCTGGAGGCTTCAGACTCACTCACTAGTTCAGAGTATGGGGACACCTCCTAGACCTGGGTATTTGTTGACTCCCATTTAGGACATGATTCTGTTGGCTCAGGATATTATGGATCAGAGTTGCTCCCTTTGAATTGGACCAACAAAGAGGACAGGCTGATCTGCCAGATCTGCTTATGGAGAGAGAGAGAGTGCTGAACCTAGTCAGAGACCAGAGACCCAAGGGTGGGCATTAATGCCCGGGGGTAAAGTTTGTGCACAGCCCCCAAGGGGCAGACTACCCTGTCTCTCTCCTCTGGTTCCAGAGATATTAGCCATAAAAAGAAGCAGGAGCAGAGCCTTTGGACCTAAGAACTTCTCAACGAGGTACCAATCCTTGATCCTCTCAATAAGGTACCAATGCAAACATCTAAGTCCTCTATAGAAAGAAGAAGCAATCAAAGTCCCAAACAATGATTTACCAAGGGCATAAAGTAGATCTGGTTTTGTCCAGTCATTTTCAGTGATGTCCCGCTCTTCCTGACCCTATTTGGGGTTTTCTTGGCAAAGACGCTAGAGTGGTTTGCCATTTCCTTCTCCAGCTCATTTACAAATGAGAAAACTGAGGTAAATAGAGTTAATGGACTTGCCCAGGGTCACACAGCCAGTAAATGTTGAAAGTCAGATTTGAATTCAGGAAAATGAGCTTTTCTGACTCTAAGCCTTGCACTCTATGCACTGCACTGCCTGATGTAGCTCTGAGTATTAATCCTCTAGTACTTTAACATTCATTCCTAAGTTATAACCCTTTCTAAAATAAAATGATAACACAACCTAAGGATTTATTTATATACGTATGCAAACAAAAATATTTTCTCCTGAATCCCAAGACAATAAGTAGAAATATACTTAAGGCTTTTATCTGGTATTTCTTAACACTTTTACTTTCATAAATATACTGGTACTAAAATGAAGATCTGACTTCGTTAGCCTCCTGTTCAGTAAATTTTATTGGCTTCTTGTTACCTCCAGGATTATATATAAAATTGGCACTGAAAGCTTGTCAAAGCCTGACCCATTTTTACCTCTCCAGTCATCTTTATTTTACTCCCCTTTGCACAAATTTGGATACAGTCATACTGGTTTATTTGCTCTTTCTTAAACAGAACCTTTCAGTTCCCACCTCCATGCCTTTGTCTTTGGTTGTCCCTCATGCCTAGAATGCTCTGCCTCCTCACCTTTGCCTTACTTAGGGCTTGCAAAGTACTTCACATATATTATTCATTTGATCAACAGTCCAGGGAGTTAGGACTAAAGGATGATGAATTTAGAACTGGAAGAAACCTTATGTTGAATTTAAATGAGTCTAATTCCTTCATTTTACACAGGAGGAAACAGATTGAGTGAGATTAAATGACAAGCCCAGTGTCACTCAGACACTATCTAGGGAAGGATTTGAACTAGTCTCCCTGAGTTTAAGCCCAGTGAAACACTTAAGTATTTGCTAATATCATCCCCATTCCATAGATGAGAAGATTGAAGCTCAGAGAGGTTAATGGACTTTGTGTCACACAGCTACTGTTAAGTGCCTTGGGTGTGATTTCAACCCAGGCTATCCTGACACCAAGTCCTGTGCTGTGCCCACTTTACCATACTGCCCCTACTCAGGGAAGTAGTATTAACCATCATTTATTATAGCCTGGCTGCTCACATCTATTGCTTCAAGTTCTTGAAAAACATTTAAAATATCTCTTTCTTTTCAGCCTATTTTTTTAAAATTGCAAGCCTAGAAAACCAATAAAGCATTTAATTCTAATTCTATCAAGATGAAGAGAAAACTTGATTTCAGACATGCCTAACCACTACATCAGATATATAGATTTGAAGGAGCCAACATCCAATCTTGTGAAGTTTCTCTGTCTCATATATGTCACATTCTAAATGCATTTTGAAGTTACAATGACAGTTCCTTTATTTTATTAGATTTTTCTTACCCAGATCCAAAGGATTGCATTAAAAGCCACAACAATAACAAAAAACACTCTCCCTCCCCAAGATCTTCTGTGTCTTCCCCCATATGTTTTGATGAAATGTGGCACTTTCCAATTCATCCATGTTGCCAGGGAAATTCTAAAGCAAAACGGCCATCTATTAAAAGACATGTAAACCCTTGGTCCTCCAAAAATAGCCATCTATTGAGAAAGTTCAGCCCCTCATTAAAAATCAAGCCCCTGAACAATCTCACTCTTTGTCCCAAAACAAAAAAAAAGATTTTGGGAAGCTAAGTTCTGCCAAAATTTTAATTTATTTTCCCCATTAATTTAGAGTAAACCTTACATTTATCTTGTGGATGCTCTGACCACCTCAAAGAATAGTGAATTTATTTTCCTTCTCCAGGTTCCCATTTCATTTCAGCCAATTTTAACATATGCCCAACATATCCAGATGAAAACTAAATAGTTCAACCTGGATATTGGGTTTCATGTCACCAAATATGGAGACACTGCTTAGAGAAAAAAAAAAGTTTGAAGGACTGTCCCATGGAAGAGAAATGAGATTTGTTCTTTTTGGCCCCAGGGGTCAGATTAAGAGCAATGAGTGGAACTGGCCATGATGGAAATTTAAGCTTGGGGTAAGGAAAAACTTCCTCAGGAAGCTATTCAGCACTGGATTGAGTGATTTCAGGAGGCTGAAAGTTCTTCCTCCCAGGAAAGGAGGCTAACTGAGGTTGTATAGATGACAGCTCAGAAATCATGTAGTAGAGAAGATTATTTAACGATGGGTCAGGCAAAGTGTCTTCCATGGAGCTCCAGTCCCATGATTCTCTCTTCTGGGTATTTGGGCATCTTGGTGAAGGTCAAGGCAAGATGAATCAATTGGCTAATGCTCCCTGATTGTTAGGGAATGATTCAGTCCTCAAGTGCAAATTTAGCCATTTTTCTTTCAGCACAACAAAAGTCTCAGCCTCTTCCTAAGATTCTCTGAAGCTGTGTTGTGGTTCAGTCCTTTTTTATCCTAGTCAGAACCTTTATGAACCCATTTGGGATTTTCTTGGCAAAGATACTGGAGTGGTTTGCTATTTCCTTCTCCAGCTCATTTCAACAGATGAGGAAACTGAGGCCAATAGGGTTAAGTGACTTGCCCAAGGTCACACAGCTAGTACTGTCTGAGGCCAGATTTAAACTCAGATTCTCCTGAGTTCAGGACTTACTCTCTATCTACTGGCCCGTCCTGTTGCCCTAGTATAGCCCTTCATGCTTTGCAAATGTATGGCAACCTTACAATTAAATTTTGAATGTGATAGCATTAGATCTTCCTCCTCCAGTGAAATAGGAAGGTTAAGTATTATGATCCTTGTTGACAGATGGCAACTTGAAATGTAAAGAGGTTAACTGGCAGTTTACTTAGCAAATCAGTGGCTTTTTCAGCCAGGGCCCTTTCCATTTTGCCCTAGATGTGCATTAGTAATTAGGTGGCAGAGTATAGAATCTTGGTCTAGAAGTCAGGAAGATCTGAGTTCAAATCCTGCCTCACACAGTTACTTTACTATCTATGTGACATCTGTGACTTGTATGTACAAATCATTTGGCAAATGTGCAGCCTTTATCAGCTCACTGGTAAAATGGGGATAATGCTGACAGCCCCCTCCCTGAGTTGTTCTGAGGATCAAATGATGTAACATTTGTACAGCACTTTGTGAACCCCAAAGTTACGTGTAAATGCTGGCTGTTATCATTGTAGTTCAGTATATTATTATTATTATTATTATTATTATTATAGTTTATCATTAAATCACAAAAATGTAAAAATAAATACACCCGACAGATCATTTTAGATACATAAAAACATCAGTAAAAGAAAATCTCATTTTGCTCCCAGCCTCTTTGGTTCCCTTGGCTGATGGTGCTGCCGTTATTTCAGACATACAGACATTTTCTCTACCTTAGGATCTTCCTGGATTATTCTCTCTGCAGCCTCCCCTCCCAACCCACTACTTTGGTATCCCCAAACTTGCCAAGTCTCCTCACTTCTGCTTCCTGGGCATCTCTCATGCACCCGTATCCCTCCACTCACACAAGTCTTTGTCGTTTCTTTCCTGCATACCCTCAATAGCCTCATAATTGATCTTCTCACTTTCAGAGGCTCTCTTCTCTAAATCTATTCTCTGTAAAGCCACCAAATCGACATTTCTAAAATGCAGACATGATTGCTATTCCCCTACTCAAAAAATCTTCAGTGGCTCCCTATCGCCTCTAAGGATAAAATACATAAACATCAGTCTTGAGTTGAAAAAGTTGCCACAACAATTTAACTCCCTAGTTTTTCAGTTTTATTCCGTATTGCCCTCCTTCATTCACCCTCTGTCTCCTTTCCCTCCACGCTGTTCCTTGTCGATGACATCTAAGCTTCTGCCCCTGTGACTTGGCACAGGTGATGAATGCCCTCTATCCACTCACCCCTATCTCTTAGAATGGTTTTTAGGGTTCACCTCAAGGGCCAAGTGCATGAAATCTCTCCTAACCCCCCCTCCCACGTTGTTGCTGATCTCATTCACTTAAATATATTGAATATCATTTCACTTGAAAATACTTGAAATGTATTATTTTGTCCCGATGTTGGAGTTGCCCAGTACAATTGGGCAGAGACTGAATATTCTTTGTCTTCGCATTCTCACTGGGAACTCAGAACCTGGCATTTGTTTGTTTAATTGAATTAAATGAAAACCACCACCTCAAATAAACCACGTTGAGAAAAGAGTTTCAGTATGACAAATGTCCAAATTTGAACTCAGACCTTCCTGACTCTGGGCCTGGTGCTCTATCCACTGTACCTAGTATATACAGTAGTCACTCAATAAATGACTTTAATGAATGAGCATTAGTCAAATTGAATATCTGCTTCCATTTGGATCCTTGAATTCTCCTGCTTTTGCTTCTCCCCCTTTAGCAGGGGGAGAACCTTTATTGACAAAAGCATAGGTAGCCGAGTCGTTGGCTGTCTCTTTGAAAGATGACCAGCTCTCTGCCAATTATGGGGGCAGAGATGCCACCTTTTAAATCGCTACCATTGATCTCTGAAACAACAAGGTTCCCCTTAGAGATCTCTTCCTGGAGTAATGACCAGGCCCAGCCCTACTTAACTTACGAGGGCTAATGGGATCACGAGCTGAGGTGAAGTAGCTGCAGATGGTAATGTGAAGACTAATTTACTTTCAGAGGCTTTTAAGGATTCATGTGCTTTTAATGATAGCTTACAATAACCACAAATCCCTCATTTTCATTCTTTAAAGGGAGCCAATACTGCACGTTATTAACAAGAGGGAGACAGTGGAGGGATGAAAGTTCTAAGGCTTTACTAGGCTCCTAGGACTTTAAACATTTTTTTCTTCCTTTACATTGACTCCTTTGACCCCTCTGCTACTTGTCTTCACCCGCTTGGCTGACTGCCACAGCAAGCTTCCATCTGGCAGGCCCACAGTCATATCTGTTGCTTGCTGGGGCTCTGTGCCTTTTAGGACAAACCACTGGTACTACTTTGGAGATGGAGGAAGGTGGTTTGGTCAGGGAGTGGGCAGACTGACACTGTTAACTGCCAAAATCACCTAATTTTGGCATGGTTCTCCATTCTAGCCTACCCCTGATAAAAGGTACCCCTCTACCACACCCCAACAGCTAGTCACTCCAGTCTATGTCTGCCATCCTGTCTGGTTTCTTTTTCAACTCCATGTAACAAGATCCCCACTTGGTGTTTCCCTTCACCCTTTACCATCACCTTTTGTGTGTTGTCTCCCCCTTTCCCCATCAGATTGTAAGCTCCTTGAAGGCAGGGACTGTTTTTATTCATTGGTCCCTGGCCTTAGCACAGTGCCTGGCACATAGTACAATAATAACTTTTCAATGGATCCAGCCTCAGCCCATTCTGCTTTGAGATGGCTCTAATTAATATTAAGGATATTTTTTCACGAACCAAATTTGGTTTTTTGTTGGAAGTATGTCAAGGTTAAAAAATCCAGCTCTGGAATCAAAGAATCTGGATTTAAATCTGACCTCAGATACTAGCTCTGTGACCTTGAGTGACTTAAGTTCCCAGGGCCTTGGTTAACACATTTGCAGAATGAGAAGGGGGTAAGTGGGGGGGGGCTGGATGATGTCCAGGCTTTCTTCGGCTCTCTAAAGGCTATGATGGACCCTACAAACTTCCACTAACTCTTCAGATGCAATGTTGGAACACTGGGAAGGAGAGGACCTGCCAGTTCTGCCACTGACTAGCTGTGTGACCTTGGGAAAGTCACTTAACCCTGTTTGCTTCAGCTTCTTCAGTTGCCCACTTTGGAGAATAAAGAATCAAAGGAGTGCCTCCCATGGAAATGTAATAAAGAAGGGTCCAATTGCTCATCATTGGGCCCAAACACAATGGATCACTTAAGGGAGTAGGGTTAAGATGGGCATTAAAGGCCCTTTCAATTTTAAATCTATAATCTACCAATCACATTTCAGTGACTGGGGCAAAGAGATCAAGCCAAATCCATGTTATACATGAAAGTCTCAAATTTTGAAGACAGTCATGATGCCTTCCTTGAATTTTCTGTTCTGTAGGCTAAATATCCCCAGTTCCTCTGAACAGTCTTTTTTTAACCTACTTTTTTCTTTTAATTAATTTTTAGTTTTCAACATTCACTTCCACAAGATTTTTAGTTCCAAATTTTCTCCCCATCTCTCCCCTCCCCCCCACCCCAAGATGGCAGGCTTTCTGATTAACCCTTCCCCCAATATACACCCTCCCCCAACAGCAGACCTCCTTCTCTTATACTCTTCCCTTCTATTTTCCTGTAGGGGAAGATAAATTTCTATACCCAATTGCATTTCCCAGTTGCATGTAAGAACAATTTTTTAACATTCATTTTTAAAACTTTGAGTTCACATTCTCTTCCTTCCTTCCTCCCCACACAACCTCATTGAGAAGGCAAGCAATTTAATATAGGTTATACATGTATAGTCAAGCAAACACTTCCATAATGGTCATGTCGTGAAAGACTAACTATATTTCCTTCCATCCTATCCCACTCCCCATTTATTTCGTTCTCTTATTTGACCCTATCCCTCCTTAAAAGTGTTTGATTCTCATTACCCCCCTCCTCCCATTTGCCTTCCCTTCTATTATCCCCCCTCTCTTATTGCCTTTCCCCCTACTTTCCTGTAGAGTAAGATAGATTTTCATACCCAATTGAGTATGTATGTTATTCCCTCCTTAAGCCTAAATCCTATGAGAGTATAAGATTCACTCATTCCCTCTTATCCTCCCCTCATCTCCCCCATTGTAGAAGCTTTTTCTTACCTCTTTCTTGTGAAATAATTTACCCCATTCTACCTCCCCCTTTGTTCTTCTCTGAGTAGATTCCTCTCTCATCCTTTAATTTTATTTTTTAGATATATCCATTCATATTCAACTCACCCTGTGCCTAATACTGAAAAAGGTTTCATGAGTTACAAATATCATCCTTCCATGTAGGAATGTAAATGGTTCAACCTTAAGAAGTCCCTTATGATTTCTCTTTCCTGTTTACCTTTTCATGCTTCTCTTGAGTCTTGTATTTGAAAGTCAGATTTTCTATTCAGCTCTGGTCCTTTCATCAATAATGCTTGAAAGTCCTCTATTTGATTTAATATGCATTTTTCCCCCTGAGGGATTATACTCGGTTTTGCTGGGTAGGTGATTCTTGGTTTTCATCCTAGTTCCTTTGACCTCTGGAATATCATATTCCAAATCCTCCAATCCCTTAATGTAGAAGCTGCTGAATCTTGTGTTATGCTGATTGTGTTTCCACAATACTAAAATTATTTCTTTCTGGCTGTTTGCAATATTTTCTCCTTAACCTGGGAACTCTAGAATTTGGCTACAATATTCTTAGGAGTTTTCCTCTTGGGATCTCTTTCGATTTTTATTTTATCCTCTGGTTCTAGAATATCAGAGTAGTTTTCCTTGATAATTTATTGAAAGGTGATGTCTAGGCTCTCTTTTTGATCACGGCTTTTAGGCAGTACATTAACTTTTAAATTATTTCTCCTGGATCTGTTTTCTAGATCAATTGTTTTTCTAATGACATATTTCATGTTCTCTTCTATTTTTTCATCCTTTTGGTTCTGGTTTATAATTTCTTGATTTCTCATAGGGTCATAAGCTTCCATTTGCTTCATTCTAATTTTTAAGGACTTATTTTCTTCAGTGAGCTTTTGGACCTCCTTTTCCATTTGGCCAATTGGACTTTTTAAGGCATTCTTTTCCTCATTGGCTTTTTGGACCTGTTTTGCCATTTGAGTTAGTCTATTTTTTAAGGTGTTATTTTCTTCACCAGTTTTTGGGTCTCCTTTGGCAACCTGTTGATTTGTTTTTCCTGATTTTATTGCATCACTCTCATTTCTCTTCCCAATTTTTCTTCTACCTCTCTTACATGATTTTTGAAATCCTTTTTGAGCTCTTCCATGTCCTGTGACCAATCACTATTCTTCTTTGAGGCTTTTGATGTAGGAGCTTTGACTTTGTTGTCTTCTAGTTATATGTTTTGATCTTCTTTATCACTGAAGTATGATTCTATAGTCTGATTTCCCCCTGTTGCTTGCTCATTTTCCCTGCCAATCACTTGACTTTTTTAGCCCTTTGTCAAGGTAGGAATCTGTTTCCAGTGGGGGAAGTATGCTGTACCAAGCTTCAGGGGGGGTGGGGTTTGCAGCAATTTTCAGAGATAATTCTAGGCACCAGTACATTTTCAGTTCTTCCAAGGTGGTATGATCTAAGGAACTCCTCTCCTGGCCTGTCCTCTGGTCTATGAGTGACCACAAACACTCTTTTTTGCCCTGGAACTCTGAGGAGGATTCTGTCTCTACCACCACCACAAGCTCCCCCATGCAAGTGCTCTCCCTTACCCAGGACTTCCACCCAAGAATGCAACCTGGATCCAGGCTTGGACAAAGCAAGAGAATCCTGTCACAGCTCCAGCAAAGAGATCTCTGCAGTGCCCCTTTGATCAGCTGCTTGATCCCCCCACTGTCTGTGGGCTGAGAGCTCTGGAAGCAGCCACTGCTGCCATCACCAGTGTGGTCCCAGGGCTGGGGACAGACCACATTCCTCTCTCACCCAGGTCTGACAGCCCCTTTCCACTGACCTTCTAAGTTGTCTTTGCCATTTTTGGGTTGAGAAATCTGGAAACCACTACAGCTGCCAGTGATTCAATCCCCTGAAGTCTGCTCCAGCCCTGTTTGTGCCCAGCACTGCCCACACTGGACTGTGCTCTTCTCTCAGACTAGTGCAACAGACCTTTCCTGTCAATGTTCCAGGTTGTCTTGGGCTGGAAGTTTTTTCCACTCTATCATTTTGTGGGTTCTGCTGCTCTAGAATTTGTTTAGAGTCCTTTTTACAGGTATTTAGAGGCATTTGGGAGAGAACTCAAGTAAGTCCCTGCTTTTACTCTGCCATCTAGGCTCTGTCCCCCTCCTCTAAACAATCTTAATTGTGTAAAACAGAAGCATCAAATACATAGCCCATGGCCAGAACAGAACAAAACTAAAATGTAATTGATAAATGTTTAACAAAATAGTTAAAATGGAATAAGATATGGATAATGTTAATATTAACAATTATTTGAGCAGCTGGGTAACACAATGGATAGAGTGCCAGGTCCGGAGTTGGGAAGATCTGAGTTCAAATCTAGCTTCAGAATCTTACTAGCTGTGTGACCCTGGGCAAGTCACTTAACCCTGTTTTCCTCAGTTTCCTCATCTGTAAAATAAGCTGGAGAAGGAAATGGTAAACCAGCCAAGGAGACTCCACATGGGATCATGAAGAGTCAGATACAACTGCAAAATAACTGAATAATAACAAATATTAATATGTAGTTTTCTAAGTTAATATGCAGCTAAAGAGACTTCAATGTACAGTTTTGTGGTCCCACTTCCGATTTTGGTTTGGCACTCCTGATCTAAAACACCCTTTATGTAATCTTTGTTGCATTTCTGTTTTTATCTGCTATGGAGTTCTTTCTTCCAAAACTACAAAGAGGAAGCAATGTCTAGTTTTGTCTAGTCTGGTCTTCACATGAGAAGGATGATTGAAGGTGGAACACAACACAACAGGAATGGAACCATGTTGTATCAGAGACAAATTTCCTGGAAGTGGCTTTCTATAACTAGAAATCATTGCTTCCAGGTTACAAAATGCTCCCCCATATGAGACCCAGAGAAAGAACTCTTCCACCTGGAGAAACTACAATGAAAAGGTCTTATAAATGTCAAACGAACTTTAATAAAATGATTTAGGGAGAGGAAGAACAGCTGCATCATCTATATATGCCAAGTCTTTATTCCTTTGGGATGAAGGCTAGAATACAGTCAACACATGCCTTTGCACAGGCCTGGAATAAATTCTCCTTAACCCTCTTCCACTATTAGTAATCCCTAGTTTCTTTCACAAATAAGTATAGTCACTAACTCCAACATGAAGCCTATCCTGATCCTCCCTATCATTTCCTTTCTCCTCCTTTGAACACTACTTTAAAAAAATTTATTCATGTATTTATTTACTTCATATATGCTTGCCTAATATAAAGAAACTCCTTCTGGGAGTGCAGGGCTTGAGTAGCTGCTGCTTTCTATGTTGTATATAGCTAGGATATTCTACCCCCTGGTTCACTGGTGGAAAAGGCTGACTTCTAATCTGAGAAAGTGGGCTCAGTTCTCACATTTCCCATCCTGGTGGTCTTGGGACCATTTTACTTATAACCTTCATCTAGAGCTGTCCCCCATCACCACCATGAAAGAGAGGTCGTGGGAAAGAGTCAGTTGAAATAGAATATTAACCAGGTATGGGACAGGTACTTATTCTTATACAGAAAATAAGGGTAATGTCTAGAAGAACCACTGAAAATCTCACCAGGCTGACTTGAATTCCATGACAACTTCTAACTAGTATTAAAGGTCAATATTTTAAGCTTCACAAGAACATAATGCAATATTATTAGGCATTTCACATTTATCTATGGATGTGCATCATCTATTTAAACTGACAAGCTTTTCCTTCTTTCTTGTGCTCTTTCTCTCTGCCTTCAGCTTGCTCCTTGCTATGGCCACGACTCTCTGATCTTAAAATATTTCAATATTTCAAGGTCACAATGTCACCTATTCAAGGAAAGGAAACACAAAAGAAAAAAACTATATGGATTCAAATAAAAATCTAGAGATAGCTCCTAGAGCCAGCTGCCCCATAAGTGGGATCCCCTTGACATTGTTGACAGAGAAAGAACCCTGTCTTTCTCCAGCCTTTCCTAAAGTTACATCTTGTCTCCTCTAGAGCCATAGCCAAAAGTGAGTCAGCCAGAAACCATCTCCTTTTTAAAAGGTCTCCTGAGTAGTTATTTTGGCTCAGCAGTCAATTAGGGAATTCTCAGTGATAGACACATATCAGAAAACTGGTCCCCAAAGTTCCCCCATGGTCTACTTGATATAGCCAGAGAATATCTTTGCATGTTCTAGACAAAACATGTTATACTCACACAGGCATGCACACACAATACAATATGACACATAAATATATACCTACACATACATGTGTATGTATGCATACATGTATCTGTGTACACATGCATATGTTGTCTTCTCCAACAAAATATGAGCTTTTTGAGAGCTGGTAAATGTTTAACAACTGGCTCTGCAGAAGAAAATTAAAGTACAGATACAAAAAAAGTATAGGGATTATTACATTTTTAATCTTTGTTATCTCTAGTATCTAACACAGTTCTTGGCATTTAACTCTCAGTGTTTAGTTGAACACATGTTAAGTAATAACTGGGGCTTGAAGAAATAACAGAAAGTGACACCTTAGAACTCCTTTCATTAATTTCTCTGGTACAGATAAAGAGAAGATCCACTCAAGAGGGTAAGAAAAAAAATATGAACCAGTGGGGTAAACCAGAGTCTAGGTCAAGTCAAGTCCAAGTTTACTGAGCATACCAAATCCAACAGAGAAGGTGAGGATGGAATCTCAGAAAGAACTTCAAGCCAGAGAAGTTAGCTTGGAGCAACTTATTTTTGGAAGGAAAGCTACTGGGATCACGATAATGCTCTTTCATCTTATACAACTTCTTTGCCCAAGGCAGCATTTTTGGTGGTGATGCCCTTGCCATATTCTCTTCTCAGTCCATGTGTTGGGGTTTCAATGAACCCGGAAACCACAGACCTTCTTCATGCACCTTTAATCATTATTCTGACTTTTAGGCTCATGGAATATCATGAGACTCCAAATGAAGACTGCTGGGATTTGACTTCTCTAGAAATAGGCAGAAATAGTCTCTTAGTGAATCTAGTGGCTGAGTGGGTGGGAGTCATTTTGGTTGCTATTAATCTTGTGTGTGTTTCAACAATCAAAATTTAATTTCCCCATATAACTGAACTTTGAACAAGGATATTGAAAATGACATCTCAGGTTCAAACAAAATTAGCCTAAATTAATTGTCTTCCCTTCTAAATGCTGAAAAGTACAAGCAGGGAAATGATCATTTTCTACTCTCATCTAGGGAAATACTAGAGATTTTTTACTTTCCCAGAGTAAGTGATTGTCACTAAAAAGAACTTTTATTCTGTGGTAAGAAAAAACTGTTTTTATTACAAAGATGATTCTTAAGGGTAAATGTATCGCTTTAAGGGAAATCCTATTTGTAGAGGTTTTGTGCCCATTGGCAATGTAATTATCACAATGAAAACCTGTACATTCTGTTGAATTACATAAGCATTTTTAAAGCATGTGTTATGTGCCTAAAACTGGGTTCAGTGACTAGATAAAAAGACAAAAATAAAATAGTTTTCTAGGAGCTTACATTTTACTTAGGGAATACAACAAATATGAAAATAATTAAATATAAAATCTATACAAAACAATTTCAAAAGAGAAAAAATGCTAATGAAGAAATCTAGGGATTCTATGAAGCATGTGTAAATAGAGTGGGTCTATACTATATTAAACACATTGACATATTTTATAATGTATTAAAACTTAACTTAATTCCTCTCTTCTTTTTATAGTTGTTGGAACAAAGCTAACATTGTCTCCGCCTACAAAATATGAGCTTTTTGAGAGCTGGTAAATGTAACAATTCATTAAATGAATTCCCCCAGCATATGCTCTAATGATGGCAGTACCTGGCACATGGTAGGTCATTAATAAATACTTATTAATTGATTGTTTGGTGAGACTCTTTGCAAAGAGCACTGTATATCTATTAGTGGTATAGTTATTGCATGAATGGAATTCTGTGGTTTTTGAACAGAAGAAGCAGGAAGTCAAGAATAAATGATTCACCTTTTGCAACTGAAGTGATACTTTGGGGCCATTTTAGGCAGAAACTATGACATACTAGATGGTCTGAAATGGTCTGAAGTAATTACAGTGGTGTCACATAAGAATTTCAGTAGAGAATGAAGACTACTATTGACTTCTCATGATTTTACAGTGGCAGAGTGATACTGTCAGAAGGAATCTAGAAGGAATTGCTAAGAATGATTAGATCTTGAGAAAGAAATGAAAGAATTTAGGAGCACAGTTGGAAGTAAAAGGCAAGAGTTTCAGAAGAGAAAAGCATATTTGGGAAGGGAAGAGATGTCTGAAAAAGAGGGGTCCAAGAATTAAAATTTGGATTTGCAGATTATGGCTTAAATTATAGAAATAACATACTTCTAAGCCAAGGATGGATTGCCCCTAATGAGGAATGGTAAACATGCATTTTCTGGAAAGTTTGCAAACCTAATCCAAATGAATTAAACTGGGAAGGGAGGAAAAAATAAAACTGCCTTTGTATGTATACATACATATACATATACATATACATATACATACACACATATACATATACATATACATACACACATATATACACATAGACATTTAAGGAAGTTGCCATGAAGAGTAGCTAGAGAAAGTGACAAATGACATACCCAGACATTCAACAGAGACAAAATCCAAAGAAGAAACAAGCAATATGATCCATGGACTTGGGTGTTCATGAATAAATGTACCACATATTCCCAAAACCACAGAGAAGAAGCAAGGTGGAGAATATTTTGATAAAGATCTACAGAGAAAGAGTTGTGATAGTACAGACCAGAAACATTTTACAGACAGAAATAGGCAATAGTTGAGGATTATAGGAAACACAGCAAACCTGACAAGATGGCAGGATGTAGTTGTCATGGTGGTGGTGGTAGGTGCTTCTATTATCCAAATATCTGCTGGACAGCTCTTTGTGCAAAGCAGGTTTCCTCTCCTTCCTATAGGTGCCCTCATACCTCAAATAAGAAATAGCTCCTGGAGGACAAAAGCTATGTCTGTCATCTAAAATACCTTTGTTTGTGACCTCTGGAGTCCCTTCCAGCTTTAAAGCTTTTGGAGGGCATCCCAAAAGTCTTTGTAGAGTTTAAAGCTGGTTAAGATTTAAGTTATTCAAGTTAAAACTCAACTCTGACTTTCGAAATATCCTGTTTTACTTTGATCTGTTTCTTCCCCTGGTAGCCAATCAATCAGCAATCATTTATTGTCAACAATAATAATGATAATAATTTCTGTTTTTCAGGTGTGTTCAACTATTTGTGACCCTTTTTGGGGTTTTCTTGGCAGGGACACTAGAGTGGTTTTTCATTTCCTTTTCTAGCTCATTTTACAGGGACAGGCAGAGTTAAGATACTTGCCCAGAATGACCTCTACGAGTATCTGAGGCCAGATCTGAACTCAGGATCCTCCTGACTCCAGGGCCTGTGTTCTATCCACTGTGCCATCTAGCTAGTCCAATAATAGTAACAACAACAAGAAGCATTACTATAGCACTTTAAGGTTTGCAAAGCACTTTACAATTCTTGTCTCATTTGGCCCTCACAAGAACCCTGGGAAATGGGTGCTATGATGACCTCCTCTTTACATAAGAGGGAACTGAGTCACACAGAGGTTAAGTGACTTGTTCAAGGTGAGTTTCTAAGGCTGGATACAAACTCAGGTTTTCCTGAACATTGTGCCATCAAGCTGTCTAAATATGTGCCAACCTCTGTGGTAGGTGCTGGAGATACAAAGACAAAATTTAGAAGTCCATACCCTCAAGAAGCTTACATTCTATGGAGAAAATCAGTGTGTATGCATACATATATTCAAAATTTATGCAAGTTAAATATGAGGTAATTTCATGGTAGAGTTATTGGCATCTGGTGGGAGAAGGGGGAAGATGAAGATCAGGGAAAGCCTCATGTAGGAGGGAGCATTTGAGCTGAGCTTTGAAGAAAGCTAGGAGTTCTCCAAGGTAGAGTTAGGAAGTAGGATATGCCAAGGATACCTGGCACACAGTGGGGGTTTAAACGCAGTGAATGTTCAATAAATGTTTGTACAGTTGAATTGGATCAATAATGGTGATCATGAAAAGAATCAGCAAAACCAAACCAAAACAAAACCAACAAAAAAAGGAAAACCAAAACTTAGTTTGAGTTGGGGTTGGTTTGGCAGGTATTTTCTTGCCTTTAAGACTTCTTTGTATTCAGTCACAATGTGTTAAGCCCTACTTTCTCTTTGGTAGCTAGCTTATTTAATATTTTATTCTTGTTTTTGATGAAAAAGGTACTTATTTACCATAGCAACCATGCTGGTCTAAGTCATCCAACGTGATCCTAAAGACATTCCTCACATCACAGAGCGAAAAATTTCAGTGTTAAATCATCTTTGTCAAAGTTTAATAAAAGGAGATCAGGAAAATAGCAAAATAATTCCTTCTTAAAAGGAGTATGCCCAGATACTTCTTTTTCCTTACACTATACAGTCCTTTCCCCATAGTTCCTCTTGTGTGTGGGAATGGTATTCTCTAGGGCAAGGCCAGATCCTCATAACATCTGCCCAGGTGTGGTTTTGTTACGGGAAGAAATCCATTATCCACACACACAAATCCAACACAAATAGTTCGAAGGAACCAGAGTCTAGGTACAATTTACTGCTTTTTGGAGACATGCAACTGCTTATAGAATTTCCTCTCTGGTGTGGTGCATCAGCTGGGCAGTATTGAGTAAAGTTTCATTAGCTGCGGCTCTTTTCTGCTGCAGCTGTGAGTGGGGAAGAGATTGGACACCTGGGTGTTCCATAGTGTTAAAGTGAAACCTTACCTAGCATGGTGACATAGGGCATTGCAGGAAATTCCAGAGGTCCAGAAAAGGCACATTTCTCTGGCTGTGACTCAAACTAGCACCTCAGGAGAGGGAGCTTTAAAAGGGACTGGATGGTGAAAAAACAACTGCCACTCTATTGATTCAGACACTGGAGGTTCTTCCAAATCAACTTAAGATTAAATCAAGTTGAGGAGGTGGAGGGGGGAAATTTTGGATCTCGACAAAATAGACTCTCCATGGAAAACTTTCTTTTGGAGAAGCTGGAAGGGAAAGAAGAAGGTAAGGTCAAGCTGGAGAGTTTACCTGTGATATAGCCACTGCAGCAGGATTGGGAAGGAAGCGAAACATGTGCTATTTTCTATTTTAATGAATTCGTCTTTCTAACTAGGTACCAACTTATTTCTACCTGTTGAAGCAATACAAGGACTGTGGGTCCCTGCTAAATTTGTGGGTTTAAGGACAAAGTTCCGGTGGCCCCTGTCCTAGTGACACCTTGTAATATGATTCAAGAAGTTAAACATTGAAGCAAGCCCTGAATTCATTCACTCATGAAATCTTCTGGTGTTTGACAGTTCCAATGGAGGAGACCTGGGCTCTGAGATGAGATGGGCCATTTATGTTTCATGAAATATCCCTTGGAATTGAACTATAAAATGACAGTAAAATATTTCAGAATAATAGCTTACATTTATGTCATGGCTTACAGTTTGCAAAGTGCTTTGAATAACAACGACCCTGCAAGTTAGGTAGTATTAGCTTATAATCATTGATTGGAAAACTGGACAGAACATTAGAGGCCATGAGGTCCAACACTCCCACTTTAGAGGGGAGGAAAGGACTTTCCAAGAAGGAAAATAGACACATGGTCAGGAAATGACAGAACTTGAACCCAAGCCTTCTTAGTCCAGATCTAGGGTTGTTGCCTGCATCCCCCCCAACTACATCATTAGAAAAGAATATTTTTTTCATGCTGTCCCCTGCCAATATTCCTACCTGATTTTGTTGGTGTTCCCCTAGAAGTAGACTCACTTAGTCCTAGAACCCTCAGAGCTTCATATATATTATACTGCATTTCTGAAACTAGAAGATAATACAATTAGGCTAAAGGAGTTAGTAACTACAGATATATTAATGTAAAAGATAAGCTGGTTTGCAGGGATCTCAGTAGCCATTAATCCATCCCAGATTGTTACTCATAATTCTTTCTCATTGTCTTTTTATTGAATGAGTTCCAATAGAAATGGTTCTAAGGTAAGTCACTATCCTACTGTTATTTTATTCTTAATGTTCATGGAGTATTGCACAGGTGGATTAAAAACAACTGATTTGTACCATTGAATGAAAAAAATGGAATATAAGCTCATCTTATGTAGATTCACTAAAAACATCATTGGGAAAATTCTACTAGTCAGTCAATAAATGTTTATTAACCTACTATGTGTCAGGCATCATGGAGACAGCTTCTGCTCTCAAGGATCTCACAGTTTAATGGGGAAATCTGTTATAGAGTAGCTGGCAGGATAACAGGAGTGGTGTATACTTTCCTTATTCCTACAAGGTTTTGACTTCTTTCACTAAATCTTTATTTTAAGAGCTTTTTGTTCTACATAATTGGGAGGTTATGCATATTTTATATGGTGACATCTATTAAAAGTATTGTTCTTCAATTTTTATACTTCTCTAAGTACTTTGGGGGCAGCAGTGTTGTCAAATCCAGTTTTTATATAGTTTATTTGTTGAATTTTTAAAGATATTTTGAGGTCCATATTTGTAGCACAGTCGTTTGTCACCAATTTATGAAAGATAATATGATTTTGGTTTTTCATTCTCTCCCATTCCCCTTCCTCCCATTCTTCTTATCTTTTGCAATGTAACTCAGAAAGAACTGGTCCTGGGACAGGTCACTATCCCACTATTATTCCTTTTCATTCAATATTCTATGTACTTTGCTCATAAATAGTAGGATGTAAATTTATTCCCTGTGGACTCCCTGAAAACGATCTTGGTATAATACCAGGAGTGGATAGTACCTAAAGGATGTGCATCTTAACCAGTTATCAGACCAAATTGATTCCTTCTGCCAGGTCTTTATATTTTGAAACCATTTCATTCATTGTAACTTGAACACTGAGTATTTGGAATGGCAGCATCTATTAAAAGTATCATTTTAATTTTTATGAATCACTGTTAATTCTAGGCAATTGTGGGTAGTAGTTTGTTCTATGGCATTGTATTGGTCTCATTCCAATACAGTTTATTGTTTGAGTTCTACAGAGCATTTTGAGATCTTTATACTACATTATATATTAAGATACTTTATGCTATAGTGTGGTGATTTGTCATCTGCCAATCCATGAAAGATAATGATCTTCTAACGTAGATCACAACACCAGATCACATCTTGCTAGGTACTCAGCAGGTGCGAAAGGTTCTAGGGATTGTATGTTGCACAATCTCTATGGTTTCTTTGTACAATCTTCATTGGTGGTTAAGTTCAGACCCCTCAAGAATAACTAACTCTTCTGTAGTTAAGTGGAAAACAAATAAAGATATTAAAATATCTTTATAATTCATCAAAGAAAAATACATGAAAACTGGAACATCACTGCCTCCAACTACCTGAATATAATGTTTAATCATAGAAACTAAAGAACTACACTTTTAACAGTTTGTCTAGTGCAAACATAGTCTGAAATTAGCATCATGAGCTCCTCCATTTCTATAAACAAATCCACCACAAAAATACATTTACCATAGTTCCTGGCATGTAGCAGACAATTAATATATAATTCAATGCTAAATTGAATTATTCAGTGATTCTCTGTGGACATATTGTTGGCTCACTTTGTGTAGATATCATCCACGAAGGGCCTTTTGATTCCATTCTTGTATTTTAATTGCTTCATAGGTTCCATTAGGAGGTAAGTCACATTTGGTTACTATTATTTATTTATTATAAAACTAATAATAATTATTAAAATGTCATTAAGGTGACAAGGTCAACATAGAGATCAGGAAACCCATGAAATGCTAGAATCACAAAGAACATGCTAATAGAGGAGGGACCATTTATTCTTGGGCAAACAAATCAGACTTTCACCTACTCCTCCACACCCAGAGAGTAGCATCATTTGTAGCCAGGAGCTATAGAGCATTTGCTAGTGAGTCTGAGAGGGAATGAGTTGGAAATCATTTGAACATGAAGCAGTGCCATTTGGAACCAGAGAAGAGGAAAAAAAAACAAAGGGTCTTCTGCAAAACACAGGCAGAGAAATAGCAGTGGGATGAAGAATCATTAGTGTTATTTCAGGTGGGCTCGATTACTCTGAGGCAGGGGCAGAAGAAAAGAGAATTATATTTAAATTGAACTTTTCATACTCAGGGTATTCCAAAGTACTTTAACAAGTAATGAGTTAAAGACTGGGAGCCCAAAAGCCATGTATGCTAATGGAGAAGTCATTATACACTCAACAGTGGCTCACACACCCTAGCTTTGGAAATTAGAAACAGTTTTATTGCTATTGGCCAAGATGCAGGGATTAATTCCTGCTCTTTTTGAAAATTGCCATGGGATCTTTAAATTGCACTTGGATGGCCACCGTGTTTAATAAGATTGCTTTCTGGACCTGAAACCCTACCAAAAAGTTTCTGTGCAGACATCCTGAAAATAAAGCGCACTTGGAGATAACAGATTCTTTCAGTAATGAATTTGGATGGTGAGAGATTTTCAGCAAAGGAGGAGAAGAAAAAATAAAACACATTCCACATCACCCTTTCCTCAGCTTTTGGAGCTGCAACTCTTTGGAGGTTCTGAAATATTCAGATAAACGGGTTCCAATTTTGCCTTTGCTCTTCAGGGTTCTGGCTGGGCCCAAGGAAGAAATGCCAGGAATCTAATGAGAAAGTCTGCTCCTGCAAGATTTCTATCCCACTTCTAACCAACTTCAGAGAATAAGATGATTTGAATAAATAGGAAAACTTTAGGGGGTCCCTGGGAATCACATCTTCTATCTTCTGGATGGAATTCCAACCTGATCATAGGGGAAGTTAGTGGAAATGTTCTTGGCAACGGTGCTAGCATGATTTTTCCTCTTTTAAAAAACTTCTTTTCAATATTAAAAAAATGCTATAGTAGAAACATGACTGGTGTGGGAGTCAGGAGATCCAGAGGCCAATCCCAGCTTTGCCACTAATTAGATGTGGGACCAAGGGCATATCACAGTCTCTCAAGGCTTCACTTTCCACATTTATAAAATGATAGCATACAAGATTCTACTCAATAAGAATTTATTGTGTCCACTAGCAACTTATGCTTGATTCATTAAGGTCCTACTATGTGTCAGGCACTGTGCTAAACATATTAAGAAGAAAATGATGCTTGTCCTTCCCTTCAAAGGACTTACAGTCCCTTGGGATGGACTGAGTAACATCAAAAATTTCTTTCAGTTCCAGCGTTTTAGGATGCTATGATTCTGATGCAACACACAGGAAGAAGTGTTTGTCAAAATATTTCTTTAACAAATGCTAAGTAAATAGTATTGGTCCTGGCTAATGGTATGAAGTATTAAGAATTCTGAATATCCTCAGACTCAGCATGCCTTTGTGTAGCCTTCTGCCTAGATGACCTTCCTTTCTCAACTCCTCCCTCTTAAAAGGCCTACCTTCCCTCAAGGTTTGGGTCAATCCTGCATGAGGCTTTTCCTGAGCCTTTTATCCCCCTAGCCAAGTCCTCCCTCTTTCTCTAAATTGCTATGTTTCACTTAAATCAGCATGTTCTCAATGCACCCTTTTTGACTGGCTGACTCCTTAGAACAGTGGTTCTCACCCTTTGGGTCATGACCCCTTTGGGGGTTGAACGACCCTTTCACAGGGGTCACAGGGGTTGCCTAAGACCATTGGAAAGCACATATTTCTGATGATATTAGGAACCGAGACACCACTCCTTTATCTGAGACACTGCTCCTCTATCTATCTCCAGGCACGTCAGCCCACATGCAGATACGTCCACATACAAGTATTAAAGGGTCTTGGCATTAGGAAGGTTGAGAACCACTGCCTTAGAATATAAGCTCCCTGAGGGCAGAGATTCTGACTTTTTGCCTTTTTGTATCCCTAGCACCTAACAAGCAAATGACACATAATAGGCCCTTAATGAATGTTTGTTGGCTTGAATGGAATTGAATTAAGTATGAGTCACATATATATGGAGTGAGGGAGAGAGGGGGGAGAGAGAGACAGAAAGAGAGAGAGAGAGAAAGAGAGAGAGGCAGGGGAGAGAGAGCGGGAGAGAGTGAGAGGAGAGAGAGAAAGAGAGGGAGAGAGAGAGAGGGA
>CM053601.1:166145063-166198523 GCA_028646575.1 Pseudocheirus occidentalis
AGCATTTTTCCATATGCTTAAAGATATCTTTAATTTCTACTTCTGTAAATTGCCTGTTCATATCCTTTGACCACTTATCAATTGGGGAATGACTAGCATTCTTGTAAATTTTATTTAATTCCCTGTATATTTTAGAAATGAGGCCATAAAGACCATTTTTTAGAGAATGGCAGTTGCAGAGAAAGTGGGTCAGTAAGAGGAACTCCAACAGTGAAACTGTTTTTCCGCCAATGTGGATTGGTCATCTCTGCAGAGCTGGTCATTCAGTCCATATGTATCAGAGTCAGGACTAAAAACCAATTTTTTTCTTATTCTAAAGTCAGTTTTCCATCTACTATATCACATTGTCTCTAAGGCTCAAAAAGTCCAAATTCTGAGTTTCTAGACAGTTTTTAACTTGATAAAGTATTAATTGTTCATGAAAATCTGAGCCAGTGGGACCTAATTAAAAATGTGTGTACTACTGTATGACCTTGTACCCTGGCCTCTGGAATTGTGTGGGCCAGGTTTAATACTGGCTGGATCCCACCATAGGAATGTTCAGAATATTCTTTATTTACATTTGCATACATGGGGACAAAAGGGTCCTTAGCTTCCCTAAAGGTGCCATTAAGAAAAAAGAAATGAATGTCTTTATTTTACCATATAGAAATGCAGAAAAAGATTCAAAGTGACCTATAAACAAATGGGGAAGACACTGTGAAGGTTCACAATAACCTACAAATAATCAGTATAATATCTCTCCCTTTCTGGTGAAACCCAGAGATCTTAAATCCCTAGGGGAATACAATAACCCTGAGTGGGAGGTGCTATTATTATCCCCACTTTACAGTTGAGGAAACTGAGGCAAATAGTGATTAAAGGGTCACACAGCTAGTAAGTGTCTGAGGTTGGATTTGAACCCAGGTTTTCCTGACTCCAGGCCAGAGCACTATTTATCATACCTTCAGCTGCCTCCTCAGACTCAATACTACCCCATTGTTTGGACTCTTCTTTAAGGAAATAAACTTGGGGCTGTTAGAGAGGCAAACCCTCCCTTCTCTAGCTGGAAGGCTAGGTCTCAGCACCTTTGAAGTTGGAGTTGCTATGAAAGCAATCCCAGGAAAATTTCTAGAAATATGGAACTCCAGAACTCCCCTTGTGCAGATCGCATGAATGAGCACATGCCTCCTCCTGCCATGTGCTTCTCCAATAGAGAAGTCTGTACCTACCATCTGCTGCACGCTCTCTGGAAAAAAAGGAGCTTAAAAGAACCAAAAAGGTCTATCAGACGACAAAGGCTAGAATAAAGGAGTGACATCCCACAAGATATTATCTATTTAATAATCCAAATGGAACAAGTATTTTTTTTTAGCAGTGAGCAACTTGCATCAGTAAAGCCCATCCTCGTCTAAGAGGTAATACGGATGGGTTCCAAATAGGTCTATTCACCTTGGAGGACAATCCTAGGTCACTGAGGCTAAATTGAATGTCTTTGTCTTCTCTAATGGGCATGCCCATTCAAGTCAGGTCCAGTCAACAAGCATTTTTAAAGAGCCCACCATGTGCCAGGAGCTGTGCTAAGCCCAGGAATATAAAGAAAGACAAAGGATAGATCCTGCTCTCCAAGAGCTCACAGTCTAAGGTGGGGGAGAAACATTCCAACAACTAGCTATTGCAAACAACATACATACAGGTTATGTTTTAAAATTGCTAAACACAAGCTCACTGATTTAGCCTTTGTGTCACCAGCAGAGGGATTATGGTCCCGGAGGTATTTCAATTAGGAAACCAGTTAATAGCTACATGACTAGCACAGAGTCTAGAATACAATAGGGACTTAATAAATGCTTATTGATTGAATGAATGAATGAATACACTTATGAAGTTAGTATCAGAATATCCTAAAATCTTTGTCCTTAGGGGCATCATATAGCAAAATCATTAGTGGATTTGGGGTCAGAGAAACAGTGAAAATTCTATGTGATTATGAGCAAATCATTTAAATTCTGTGTCTCCATTTTCTCATCTGTAAAATAAGCGAGTTGTACTGGATGAGCCTTAAGGTCTCTTCAAGTTTTAGGTCTATGGTCAGGGCAGCTAGGGGTATAATGAAGAGACCTGAGTCTAGAATCAGGAAAATTCATCTTTCTGAGTTCAAATCTGGCCTCAGATACTTTAGTATACCATACACATACCATACTCAGATAGGTATGTGACCCTAGTCAAGTCACTTAACCCTGTTTGCCTCAGTTTCCTCATCTGTAAAATGAGCTGAAGAAGGCAATGGCAAACCACTCCAGTATCTTTGCTAAGAAATCCCCAAATGGATCATGAAGAGTCAGACGTGACTGAAAAATAACTCAACAGCAACAACTTACAAATCCATGAAATACAAACCATCCAGTGGCTATATAGGAGTTCCCTCTATGGTATCCCTACCAATTGACTATCCAACTTTTTCTTGAATACCTCTAGTGAAGAGAAACCCATTGCTCTTAAAATAGCTCATTCTGCTTTGAGACAGCTGTATTTGTAGGAAGTTTTTCCTACGGAGCTTCAATTTACCTCACTGTATCTTTCATCCATTGCTTCCAGTTTTTTCCTGGGACTAAATCAAACAATTTCAATTCCACTACCATATAACAAACCTTCATATCTTGAGGAGGGCTATTATCCTTCAGTCCTCTTGCAACCCATTACCTTCACCAAGTCTCCTTTCCATAAGGCTCAACAGTTTCGGCTCCTCAAATAACCCATGCTTGACATGATTTTGAGTTTCTTTACTCTTCTGCTTGATCTGGTATTGTAGAGTGGTATAACAGAAACCATGCTGACGCTGGATTCAGGGGGCCTAGCTTCATATCTCATGCTTGGTTTGACTTTGGGGAGGACAATTAACCTCCCTGGACCTCAGTTTCCTCATCTGTAAAATGAGAAGTTTGGATTCAATGATCTCTGTGGTCCCTTTTGGCTCTCCATTGATGATCCTCTTATAGAGTTTGTCATCTCTTTACTGAAATATAGTATCCAGAATCTGAACTCCAGATGTGGTCTGGCCATGAAAGAATGTTAAAGGATTATCACCTTCCTCCTTCTAGACATCATGTTTCTCTTAGTACAGCTAGGAAGCATATTGGTTTTCTTGGCTGGTGATTCATGTTGAGTTTGCAGTTCATGCAAAACTCCCAAAATAATTCTGTAGGCATTCGGATTTGGGGGATTCAATTCCCTATTGGTATCTTTGATTCCACATAGCTCACCAATTTTCCCAAGGGACAGAGAATTTTTATACAATTGAATTATGTCACATAGGTTTGAAACAAGTGAAGAGGAAAGGAAACAACTCTGAAAAGAAAATTCAAATCTATGGCAAAAACAATTTCTACCATTAAGGATGATTTTAAAAATCAATAGCATCATACTTCATATGCTAATATGGTCCTTATAGTGAAGAAGCAAGAAAGCTAAGAGTGAAGTGGGTTGGGGGAAGGGGCAGATACTAGAGATTTATGAATAATAGTGAGGGAACATACTACTTAAAATTATTCTTAGATGAAATGATAGTGCAAATGGAAAACCAGGTCTCTGTTTTCTGGCTATTTCCCCCTCATTTTCATGGTTCAAAATAATTGATCAACTAATGAATGAGCATTTTAAAGTGTCTACTATGTACCTGATGTTGTGCTAGGTCCAGAAGGTAAAAGTCAAAAGTGGAACTTGCTGTCAAGGAGCTTGTAAAACCACCTGGAAACTGTATCTTCCTCTAGATTCCAGAGGAAACGAGAATCACATAATCTGAGAGATGAAAGGAACCATCTAATCCAGCTATAGACCCAAGCAATCCCTAGTCCATCCCAATGCAATTCAATAAATATTCATTACTGGTCAATTATGGACTAAAGCACTGTGTTAAGCACTGGGGAAACAAAGTCATAAAGAAAACGTTCTCTGTCTGAGCAGTGCTTACATTCTATGTTGAGAGGCAGGAGCTGGGAAGGAAGAGACAACCACAATATGATATGCACAGTTATATAAAAATACACACATATAATACCTGTAATGTAAAATATTTGTATGTATAATATAAAATACATTTAAAATACAAAAATATATCATATGGCAGAGTGGAAAGACAATTAATTGGACTTGATGTCAGAAGTTCAGATTTTGGCTCTTACATTAAATCCCTGTGTGACCTTGGGAAAGTCCCTTCCCAACTCTGGTTTAAGTATCCCCATCTATACAGGAAGAGAGTCTGGGCTAGGTATTTTTAATGTCCTTTCTATTTCTACAACTATGATCTGATAGAAAAAGTAATTTCAAGAGAAGAAATGATTTGGGTTGTTTACATGTCTGTAGGATTGGGTGTTCGGGAAATAGATATAGTAGACAGCTAAAGGGCTGTTCACCACAGGGAGTACAATGCCAGGAATTCCTAAAGTTTAAGATTCGAATAGTCTACTCTGGACATCCCCCAAATCTGTTATGATCACATCTTTTGTATCTGATGTCGCTCTCCAGCAGCTGAATTCCTTAAGTCCCAGGAGAAGCCATATAGGGCTGTTGGATTTGGCATCTTTCACAAAGCTTGGCAGATGATCAAAGAAAGGGCACGATAGAACAGGAAAGGACTTAAGAAAGTGTCTTGGCTGCTGTTGTTACTGCCTTTGTAGCCTGAAAACTTAATGGTACATGTAGAGAAGGGGCACACATTATAAAATCATATATAAATGACAATGTAGAATTTTTAATGTGCGTTGGTTTTTTTAAAAAAAGCCCTAACTTTATTTGCTATGACCAAGTGGTTTCTCTTTTAGTTTTCCAATCATTTTATCATTTTAACATGCAGGTAAAAATTGTATTTTTTCTCTTAAGTAGATGCTTAATATGCATGTGGCATTGTAAATTTTTTTTCAAAAAATTAGCAGAAATAGACAAGGTAATGATGAACCTGGAATGTTGAGTACCAATATTTTCATGCTTATTATCATGGGAAGGATTTCCAAATACAGAAACTTACTAGAGGCAACTCCGTACTAGAGACTATGGAAGAAACCCAAATCTGAGAACACTTGAGATACCCTGGCATTCATCTATGGGAAAATTGACTGGTGAGGGCCATTGAATCTCCATTGCTTGAAATCACTTCAAACAGAATGGTTACAGATATGGGATGTCTGCCAGGAAGGGGAGAATGGGCTTAATGACCTTTGGGGGCCCCATCTAACCTGTTATTTCTATGTTAACGTCACTTGGTCACCCTTCCTAGCTATGTGACAGTGGGTGAGTTATCCGACCTCTCTGGGCTGAGTTTACTTATATGTGAAACAAGGAAATGAGTCTAAAATCCCTCACACATCTAAAGTCCACAGTTACTATGACTCAGCCTAGATGTGCTGGTACTTACCAATATGATCCTTAGCTTGTTACTTACCTTCTCCAGGCCTATGTTTTCTTATCTATAAAAGGGAATTCAGAATAAATAACTTCTTCCTGCATAATCTAAATCCTAGGGTTCAAATCCTAACTCATACTTATTGGTTGTTTAACATTGAGCTAATCACTTCTCTAAAACTCAGTTTTCCCATTTATAAAATGGAAGGGCTGGATTCGATGTTCTCTGAGGTCCCTAGACCTGGGATCCTTGGACTAGAAAGATGGCTTGAAAAGATTATGAACATAAATCACTAATTCAGACCATTTCCCTTATCCAGTATATGATACAAAAAAATCTTTTTCCTTTTGAATTCTGCAGTGAAAAAAAGAACCATATTAAACAGCAGAAATATACAAAGGCTTTTTGTCTTTCTTGCTTCCTTCCTTCTCTTCTTTCTTTTTTTGGCAAGCTACCTTCTCTTTTATCTTTATACATAGACGCTTTTAAGACATTAAAGGCCTTTCCCTTTAGGCTTGCCTTACAGACAGCCCAGAAATTAAACTTTACAAAGTCAGTATTTTGGCCTCATACCTGATTTGATTTAGTGAGATTGGTTTAGAAGATGCATGTCAAGTTTTGCAGCAGCAAGTGTTTTTCTCTAGGTATTAAATACAAAGGTTTGTGTTTTTGTTTTCGTCTGGAAAAGATAATATTCAGACAGGATATGTTTCTGCTGCCTTCCATTGGCAGTGTACCCTTACCGATGTGTGGATCATAATGGATTCAGGATATATACATATATATTGAGAGAGAGAGAGAGAGAGAGAGAGAGAGAGAGAGAGAGAGAGAGAGAGAGAGAGAGAGAGACCATTTTCCCCGGCTGCCTTTGATCTTTTTCTAAGCCATGTGGCCCTGAAACTAAAACTATTTGTCTCTTGGTCCACATGTCACTATTTCTGTAGTCATTATAGGTTTCTTCTCCAAGACATTGAGCTTTGGGGCATCTAGGAGCCCAAGTCCTGGCTCAGAGAATGTCCTATTGAATGAAATGGCTATGCATTAGAACTCGTGTCTCTGAAACACTCTGGACAAAAGCCTCTTCTTTGTCACCTTGCCTGTGATTTATGGTATTGATTCAGACCTCTGGCAACATCTTGATCTAAAGGTATCATGAATTCCAGGGTCCTGACCTTGAAACTGAATGTGGTTACCATTCTAGAATGCATTTACTTCCTACATTTCTGGAGCTTAGAGGCCAGGGAAGCTGGCATTCAAGGCTTAAACAGATTCGATTGATCAATTAATTAAGCATTTATTAAGAACTTACAATGTACTAGACACTGTATTAAATGCTGGAGATAGAAAGAAAAAAATTTAAATAGTCCTTGTCCTCAAAGAGATTACATTCTAATGGAAAGAGAAGAGCCTGAGAAGATGCACAACAGCCAAATCATTATGACTACAGAAATTCAATTAATCAAGCATTTATTAAGTACTTACTGTGTGCTATCACCATGCTATGTCTGTGTGCTGGGAATACAAAGACCAAACAAAGCCTCCCCCCTGCCCAATGAAAGAGCTCACATTCTAATAGAATTTCTTTGGAAGAGTCCTAAACAGGAGTGTGGAAATGGTCTTCAAAGTGGAGCACTTCCAAAGGGTAGGAAACTACATCAAATCTTACCACCTACTTCCTGCCTTCTGCAGGAGTTAACCATCCTTGGATTTCTTTGCTTTGATATAGGTGGCCGCCTGTAGACTCTTCTTCGTAACTCTCACAGGATTTTAGCATTGGAAGGGACCACAAAGGTGCTCGGGAAGATAGAGGATGGAGCCAGGAAGCCCCGAGTTCAAATCTAGCAACTGACACTTAGTAGTTGTGGGACCCTACACAAATCATTTAACCTGCTTGTTGAACCTTCTTCTACTGTAAAATGGGGATAATTGTAGCACTGGATTGTTGCAGTGATCAAATGAGATGCTACTTGTAAAATGACTGGCATATAAGTAGGCATTGTGCTACTTGGTCCTTTTCTTCCCTTCCCAATCTAGACCTTACTTCCCGAATAATATCCATTACAACATACAGGATCAACGCTAACCCAGCTTTTGCTCATTACCTAATCAGGTAACCCATCTCACTTTGCGAGAGTACTAATTGTTAGGTCATTACTCAAATAAAGCCAAAATCTGTTCCTGCTGCTTCTGTCCATTGTCCTTAGCTCTGCTCTCTCTGTTCAGGCACAATATGCAAAGACAGTTACCTCGGGCCCCCTAAATCTTTTCTCCTCTTGGTTGAAAATCTCCAATAGTCCATATACAAATTAACTAATTAAAATATATATTAATATAATGATATAAAATATATATTGAAATATATATGTGTGTACATACACATGTAAACAGATGACATAACAACTCACACTTGTGCATTAATTAAAGGTCAACAAGGTCACTTGGTGAAGATCACAGAATTCTATATTGCCCTGCCTCCAAGGCTCTGCTATATTTAATGGTCTCTTCCATTTTCTCTGTTGGTGATCTCATTTGACCCCATGGCTTTAGTTGACATCTCTCTTCTAGAGGATTCCTAGATCTTATGCCCAGTCTGATCTTTCTCCTGAGGGAGCTTCAGTAGCCCATTTCCACCTATACCTGCTGGATCTCTCCATTTGAATTTCCTCCAGCATTTAAAATTCAACATGCTGAAAACTGAGCTCTCTAAGGCTGCCTATCATTCCATCCTCCTTATTTTAGTTAATAGCTTAAAATTTGGGGTCATATCAATTTTGAACTCGAAATAACTTTAGAAATTAACCAATCCAACTCCCTTATTTTAAGACAGGAAATAGAGATAAAATCACATGATCAAAGTAATACCAGAACCAAAATTCAAACCCAAGTCCTCAGACTCCATATCTAGTCCTCTTTCTAACTTACTCCAAATGTATTTGATTATCTTCTTTGTTTACATTTTCTGATGCATCCAGACAGCCACATGCTGTCTTTTCCAACATCTCTCAAATTTTCCTCTTTCCTCCTCTCTGTTCATACTGTCAACATCCTACTTCAGGCCTTAATTACCTCTAGCATAGAGCATGATGATAGTCTCTTAAATGTTCGCCTTGCTTCTTGTCTCTTCCTTTCTGAGCCATTTTCCATACAATTACCCTACCCAAACTGATTTCATAATAGATACTTAATCATGCCACATCCCTACTGAAAAACTTCAGTACCTCCCTATTGTTGTTGGGATAAAATGAAAACTTCTCAAACTGACATCTAAGACCTTCCATAATCTGGCCCAGTCTTCCTTTCTACCTAATATCTTCTCCATGCTTTCTGCATTTTAGTCAAAGTGAACTAGTAAGGCAGAGCCATTGTCCAAAGAGTAAGTGATCAAAGGATGTGAATGATTTTCAAAAGAAATGCCCCCCTCCCCATTAACAACCATATGAAAGACTGTTCCAAATCACTAATAATAAGAGAAACTGAGATCACTGCCAGTCTGAGCTTTCAGCTCATCTCCAGGAAATTGGTAAAAATGACAAAAGATGGGAATAGTTCAGGCTGGAGAGGTTGTGGAAAGACTGGTACAGTAGTACACTATTGGAGAAGCTGTGAGTTGGTTTTATCCATTACGCAGAGCAATTTAGAATTCTTAAGAAAATGGCTATGATAACCATAACTTTTGATCCAGACATCCAGTTGGTAGGTAGGTACCCCAAGGAGGTCAACAGTAGAAAGAAAATACAGAAAAATGCTGATAGCAGCCTATTTTGCAATAGCAAAGAATGACAAACAAAACAGATAGCCATCATATGGGGAATGTAATGGAATATTACTTCACTATTAAAAAACATAAATATGAAGAAAACAGAGAAGTCTAAGAGAATTTATGGGAATCTATGCAAAGTGAATCAAGCAGAAACAAGAAAGTAACGTATACAAAGCACGTAACAAAATAGAAACTGAATACCATGTAAGTGTAATGACCTCACTTTATGCCAAAGAGATATGAGAATCTGTACCTCCATCCTTTGTAGATGTAGGTCCTTTGGGTGTGGAATGTCACATAAACTTTGTTAGTTATTTCTGCTGACTTGTTTCCCTGCCTCTGTTTCTTTTTTATTCCTTGTTGTAAGAGATGATCCTCTGAGTGTGGGGGATAGAGAAAAAGGGGACAAATTTATAAAGGAAAGTGACGTTGAAAAAGTAAATCAATACAGTTTTTAGTAGACTGCCAGTTGTTTCCTGAAACTCATTCTGCCCTCGTCTCCTGGACATTTGCAGCCTGTCTCCCATTCCTGGGACTGACCTCATTGGAATTCTTCTCTTCCTTTGAGACCTAGTTCAGATGCTGGCGAATCCTCTTTGAAATACCTCCCATCCCTATTCCTTTTGTCTCTTCTCCCTCTCACTCCTTCAAGCTGGGAAGTGACATTTCTTCCCAAATTTTCCTTGAGGATTTTGTCTAAATGTTTCCTCAGTGTCTATTTCTCTTTTGTATGACATGTATTTATTGACATGTTTTATTTCACCCACTCCCATTATAAACACCAAAGGACAGTTTTTCATCTTTCTAGCCCTAGTGCCTAGCACAGTGCCATGAACATAGTGAGCCTTTAATAAATTCTTGTTGAATTATATCCTCTCAAACCATCATGGCTACTGAAATTTCTTAGGTTCTTTGAATATGTTGCTCATTTGGTCAGCAGATGTGGAGAGGGAATTCAGGGTGTATCTGCATAGCTAAGGCATATGCAAAGAGCAGCTGTCTGCCAGTCAAGCTCTAGCCTGAGAAATATCAAGTTGTAATACCAAGGATCCTACACCAGGAGTCGGGAATCCTACCTCTTCAATGTCTATGTGATCACAGACAAGAAAGTAAACTTCTCTGGGCCCCAGGTTCCTTCTCTGTACAATGAGCAGGTTGGACTAGCTGGTCCCCTCTTCCTCTGAATAAATGATCTGATGACTCTTCTGAATTATATTTTGTGCACAACATTGTCCTGTGTGCTTTAGGAGACACAAGAGAAATAGTACTGTCATCATGACTATTGCTGTTTAATCATTTCAGTTGTGTGTGACTACTTGTGACCCCATTTGGGGTTTTCTTAGTAAAGATACTGGAATGGTTTTTTATTTCCTTCTCCAACTCATTTTACAGATGAAGAACTGATGCAAACAGGGTTAAGTGACTTACCCAAGGTCACATGGCTGGTAAGGGTCTGAGGCCAGATTTGGCCTCAGGAAGAATAACCTTCCTCACTCCAGGCCCAGGACTCTATCTACTGTACTGCCTAGCTGCCCCTATTATGACTTAGTAAACATTTAGACAGACTTTTGATCCACCCTACAATCTTAGACTTTATTTTATAATTCTTTTTATAATTTTATAATCTCTACTTGGAGGTAAACAGCTCTTGGTTACATTCAACAAATCCATTGGCATATACCTGTTATCAGCCATGACCTTTTCATCCTCCTTGTCATTTTAGGTGGGGCAGAATGAATTTCACATGAGAAGCAAGAAGAAGATAGAATCATATTTTATTATTTCCCATAGCTTCCCTTTTTATGTTTACCTCATTTTATTAATCTGTAAACTGGGGAGAATAATAGCACTTACCTCATAGTGCTATTTTAAGGATCAAATAAAATAATTCTAAAGGGCTTAGGATAATATTTGGCACATAGTAGATGCTAAATAAATATTGGTCATCATCATCATCATCACCATCATCATCATCACTGTTATTTTCACATCTCCTATTTCTTTCTAAAATCTTTCTAGACAACCTGACCCCCAACTTCTGAATCTTCCTCAACTCCTCAGTCTCATTCACTCCTTGTAGTCAATTAGTCATCAAATCTTGTCAATTCTCCATCCTCAATATCTCTCACACATGGCCCCTTCCTGTTGCTCCCACAGACACTGCCCTAATTCCAAAGTTTCACCTGGGTTATTTGTTATAACCTTCCAATTAGCCTTCTTGCCTCAAATCCCTTTCACTACAATCTACTCTATGCAGTTCCCAAAGTGCAGATCTGACCATGCCATCTCCCTATTTGATAAACTTCAAAGGCTTCCTATTGGCGATCAAATATTATTTCACCTCTACCTTGTCCTTTTTAACAGTTTCTGTTTTATGTAAGTTTTAGAATACACACACACATATAAGTATTAGTATGGCTGTACATGTATGCAATTTATAAATAATTAATGCAAATCATGGTGCATTTTTTTAGACTACTAGGGATACATGATAAAAAGAGTTTAGAAATCACTGATCTAAAGAGTCTGGATTCAAATCCAGTCTCTGCTGCTGAATACCCATGTGACTTTTGGCATTAGACATTCCTTCTTCTTCCTCTCCCTCTTTCTCTTCCCCCTCCCCCTTTCTTTCTCTTTCAGAGCCCTGGCTTTCCCCTCTGGTAAATGAGGGGATTGGACCAAATGTACTATGGGTCCTTATGGATCCAGGTCCTATGGTCCCAGGCAACATCCTTGTCATAGTTCCCATAGTGCAACAAGGCCAAAGGAGAGAGTCGTTTGTCTTGATCACTTTTATGATCTCCTGCCATAATCCCAAACGAGTTCCTCTGATGAAAGGCCATTGAAATGCTTAGCAAGCAGTGACAGCCAAGCTGAGATGCTTCACATCAGAATCAAAGCAGGGCTCCAAGTCAGCTGCTGACTTCAGCTCACATTTTAAACTTGCCAAAGGAAGTTCTTTTGTTCGGGACCACTTTAAAGAAATGAGGGTAGGGGGGAAGAGGAAGAAGAAAAAACCCAACAGACAAAGACAGGTGGACTCAGCCAGGCTCATGTAGCCGATGCTCTGAAAGATGGATGTCAGCATCCTTTGCTGGCCACAGGCATCCACATGAAACAGAAGAGGCAGAAAAGAGAATCCTTCGTTCCAAAGCCTTGGGACCACAACTGGCAAGTTTAGAATCCCACCTGGATTCTGGGTCTACATTTCCAGTTGAGCAGAGAATTTTCCACTCTCATTGGAGATTCTGTTGCATTCATCGCTATCATCCCCCCCCCTCCCAAAGGCAATTTTCCAGCTCAAAGGCAGGCAGCTTTGTGAAGGTTCAGGCAAAAAGGTCAGAAGACTCCTTGTACATCAATCAGCTCCTGGACTACAACATGCCAATGAGTTAAGTAAACATGAATCAGGCACATGTGGATTAAATTTCCCTTGGAATACTCCTGGGGTCCCAGTCAGGGTTGGGGGGGGAGTGCACATATCCTGCAAATCTCTTGATGCTAGGAATGTAAGATACTGATTTCAGAGATACTAAACTGATGCGCTTGGAGGGCCACTGGATGGGCTCATCCCCAACCGCTGGCTGACCTTTGCTTCCCATGAGGAGGAGGAAATCTGAGGTCTAGTTGGCAGCTTAGAGCCTTTCTAGCCTACAATGAAATTTTCTTTTACGACACAAAAGAAATAGTGGGTTAGAACTGAATAATTCTCTGAAAGAGCATTAGGGCTACAGAGCCCTGAATTCAAGCTCTGGTCCTGCTCCTAGCTAGATAGTCTTATGATCTCTGGTAAGCCACTTGGACTGTCTAAGCCTCAGTTTATTAATCTGGAAGGTGGGAATAATAATGCTTGAATTCTTTGATTGTTGTGAGGGTCCCATGTGATAATAGATGAAGGTACTCAACTGAAAAACACAATTTAATGAATCTATATGCTATACACAGTAGTACAATGGAGATAAACTATTAATGGAAGTGTGCTTCCTTCATAAAAGAAGGAGAGAAGAAAACAGGCTTTTTTTGTCAATTAGCCCATTATGTGCTCCATGTTAGGTGTTAAAGTCACTTTTCTAGGAATATGTGTCCCAGAAAAATAGGGATGAGAAAGCCACAACACTATCTTATGTTTGGTCACTGAAAAGGTAGATAAACATGGAAAAACCACTGGAAGTACTTTCCTTGAAGCAACCTTTGATCCTTGAAATACATGGTACAGGTTATTAAGTCAATAAACATTTATTAAATACCTATCATGGACCAGGTACTGTACTACCAGGTACAGTGGGGATGCAAAGAAACACAAAAGCCAGCCCCAGCTTTCAAAGAGCTCACAGCTCAATGGGAGAGATGACAGGGAAAAAGAAAACCTTTGTATAAATAGGATGTATATGTATGTGCACATGCACATATGTATATATGTATAAATGTCTGTATGAATTGTAAAAATGATGCATGTTGTATGTGTAGATACATATGCACAAACAGATAATTGTATATATACATATGCATGTGTATATATGCAGACACACAGACATACACACACACACAGACATATACATGTTGGAGATAACCAACCATGAGAAGGATCTAGAATTAAGGGAGATTTGAAAGGTTTCCTGTAAAAGGTAGGATTATAGTTGGAACTTGAAGGGAGCCAGGAAAGCCAAGGTGAGGATGAAAAGGGACAGAATTCCAGGAACAATGGACAGCAGTGAAAATGCCCAGTGTCTTCTGAGAAGAACAGCAAAGAGGCCAGTGTCATAGAGTCTGAACATGCATTGGGAATGGAGGACGAGGTAAGGTCTGAGAAGACTATAAAGGTAGAGAGGGGGCATTCGGCTTTGAATACTCAAAAAAAGGATTTTATATTTGATCCTGGACTTGATACGGAACCACTGAAGTTTATTGAGCAGGGAAGTGCAGTGGTGTCATCAGACCTGTGCTAAAGCATTGATTTGATGATTTAATAAGAAGATGACTGACAGCTTAGTGGAGGATGGACTGGAGTGGGGAGAACCTTGAAGCAAAGAGACCAACCATCAGGCTTTTAAATACACTGGATATAAAAGGATGAAGGCCTGCACCAAGGTAATGCTGGTGTCAAAGGACAGAGCCACAGGAATAATCATGCTGTGGGATTTCATTGACAAATTTGATTATTGTACTAAACCCCTAGGAGGCCTGGGGTACCACTGAAACTCATTCTAATCTAAAATGCCATATAATGAAAATGGGAAGAACATTAACTTTCAATCCCAAAGCCAATGTATGTTTTGTGTCTTTCAGGACCACAGCCAAAGTTCTGGGTTCTGAGCGCCCCATCTCAAGAACAGGAACCACACTAGCAATGTCAAGAGGAAAGCAAGTGAAGCACATTGAGATTCTTGCCATATGAGGCTAGATTGAAAGAAAGTAGGTTATTTAGCTAAGAGAAGACATAAATGAGGCATGGCGGCACTCGTCAAATATTTAAAGGTCACTTTGATAAGGCCTTGGGCTTGTTCAGGTTGTCCCTAGAAAGCAGAAGGATGATCAAATGGTAGAATTTGCATAAAGGCAGATTTAAACTCAACATAAGGACAGAACTGATAAAGTAGAATTATCCCAAAATGGAATGGGTCTCCTTAAGAAAGAGCAGCTTTCTTCTTATTGGAGATCTCGAAGTAAAGATTATATGAATGAACATGTAGCAGTCATGTTGCAGTGAGAATTCCTTCAGGGGTTTGGACTGCACTATATGGACAGTGAGATCTCTTCCAACTTGGAAATTATGCAATTCTATGGCTCTGAGACTTCTTATATCTGCTCGGGCTATGCAAGACCAACAACATAGGATCAAATTGTGAGAATGAGAAAGAGGCAAAATCACATTACAGCATCCCTACAGGCCTTGAAGTGATTGGAACTAAATCCTCTTTCCATCCTTATCAAAACACGAGCTAAGAAATAGACAACAAGGAAACCAAAAAATTATAGGAAGATGGGGAAACACAAATTGGGAATTATTTTAAAGACTTGTGGGTGGCAGCAAAGAAGAAAGGAAAAACTATTGCAGGATCCCAGTTTTCAATGAATATTCTATAGGATTCCTTTTATACTGAATTACAGGGCTGAGGGAAATGGGGGAAATTGAGGTTTCTGGGTGGCATTGAGGGCCCTTACAGAAGGTTGAAGGGAGCAGATAAATTTTCCTAGAATTTGTAAACAGATGATGTAACATCCAGAGAAGAATTTCTCACAATCGCCAGATTGTTCAGAAAGTGTTAAAATGGCTCATTCATTTTCAGCCACGCAACCAAGTTGAAAACCGACTTTTTCTCGTCTGTAGTTGATTGATGTCCATTACTCATATCAGGCTAATGGCACCTTATTTCCCAACAGTAGCAAGTAATGAGTGACCTTGAGTGCATATTGTTTTGCTGAAAGGTTTGCTTCTCTGCTCACTCCAAAAGCACCCCCAAGGAAACGAGGCTCCTCTATTGGTGTTTTGCAGCAAACCTCATTCCTTTCATGGCTTTCTGTAAAAGAATTTGATACAGGCATAGAAGGTAACCTCAGTGAGTAAATGAAATATTGATCCATGCTACTCTGGCCTTCCCTTCACCTTGTCCCAGGGCTGTGAGTTACTGACTTTTCCGTTTGGGCAGTAATAGGAATTATTACAACAGGCCTGTGCGAGTAATTACTTGGCATGGCAAAAAGGAGGGTCCATCATATATTTCTGTAGAGACGTTCGTTTCCATCAGCCCAGCAGTCTGCTTTTTCGGCCCTGTCTTTCCGAGTCTTGATTCAATTCTTTTAACCATCATTAATCAAACTCCTTGTCAGCAGAAGTTTATCAAAAGTATTAAGTGAGCAAGGTTGCCTGGCCTCCTTAAAAAAAAATCAGCCCAACACAGGGTAGTAAATTTCAAAATATGGAAGGTTGGCTTGGTGATATATATGAGTGTCTCTTCAGCTGGAATGAGCAGTTTGTTTTAGTGATAGATACTGTGGTTTGAGCTGTGATAGAATTCTTCTCGAGTTTATATGTCGTGGGCTATCGTTTATGAGAGACCATGTGTTTCTAAATGGTGAAGGTCATGGCTGATGGCAAAGGTAAAAGCAGTGGTGATTCATTAAAAATAGTTAATAGGGCCTGCAGCTGACAAGGATATATAGCAACATGCTTTTTGTCAGCCCACCAGCACCTACCTGGAGCCATGTTTCTTCAAGTTCTGTTTGCCACTTCTACAGCCGGATAAGCTTGAGTATACACTGGCGAGACTATTTCTGGAAAATAACAGACTTGGGAAAGTGTTTTAGAACACAAGTCATTTCGTAGAAAATGGTTTTTCCAGCTTTGCTGAAGGACAGTCCCTCCCATCCCTGCTAGCCCACTAGTAAGTCAGTGTTGCTAGCATTTAAATGTAGATCTTTAATTGAAGTCACCTAATCATGGATCACCAGGAGCCAAGAGTGAAAGAAGCATCAACTCTCCACTTTCAGACTACATTCCCTTTTACAACTTCTGTCGTCTAAGAAACATTTGGCTTCTTCTAGTATCTGAATCCTCACGTAATGTTTTATACTTTCTGTAAACCTGCCTGGTTGATTTGGAGCCTCTTTAAATACTGGGTTTTGTGAGCTGATTAAGATCAATATGTTTTGATGATCCATTTAAGAAATGTAAATTAGAGAAGGTATGTGTGTCCTGGATGCAGCCCTTGGGCTATCTCCAAATGACCACATATGGATTTTCTATACACTTTCTAATGGAGAAGGTGGAAAAAAAAGTTGCTGGGAGTGGTTGCTTCTTTACTTGGAAAAGTCAATGAAAAATGATACAGTGGTGAGCAGTGATCCTGGGAAGTGATACATGTTTTCATTAGTTATCACTCTTCCTTAGGCCTATTTTCTAAGTAAATAAACATCTGGGATGACTAGATGTGTGTAGTCTATGGAGTTATACCTGCTAAACAAATAATGATGTTATAGTACTTGATACAATTTTACCAGTATAAAAACATCATCGGCCTGCTGCCCATAAACCTCCCCAAGGATGATTGAATGATTGAGTTACTAAATGACTGTTCTTTGTTCAAAACTTTGTGACCACTGTAGTGGAAACTATGTGGCCATTTTCTGTGATAAGTGGTTGTGAATGCTGTATTTTGATTATCTGTGATAAACTGTAATATTGTGAATGCTATACCTTGATTTCTGTGATTGTTTTGCTTTGATTTATTATGGAATAAATAGTGTTCACTATACTGCGTAATCAGAACCTTAAAAGCTGTTCACAGTCACATTCTTCTGGAAAGCTGCTTGTGCATGGCATTACATTATACCAGTTTTGAGATGGGCACAGAGTGCAGAAAGGATCTGTAAGAGTAAGAAGAATTAACAGACAGATGAATTTCTTTCCAGTTCCTTTTTCTTCCTGTTCTTTTCCCTTCCTTTCTGCTTATATTACATCATTTACAATTCCATATCGCCTGATTCTTCTTCAGTTCCTGAAAGTACCAGTGGAACTCATGGACTGACTGTTGGTTATCCCTCAAGATAAAGTGAGAAAGGTCCCCAGTTTATTGGATCAACTGAATTATGTTAAATTTATGGGAAGACTTAGACAAGAATAGGAAGGCGTGATTGGGTTGACGTCTGCATCTTTAGAGAGTGTATCCACACTAATAAGATCATAGCAATTCATATGAGTATATTTTCCATTCTTAATAAATAAGTAATAATATGCGAATGCAGCCAAAAGCCTGTGATTCTTGTCAGTGATACAAACTGAGCAGATAAAACCTAAGGAGTTGCTTGATGCGCATGGAGGTTAAGTTACTTGCACAAAGTTAATTAGGTGTTAGATGAGGGATTTGAACACGGCTACTTCTGCACATAGCCTCTGATAAGCCTTTGGGTACCATTCTTCTAATTGCTATTATAGGATGCAATTGATGAAGGGAGTTTAGAAACATTATATAATAAGAATTAGAAGGATGGTACCTAAAGATCTAACTGAGACAGGAAAACAAAGAACTAGAAAAGTGAGTGATAGGAAGACAGGGAAAAAATGGGAGGAAAAAACCCAGAACTAATTGATCTGTGAATTGTCCTGTTTCCTCATATAAACCCCTTTTGTACTGAAAGCCTATTGCTGAGTTTACCATCATGGGCAGCTTTCCCCATGTTTTTCTGTTTAATTGAGTACTGATGTTGATGAGAGAAAGGCAGTCTCATAGACAGATCTCATTTCTCTCCATTACGTGAAAAAGTACAACTGCTCCCCCAGCTCAGAGAGAGATTGGTGGTGTGCATACTAGAGTCCCCAGCCCAAAATCGAGTCCTTTTACATGATGACAATTTCATTCTTTGGCAGTGTTCATTACGACGAAACTGCCTTGGACTGAAATGCTCATTCAATTGAGAAGTACTCTGTCACCCAACAGAACAATATTACAAATTAGCATGTTTATGGGAGAAAGCACTCAGCTCCAAAGAAACCAAAGAGAGACGGGTTTGCTGTGCTTAATTCTAGGCTTACATTTTGATATGGGCACAGAGATGTTATTCGGATATCGTTGTCCTGAAGATGTTCCCGGTGGTTACAAATTGACTTTTTATGGAGAAATGAAGACTATTTCTAACCTATTGCACTGATATTATATTTTGTTAATATTTTATGAACGAAAAGTCCTCCCATTAGGAGTGGCAAATTGCTTTATAATTATAATACTTCAAAGAACAGACTGTCTGCTTCCTTTTATGGAGAAAGCACCAAACACAGTTGTCTCCCTATCCGGCCTCTTCTCAGTGTGCTTGTGGCTCAGTGGTGCTCACCCTTTCCAAATATTAGTTCAATTTAAAAAGAAAATCGTGGTTCTTCTTCTGGATGGCTTATGGTTAATAAAATATTTAAATACACATGCTCATTAGAGTGAGTCTGGAAAGCATTGGGGATGGGCAATTGACTAAAGAGAGCCTCCCTCCTCCCTCACTCCTCCTTCTCCAAGTCACTGGTTTGACTCCACCCTAAACTGGCAGTGATTCAAAGGTCATTCCAGTGTGATGGCTCCTCGGGGATCATGATAGAATAAAAGGGAGGTCTCTGTTCAGTTCAAGGCAGATGCCAACCTCACAACAGTTAGTGTTTGTCATTATAGAAAAAAAAACGATTCAATGGATTCTGGAAACTGGCCTGATGCAGTCATGTTCAGGGAAGGAGTTTCTTTTTTAGGTGATGTTGTGTCCTAGATATAACCACAGATAAGAGAATCATTGAATCCCTTTCTACACGAAGAGCACTATGTTAGGTATCATGGAACCTTTCCCAAATACAATTCAATTCAATTTGACAACATTTATTAAGCATTTATTATCCAAGGGATAGTTCTAGGTACCAAATATATAAAGACCTTCCCCCAAAAAATTATCCTCAAGAAACTTATATTCTACTGGTGGAGAACGCTTTCATCTCCCCCAGATTTCTTATAATCTAGTTGGAAAGACAAGACATGTATTCATGAAGTATTATTATTATTATTAATGCATTACTGTTAATAATAGTTGCATTCCTATAGCTCTTTGAGGTTTGTGAAACATTTCACATATACTGCCTCATTTAGGGAAGAAGGCAACATTATAAGGACGTGACCATTTGCTGCAGTGGGATAACTTCCAGTAACAGCCTTGCCCTTTCATCTCCCATAGTTCTACTGTTATCTTGTGGCTTCTCCAAACCTCAAAGCCTGACTTTACTCATAGGGTAAGGGGGGCAGATGATAGGATATGGAAATGGGGTATGAATGCATTTTCTACTTTACTTGGAAAGACTCAGCAGGAAGAGGATGAGTTCTGTGCCTTATCACTACTCAGATCTGACTTGTGCAATTCCCAGGTTGAAACAAAATACTTCTATTTAGTCTGTCGTTACTCTTCCCCTGTTACCATCTGCTTTCCACTGTTATCACTGTTTCTCAGTCATAGAACCCTAAGACAGGCAAGAGATAGATGGAAGCAAGTCGTCATAAATCTTCTAAAAGTGAAAACCATGGGTCTCTATTTAGAAGGGCAAGTTGAGCAGGATGGCACACCTGCCTGAGAAGCCCTTATGTGGGCTAACTGGGGCAGGACTGTAGATCTGACTAATAACACAGTTGAAACATGTTGAATAGCCCCAGGAGCTGTTGACCTGGGTGGTCTCATTTGAAAAGAGCAGCAACATGTTGCAAAAACCCCAAACAAACAAAATACATTCTGGAGCTTCCAAGTCTCGACAAGGATAGATGAGTATTATGGAGACAGAAAAAAGTTTGTGTCATAGTATAAAAAGTGCAGACCTGGGAGCCCTAGAAAAGGTAAGAAGAAGAAAACAATCCTACTCCAATGTGTCTTTGGCTTCTGGTTAGTGAAGAAAGTCCTGGCTATGGAGTTAGAGCACCGCAGGTTCAAATTGTGCCTATAACAATTACTGCCTGTGTTGCATTGGGTAAACTGTTTAGCTTCCTTAGTCTTCAGTTGTATTTTCTATAAAAGGAGGGAATTTGATCTAGTAGATGGTCCCTTCTAGCTTAGTTCTATAAGCCCATGTTCGAGAAATATCAGTAGCTGCAAGAAGTAGGTGGCTACAGTCAAATCACAAGAACAGATTAATTAGAGGTGTTCTTGGTTCAACTTTGAAAGCCAGAACTGAGGAGCAATAAGACACAAAGCTCCAGTATGGGAGAGCAAATCTGGATCTTACTCTTTACTGACACTGTGAGTCTTATAGACTGTCTAGGTCTGAGGGAAGAGGACTGACTCTTTTGATACATCAAATTCTCCATTTGGGGAGGAAGTACTCAACTCTGGGATGGGGAAGTAGAAGTTTGAGATGACTATATAGGTCCCTTAGGAAGCTGTGGACTCTATATGAGCTTGGGTATAAAAATGTTCTACATTAGCTGCTGTGTGAAATAAAGCTATTCTTTGTTTCACATCTTATTTGTTTGGAGTTTGCAAGGGTACTGAAGGCACAAAGAGAAGTTGGAAGTGAACCAGAGTATTATTTTCCTAGAAACAGAGTCTAGGTTGGGGGTAGGAACCAGTTCATTAGTCAATCAACACACATTTATTAAGTCTTCTTTTTGCTATGATCTAGGCACTGTGCTAAGTGCCAGGGATAGAAAGGCAAACACACAGTCCTTGTTCTTAAGTGGCTTGCATTTTAATAGGAGAAGCATGATACAAAATTTGTGGATACAAAATATACTTACAGGGTGTTCTAAAGTCTTAATGAAGTTTGAAGCTATTAAAACTTAAAGCAATTTAATTCAACAGCCATTTATTATGCCCCATACTATGTGCAAAGCACAATGCTAGGTGCTGGGAATGCAAAGATCTCTATTTTTGTCAAATCCCCAGTTTTAAGCTATCAAAGTTTAAAACTTCATCAAAACTTTTGGGACACCTTGTACAATGTAAATGGTAGATAACCTAAAAGGGTAAGCACTGGCTATGGATAGATGAGGAGAGAAGAAAGCCAGGAGGCAGAGATTAAGATGGAATACATTCCAGGCATGGCCCATAGCCAATGAGAAGGCACAGAGCCTAGAAAAGATATACAGAGATCACAGAAAATATTCTTAATTGCTGATAAGCTTCCAAGATCAAACATGGATCCACGTCAGTTTGGAGCTTTAAATAATATGATCAAGTGTAGAGATGGAAGAACCTTAGAACTTATCTACTCTGTAGGTGAATAAAATGATACCCATAGAAATGAAAGTGCTTTCTTGAGATAATGTAGATAGTACGATTGACCCTGAGTTCTGCAATTCCAAATCCAGAGATCTTCCTAGTGTACCACAGCTGGTCCTGTTGTCTGGATGAAGGGTAAAGCACATAGTGCTACAGTAAAGCAATAATTGTTGAACTGCAGATACGTAAAACATTTTGTCAAGATAATTTGCTGGTCACAGCAAAACAGTCTTGTTCAAGGAGCCCAAAGACAACTCTACACATGGATGTTGTCTTTGGAGCTGTTAAACAAGAGTGTTTCCTATGACTAGCAGTTAGCTTGACAAAACTCTTACCTTCATGAGGTTGAAAGAGGAGAATGCATAAGCTGACTTGAAGCTTAACAAAAACAAAACAAAACAAAGATCATCACAACTGCTCATATCAGTTCGTGGCAAATAGAGAGAGAAGAAACGGTAGTTGTGTCAGATTTTATATTCTTGGGCTGTAAGAACACTGCAGATGGTGGCTGCTTCCACAAAATTGAAAGACATTTTCTTCTTGGAAGGAAAGCCATAGCAAATCTGCACAGCATACTAAAAAACAGAGTCATCACCTTGCCAACAAAGGTCTGGTTAGTGTAAGTTATGGTTTTTCCAGTAGTAATGTATGGCTATAGCAGTTGGATTATAAGGAAGGCTGAGCGTCACAAAATTGATGCTTTCAAATTGTGGTGCTAGAGAAGACTTTTGAAGAGTCCCTTGGATAGCTAAGAGATCAAATCAGTCAATACTAAAGAAATCAACTCAGACTATCCATTGGAAAGTCAAATATTGAAGCTGAAGCCTAAATACTTTGGCCACATAATGAGAAGACAGGGCTCATTAGAAAAGACCCTGATGCTGAGAAAGATTGAAGGCAAAAGGCAAAAGGGATGGCAGAGGAGGAGATGGATAGATAGTGTCATGGGAGTAATGAGCATGAGCTTAGACAGACTTCAGAAGCAGCCAAAGCTGGAGAAACTCTATACAGTTAGTTAAAATAAGACCTAGAGCTGAATGTGGCTCAGATCATGAACTTTTTATTGCAAAATTCAAACTTAAATTGAAGCAAGTAGGGAAAACCATCAGACCATATAGGTGTGACCTAACTGACATGCCTCATGAATATGAAATGGAAGTGATGAGTATATTTAAGGGATTAAATCTGTTAGATATAGTACCTGAAGAACTGTGGATGGAGGTCTGCAATATGGTACAGGAGGCAGCAACAGAAAACATCACAAAGAAAAAGAAGAATGAGAAAGCAAAATGACTGTCTGACGAGGCTTTACAAATAGCTGAGGAAAGAAGGAAATAGAAAGAGAAAATTATAATAATTGAATGCAGAATCCCAGAAAACAGCAAGGACAGAGAAGATTTTTCTTAAATGAACAATGTGAAGAAATAGAAGAAAACAATAGAATGGAAAGATGAGCTTTCTTCAAGAAAATTAGAGATGTCAAGGGAACATGTCATGCAAAAATGAGTGTGATAAAATGCAAAAATAGTAGAGACTTAACAGAAGCAGAAGAAATTAAGAAGAGGTGATAAGAATACACAGAAGAACTATATAAGAGAGATCTTGAGATCATCAATAACCGCAATGGTGTGGTTACTGATCTGGAGCCAGACATCCTAGAGAATGAAGTCAAGTGGGCTTCGCGAAGCATTGCTAACAGTAAGGTTAGTGGAGGTAGCAGAATTCCAGCGGAGCTATTTAAAATCTTAAAAGATGATGCTGTTACAGTGCTGTACTCAATCTGCTAGCAAATTTGGAAAACTAGACAATGGCCTGTAGACTAGGAAACATTGATTTATGTCTAAGTCCTAAAGAAAGCTCAAATTATTGAACATTTCATATGCCAGCAAAGTTATGTTTAAGATTCTGTAAGCTAGGCTTCAGTAGTATGTGAACCAAGAATTACCAGAAGAAAGGGCTGGTTTTTGAAGAGGCAGAGGAACTAGAAACCAAAATTGCCTGCATTTCCTGGATTAGTGGAGAAAAATAAGGGAGTTCCAGAAGAAAAAAACCAACACATCTACTTCTGCTTCATTGACTGCACTAAAGCCTTTGATTGTGGGGATCACAAAAAATGTGGCAAGTCCTGTATGTGGGTCAAGAAGCAACAGTTAGAACAAAACATGGAAAAACTGACTGGTTTAAGATTGTGAAAGGAGTACAACAAACCCGTATAGTGTCACTTGATCTATTTAACTTAGATTCAGAGCACATCATGTGAAATGCCAGGCTGGATGAATTAAAAGCCAGAATTAAGATTGCAGGGAGAAATATCAACCATCTCAGATATGTAGATGATACTACTCTGATGGCAGAAAGTGGAGAATTAAGAAGCCTCTTGAGGTTGAAAGAGGAGAGTGGAAAAGCTGGCTTGAAGCTTAACATCAAGAAAAAACTAAAATCATGGCAACTGGTCCTATTGGTTCCTGGCAAATAGAAGAAATGGAATCAGTGTCAGATTTTGTATTCTTGGGCTCTAAGAACACTGCAGATGGTGACTATAGCCATGAAATTAAAAGACATTTGCTCCTTGGAAGGAAAGCCATGGCAAATCAGTATAGCATACTAAAAAGCAGAGCCATCACCTTGCCAACAAAGGTCTGCTTAGTGTAAGCTATGATTTTTCCAGTAGCAATGTTGGGCTGTGAGAACTGGAATATAAAGAAAACTATGCATTACAAAACCGAAGCTTTCAAATTGTGGTACTGGAGAAGACTTTTGACAGTCCCTTGGATAGCTAGGAGATCAAATCAGTCAATACTTAATGAAATTAACTTAGATTACTCATTGGAAGGCCAAATACTAAAGCACACCAACAGTTTATCAGAGTGCCTATTTTTCCTCCTCCCCTCCAGCATTTGTCATTTCTGATAGATGTGAGGTGGTATCTCTGGGCTGTTTTAATTTTTATTTCTCTAATCGATAGTGATTTAGAACATTTTTATATGATTATAAATAGCTCTTATTTCTTCTTCTGAAAACTGACTGATCAGATAGACTCCTTGACCATTTATCAGTAGGGAATGGATTTAATTTTTTATAAATTTGACTCAGTTCCCTACATAGTTGAGAAATGAGGCTTTTATCAGACAATCTTGCTGTAAAAATACTTGATGTCACTTCATTGTCTATGGTACCTTTCAGCAAAATATAGCTTCCCTAATTATCTCTTTTAATTAGATCTATTTTTGTTTTGAGGGCAGTTAGGTACAGTGGCTAGAGTGCTGGGCCTGGAATCAAGACTAATTTTTCATGAGTTCAAATTTGGTCTCAGATACTGACTAGGTGGGTGACCCTAGGCATGTTACATAACTCTGCTTGCCTCAGTTTACTGACCTATAAAAAAAGCTGGAGAAAAAATGGCAAACCACTCGATTTTCTTTGCCAAGGAAACCCCAAAAGGGGTCACAAAGAATTGGATATAACTGAAAAATGATTGATTGCATTTTTGCTTTTACTTTATCTGAGGTCACGATTGCTATCCTGGTCTGTTTACATTAACTAAAGCATAAAAGACAAGATTCTGCTCCAGCCTTTATTTTACTTCTGTGTATGTCTTTCTGTTTCAAGCGTTTCTTTTGTAAACATATTGTAAACCATTCTGTTATGTGCTTCTGTTTTATGGATGAATTCATCCCATTTAATAACTGTGTACTTCCCTTCAGTTTATCCTTCTCTCTTTCCTTATATCTTGTCCCTTCTCAAAAGTTTGTTTTGCTTCTGACCACTGTCTCCCTTAATCTTCCCTTCACTGTTGTAAAATCTTTTGAATTTACCCCTTCTCTCCTCCAACACTTCCATCTCTCTGTTGTAGGTCTTTATCGCCTCTCACCTGGACTATTGCCACAGCCTGCTTCAAATCTGTACCTGCTCTAATCCATCCTTTATCAGCCACTAAAGCATTTTTACTTAAAGCACTGGTCCTACCATGTCACACTCCTACTCAATAAACTCCAGGAGCTCACTCTTACTTTTAGGATAAAACATAAAATTCTCTGTCACTCAAAGTCCTTCATACCTAGCCCCTTCCTATCTTTTCAGTCTTCTTACACCTTACTTCTCAGTACTTACTCTTTAGTCCAGTGACACTGTCTTCCTGGTTGTTCTAGGCGTTTTCTCTCCTCATCTTCCCCTCCTGTCTCTTCTGGCTTCCTTTAAGCTCCAACTAAAATCTCATCTTCTACAGTAAGCCTTTATTAACCCTTCTTAATTTTAGTACCTTCCATCTTAATTATTGTCTATTTATCCAACACATATCTTGTTTGCAAGGCTCCTCTATTAGATTGTAAACTCCTTGAGGGAAGGAACTGTTCTCTGCCTCCTTTTATATCCCAAGTGCTTAGCACAATGCCTGACAGATATTAAGTGCTTAATTTATATGACATTACATTATATTATATATCATATTATGTTATATATAATATATTATCATATTATATATAATATATAATATATATAATATATTATCATATTATATATAATATGTTGTATTATAATTATGTATATATATATATATACATATATACATGTTTTACTGATTGACTAATTGGGAAGTTGCAATCGAGTGAGCAGAAGGGATTTCCTCACAGGCTCACAAATAGCAACAACCAGAGGTGGGATGCAAACACAAGGTCTCTGATTCCGTATCCAGTGCTGTTTCCAGTCCGCCACACTACCTTTCTCAGTGTCTAGCTTAGAAAACACATGATGCAACATGAATGCTGTATTGCTAACTGGTACAATGTGAGAGTGCTGAAGCAACGCTGCTGCTGAGGAATCTGCCCTTGTAGCGGCCCTGCCCTGACCCATAGACCCGCCTTGGGACTGAGATACTCCAGCAATCGTGGAAAGAAGCCTCAGAGTGATAAGTCCCCCATTCTGAGGCAGCAATGGGAAGAGAGCTGAGCCTCTGGCTTGGTCTTGGGATCCCTGTTCTGAATCATTTAGGATGTAGTAGTAGAAAGAGCAACCGTCCTCAGAAGTCAGGAGATCAGGGTTCCAGTCAATCAAGCAAGATGCAGTTTTAAATTGCCTACCATATGCTAGCACTGTGATAATTATTAGATAAAGAGACAAAAGTGAAGCAGTCCTAGACCTCAAGGATATTACTCCAGTAGTCTATTAGTAGGAATGCACATATATGATTACATATTAAAATATGTTATATATATAGGAGGTATCTTCAACTGAACTTTGAAGAATGCTAGGAATTATAAGAGGCTGGCACTCTGCCATTAATTTGAGGCCTTTAAACTCTCTGGGCCTCAGTTTCCTCATGTGTAACATGAAGAGATTGGTCTGTATGAGCTATAAGGCTGCATGCAGCTATAAAATTAAATCAAATCTCTAGTCCTGCTTCTGACACATATTGACTGTGCGCCTCTGGGCAAGTCACTTAGTCCTTTAGTGCCCCATAAATGTCAGGATAGGAGTTGATCTACACTGGTAGAGGAAATTTCTCAACAGAGGCTCTGGACACCAATGGAATCACAGTCCGAGTTCAAGAAACAAAAACAAACCAACAACAATGTAACAAGAGGGTTGTTCCACTCAAGTGAGCATGAGCATGTTATGCTGATTTGGGGAAGTCATTGTAAGCCCATGAGATGAGTCTTCAAGGGGCAAGCGCCTCATTAATTTCCCATGTCATTGTCATAGTTGATTTATCACTCAATAAGCATTTATTGAGAGTCTATTAGGTGTGAAACACAGCACGATCAAGCCTCTATTAATGATCACTGAGTTTAGAACGCTCCACCCTGTTCTGTGGGTGAACCAAATCTCTAGTCCTGCCAAAAATTAAGAAGGGTGGTGATCATTTATTGGGTAAAAAGATGGAGGTAAGACAGAGAGAGTAAGAAGTAGACATCTACTGGTAGACTGTTTATTGGCAGAATTTCTGATTTGTCATAACTTTAATAGAGGGAATTAGCATTGAATTTGCAGTCAGGGGACATGGAGTTGAATCCTTAATCTGTTACTACCTGTGTGATCTCAGGCAAGTGAATTTACCTCTTCATGTAGCCTGGTGAATCATGATGGGTGACTCAGGTAGGGGTGCTACATGGAGCTGAGGGTATCCTCAATGCCTATTCTTATGGAACATCTTTCTAAACACTGAATTACCTGGACACATCTCATTTTCTACCTATGTTGAACCAAAAGTACTAAAGGACTGGCCTAAATCAGGCCAAGCCCAGAATGGATAGGTAGAATAAGTATTACTATCTCTACTTCACAGATAAAGAAGTTAAGTCCTAGAGAAGTGGGCTCTCAGAAAGAATGGTGGTATTGGAATGAGAGGACCCATGTTCAAATCCCAGTCCTGCGACCTTTGTGACCTTGTGACCTTAAACTACTGACCTTCCTTCTCTGGGTTGCAGGTTTTCCTCTCTCTCTAAAATGGAAGGGCCAGGGTTTGTAATAGATTGTTTGAGACGTCCCTTTAAGCGTCAAATATATAAACTTTATCCAAGTTCAAACAGGTAGTAAGTACATGACTCATACTTGAACCTGAGTCTCCTACTTACCAATCCAGAGATACTTCTGCTTTACCACAATGCCTCCCCTGTACCAGTGGTTCCCAGCAAGAAGCAAACACATTGAAATAAAAAGAAAGGAACTTTGCTAAATTTACAAGATTCTGTTTACTTGGCAATGAGCTGTAGACGTGTGAGCTATTATTAAGAAGTCTTCATTATGTGTTACCTTATCATTTTGGAAAAATTAGGCAGATTTGCCATCCTCCAAGAAAATATGCTCATGATGAAAAAAAGGCCTTGGCCTGGGAAGGTAGAAAAATTCGTATTTTAGTTTTAGAAAATGAATCATAGGATTTAGAATGGGAAATGATGGGAAAATCGCCTAATCCCAGAATCAGAGAAGCTCAGAATTGGAAGGATCCTCAGGATTCATTAAGGCCAATTTCTGCTTGGGCAAGAAATTGCTCTGACCCTGTCAAAGGATCATTAAGCCTTTAATTAAAGGTCTCCAGTGAAAGAGAACCCAAGATCTTTCAATATGTGTAATAATGTCTTCCATATCCTTTCTTCCAAAACACCTACCAATTCTTTGTTTTTCCAAGCTATGCATCTCCAGTCATCTAGCATAGGCTTAAGGCATTTAATCATCCTGGTTGCTCTTCTTTCGAGGTTTGTAGGAAGAAACTGAATGATCATTTACATCATCATCCACCTTCATTTTGGAAAGAGAGAAAACTGCAAGGGAGAGGGAAAGAGAGAGACAGAGACAGAGAAAGAGAACGGGAGACAGAGAGAGAGAAACAGACAGAGAGACAGAGACAGAGAAAGAGAAAGGGAGACACAGAGAGAGAAACAGACAGAGAGGCAGAGACAGAGGAAGGGAGGGAGACAGAGAGAGAGAAACAGACAGAGAGGCAGAGACAGAGGGAGGGAGGGAGAGGGAGAGAGAGAAACAGACAGAGAGAGAGACAGAGGGAGGGAGGGAGAGGGAGAGAGAGAAACAGACAGAGAGACAGAGACAGAGGGAGGAGGGAGAGGGAGAGAGGGAAACAGACAGAGAGGCAGAGGGAGGGAGGGAGAGGGAGAGAGAGAAACAGACAGAGAGAGAGACAGAGACAGAGAAAGAGAAAGGGAGACACAGAGAGAGAAACAGACAGAGAGAGAGACAGAGGGAGGGAGGGAGGGAGAGGGAGAGAGGGAGAGAGGGAGAAAAGTGACTTGTCTACAATCACAAAGATCATAAAACTGGGATCTGAATCTACGTCATCTAACTCTAGATCCACCATTCTTTCTGATGAACCACTTGTCTGGGGATCAGTTTTTTCATCTGTGAAATTGTGATAATAATACTCATTCTACCTATCTGTTCTGATCCAAGGCAGTCAGTCCCCTGCAAATTTTGCTTAAATATAGAAAGAAAATGAGACATGAATAGATTATTCAGTAGTTGGAAAGATATTCAACAAGAATAGGCATTAACAATACATTATATGTCATTAATGTTCTTTAAAGAACATTTTTGGCTAGAAATGAGCTAAATCTCTAAGATGCCTCACAATTCTGAGATTCCATAATTCTGTAACAGGAGATTGTCTCTTCCTTCAGTCGGGTTATCAACAAACATTTCTCAAGAACCTTACCTATTAGGTTCCAGGGACTGTGATAGGCATTGGGGTTGCAAATACAAAAAAACAAAATAATTCCTACTCTCAAGGAGCAAATAGTCTAACTAGATGGACAACATGTACATATGTGAATGTAACCTGAGTCTCAAGCCTATTTGCATAAGACATTGGGGGAGTGATTATTCAGTATTCACTACCTATGAGAGCTTGTGAGAGGAGAAATCCTATTCCTTCTGGATTGGACAGAGAAGACATCAGAACACATAATGAGGATAGATGCAAGGCAGCTAGGGAAGGAGAGTGCTAGAAAAGTTGAGGGGATTAGGAAGAGTTTTATGTAGAAAGTTGGTTTTGAGCCGAAACTTAAAGAAAGAAGGAGATTCCCTCAGGGAAGGAGAGAGTACATTGCAGTTATGAGGGATAGCCTCTACAAAGGTGTGATGGAGGAGAGAGATGGATATGTCATGGATAAAGAACAATGAGCAGGACAGTTTGAATAGAAGAGTGCAGGGAGGGGAGTAATATATAATGAGACTGGAAAGATTGTTGGGGCAAAGTTGTAAAAAGCTTTAAAAGCTAAATATGTATTTATACTTTACCCAGAGTCGATTAAGAGTCACTGACATTTATTGAGTAGAAGAGTAATATGACAGATCTAGGATTAAGGAAAATTACTTTTGGCAGCAGTGTGAAGGATGAGCTGAAATGGGGAGAGACTAGAGTCAGGGAGACCAATTAGGAGGCTATTGCAATACTACAGGTGGGAGGTGATTATGTGGTATAGTCCATAATAGTAATTTAGATACCATTCTTGCATCTTAATCATTGACTGATAAAAATTGGATTGAAAGTCTTGTCCTCCTTTTCTGTGGCAATGCCTCCTCTTCAAAATCGTTTCCACTAAACACACACACACATACACACACACACATGCGTGCGTACAAAACCCAAACACTCATCTTAAGTCAGATATACACAGCACTCATAATGCCCTGGATTTTGCTTGAGACCCACTATATGTGTACTTTGATTTTTAGGAGCAAATAGATTATACTGACCAGAATGGTAACCCATTGAGTGGTACTATGAGAGTTCAGTTGACTAGTTCTTGTAATGGACACCATAATAATCTCAAGGTAAACATGATCTCTGTTGCATTCCCAACATTGTAGTTGGGCTTTGAGAGACTTATTATGATTGTTATAGTTATTGCTATTATTATTGGCAGAAATAATATAACAATATAGGGACCTCTTCTCCTAACACTGGTGATATTAGACCAGGTGTACTTTCCTAAGGACAAAGATGCCTCAAACTTCAGACTGAGGGAATGAATGGCCATTTCGTCTCTTCCATTTTCACTCTAACCTATCTTCTATACAGCTGTAAAAGTGATCTTCTCAATGCTCAGGTCTGACAATGTTACACCCTTATTCAAGAAACTCCAGTAGATAAATGCCCATGACCTCTAGGATTAAATATTAACTCATCTGTTTAGCATTTAAATCTCTTCTCATTCTGGAGCTTTCCCATTTTCCCAGGCTTCTGGAATATTATTTACTTCCATGTCATCTAAAAATCAAGCTATATTTGCCTTCTTTTTGTTCCTCACAAATGATAGTCCATTTCCTACCCACATGCTTTTGCCTGGTTGCCCTGCATGAGAGGGATACTCTTCTCCCTCACCTCCTCTCTCCCTACCCCTCTTTCCCCCCCCCTGTCTCTGTCTCTTTGTGTCTCTGTCTCTCTCTCTCAGTCTCTCTGTCTTTCTCTCTCCTCCCTCCCTTCCTCTCTTTTCTCCCTTTCACTAGAATGTAAGCTCTGTGAGAGCAGGAACTATTTTTTCCTTCCATGTCCTCAGCATCTAACAGTGCCTGGCACATAGTCAGCCACTAACCAATGCCTGTTGATTGACTGTTCATCCCCCAAATGGAAATCTCTGTCCTGGATACTGCCCTCCAGGTCAATGTTTCATTGTTAAGTAGCAGCATTCCAGAGGCTTCCTGTTCTTTGAATCACAGTCCTTCTCCCCTCAGTATATAACATATGACCTTATATTGTGAGAGTGTACTCACACACATACACACATGTATTTTTTCAAGAAAATGCAGATATAAACAGTCTTAAATTCTTCTCCTACAATTATGTGTTATGTATTTCAGGCATGCACACCTACCCCTTTGTACAGTGATATTTGATGTATCTTTTAAAAAGTAGAACCTTTCTGGGCATGACTTGCAAGGTCACCAACCTTAATGAAAATATGTTATTATTTCTGCTATGGAAATTGGTGGACCTAATGGATTTCCACTTAAATACTTTCTTTTAATAGTAAAGAGACAAACAAACTAGAATCACTATGATTAGTGGAATATAAATAAGCCTCCTCATTTCCACTCTCATTCTTTTCTATTGGAATATTCATCAAGTCTATTGTAGAGTCTAGACTAGTAGTAGGGGCCCTGATGTTGGTAAATGCTTTCAATTGCAAAAGGATTTATACTGGTATTGCTACTTGCAGACATGATTTCATTCCATAACCCATGTATTCATTCTACATTTATTCAGCATCTCCTATGTGTCAGGCACCAAAGTCCTATTCTGATGCCTCATCATGGCACCAATGTGTTATTGAAGACTGTTTTATTAAAGTTAGATAAGGGAGGACTTTCGTCCTCAGGCACAGACATTCTGAAAGGTCCAGCTAAGCTGAAAAGACTAGTCAGTCCAGCAGTAACCAGTGTCTGTTATCCAAGGACCAGCTGATCTAAATTTTAAAAGATTCACAACCAAGCTGGTCACTGATTAATATTTCTCAGTCACATGATGAACACCAAGGTACAGAGGGGTTGCAATCTTTCCTGGTGGAGGGATTACCCTCATCAATGAAAATATGCCTCCTTGAAGAATCCATCTCAAAGTACAAGTTAGACACAAGGAAAAGGGTGGTATAACAATAAATAAGAGGGGACTCCTGTCCTCAAGGAGATTCCACTCATACAGAATCCATAAATCTAAGAGTTACAAGTGAGTTTGGAGGCCATCTAATCCAGCATCACCCTGAACAACAATCAAGCATCTCTCTGAATAATAATAACACCCCAACATCCCAAAAGCATGGGAGCCCTCCACCTCCCCAGGCAGCCCATTCCATATTGAAAGAACTCTCATCTCTTCATATCATCTCCCATCCTGGCTGCCAGATTTCATCATGCTCCTTCCCACCCCAGTGGGGTAACTTCTCTTCCCAATCTCTACCACTTCTCGGTATCTTTTGATGTGTTGTCTGGAGATGGAAAGACTCAAATGAAACAGCCCCTGGCCCAGGAGCCTACATTCTATCAGGGAGACAACAAAAATACACAGTAAATAAAATATTATTTTTAAGAAGATGGGAACTGGCAGGTAGCTTTTGAGGAGAGGAGATCATTAAATGTTTTATGAAAAAGGTGTCACAGACCTTAGCCAAGGGCTTTTTTCCCCCAGAAATCTGAGGCAGACAAAAGAACATCCTTTTTTCAATGTTTTTCTGATGTCAATCAGAAGTTACATCTACATTGGCTCTATGTGGTGTAAACTCATTGAACTGGTTACAAGGACAGGTCAATGAAAATTTAGACAGGGGTTCAACATTGGGACAATTTGTTTGGTTTACCCCCAAATCAAACTTCCTCAGTAGGGGGACAGTTAAGTGGGAAGAACAACACCATCCTCAGTTTCTCAATTTTATAACTGGTAGAAAGTTTGAGATTTGAGAGAGAGGGAAAATTCTCCGTTTGGCTCTTAATTACACAACAAATAAGAGTTTCTGGGTTGTTCATTGGGCTCTAAAGGTGCTGCTCCATGTTTCATTTTCCCTATAATGATCATTACCTGGGCGTCAAAGATTGACGGCAGGGTATCATGAACTCTGGCCTTACTTTTACTTCCTTTCTCAAGGCTGAGTTGTTCCCTGGGAATTCAACAGTATGATCCCTACAATTTGTCTTTCCTGATGTAGTGTTGGTATTGGTGTTGGTATGTGCGTGTACGTGTGCATGTGAGTGTGTGTGCGTGTGTGAGTGTGTGTGTGTGTGTTTTGGGGGGGTTATTTCTAGGTAATTGGATTGCAACCCTGGTTTTCTTGGTTACAAAGATAAAACAAAACACCCTTTCTGCAGATGGTCTCTTTTCTCATTGATGCCTCATGCCCCAAATGAACTTTCTGTTGAATTACAACTTCTGCATCTATTTATATGTTCCCTTAGGAGCCAGCAGCTTTATATAAAAAGGTAATTTCTTGAAGGTAAGTTACTGAAGCAAAACATTTGAATAAAATATTAATTAAAAACAAAAGAATGCCTTCGGAGGGAGGGTGGTGGGGAAGGAAGAATAATAAAAATAGCTGCTATTTCTCGAGCATTCTTAAGATTTACAAGATCTTTTCATTCTATCAACCCTGTGAAATAGATTTTTGGACCAAACTCGTCCATGCTCTGAAGGGCATGGCTTCTGCCAATGCCAATTAGCACCTCTTCTGCAATCACAGAGGTACTTTAAAGTGACTTGCCTAAGGTCACACAGCCAGCATGTATCAGAGGTGTTAGTTGACCCCAGATTTTCCACATAACGATAGGAGGCAGGTAGTTGACATAGAGAATAGAGTTCTGGACTTGGAATCAGAAACATTTAATTTTAAGTCTTGCCTCAGATACTTACTAGATATGTGACTCTAGACCAATAATTTAACTTCTCAAAGCTTTAGTTTCCTCACCTGAAAAAGAAGAATAATAGCACTTATCTGCCAGGATTGTTGTAAAGAGCCAATTAGATTTTATATATATGGCACTTTGCAAACATTAAAGTGTTCTATAAATGCTAACAATGATGATGATGGGGGGGATCGTAAGAACTAAAAGACAATTTCCTAAAAACACAAATTCTGGTATGAACTTGCAAAATCTGGCAGAGTAGACAAGGTTGATCATGTTTGTCCATAGAGAGCCTGGAACATCCTCCTGGGCTTGCCCCCTCTCTGAAGTCGATATATCTCCTTTCCGTGCTTCATTAGTCTCAAGAACAGACTGGAATTTCTGGAGAAAATGCCATTACTGCATTTTTTCATGTGGCTCTTCTTCCTCCAGTCCAGAAGCCTCCTTTACCAATACACCTGTGTTCAGTGATGCAATTGTCTAGACTCACTGGCACTGAGTTTCATGGGAAATGGAATCCTGGGAAACATTTCCTACTAAGACCTTGGCTTAGGTACCGCGGGGTGTAGAGACAAATGGGCATGTTCTTATTACAATTTCATCTTAGACTTTAGAGCTAAAAGTTAACTGATAAACATGTAGTGAGCAGCTACTATGTCCTAGGCACTTTCTAAACCCAGGGAATACAAAGAAATTTCACTGTGTTGTTCAGTCATTTTTGAGTTATGTGCAGCTTTTCATGTCCCCCCCTCCCCCGTGGGGATTTTCTTGGTAAAGATACTAGACTGGCTTGATGTTTTTTCTCCAGCTCATTTTACAGGTGAGGAAACTGAGGCAAACAGGGTGAAGTGATTTGCCCAGGGTTACCCAGCTAGTGTCTGATTACATTTAAACTCAAGTCTTCCTGACTTCAAGTCCCTGTTCTACCTAGCTGTCCCATAATGCAAATAATACAAAGAAAAGCCAAAGACAATCTCTGCCCTCAAGGGATTCACAACACAATAGAGGAAAACAATAGTAAAAGAAACTGAAGAGGGTAACAAATGAGAGAACTGAAGGTCAGAGATGGGAAGTTACTTGTCCACATTAAGACAACCAGGAGAAAACAGTGTTTAAATCTAGGTATTTAGACTCCAAAAACAGTGTTATTCTCGATACACCTCACTCCAGTGTCACTGAGACCAGGTCATTAGAATCAAAGAAACTTAGAAATAAGAAGGGTTGAGGGTGATGATGATGATAAAAATAGCATGACAATGACAATAATAATTGATATGCATCTAACATTAAAGGTTTGCAAAGTGTTTATGTGTATATATGTATGTGTGTATGTGTATATATACATATATATTATATATATATAATCTCAATTGGGCCTCAAATAGCCTTGTCATCAGGTATTATGGGTTTTATAATTCCCAGTTTACACCTGAAGAAATTAAAGTTGAAAGAAAAATAACTTATCCATGATCATTTAGTTAGTAATTGCCAGAGGTGAGATTTGAACCAGGTATTCTTGATTCTTAGCAGAAGACTCCATTCCCTATTCCACACTAAAGATAGAAGAATACAAAAAGCGGCTCATGACTTCCATATAACTGGACTTGAAAGCTAATGCTTAGGAGCCAAAAATGAGGATTTGGTCTGACTTGCTATGCATTGTCTCTATGTAAATATTTATACTTATTTTAAAACTAATTGAGCATTACTTTTGGCCATTTTCTCTTCTGGTATTTTCTCCTCTCATTAAAATCTCTGATATCACTTTGTCATTGAGCTCTTGCCCCTTGTCAAGTTTCTCTTGCTCATTAGATTCTGACTCTGACTCTTAGGACAAAGGTTAGCAAAAGAACAGAAAGGGATTCATGCTCAAGCAAATTTGAATATTGTCATAAGAGTTAAGAAAAAATGCTGTACCCAAAATAATGAATTTTGGACCATTTATTCTGGACCAGAGAGTTGAGCCATAAAAGAAAATGCTTTGAATAAACTATAATGTCATATAAATATTCCATTTTTAAATTCCTTTCTGATCACTCTTTATTGGAAAATTTAGTTGCTGAGTTCATGTTTCATCCAAACATCCTTACATAGCTCTTCAGTAAAACAATGAAGCCCATTGTATTCTGTCTCAGATGGTTTAGGTGCCCCCTCCCTCAAAGGAAGCTAATTAACATAAAGTTTATTTTGGAACTAGAATATGTGAAATCACTTGGAGAAGTAGAAAAGAGTAGATAGAAAGAGATGAAGAAGACTAAGTAAGATCAGAAAGTAATAACTAACCTCCACCTCCCTTAACTGTAGGTTCTTTCAGGTAGCACTGTCTATTCCAGGCCTTTCTTAATATCTCCCTCTCCCCCCCCCACTCATTTATTGGTCCTCTCTTCCTCTTGAAATTACTTTGTACTAATTTGCATAGAATTTGCATAGGAAGTAGGAACTGGACCTGTGACTTCATTAGCATAGGGAACTCCCCAAGGGGAAACTCTACCAATAGTAGTCAGCCCCTTACCTGCCACTTAAAATTTTAGAGTACCACCTAATTACCAAGAGTCTCAGTGCCTTGCCCAGGATTGTACAACTAGTAAGTGTTAGAGCTGCTTTATTTTTATTTACATGTGGATGTATTATATTCTTTCAGTGGAATGTAAGGTCCTTGATCTTAATTTTTTCCTTTTTATGTGCTCAGCACCTAGTTTAGCTCCTTGCTCATTAAAAAAATATCTGAATTGAATTGAATGAGCTGAATTTTTAAAAATAAGCATAGTAGAATTTACAGTCTGAGGGGGAAATGGCTTTTCTCCAATTCTTGTTCTGGGATATAAATTCCCTTCTCTCTCCCTTCCCCCCCCCCCAAGGCAACCTGGCATTATGGGTGGAAGACTGAGTTTGGAGTCGGGAAGATCTGGATTAGCTTCCATTTCTGACACATACTAGCTATAGGGGACCAATACTGATTATCCAGGGTAAGAGGACTGGGCAGATGGGCAATTCATCCCTTGAATCAATCCAGAAAGGAATGATTATTTTCTAGGTGGACTTTTTCAGCCATATAAAAGCATCCACTACTGCCCTGAGAGCTTTTAAATCATCATTTTTTTTAAACAAATAGGAGTAGAGGGCATGGGGAGGTGAATTGTCCCTACTCTTGTCCCTTATTAGGCTGGGTGTAATAGTTAAAGGAAGAGAAAGGCAAAGGCAGATAGCATAAAGCATAGGTCATATATTTAGAACTGGAAGAGCTTAGTGGTCACTAGAGTGGTCATGACAGTCAAAAAAGTGACTTGCCCAAGGGCACACAGCACTGGTCTGATCTAGTCCCTCCCTCCCAACTTATCCAATGAACTCCAGTGGCTCCCTATTACCTCTAGTATTAAATATAAATGCCTCTGCTTGGCTTCTGGTTGTGGTTTGTCCCTTCTCAAAGAGGACCATGACATTAGGAAGACATTGCCGCACTTGCAAGTGAATCGGATTTAAGTGAGGCAGAGCTGCGCAAAGATATTAGTGTCACTCTCACTTCCCTAGTCATCAAAGTCCAGTAGAAAGACAAAAGTCAAGAAGACTGACAATGACTCAGGACAAAGTGGACAACCTTGGCATCTTTGACACCTGACCACACTCTAAGTGCTCCACAGCACCTGCTTTAGCTGTCTTTGTGGCATTGGAACAAACTGTTCTTAGCCATCCATTCCACTGGAGAAAGTCTTCACATGCTTGGGGCAGATACAACCTCCCCCCACCAACTCACCAAGAGGTTTAAAGCCTTTTCATTACCCTCAGCCTGGTTTATAGCTTGTCCACTGAGACAATTTTTTACTGAAGGGTGACCACTGTGCAAGCTACACCTTCTCGGAGCCACAGGTGAGAACTTAGGTAGATACCAAGGGAGGATGAAGAGCCCTGAAAAGGGCTGGTCCTTCCTGAACACCCCATACACCCCTTATGCTTTATTCCATGCATATTTTGTTCATACATAGTTGTTTTCATGTTGTCTCCCTCACTGGACTGCGAACTCGATTAGAGCAGGGACTATTTGTAGTTTTTTTTTTTAACTGTGTATCTCTAGGATTTAGCATAATGCCTGACATGTAGCAGGTACCCAATAAATGCCAGCTGACTGACAAGGAACAGAATTGGGATGTGAATCAGAGAGGTAGTGATGCAATATAAAGAACTTGTGTCCTCTGACTCCCAAACCCATGCCTTGTCCTCTGTGCTGTTCCCTCTGAAGACTATGCCTGTTTAAAATTATATATGTATACATACTGTATGTGTGTATGTGTATATATTTTATATATATATATGAATGTAAACACTGGATCTTATCTTGTTTTACTTAATACATAGGAGTTTTGTTGAGAGCTGGCACCTTAGCACCTTTCTAGACCAATTCACTATTATAATCACTGAGAAGTAGGGCCTTCTTAGCTTTTTCATTCATTCTTTTTCATTGTAGGTGAGAAATTTAGAGCTCAGTGAGTCAAAATCAGTCAGTCAGTCAATAAGTGTTTATTAAACACTTAGTCACTGGGACATGCATACAGATGTCATAGGGCAAGGGACTCCAGTGCAGGCACAGCTTGCTCTGCTATTACAACCTCTCCCCATGGAAGACACAGAAGAAGGCATCAGGGAAAATTGTGGGGACATTAAAGGGATATAACTTGGAGAGACTGTGAAACATGCAATGACATTTTGGAACTGGTTCTTGCTCTACAATGTGGTTGGATTTGGAAGAGCCTTTCACTATTAGCTGCGTAGCCAGAATTGTCTTCAAAACAAACTTTAATCAGCTAGGGTCATTTCTTTGCATCATTCTGCCTAGGGGAGAGCTCTTCTTCTAAGGAGAGACCATGCAAGAAGAGGAAGGACCTTAGGGATTTCCCTCTCTGAGGCCATATGACTCCTCATAAGTGGGGCTTTCTTAGTCTTTTCCTCCCTGCTTAATAGTATCTTATTTTTTATAATTATATGTAAAGAAAGTTTTCACCATTCACTTTTTTTTGCCTTTTTTTTGGAGGGCAGTTGGGGTTAAGTGACTTGCCCAAGGTCACACGGCTAGTTTTTGTGTTTTTTGTGTTAAGTGTCTGAGGCCGGATTTGAACTCAGGTCCTCCTGACTCCAGGGCTGGTGCTCTATTCACTGCACCACCTAGCCGCCCCTCACCATTCACTTTTATAAGTTTTCGAGTTTCAAATTTTTTTCTCCTCCTCCCCCCTCCCCAAGATGGCAAGCAATCTGACATTGGTTGTACATGTACAATCATATTAAATATATTTCTATATTAGTCATGTTATGAAAAAAGAATAAGAACAAAAGGGGAAAACCACAAGAAAGCAAAAAACCAAAAAAGTGAAAATACTCTGCTTCTATCTGCATTCAGACTTCACAGTTCTTTTTCTGGATGTGGATAGTATTTTCCCTCATGAATGTCTTTTGAAATTGTCTCAAATCATTGCACCGTTACGAAGTGCTAAGTCAATCACACTGTTACTGTGTACGATGTCCTTCTGGTTCTGCTCACTTCACTTAGCATCAGTTCATCTAAATCTTTCCAGGTTTTCTGAAATCCACCTCTCATCATTTCTTATTGCACAACAGTATTCCGTTACATTCACATACCACAACTTGTTCAGTCATTCCCCAATCAATGGATATCTTCACAATTTATAATTCTTTGCCACCACAAAAAGAGCTACTGTAAATATTTTGGTACCATAGAATCTTGAGGGGTTATGTAGAATCTTGGCTTTGGGAGAGAGGACCACAGTAGACAATGTTACAGAAAGGCAAAAACAACAGCCCTGCCCTCAAGGAGTTTGTATTCCAATGGAAGAGACAATGCAAATAACTATGCACACACAAGATATATACAGTATAAATGGAAAGCATTATCAGAGGGATGATCCTAGCAATTGAGAGGAAGATTGAATGGGAAAGACCTCCTGCAGGAGGTAGGATTTTAAGGAAACTGGGAGATGGGGATAAGGGATTGGGACATTTCAAGCAAGGAGAATAGCCAGGGACCTATGTCCCTCTGACTCCAAATCCAAGCTTCCTTTTATTATCTATCCTGCCTCTTCCACAGTGTAGATGTTATCTTGGTTGAATGCATAGAATTAAGATTTGCTGATGATTTACCTAGATTGGTGTTAGGCTAGGGGAAAGAGAAAGAAGAAAAGTCCTGGAGCAGAGATTTCTGGGTTTAGTCACAGAAAGCTGTGCCCACCTCCAAGAGACATATCTTCATACAACCAAACATAATGGGTGCTTTAGTGTAATCCCTTTGGGAAATGGTATGCTTGTTCCAAAGATATTGCTGATGCCCAAAATATTTTTAGATTTCCTCTTAGTCCCCTGCCCCAATTATTTGGAAATGGTGTCTGATCCAGTTTTCCAGAGACCCAAGAAAGTCACTTCCGTTACTTTGTTGTTGTTATTGAAACAGAGATTAACCATTTTGGATACCCACTTTAGGCATCATACTAGGCTCTGTAGACAGAAACATAGATTTTGAGCTGGAGGGACCCTTAGAAGCCATTAAATCCAAGCTCCCCCCCTAAAATAATTTGCCCACAGCTATTAAATGTTTTAGGCAGGATTCAAACCAAGGTCTTCCTCACTGGCACACTGCCTAAATGACTTGTGGGTGCATAAAAACGAACCCTTCCTCTCTGTCTGGTAGACTCAAGAACAGCTGGACACATTGGCATCTCTACCAAAAGGTCATAACATGTCTATTTTCCCATAGCCTTGCCAACATTTTTCTTTTAAGTGTCTTTTGCAGATCTGAGAGATCTGAGGTAGAATCTTAGAGCTTATTTAATTTGAATTTGGGTAATTGTAGGAATGTAAGAGAATATTACTATACCCTAAGATATGACAAAAGAGGTTTCAGAGAAATCTAAGAAGACCCTTATGAACTGACACATAAAATAAGGACAACCAGAAAAATCATTTATATGATAACATTATAAAGAAAATGTTGAAAGGCTGAAGAACTCTGTTCAGTTTAATAGCCAATCACAGTTCCACCAGACCAATGCACCCTTATACATCTTCCAAAGTTCAGAGGTGGGGGCAGAGGACTTTCTTTCTCCTCACTCCTACTGGCAATAACACCCTGAAGCAAAGAAACTTGTCTAGGAAGAGACATTGTGCCTAATAGAGAGCAGACCCAAATAGTCTCTCTATGGAGAGAAGCATCTCCAGAGACCTCAGTGGAGTGATCTGGGCAGTAGACATACCAGTGTAACCGGGATTAGAAAAAAAAGTTATCTAGGTCCCAGAATGACTAAGGTAGAAGTTACTTCGGCCATGTACGTTTCCTATATGTGTATATTTCTACTAGTATACTTTAGGTAGGTGCCCGCTATTCCCACTGATGTATGTGTTTGGGGGAGCATGCCCCTTGAATTTATGGGTGGAAATGCTTTGTTACAACTGTTTACGGGATGCCACTTCATTAAATACCTTTGCTCTGAGCTAATTGTATCAACCTGAACTATCAAAGGTGAATGCCCTAGTGGGGAATTGTGAGTAAACAGCTTTGTGGCTACAGGTCCACTTGGACTGGGTCATGGCTCCATAGCTTATGGGGGCAACTAGGTAATGACAGTGATGATGTAATCAATCAATAGGTATTAGTACGGCTAGGTGGTGCAGTGAATGGAGTGCCCGACTGAGTCAGGAAGACTCATCTTCATGAGTTCAAATCCAGCCTCAGTCTGGCTAGTACTGTGACCTTGGACAAGTCACTTCACCCTATTTGACTCAGTTTCCTCATCTGTAAATAATCTGAAGAAGGAAATGGGAGACCACCCCAATATCTTTGCCAAAAAAACTAAATAGAGTCAGAAAGAGTCAGACACAATTGAAACAACTGAACAATAGAAAATTACAAGTCACAGAGTCAGAATTTGAGAGATGAAAGGACATCAGCAACAAGTGTTTGAGCCACAATTGGAATCCAGGTCTCTGGACTCCAAGATCAGTTTCTCTTACAGCACAATTGCCTCTTTATTTGCCATCCCTGTAAAATGTTACTTTGTATTCACCACTATCTAGTCAAATTTTCTCAAAACACTTTCCCTATTTGCATTTTTGCATATATATCCTAGATAGCATTTCTTACTGTCTTAGGAAGGGGGAAGGGGATATGGAGAAAAGGAGATGAGGAAGGAGGAAATTTATCAATATTTTTAAAAAATGAATGTTAAAAATTGCCATTACTGGAGTGGCTAGGTGGCACAGTGAATAGAACACCAACCCTGGAGTCAAGTGGACCTGAGTTCAAATCCAACCTCAGACACTTAACACTTACTAGCCGTGTGACTTTGGGCAAGTCACTCAACCCCAATTGCCCTGTCTTCCCCCTTCCAAAAAGCAAAAAAAAAAAATGCCTTTACATGTGATCGGGAAAAAATAAAAATACTATTTAAAAATGTTTTCCCTAAAGTTCTCCTTTATCCAACCTTAAATTAGATTAAACAAATACTGAATTCTTAATTTTTCAGATGAGGAAACTGAATTATAGAGCAGCAAAATGATTTTCTTCATCATCCTGGTACTAAGTAGCAGAGCCAAGATTCAAGTCCTGGTTTCTGACTCCAAATTCAATTAACTATAAATGTCTATCCATGATATTTATTCATTTTTACACATTTTATTTATGCCCAATACCTTGAATCCTACGTAAGATTTCTTTTAGCTATGCAACACTTGATCACTGGGCCTCAGTTCCTCCAACTGTAAAATGGGAGATTTGTATTTACCTTTAAGGTTCCTCCCAGCTTTAAATCTCTGATGTTCTATTTGTCTTTTGACCATTATATTTCTTATGTTTATTTGTGCACTTACCTTATCCTACCTCAGAATCATCTCAGAATTAGCTTATTAGCTCCTTAATGACAAGAAGTTGACCTTTTTCCACCCTTGTATCCTGGTACCTAGCAGATGACCTTTTATGGGCTGAATAAATATTTGTTGAACTGAACTGGATTTCTTGATTTGAAAACAGTATATGTATTTGGCCAACCAGATATGCAAGAAGGCAAGAACAGTCATGCTTAGAAAATTTCTGTAAACCCTGATCTCATGAGCCTCTAAATTGCCTCTTTTAATAACCAACAAAAAAGACGGGCCATCCCTGGACTTTCCTGAAAGGCCATGGGGATTAGTGAAGGGGCAGATCTGAAAGAAATGCAGCTTTGCTCCCTTGGGGCCCAGAGTAAGTGCTGACTGGTGGAAAAGGGGAGACCCTGGTCTTTTAGAGAACCTTGTAAGTGCTTTTATAAATAGGTATGGCATCCTTTCTAATTAGCACATCTATTGTTGGATTGTGAATATCTCTGGCAGAGTGATACTTCAGAAGAGTTTGTGGGGCTTCATCCTCAAGGCAGCTCAAGAATTCTTTTGTAATACTATTAACTAGGCTTAGTGGACTTCTTTCTTCCTCCTTGATAATAACTAGAGTTCATGTTTATATACAGCACTCTGAGATTTGCAGAGGGTTTTACTTATATTGTCCTGTTGTCTTCACAACAACCAGGCAGGTAGGAACTACTATTATTTAACAGAGGGGGAAACTGAGATCTGGAGAAATTGTCATTAACTCTGGCTTTCATGGCTAAAGAATATTTGAACTAAGATATGAGCCTAAGGCTTTCTGACTCAAGGCTTAGTACTTTATCTGCTATTCCAGGCTGCCTCTCAATAGAGAGGTAAATGTTGGGTGATAGAGCAGGTGAACCTTTGAGGGCTCAAGTCTTGCCCAGCCATACTAGCTGTATGACCATGAGGGAGTCACAAAACTTCTCAGTAGCCTCGAAGACTTCCTAAGGTTCTGGATGTCACAGAAGAGTTGATGATTTGCAACAATGGACATACACCTGGACATACACTCTTATTAATGAAATCCCAGATCAAGAATGAAAGCAGGAGACCAATTGTAAATCATGTTCCTTACCTCCTGCCAGAGAGGTGGTAGGTTGAATACAAAATCAGATAGACATTTGTGAACACTGCCATTGTGGGAATTTTTGTTTCAGGATGCATATTTTATAATGGTTATTGTTATTATTACTATTATTACTGCATGGGAGAATGAGAGCGGGAGAGACGATGCTTACTAATTTATAAAATTCAATAAAAAAACTACAGGTCAGAAAAGAAAGGAAGAACGGAAAAAGGGAAAAAAGAGAAACAAAGAAAAAGAGAAAGGAAGGAAGAAAAATGAAAAGAAAGAGAAAGGAAGGAATGAAGGAAGGAAGGAAGGGAGGAAGGAGGGAAGGAAGGAAGGAGGGAGGAAGGGAGGGAGGAAGGAAGGAAGGAAGGAAGGAAGGAAGAGAGTGAGGGAGGCAAGCTTGCACCTGGGATCACTTATCTCTTCATCTTGGCCAAGGCTCCTAACCTTTCAGAGCTGCATTTTTCTCATGTATAAAATGAAGTCCCTGTTTTCCCACAGGTATGTTTCAAGGATCAAATAGAAGAATCTATGTACAAATTCTTTGTAGTAAGAATGCATCACCTAGATTGGCTGGGATTGGCTAAGAGGCTGAGGAGAGTATGGAGGACATACATTCAACTGGAAGACTTGGCTGTGGGAACTGGGGCAAGACACTTCTCCTACCTGAGCCTCAATATCTTCACTTCCAAAGCATGAACAATTATCCTTGTACCACCTTCCTCAATGGATATTCATTAGGAAACATCTTTTCGAAGGCAGGATGACATTGTGGATGAAGTATCAGGTTTTTGGTCATCTGGATTCAAACCTCACCTCTGTCACTTACTAGCTGTGTGACCCTAGTTTAGTTAAGTCATCTAACCTCTCTGAACCTTGGTTTACCCATTTGTAAAATAAGAGAATTGGACTAATAGCAGCAGTAGAAATGGCAGCAGTAATCAGAATACCAACTCAAATTTCCACAATGCTTGAAGGTTTTAAAGCACTTGATGTACCCCATTTCACTGGGACCTCCCAATTATCTTTAAGGGAAGAGTCATTATTATCCCCATTTTACAGATATGGAAACTGAGCATGAGAGAAGGTGAACAGCTTGTCCAATATTTAAATGTCCAGAGTCACACGGCTAGTCACACAATTGTCAAAGGCAAGATTTGAATACAAGATCTTGATTTCACATCATGTGCTCTGTTGATTACTCTTTGTTAAATTTAACTCAATTGTAAAATTTGAAGTGTTGCCGCCATCTTGACAGGGGTACAGAATGATGATTTCATTGAACTCCTAGATGAGGGAAATACTATCAGTGCAGGTCAAATGTGTCTCTGTAATTTATATCCTTGGACAGATGCCCAGAGCATTGAGAGGTTAAGTGATTTACCCAGAATCACACAGTCAATAATTTTCCCAAATGAGGTAACACTTAAATATTGATGTGAGTTATTTTTATGTAGAGTGTAAAGAATAGAGAACTGGAATTGGAACTGGGAAGACTTAGGTTCAAGTCTTTTCACATCCCTACCCAGTCGATCTGGGAACCACCCATGTCTGTTACCAACAAAGTTTATTTTTAAGCCAAAGAAAGTCAATCAGACTCACCCAAAGCTCAAGGGCAATAATGGCACGCTCTCTCAGAAGCTAGATAGCTTGAATCACATACAGTTGTGTCCCATGTATTAATAATAGTTACTTACTTACTGCTTTAAAGCTTCCAAAGCCCTTTGCTTGAATTACCTCATGTGATTCTCATAACAGCCATATAAGATCATTATTATACACAATACCATCCCTATTTATAGATAAGGAAACTGTGGTTCACACAAATGAAATGACTTGTTTTAGGGTGACATTGACAGTAAGGGTCAGAGGTAGCATTTGAATCCAAATCTCCTTGATGCCAGTAGATATCCCTTGTGAGAGCTAATTGATGTTAATCTTTTGGGGTGCTAGTCATTGGGGGCTAAATGGAGTAGCAGCACAAATTAATGCCCTTAGAGATAAGACACCTTGACTTCTCAGGTATGCCGTCTAGAATCCTGAGGCAGAGGTATAATTGGTCCTACTCTGGGGCCAGAGAATGTCACGTTAAGGTCATTCTGAACTGCCTGGGAGAGGACAGGATGCAGTAACACAGATCCCAGAGGATGACAAGTTTCAGAAATCCCCGTTGCCCCATTCAAGCTTGCCAGTACATCCAGTCCCTGCCCACCTCTGACCCCACTCTTGCTAACATGTATTGGGGATGCTGGGTGATTTTCTAATGGTCCACAAAGTGCCTTTTCCAGGTACCACTTACTTAGCCCAGAAGGCTTCCTTAAAGGAGTCAAACACATTGTCTCCCCAGCAGCCATGAGCCCTGCATGGCACAGTCTTCAAGGTGCCGTTTTATTTCCTCTCCTTTAACACTTCCCCCCCACCTAGGACTCCTTTGAAATATTCTTAACTTTAATTGCTTTTTCCCCCACAAAGAAGTCAATTTAAATTAAGCAGAATCCATCATTGTGATAATTTTTTAATGAGTAAAGATAATGTACTGTACAGGAATTGAAATGAGGTGTTCCCAGGATCATTTGCAAAGTCTCCAAAAGTCCTCCGAAGAGTTGGTGGAAATTAATGAATCTCAAAGCCTCACAGCCATCAATGCTTTCTTATTGAGGCCTGGGTTCAATTAAAAAAACCCCACAATAATAATAGCTACATTTTCCAATTTGAGTATTTAGCTCCTTTTATCCAGAGATCCGGCGGAATTTTATAAACATTAATTAAACCTCACAGGTGTGACTTATTAAGATTAACCAGTTGATGGCTGCCAAACTTGGCAGATGTAAAAGATGCTTTAATGGGGCCAGATACTGAGTGGGAGCAAATTCACCTGTGGGGCAGTGATTCCCAAACTGAGTGATGGAGGCCTGGGTTTCTGGGTGGTGGCCTAAGGATGTTCCAAGGAAGACAACGAAACTTGGGGAGGGGATTTATCTATTTCTTGGCACAACTTCCTCCTGTAATTCTTGTTCAACCTTTCATGATGATCAGCTACCATAAAGATTCAACTAGATTGTTGCTAAGGTCCAACTCTGACTTTCTATGATCAGTCCATAGATCCATCCATCCCTGCTCTCTCCCCCATCGACCACTCTAGCTTAATATTCAAGGTCATTTTTGAACAAAGTCAAATTTACTTCTACAAAGAAAATAACAATACTATTGTTCCTTTCACATTGAATCATAAGATGCTGCAGCTAGATCTTTGGAGATTTTCTTGCCAAGCTTTCACATTTTACAGCTGAAGAAGGTGAGACCCAGCCAATCAATCAATAATAGTAACTAACACTTATAGAGGGATTTGAAATCAACAAAGATATTTATGTATATTATCTCATTTGAGCCTCACCAACAACTGGGGCAGGTAGATTCTATTATCATCCCCATTTTACAGACTAAGCAACCGAGTCCAAGAGATTTAAGTGACTTGCCTAAGGTCACACAGCTAGTATTTGACAGGATTCAAACTCAATTTCAAACTCAACACTTCTTGATGTACTTACTGTTCCCTGTACCAAGAGTTGTAACAGGCATCTCCCGTTGTGTTTACTCAGGTTGTACTTCAAATCTGGAATGCATTCCATTCTCTCTTCTGCTGTTTGGAATCCTGACCTCTCTTCAAAGCTCATCTGTGGTGTCAGTGTCACCACCAACATGAGACCTGTTCTAATTCCCACCCTCCACCTTGTTCCTATGCCCTTCCTCACAAGTTACTTTGTTTTTAATGTATAGAAACACACATTGTTTCCCTTGATAGAAAACAAGCTTCTTGAGGGCAGGCACCATTCTATTCATGGTTTTGTGCATCTAACATTATGTCTAGCACATAGGAGGCGCTTAATAAATACTCATTGATTGAGACAAGGGAGCCCTAGTAGGGGCATACTTGGAAAGGGATGCTTGGACACCCTGATGAACTAGACAAAGACAATTATGGAAGGAGGGATCATTTGTAATGATGGTATATGCCCATGTGAAAAACCAAGGGTTAACACTCTTCAATTCAAGTAAATCTCCTGGTAAAAAAAGAAAAAGGTCAGGAGGCTTGATTGTTTATAAGACTTGACCCTACTGTTTAATGATAGCTATCTTATCCTAGACACTATGGGGCTTCAGGAGCTATGTAATAAAGGGAAAGATTTCTTCTTTCTTCAGCTCCCTTTGGTTCTTGGACAATACTTTATCCTGGTTCTTGATACACAACTAAGGTGGGGGAGTGAGGCTTTGACTCAAGGTGTCAACACTTGTATACCATCAATTATGTCATTCTGGGACCATCTCCCCACCCCAACCTCCTCTCCACTTCTCTATGTGCAAAATTCCTAGTGGCAACTCTAACTGGCTTTTTAACCATTCCTTCTCTGGACTATTTTCCTTCCTCTGATCTCTACGCTTTTTTCTACATATTCCCGCTCTATAATGTCTGTCCCAGTACTTCCAGAGGCAGTCCATTCTACTTTTTGATAGCTATAATTGTTATAAAGTTCTTTGTCCTCAGATCAATCCTAAATTTGCCTCCATAACTTCCACCCATTGTGCTTAGTTCTTCCTCTCCAAAGTCAAGCAGGACAAATCTGTTTCCTCTCCCATGTGAGATCCCTTCCAGTGCTTACAAGCATCTGTCCTGTCCTCCCTAACCCTCCTCTTCTGCAGTCTAATCATCCCAGATATCTTCATCTAATCTTTATATTTCATTGTTTCAAAACCTCACCATCCTGGCCCACCCTTTTCTGAATGCCCTCCAGCTTGGACTCATTCATTGTACTCTGTAGAGCCCAGGACTGAACATGACATTATAAGTGTGGTCTAACCAAATCAGAATTATAATGTCTATTTTTGTTGTGTAAAATTAGAAAGAAAATGCTAAGAAATCCAAGCTGGATCTTAGAATTAAAAGCATGCCACTTGACCATTCTTCATCAGGATCCACACTTTCACCAGTGCAAATACTCCTTATCCTATCATAGGTTGAAAACCTATGCTTTGGTCAAATGTCCTTTTGAGTTGCATTAGCTGAAAAGCTCCTCTCCCTGAAGACAGGTTGGTGATGATCCTTTTTACAATTAGCTAACAATAGAAGCATATTTCACCACTGGACCTGTACTTGAAGCCTTCTAGCTTAGCAGGGATTCCCATAACTGGTCCTTTCCTCCATGCCACAAGAGGTACTAAAGTAGCAAGCTAATGGAAAAAATCTGATGTCCCACATATATTGACAAATCAGGAATTATATCACTTGCTTACTGTCAGTGCCTGGAGGCAAAGCATGTTTTCAACCACTAATTGTTATAATATATAACTATTATATTAATATCACCCACCAAAATGCATATATTATAGGCACTCCTGGTTCTGAGCATTTTTTATGAAGCAAACTACAAAAAAAGTAAAATAATGCACCCCACGCCATGCCACACTGTAATTTATCAAGTAGGAAAGAAATTGGCATGTCTTTTTCTGCTGATTTATTGGTTAATTCCAACAATTCATTGTAGAAAAGGCCAACAATGAATTACAATGTGAAGAGAAAAAAATTAAGGCAAGCATTTTAAAAGGTGTTTTAATACACAGTCTTTAGAAAGAACTTACAAAGCTGTTTTATAGCTGGATCCATGTGGTCCACGAATTGCAATGCATGGTACATGAAACGCTTTGGTTAGGGACCCCAACATTAGACTTCCTAAATCTTCCCTCAAATAAGTTGTCTCCTATGGGAATCAGCATCATCTTCTCCCATGTTTGCTAAATCAGATACTGTTTGATCATAATTATAGTCACTTTTCAAGATAGTATTAGAAGCAAGGTAATAACCATACAACATACCCACGAAAAGACCAATGGACTTACCCTCTGACGATTAGCCATATGTCCAGAAAGTGGGCAAATCACTGACTGGAATCGTGGAGGGCTGAAGTTCCTGAGAAAAGAGCACTGACTGGTGAGTTCGAGTGCTGAGTGGGGCCATTATTTCCCCATCTCTGAAGCAGACTTGCAAAGACAATTCCTTCCTTCAGGGATCTTTAAACAGATTGAATGGGAAGCCTTTCTCACCTGGGAACTGCTTTTCTCATTTATTGAACTAGATGAATAGCAGAAATTGTTGCAATTCTGTTTAATAGGAAGACCACAAATATCCTGGAACACAAAGCAAGGTTTGGCTTAGAATTTAAAAATACACTGGAAGTCCTTTATAATCCTGGTTATAGGAGACAGACACCCGCTGTTGGTAGAGACTGTAGTGTCCTTTTGGAATGGTTGAATTACAAGAAACATGTTGAATTATAATCACAGAATTACAGACATCAAAGCAGGAAAAGGCCTTTCTTGCATATCTTTATATATGCACATATTGAGAGGAAATGCAGTTGAATGGATAGAGAATCAGACTCAAAGCCAGGAAGACCAGGGTTCAGATCCCACCTCTGACCCATACTAGATGTGTGACTCACCAAATGACTTATCTTCCCTGACTTACAGGCAAATCTCAAAGACTGTAAGTACCAAAAGAACTTGTTGATTTGCTTTGGAAAGAGGGGGTTTTCTCACCCAGGAGTTCTTTATACCTAGAGATATAGCACATAATTTTCTCTGTTCTCAAGGAAATTCCAGGTCCTGTCCCTGTTCCCCAATGTGCACCTTGAAAGCAAACACTAGCATAGTGTTTTAGTACAGGGCCTGGCACATAGTAGGCATTTAATAAATGTTTACGGATTGATTTTTAAAAATATATTCGTGTATACTTTTATATGTACATGTATAATTGATACATATTGCTTGCCTTCTTGGGTTGAGGAGGGGCTGAATGGAGCGAGAGAAATGAGAGCTCAAAATTTTAAAAAGTGAATGTTAAGAATAAATAACAAATTTTTAAATGGTCACATTGTCTCCCCTTATAGAATGTAGGCCCCTTAAGGTCAGGCATTATTCCTTTTGCTCTTGTATCCCTGGCACTTACCACACATAGCATATGGAAGGGACTTAAAAAATTCTTGTTGATTAATTAGAAATCATCTATTCAAGCCCATTTTTACAGAAGTGGTAACTGAGGTCAAGTCACTTCCTGTCTCCAGAAAGACCTGGATTCAAATCCCATCTTTGACACTTAGTAGCTGTGTGACCAAGGAAAAATCAATTCTATTCTCTTAAAGTCAGACAAAGATATAGATGAGTTTTGCAAGAGTAAAGGGTAGACTTCCACTGAGTGAAATTCCAGTACAGGTATTGCTTCCACACGGTGACTTTCTTCGTTGTAGTTTCACTATATTGCCAGTTGGCATAAGAAATTAAACAGGAATTTTTTGCAAGTTTTGAAGAAACCAAAGATGACACAGAAAAAGTCTAGCAACTCAAAAATGCACAAAATATACATATGGTATTGCATGATATTAACATGTTTTATCTCTTAATGCTGTGAAAACCCCACAAAAGAAAAAGAAACAATTTAGACTTCTTCTCTGGTATGGAAGGAGAGCCAAAAAAATTTACGCAAATTTTCCAGATCACAGAGGCACCATATCCATAAACCCCACAACATGGAAGGGATAACTGAACACAATCCACTATAAGGAGGAATATTAATGAATATTTCCTCCACCCAATATAAGGATGGAATATTAATGAATATTTCCTCTCTGAGCATGGGTATATTCCCTTAAAGTCACACTCTAGATTTTCAGAGGAAATTTTCTGTATTTTTAAAAACAATTTCCTTGTATGGTCAATATGAAAATTTCAGAAGGTTGCCAACTCCGTTGAAATTCTTGCAGCTATGCTTTTATTTTAAACGGTTGGGAAAAGGTGCCTTCAAAGAAAGGGTAAACCTTGCCTACAAGCCCTTTAAATGACTTATGTGACACCAGGATTGGAGGTGGAAGCCCCAAAGGTTCCCTTTTTATAGTCAGTGGAGCAAATTTGGCTCTCTGGGCAGGCTTGAATAGTCTTTTGCTTTAGTTGGCTACTTAGAATGAGAAGTAAGGAACAATGTGAAAAGCCTCAGGGGAGATAGTTCCAGATCTTTTTTTCTATTATATATTATCTTATACATTCCCATTATATGCTATAAATCAATGAGCATTTTTTATTAAACACCAAATAGGTATTGCACTATGTTACCACACTAACTGCTGGAAATAAGAAGAAAGGGAAAATAGTGCTTGCCTTCAAGAAACTTACAATTTAATAGAGTAGACAACATCCAAACAACCATGTACAGACAAGCTACATACAGGGTAAATGAGAGATAATCAAGTGAGGGAAACCACTAGCATTGAGGGGTTGTAAAGGAGCCAGGGAAGAGGCAATGAAGAGGAAGAAGGGAATTCTCAGGAGAGCCAGAGAAAATGACTGGAGCCAAGAGATGAAGTGTCTTGTTTGAGGAACAGTAAGTAGACCTGAAAGTACATGGGCATGAGTATGATATAAGAAGCCTGATGAGGTAAGACAGGTATATCAATAATGAGATATTCACAACACCCATGATGGTTATGAATATGCTGGTATAGTTTTGGATCACAAAATGTAGCAAACTCTCCACATGGAAGGCAGAACCAAAGTCTTTATTCAGAAACCATAACACTGAGTCCCAAAACCAGAAGGACAAGTCCCAAAACCAGAAAGCCAAAGTCATTATAATGGTCACAAAGTTGATACACATAGTTAACGCAGGTGACACCCACATTCCCAAGCCTTCACAAATAGAACAGGATCCCTCAAGCAGGGATCCCTCTCAGACTCACGACAGTTTCTCAGCCT
>CM053601.1:166199023-166218800 GCA_028646575.1 Pseudocheirus occidentalis
TAAGCACTTTACAATTATCATTCCAATTGGGAGATAGGTGCTATTATTACTCCCATTTTACAGATGAGGAAACTGAGGCAGAAGGTGGTTAAGTGACTTACCCTAGGTCACACAGGTGCTATCTCTATCTACTGTGTCTGAGGACAGATTTTAACCCAGATCTTTGTGACTCCGGGCCAAATACTCTATCTACTGTACCACCTAGATGTTTCTATTTTGTTCCAGAAATCATACAGGAGCCCCTAGAGTTTAAATCTGGTCACTGGACCCATTTGGCTCTGGAAGAAAAAGTGAGGCTGGTGACCTTCCACAGCACTCCCTCACTCAAATCAGTCAACTGCAAGTCATGTCATCATTTCCCTGATGTCATGGTCCTCTTCGAAAATGACAGACCAACACAACAACAATTGAGTGGGGGAAGTTGGTGTGCTCTGGGAAGCTCACTTTGGTATCTGAGTGAAGGATGAACTGGAAGAGCGAAAAATTTGAGGCAGGGAGACCACCCAGAAGGTTTCTACCATAGTCCAGGGAGGAAGCAATAAAGCCTCACAAAAGAGGAGCAGCTATTCAAGTAAAGAAAGATGATGCATTTGAGAGGCATCATGAGGGTACATTCAGTAGGACTTGGCAACAGATTGGAAATATGGGGTGAGTCCAAGTAAGAAGTAGAGAACAACAGCAGGGTTGCAAGTTTGGATGGCTGTGGGACTCATGGTGCCCTGTACAGTAAGAGGGAAATTTGGCATGAGGGAAGGTTTGTGGACATGAAGATCAGAGCCCATCCATACCAGCTTATCCTATTCCACTGTCACCCATGACTTTCTAAAATATCCTGATGTAAGGGCAAGCAAAGAAGTACTTAGCACCTTGTTTTAGCTATTTAATTATTTTGAACCTTGTTTCAATTCAAGTTTCTTTTGAGTCTTGCCCTGATTGTACCATGTCTTTGTTAAGAAACAGAACCTGTGAATCCCACAATAGGAGGAACTTGCCGATGCAACAGGAAGGGGCAAAACAGGGAGGGACTAACGATCATATAAAAGTAGCAGCACAGTCTGGGATAGAGCAGAACTGAGAAGGTGAATAGTTGTGGAGGTCAGGGACTCTGTCTGTTCTGTTGTGATACTTTGTACAGAAACCCTGGGACCTTACTGGAAGCCCTGAAAGGATTTTCTTGTTGGCTATTTACTGAAGTCCTGGAGGAGGGTTTCAGAGGTCCTGGGACTATACTAATGATTTGTGTTGTGTTCTCAGACTTTGTGGGACTCTTGATTTCACAGGTAGAAAGTGAATTGATGATGGTGCCAGCAATGTGGTTGAATGTTATTGTGGCTCTGTTAAGATTTGTCTTCCTAGAAACAGAAACTGAAGGACTTGAGGTAGACAGGGCACTGTGAGCTTCAGTATGGAATGGGAATTAGATGAGGAACTGGATGAGGAATTGAGAGCTGCCTACCTGTGAATCCAGGTGACAGTTGGGTAAGTTCAGGCAAAAACTGAGACCATGGAAGAGGAACCATGCAATTTCAGAGCCAGCCTCAAGTCAAGATGAAAAGACCTCTCCTTGGGTACTTATTGCTGACTGAGAAGATCATGATTTACTGTGGCCTCAGGATAGGAGAACTTTGTACTCTGTATCTTATACTTCTTAAGGATGATTGAGTTAAGGATGATTGGAAACTGTAATGCCATGCACCAGCAGATTCCCAAAAGAATACTACTCTGAACAGCTTTCAAGGTTTGGATTACACAGTAACAGTGAACACTCTGTTTATTCCATTAGAAATCAAGGCAACCATTCAATCAGTTCACAATACAATAATCAATCTTCTACTTATAGAGCAAAATCAATAATCATTTAATCAGTTCATAATACAATAATCAAACTTCCACTCATGGGGCAACCATACATCAACTCAATCACTAAACACAATAGTTAGAAACCACACAAATCCTCTACCCCTTGGTGTCCAGCAATCCTCAGTTTTGTCCAAGGGGAAGCCTTTTCTTCATTTTGCCTCTGGGTGGTCTCTCTGATTGCCTGAATCTCCTTCCATGGTTCCAGCTCCCTCCTGAATCTGTCAAACAGTCACCTGGATTCAGAAGCAGACAGCTGCCTGGTTCTCATCCAGTCTTCAGAGGTAGATAGCTCCCAGGTCCTTGTCCAGTCCTCAGGGCAATCCCTGGCACACACTGAAGTTCACAGGGTCCAGCACATTTCAAACCCTTCACCACTTCTCTTGCCTGGAACTCAAGGATCAGCCAGGACATGAATAAACTAAGTCTTATCCTGGTCATACTTCTTCACTCTTCCAGCAGTTCAGCTGGCCCTAAGACCCAGAAGGAATAGTGGATTTCTGGGTGGCTTTTACCAGATTCAGGTCTCAGGAAAATCCCAATTCAGTTCTCAGTCAGCTTGCTGAGAGAGAAACTCTCTGTCTTCCTCTTTCTCTCTCTCTCAGCTGGCTTCATTCTCCATGAATCTTCCTTCACGAGGAGCAATATTCCAATTCTATCTCTCTGTCTCTAGAATTCTTCTTTATATACACACTGGCCTCCTGTCTCAGCCAATCCCATTCTTCCACCAACAGTTCATGCCTTCTCAACAGTGGACAGGGCTCACACTTTCAAACAGGGCTCACATCTTCCATACAGAGCTCACACCTTCCATACTTAGCCCTAAGTCTGCTAAACTGATTGCTGTTACAGAAACTAATCTCCAATCAAGAAGAAAGAGGACTTTTTGACTGAGAGATTAAGACAACGTAACCTATGGGTGGAGAACTTTGACCTTTGTACTTTGTGTCCCTTAAGGAGGTTTGCTCCTTAAGTATGACTGAGTTAAGGAATTACTAAATGATATCTTTGTTTAAAACTATCTGGTCACTTTAGTGATAAATTATTATGTTATAACATTGTGAATACTGTACTTTGGTTTCTATGAATGTTTTGCTTTAGTTTACTGCTGAATAAATAGAGAGTTCACTATACAGTGTGATCAGAACCTTAAAGCTGTTCACAGCAGCAGTTCTCTGGAAAGCTGCTTGTGCTTGGCTTTATACCTGAAGAGGGTCCAGTCTCTGGGGGTCTTTTCACATTTTACAATTATATAAGAGGTCTTTCCACTGGGTAGTCCTTTCTCTTGCTATATAACTGACAGATTTTTTTTCTCACTCACATCACATTTCTCTGATGACAGAATTTTCAATGCTTTTCTTGTGTAATTCTTCATTTGTAATGGATTGAAATCTGTTCACATCTACCACATGCCTCTGTCTTGGCCTCTGGTCTACTCAACTCTTCATTCCCTGCCATCTCCGCTCTGTGGATTCCACTCCACTATCATCATGCTTCCATGAAAAGCTTTTCACCAAGAAACTCATCATAGAGATTGCTTCAGCTGCCTAGAACCTCATCAGAAACTTCAACAACCTCTATCTCTTTGACTGGAGAGTTGGAGATTGGAGAAAAAAAAAACAACAACCCAGATCCCAAAAGCCTCCATCAAAAGGACTCAAACGTTCAATGAACTCCTCATTTTCTATCACTTCTAGACACTTTGAATTCTATTCCACCACTATCATATTGTGGCACTGGGTACCTTGCAGCATTTGGTAAAATTATTTAAAATAATGTTTAGTCAAAAGAATGCCAAAATGAAAAAAAAACCAAGTAGGGATCAATCCACCAAGGAACACAAAATGCTTGTATGCATTCAGTTACAAAGCGCTTCTTAAAAAGATAAAAGAGCAGCTTAAATAGCTGAAGGGATAGTCAGTCCTCATAACCGAACTATGTCAAAATACTAAATATTGCCATACTACCAAAGTCAATTTACAGTTTTAATGATGTGCCAATAAAACTGTAAAAGAACACATCAAAATAATAAAATTTATTTGGAGAAACAAAAGATTTATAATTTCAAGGGAAATAATGAAAAGAAATAGGCATAAAGGAAGAATTGTACTTTCAGACCTCACACTATTATTATAAAGCAGCAGCCATCAAAATAATTTGGTTTCCACTAAAAAGTAGAAGAGATCAGTGGAACAGATTGAACAAGAGAGGATCAGAAATAATGGAACTTGATAACCTAGTGTCCAATAAACCTAAAGGTAGAAATTATTTAGTTAAGAACTCCCTATTTGATAAAAAAAAAATTCTGGGAGAAAGTAAAACAATCTGGCAGAAATCAGACTTAGACCAACAACTTACACCACATCCCACAGGATTCACAATGGGCACATGACCTGAATATTGAGGATCATAAAATTTAAAAATATATAAGAGAGGGGTGGCTAGGTGGCACAGTTAATGGAGCACTGAGCCTGGAGTCTGAAAGACCTGAGTTCAAATTCTGCCTCAGACACTTAACAATTGCTAGCTGTGTGACCTTAGGCAAGTCACTTAACCCCAATTGCCCCTGCAAAAAGAAAATATGTAAGAGAAGCAGATAATATACCTTTCATGGGTAGGAGATGTACTTTTAACCCATATAAGTGATAGAAGAAATTACAAAAGACAAAACTTATTTTGATTATATAAACTGAAAAGCTTTTACACAAAGAAAATTAAATGGATATATTGAGTGACCAAATAGGAAAACAAATATTAACATCAAATTTCTTCAGAAAAGGGTTTGGCATTCAAGATATATTCTGTTCAGTCATTTTTTGGTTTTAACCAACTCTTCATGGCCCTATTTGGGGTTTTCTTGGTAAAGATACTGGAATGGTTTGCCATTTCCTTCTCCAGCTCATTTTACAGATGAAGAATGTAAGGCAAATAGGGTTAAGGGACTTGCCCAGGGTCACACAATTAATAAACGACTGAGGCCAGATTTGAACTCTGGAGCCTTCCTGACTCCAGATCTGGAACTCTATGCACTGTACCATGTAGCTGCCCCAGTTGGGATACCCAGTTCTCTCTAAAGAAAGTATAACCATGAATTCTTGGAAAGCAGAGATTGGGATTTTGGTTTTTGGCTCTTTCATTTCATTTTTTTCAAATTTGCCTATAAATGTATCAGATTCAAAGACTCTCAGAGTGCATCTTAGAGACCATTTAGTCCTACCCAAGACTGATTAAGATTCCCCTCTATCTCATACCTGACAATTGGGGATTAAATCAGATTCAGCCTTTGCTTGAATATTCTCACTGAGAAGGAACCCATGACTTCCCAAGGTAAATCAGTTAAATGGCACAGTGGATAGACCATAGGCTTGAACTCATTAAGACTTGAATTCAAATATCCCTTCAGGCACTTACTAGCTACGTGACCCTGGGCAAGTCATTTGCCTCAGTCTCCTCATCTGTAAAATGGAGACAATAATAGCATATCTGTCCTAGGGGTGTTGTAAGGATCAGGATGAGATAATCATTCCAAAGTGCTTAGCACAGTGCCCAACACAGAGTAACCACTACGTACATATTAGCTTCTATTTCTTTGGGATAGCTCCATTCATTAGGAAGTTTTCCCTGGAGTCTAAATTTGTCATTTTGTTACCTTGACACTTTGCTGCTAATTTTATCTGCTGGGGCAAAATCCTTCTAATGCTTGAACACTGACATCATGATGCCCCCCATCTTCCCTCCTAGCTCAATCTGTTCCAAGTTTCTCAGCTCTGATTATCCTACCCTCATGGCATAATTTGAGGGTTCTTGGCCATCCCGACTGCCTTATTTCAGATGCTTTCCAGTTTATGACTGGCCTTTCTAGAAGGAGGCTGCAGAACTGATCACTGATATATGTGGGAACATTTTTTTAAATCAGTGACCACTTGGGTGTTCTTGCCTAGTGATGAAATCTGATATTAGTCACTATCTTTGCATAATTCCACATTGCTTTCCTAAATGGTTGTCTTGACTCACAATTCCACCAACAATGCCCTATCTGCCTACGATCTAATATTCTCATCTTTTGTCATTTTTGCCAATTTGCTGCTTTTGATGTATATTTCCCTTATTATTTGTGATTTGGAGCATTCTTTCATATGACTGTGAATGACCCACATCTTCTGTTGAGAAGTGTTTTTCATATTTTGGGACCACATTATCTGTTTGGGAATGGACTTTAGTTATACATATATCTATTACAGCTAACTATATATCTTGGATGGGCATCTACATGGCACAGTTGATAGAGTGCCACTCCTTTAATGGCATATCACAAGAAAACCCCAAATGGGGACCTGAAGAGTCATCATACATGGCTGAAAAACAAATGAAAATCATGCCAAGGTGACAGCAAGGAGAACATTAGTCTGTGCTTCTTTTTTTGGTTCAGATGAGTATCATCTTTATTTTTTGAGTACCTACAGCACTGTCCCAAACTGTGTCATTTGAAAAACAAACAAAAACAATAACCTGTGTTTTTATATGGTTAAAGATAAGGAGCTGAAAAGGCAACTGAGCCAGAAGCATTGTGTCATTCTGCCTGCTTAGATACACTGGCCTGAAATACTGGTTTCTTACTCTGAAGGCAGACACTGTGGGGAAAATGTGATTTGGAATTTCCTGGTAAATGGTGGTATTTTAGGGGAACCATTTCCAAGAAGTCACTTACTGGCTTTCTATGTCTGGCCTTAGAAGAAAGGTAAATGTAGAGAGGGTTCAAACCTCACCAACATTTTGGCTGGTGAGACAAATTCAATTCATTATCTGCCAAATTTATTTTTTAAAAACATTTTTACACCGTAAGTGGTGGGTAATCTCATCTAAAATTTAATAAATGTTCATCAACAATAAGGAAGGATTAGGGTTAAAAGTCCCCGTTCAATCTGCCAACTGAGACTGAATGGGGAGAACCCGACTAAGCCGTTGGCTCAAATTGCTGAAATATGGCCGGAGAGTCTCTCTTGGCTGAGAGTTTGCGTTTGTTTTTCTTTTATCTCTCCCCTTAGTCATAAATCTTTGACAGAGAAGAGAGAGGCCCAGGAATGAAAAAGGAAAGGGTGAGAAGGGGGCTTACTCTGCACACATCCATCCTCTGAGCCGGGCAAGAGAGATTACAAATCAAGTGCCACAAATCAAAAGTCTCTCACAATTTCCAAAGAGCAAACACGGATGAAATTATCCCTGGGGCAGGATGGAGCCTGCTCCGATTAACATAATATTCCAGAAGGGTCGGTTGATCACAAGGTAGGGAGCTGGGGGAGACTTTAGAATCAATGGGAAAAGATTGGGAAGAAGGACAGCCGGTTCCCTTTACCTGGAATCAGGGCATGTGGCTTCTCCTCCAGGTTCTGCCACTATTTTTGCCCTGTGCTCTCTGGCAAATTATTCTGGTTTTTTTTTCTGGGCCTCAGTTTCTTCTGCTATAAAATGAAGAGATTGGGTTAGATGATCTCTAAGGTTTTTTTTCCTGTCACTAATATTCTAAGATTTTCAATTATTTATTTTTTCCCAAAATTTAAATGGAAAATCGAGAAAATGAGGAACCAGTTAAAATTGTAAGTGGTGATCAAGTGTCAAGTTTGGAAGATTAAAATTGGGTCAATAACAGAATGTGGACACAAGATCCCATAAGACCACACCAAGGCAACAATGGGGAGATGGGGGGTGGCGGTAGAAAGTGAGCTTGTGTCTGTGTGTGTATGTAAGTAGAGTTTCTATCTACTCTGTATATCTCTTGTACATACAGAATTTTTATATATTGTCTTACCCTTAAGGGAGTTCCTTGAGGGCAGAGATCATGTTTTCCTGTTTCTTTTCATCCCAAGCACTTAACACTGTACAAGGCACAAAGAACACATTTAACAAATGCTTGTTGATTGTTGACTGACAAGTCTTCAGGGCTTGTTAGTTTCAGGCCAATTCTCCAGCCTGTCGAGACCATTTCGACTCTTTGTTTATTCCATGTACCATGTTATCTGTCCTTTGAAGCCCAGGGTCATCTACAGATTTGATAAGCATATCTCCTATGTCTCTCTCATTTTTGCCATTGATAAAGATGTTGAATAGCACAAAGTCAAGTAATCCATGCTAAGGTGACCATGGATTAATATGTCTTAACAGACACAGTTTAACCTTAACATCTGCCTTCTAGAAACAAAATTCCTTGTCCCTAGAGAATACTTCTAATTCTAATGGCAGGGACTTTGGGCATCAGGGAAAGTCAGAAGAGGAAATAATCCAGGGCAAAGACAGATCCTTTTGCTGTCTCTTAAATACCACCATAAAATGAGTCATCTGCACACCTTGGATTGTACATGGTTACCCAGGAACAGAAAAGCAGTTTGGGCTTCAGACAAGCCATAGCGAGCAAAGGACCACTGTGCCAGTAGGCAGGAGAAGCCAGCCATGGCCAGGATGTGGATTTTCCAACGCAGCCCACGGTCAGGACAGTTTTTTGAAAGAGCAGATGTCTCCAAGTTGTTCCATGAACTTTTCTTGAACTCTTCCATCTAATGTAAGTTATATGTCATTGAAAATGCAGAAATGCAGCTTGGCCAGGAACAAGATGTATAATTGACCTTATATTCCCAAATATGAAAGAAATGTTTCCTTTCCAACTCTAGACACCGAATGTTTCTTCCTCAAGCTGGAGCCAGAAGAAAATGCACTTTACAGGCTCCAACCATGAGGGTCTCTATTGTTTCTGCTCAGCCTCAGCTCTTTACACAAGCAGCACTTTCTGAATTAAATTAAAATTAATGTCAGAATCAGAGAAGCAGAATAAACAAGCAGGAAAAACTGGAACTGTTTTTGTCTAAGAATCCTAACCAAAATACCTTATGAAGGGATCAAATTCATCACCACCTGACCTGCTTGGTTGTTGTTGGAAAGAAATCCTTAAAGCAAGTTGATATACGGCACACCGGAAGATGAATTAATTCTTCTGAAGTGTATTTCAAATGTAGAACCGATTCTCTGGGAAATCAGAGTGGGGCATAAACATATCACAAACATATCAAATATTATTGAAGCTTTTCTCTCCTTTTCTTTATGCACTGCTTCCCACCCAAACAAAGACACTTAGCCTGTAATATCGTAAAGAATGCAGGAGAAAATGAGTCCAAGCTCGTTTCCATGCCTAAGATGGCTAATTTAAATGTATTAGACCGCAAACAAATGACAAAACCAGTCTGGTAAGCAACATTTTGGGTGAAAATCTGTTGTCAAAAGAAATCATGCACCAACCGCCAGAGCAGTCAACGGGGTGCGGAGAAAGTCAAATCAATTTAACTTTTCCATGTCCCTGCAAAAACCTTCCTGGGAATACCACATCTCACATTTATACAGCACTTTACAGTCAACAAAGCATTTTGCCCTCACCCAAACCCTCAGAAGTTGGTAGTATAAGCACAGAGCTGGGAAATGTTAACTTGGGGTCAGAAAACCTGGACTCAGCACTATTATCATCACTTAATCACCACAATTCACCTGCAAAATGGGAATAATGTTCCTTATACCTCCCCAGTTCCTTGGGCTCTTGGGAGGAAAGTGCTTTGGAACAGATGAAGAATATAGAAATTTGAATCATTTTATCCTTATAATATAAATATATTGCCACAGTGTACACTATATATTAATCATGATTATATAATTATATATAAAATATATATATATATATTATAATATATAGGCCAACTACTATTTTCATCCCCATTTTAACAATGAGGCAAGTAGAAGTTTAAAGATATGAAATGATTCCTATCTCGTCCCAGAGCTACCAAGGACCAGGGTCAAGTACTCAGATGCTAAGACCAGTGCTCTTTTCTCTAAATGGGAATTCCAAAAATAGCTACTTTATGTTTTGTGTATATTTATGCATATGTTGTCTCTTCTAATAGAATGCAAGCTCCTTGACATGCTGATTTTTGTCTTTGTATCCCAATACATTTGTAGTTATTCAACTGTTTCTGACTCTTCATGATCACATTTGGAGTTTTCTTGGCAGAGATACTGGAGTGATTTGCCATTTCTTTCTCCAGCCCTTTTTAGAGATGAGGAAACTGAGGCAAATAGGGTGAAGTGACTTTTCCAGGATCACACAACTAGTAAGTGTCTGAGGTCAGTTTTGAACTCAGGAAGAACAGTCCACCACTCCTGGCCTGGCACTCTATCTACTACACCACCGGGCTACCCAGTATATAGCAGTTACACAATAAATGCTTGTCAATCAATAGTGGAATAGTGGAGAAAGACTTTACCTGGAGTCAAGAGGCTTGTGTTCAAGATGAGTGACCAGCTGTGTGACCCTGGGCAAGTTGCTTCACTTTCTGGGGCTGTTTCCTCATCTGTAAAATGGGGTGTTAGACTCATCTTCCAGCTCCAAATCTAAGACGCCACAATGGTATGATTGATCCAACAGATATACTGGACTTGGTTTTTTCCCCCAAAAGTTTTCCTAAAGGTCCTTTATTCTTTCCATTATATGTTTGATGATAGAGAAATAATAAAGTCACTGGCCCTCCAGCAAGTATTTTGCCTTCAAGTCAGATTGATCGTTACACAAAATACAATCTCATGTAGATTTCCCCTAGAAATGGCATCTGTGCCTGACTCATCTGAGGCATAATTCTGGATTATCATGTGGCCTTCTAGAACAAATTCCTACAATCTTGGAGAAGTTGGGTATCCGAACACCTTTTAAGAAGACCAGTCCTCATTGGAGGTAGGAGAAAAAACAAAGTTGCTTGGCAGCTACAGAAACAAAAAGTCAGTTTTGCCTTTCTTGACTCTCATCTGCCCCTGGCTCCTGATGGAAGATGGGGCTCAGAACCAAGTCCTTCCCCTGACCATGCCAGCATAATTAAAAGTGTGTGTGAGGCTCTCCAAGGGAGCGCGATAGTCCTATTTACCTTGTCAAAGTTAGACGGTGTGACCTTGATTCTAATACATTTCCCTCTTAGGTGTCACATTGTGGAAACGAATGAGGTGGCTTTGTGACAGGAGCTGCCGCTGTCTCAGTGAGACCCTGTTAGAAAGAGCTGCCTTTTGTTTACGGCATTACAGTGGCCTTAAATGGAGAACTGGCCTACTTTTAAATTTATTGTTTCTTTAAGAGGAATTATGAGAAGTGGCCCACATAGAATATTCTCTAACTGTCCCTTGCATGCAGTGGGTGGCCATTAAATATATGGTGGTTTGTGTAGAAGTCACATTTTTATAAACTCGGTCCTATCTTCTCTTCCTTTAGATTTTTATTTCTCTGGAATATTTGACATCCCTTCACCTACATATACTTTCCCTCTCATTTGTTAACTGCAGAGAGAGAAATCTGTTCATTTCAATAATTCACATTTCCAAGGGGCTTTAGAGTTCACAAAATGCTTCTAACTGTGCCCCATCCCACCCCATGAGATAGGTGGTAAGGCCTGTTGGTGGCTGGGAGGTCATAAGGAGGCACCAATAAATGCATTTTCTCCCAGAAAACAGGTTAAAATGTTGCCGTGTGTTTTCTAACGCCAAGTACGTGAAAGGACTGTATGATTTCTGTGTACAAAGAGGCGGAGAAACTCTTAACGCTTTATCTCTACTTCTGGAGATGTCAAAGGTTCACATGTTCAAAGCTGGTAAGAACACTAGTGGCTATCCAAAACACTAGTGGCTATGTAGTCTAACCCTATAATTTTACAGATAAGGAAAGTGAGACCAGAGAAATCAAGCAGCTTGCCCAAGGTCATACAGGCAGGATTTAAACCCAGGTCCTCTGGCACCCCCTTTCCCCCAAAGCTGTAGGGAGTTGTCTGATGAACCAAGAGTTTAAGTCATCTCCCCAGGCTCTTTTAACTCCAAGTCCATCTATCTATCCCAGCCTCCAAATCAGGTAAATTAAATACTGGCAAAGTACAACTCCTCCATCATTCAGGATTTTATTTTTTAACTGTTTCAACTTAACCTCCGTTGGGACCTTCTGACCCCTTTCATGCCATTCTGTGTTTGCATTCCCTTGAGGATTCTGGCTCTTTTCCCATTTGGGTGGCTGCTCCTAATTGGCAGTAAGGCTAGCATGCACCCCAACCCCTACCTCTCAGGATTGCCTGCCCTCAGGGTCTGTGAGGCTCCTCTGGGCTCCTGTGTGCAAAGGGTTAACCCCTTCTTCTTCTCTTACCCAGTTGTAAAGGGAGCTGCTGAAGCTGATCAATGCCCACTGTTAAGACCTGGAAACCAATTATAAACCTGAAATTTGTGATGAACAAAGGCCCGAAACACAGGGATGAAAACTACTGAATTAGCCCAGTTCATTAAAATCATTAATAGTCATGAAATGAAAACCACCAGAGTCCAAAAAGGCTTAATGCCCTATCCATATTAATTAGATGGGAGCAAATCAGAAGTGAAAAGCAGCACATGCTTTGTAGAATTAGCAATTGCTCTCTGCAGACTACACAGATCTCTATTAAAATTCAGTTTAATTAAAATTGATCACGTTAAGAAACTGATGTGGTTAATTAACTGAATTCCTGGACTCCTTTTCATACATTTCACAGATGCATTGTAAGTTGCTTTCTTGGGTGACACTTCCCTCCATGGGGCTGGGTACCGAGCCAGGGTTCCTGGGTTAACTCTCTTTGCTCTTGGAAGCTGGACAGCTCACTCAGGAGGAATGGGGCAACTGGAGGGAAAGGAAGCTCTCAAAGGTTTCTCTGGAACACACGCTCCTCTGGGTCTGATGCAGGTTAATCACTGCGTCTTTCTGAGTGTCTTTCTACGATAGGCATCATGGTAGATGAGCAAGACTAGTAGATCTAATTCTGAGGATGTGGGTTTGGATATGGCCTCTATCACTTCCTTACCCAGGAGTCTTTGGATAAATTATTTAATTTCTCTGAGCCAGTTTCCCCTCCTGTAAAATGACAGAAGTAGGCTACATGTCTTAGATCTTTTCTTGCTCTTGAGTCTATAACCACAGGGTAATCAGGGACCCTCAGATCCTGCCTTCATTGGCCAGTCCCACCATTATGCTACAACAAAGCTGTCCTTCACAAGCTATCCATTTTAGGTGGGTCTGGGAAATGTCATCCTATTTCCAAAAGACCATAAAAGATAGAACAGGGAGTGACTTAGAGAAATTCAGCCCTGATCCTTTATAAGTAATATACTGACCTACACTTTTACTTACTGCTCAGCAGTTGCTATACTGTATGGCTTTGCCCAAGTTATTTCAGTTTATTTTCCCATCTATAGAATGGTGCTAATGACAGTGCTCTAGGTTATCAGGGTGTTGTGACAATTTATGAAGGCTTGGGCTATAAAGCATCCCTTATGACCACACACCTGGATTAGTAAAAGAGTTTCCTCACTTAAGTAAGTCTCCTTACTCCTAAGCTCAAGTGATCCATTTTCAGCTTCCTCGGTAGTACCGATGACGCCTGGACAAACTGTGATTTTTGGCATCCTCTTCTCCCCTTTCCACTACTTTGTAGAAGTAGATGGGAGCTGTAAAAGACTGAGGGCTGCTACGCCACCTCACTCTCACAGTATACTTACTCAATACAACTTTCTAGGTATTGAGGATAGGGTCTTGAACACAGTAGGCATTTGTTTTTTAGGCAAATATTTGTTGATGATGACTCCTACTGTAAAATAACAACTCTTGGTACCACTTCATTCCACTTATTCTATGTGATCAGAGACAATTCATGCAACTGCCCTGACTCATCAGGTAACTCTCCAAAATCTATGTACTAAGTTATAAACGACTGTGGTCTCTGCATTGGTGGAAGAAATTCCCACAACTGAAATTCCTTCACATATTGACATAATGGGAGAGAAGAGGTATTAGACTGACTATGAAATTGAAGGTTTGTGCTGACCTAATTGTTGTATGCCTGTGAAACTCGGACAACCTACCAGTGCCGTGCCAGGAAACTGAATCACTTCCATTTGAGTTGTCTTAGGAAGGTTCTAAAGATCACCTGGCAGGATAAGGTACAAGACAGTGAGGTCCTTACTAGAACTAAACTGCCAATCATTCAAACTCTGCTTCAGAGAGGACAACTCCAATGGGCTGGCCACATTGTTCGAACGCCAAATGTACACTTGCCAAAAAAGACTATTCTATGAAGAACTCATACAGGGCAAATGGTCACATGGTGATTGGAAGAAATACAAGGACACTCTCAAGGTCTATTGTAAGAACTTTGGAATTGATTGTGTAAAATGGGAGGCACTGGCACAAGACCACTCAGTGTGGTGTGTCTACATCAGAGAAGGTGCTGTGCTCTATGAACAAAGCAGAATTGAAATAACTGAAACAAAACACAGGATGCCCAAATTTAGAGTATCCACCTTACATGTTCACAGGCTCTACTTGTGCCCAACCTGTGGTAGAGCATTCCAAGCTCATATTGATCTGATCAGTCACAGTCAGACACATTGAAACTTTACTCTAGAATAATAATGTCATTTTGGTCTTCAAGAATTAAAGGGCAACTAACCAATCAACCAACTTATTATATAAAGTTTATATTGATGTGTCATATTGTTATAAAAATAATAGTGATGGTGACCACAAACAATTGTACAGTAAATTAAAGTCTGTGATGCACTTTACATATATTATCCCAGGTCATCTACCAGAAAGTAAGCTTTATGAGGGCAGGAATCAGGTCACGTAAATCTTGTGTCTCCTTTCGCACTTCAATGGTGCCATATACCTTGAAGTGTTTAATAAATAGTGGTTGAATTTCAATCAAATAATTTCTTAAACACTGTACTGGTGACAGAAATAAAATGGTTCAAGAAAGGATAGTCCTGTCTACATGGAGGGTTCTATTTCAAGAATGCAATATGTACATAGCAAGAATGCTAATATAGACACGATTTTGTTTTTTGCCAGTATGCCAATTCACTGGCCGCTGGATAAACAGCCTCTGTTTAGTGCACAAATCCTTTGGGTCATGTAGTCTATGGTAAATGTGTGGTATTTTTAAAAAACTGGGTGTCTCCCTATTCTGCATAACTACACATGTACAGCCTCTACTGAATTTCTTGTCTTTCCAGTGGAGGTAGGTGACAAAGGAGGAAGGGAAAGAATCTAGAATTTAAAGCTCTAAAATAAAATGTTAAAAAAATGTATGTATATAATAATAATATTATTGTTAGAGAATACAATATAATAATTATTATTATTACTATTTACATGCAACTGGGAAATGTGATATATAGGCACTAGAGTAGGGAGATCCATCTTGCCCTACTGGAAAGTCAGAGGGGTGATGGGGAAGGATATAGGAGAGAGCATATTAGGGGAGGGTGTATACAGTGGAATCGCTGTTCTGGGGTGGTGGGTAGGGGAAAGACAGGGAGAAAATTTGTAACTCAAAATCTCATGGAAATGAATGATGTAAACTAAAAATAAACAAAAATTAATAAAAAATAAAAGACTGGGTCTCCCACTCTCACCCAGGCTAAAGTAAAGTAGTCCCTCAGAGACTCACTCTTACTAGAAATTGGCATGGAAACTTTGATATGCTCCATTTCCTACCTGGACTAATGTGCCTCTTCTTAGGTAGCCCAGTAGCCCCATACCTCTAAGGACTTACCATATTGGTGCTAGAATAAGTATAGACACCTGAATGACTTTAGACATACTGCTGCCCAGAATCCCTAAGCTCAAGTGATCCACCAGCCTCAGTTTCCCCAGTTGTAGGGATTACAGCCATGCACAATGAAGCCTTGCCAAACTGTGATTTTCAGCATCCTCTTCCCCTTTTCTACTGCTCTATGAAAATAGAAAGGGCTATAAAGGACTGAGGGCTATTTTGTATTTCTCTAGGTTCCATGGGCTGCTATGGCCAAAGAATGCCTTCCCAAGTGACCAGTCTACTTGTAATGAGCTTTTCTGTTCATAGCTACACTTGTACTCAGATTGCAGATACAGACTGTAACTATATTTGAGATATTTGAGACATTGAGGCTTTGTAAGGCCAGCTCTGTCAGCACAGTCATTGAATTGAACTGATTAATGGAGAAACCATGACCCATGATTCAGGAAAGAGAACAGGATGATTCAAATGGAGCACTGACTCTGATCCAAGGATTTACATGATCTTAATATGAAATGGCATCAAAGCAGGACAGTCTTGGATTCATGTTAACATTCTCCTTATCAGAAACACAGGTTGAACTGAAAACATCATGATTTTTTTCCAAGGATATCTGTGTGTATGTGTATTCATTTCTGGGTAGAGGAGTTCACACTCAGTTCTGGAAGCAAATGATGAGAAAGGAAAAGATTTAGCATAACCATTTCTCCAAACTGCCTTTGAAAAGTTCAAGCCACTTGACTCAAGGAGAACAACATCCTTAGGTATTAAAAAAATCAGCAGATATGACTGCTGAGCCATCATCACTGATTTTCTAAAGACCATAAAGAATGAGAGAGGGATTGTAGGCTTGTAGAACTGTAAACATTGCCCTGATTTTCAAAGAGGAGAAGAGAGAGTAATCTGAAAATTTGTTTTGGGTTCCTGGAACTTTGGTTTCTGGAAAATTTCCAAGGAATGGAAAGATGTACAATCTAGTAAAGGAAGTTCGTTTCACAAAGGGCTACCATGTCATATTTGAGAACAAGTTGTCAGACTAACCACACGGCCCTTTTTTGACAAGGTGACTGAACTGGTAAATTAGGGAAACACCGGGGACTTTACTTACATTTAGCAAAACTTTTAAAGAAGTCTGTCTTGCTATTCTTAGGGATAATATGGAGAGTTGTAGGCTAGTTCAAAATACAGTTATGTAGATTCATAACTAGTTGAATTGTTGGACCTAAGAATAGTCATTGAGGGCAGCTAAGTGGTATAGTGGATAGAGCACTGGCCTGGAGTCAGGAAGACTCTTCTACTTGAGCTCAAATCTGGCCTCAGACATTTCCTGGCTGTGTGACCGTGGGCAAGTCATTAAACTCTGTTTGCCTTAGTTTCTTCATCTGCAAAATAAGCTGGAGAAGAAAAAGGAAATAAGAGTAGTCATTAATGGTTCTCTGTTACCTTGAAAGAAAGTTTCTAGTAGAACTAATCTAAGGATCTGATGTTTAACATTTTCATGAAGGATTTAGGTAAAATCTTATATGTCATGTCTATTACAAACCTGGAAGGCATAAGCTAACACATTGGATGGTAGTCTTAAAAAGTTTTCAAATTCTAGACTACTGTGTTGGATCTAATAAATTTAAAGAGAAGGATAAAGTGAAGTTTCATACTGATTTTTTTAAAAAGTCAACTTCATAAATGGAAAATAGACAAAGCCTAGCTGCACAGATATTTGTCTGAAAAACATTTGGGAGCTACAGTAGACTGTAAGGTCAATGTGAGTCAACATGTGTGAAAAGGCATCCTAAAATACTCAAATGAGCTTATGCTTCATTAAGAATCTCTAGAATGAGAGAGGTGAAAGGTCACCTGTATTCTGCCTTAAATTAAGCTTCTAGAATTGCTCTCAGTTCTGGGTACAATGTTTTTGGAAGGAACATTCTAGAAGTTTGAGAAGACACAGAGAAGGGCATCCAGTATATTCAAGATCATGACATGGGAAGACTGATGGAAGGAACTGGGTACATTTATCCAGAAATAGAGAAGACTTAGCTGTTTTTCAGATACTTGAAGAGCTGCCATGTTTGGGGGAGGGAAAGTATTAGACTTACATCGTTTGTCCTGAGAAGGAAGGCCCTACCACAACGGGAAGCGGTTATAAAGAGGTAAATTTAGGTTTAACTTTTAAAAAACGTTTCTAGGAAGTGAGGGAGAGAATGAGTCCTTCCTAGACAGCTTTCTGTAAAAGTTGGATGATTATTTTGGGGGAATGATATACAGAGGATTGTGGTTCTGGTATGAGGTAGGACTAGGCAGACTGAGATTCCTTCTAACCCTGTGTTCTATGAAAACTAGTCAGGTTATTTGTATGAGCCAAGAAAAGAGAGTCTGAGACTTTAAATTTCCTCAATCTTTCAAGAGCACTTTCATACCTAATTTTTCCATTCCAGAGTTGTGGTAAATTCAAATACCATTCTTCAGTAAAGGTAATAAATTTTCCTCCTAAACTGTATTCTCCTTGCACTGTGATTCATTCACATTCATATCCCCTTATAGTGTCTAGCAAAGGACCAGGGTCGTGCTAGGGCCAGTTCTACAGGATCCTGAACAAAGTCAAATTTTCATTGTGAGCAATTTCATATCGGAAATTAACAAATATAGTTATACCTTCCACTTCAAGACTTTCCCCATCACAGATTCATTATATTGCAGGTTGGCAAAGAACCTAAATAGGAATTTTGGAGTTTTGCAGAAGCCACAGATAACATACAAAGGCCAGCAGACAACACCAAGAAGTTTAGAAACTCAGAAATGCATAATATATAGCATAGTAATGTATATCGTCAACCCAATTTTACAAAAAGGCACTGTAAACACCCCATAAAAGAAGAAAAAATCAGGCTTCTCTGGTATGAATGGGGGACCAAAAATTTTATGCAAATTTTCCAGATTGTGGGAGTGCCAAGCACCTAATCTACATGGTGTGGAAGGTATACCTTTACAACAAATCAGGGCTTGGTTGGTTGCTTTGTTCAGTGTCTAGACTTTAAAAAGTTGTGGAGAAACTGCTAACAATTCAAATTAAACTTAAAAGTGCATCATGCATGATCTTGGGTCACTTAACCCCCAATTTCCCTGCCTTCCCCCCTCCAAAAAAAGACCCAAAAAAAGTGCATTATGCCTTTCAGACAGCTGATTGTTAAAGATTTACTAGCAGCACCCTTGCTTAAGGACCAAGCAGGTATTTGGGTCTTAATGAACATTGATTTGTCATTTGCAGATCTAGAGCCAGACAGGACCTCAGAGGCCATTTTCTCTCATGCTCTCCTTCTTTGAATGAGGAAACTCAGTCCCAGGGAAGTGAAGTGACTGGCTAAGAGTGACACAGAGAGCAGATGTCAGACAGAGGATTTGAACCCAGATCCTCCGAATCCAGAGTCAGTGTTTATTTGTTTACACTAGTGGTTCTCAACCTGCTGAATGCCGTGACCCTTTAATACAGCTCCTCATGTTGTGGTGACCCCCAATCATAAAATGATTTTTGTTGCTACTTCATAACTGTAATTTTGCTACTGTTATGAATCTTAATGTAAATATCTGATATGCAGGATGTATTTTCATTGTTACAAACTGAACATAATTCACAGGGTGAGAACCGCTGGTCTAGACCATTCTGCCTTGCTCCTTTTGAATGCATGCAATTTTTTTGTTTAGAAAATACCCATAGCATGGGAGTTTCAGTGTAGAACAGGTACAGCCACCAGGCTTTAAGCGCTTATTATAAACTACTTCCTCACCTGAAGCTCCCTACGCCAGTACAATCATAAGTAAAAGCAAAACAGAACCAAAAGCCAGGAACTAGGACAAAACTGACACAGAAAATTTGTTCTAGCTACCAGTCCTTTCTTCTTGTTCAGTCATTGCAGTCATGCTCAACTCTTCCTGATCCCATCTGTCATTTTCTTGGCAAAGATACTGGAGTGGTTTACCATTTCCTTCTCCAGCTCTTTTTACAGATCAGGAAATGGAGGCAAACAGGGTTAAGTAACCTTCCTGACTCTAGACCTTGTACTTGGTCTACTGTGCCACTTTTTATTTTACAAATAAGAAAATTTATTAACATTAACATATGCCCAATGTCACATAGTAAGTATTGGAGACAGAATTTGAACTAAGGACTTCTGACTTTGGAAGTCCAGAGGTCCCTCCACTACACACTATATCTCACATCTTATCTACTAGAGTTCTAAACTGATCCTTTGGGATATAAAAAATAGCAGGAAGTCAGAGGTAGT
>CM053601.1:166218900-166289623 GCA_028646575.1 Pseudocheirus occidentalis
ATTTGTACACAATCACAGACACATTGTATGTGTGGTGACCAACATTGATAAACTGGACTCTTCTCAGCAACACACAGCTATAAGACAACTCTACAAGTCTCAGGATGGAAGGAGATGTCTACATTCAGAGAAAGATCTAGAAAGACCGGAGTTTAAATGGAGATTGAAGCAATCTACATGCTATTGTTCTTTTCCATGTTTATTTTTCTTTCTTTTTTGCCCATTGTTCACTCCAACAGTTACAACCCTTCTATACAACCAGACTACTGTCCAATGTGAAAGTATTTGCAGATCCTATACTTGATTGCACGCTGCCATGGGTGGGGGGTTGGAGAAGGAGGGGAGAAAATTTGAAGGGATTGTGGTACTGAATTTCGTAAATGAAAAGTAAATAAACAAATCAATTTAAAAAAGAATTTCTTCTATCAATGGATCTGCTTGGCAATTAGAGTTGTTTGGGGCACAAAGATTTAAGTGACTCAGGCAGTATGTCAGAGCTGAGATCTGAACCCAAGTCTTCATGATCCTGAGGCCACTTATGTATCCATTCTCCACTCCTATAGTCTGTGCAGATAAATATACATAGGAGACATTTGCATGCAGGATGCCATGAATAACTTGTGATTCTCCCTTGGCAGAACCCTGTTAATACCTGTCCTGTCTTGGTGAAATGATCAAGGCTCAAGTGATGTACAACATTCCCATTCAATCTCTTCCCTTTTCCCCAAAGGCAGAGCCATCCTTATCATGGAGAAACAGTATTTCCCAGGTGGCTCAGGCTCATCAGGAAATTGAATCCTACTATAACCTACCATTTGCTGAGCCAAAGCAGTAGGGAGTCGACATTCTCGTGCCTCTTAGGTTGACAGAACCCCTGCCCTGCCCAGAGAATTCTTTCTCTCTTTAAGGTATGCCTGGGTAAATGCTGGAGGAGGAGATTCCAAATGGCAAAGGGCAGGTGGCACAAATACAAAGTCTGCTGAGAAAAAAAAACTAAAGTGAAATGTAGTGAAGGCATGGTTGGTCTCAGAGAAGGAAGTCTGTTGATCAATCAGTGAATAAGAATTCATGAAACATTCTACACCCAGCTCAGCCACTGGTATAAGGAGCTTATACCAGATTCTCTTCCAGCTTTAAATCTATGGTATTTGCAAGGCACTGTTGTAAGTAGTGGATACAGGCATAAACTATAATCACTGATTTCAAGAAGCTTGTAATCTCATTAAGGAGATGGGATAGGAATATATGGAAAGCTAAAATGGCAACACTATGAAGTACTCATCCCCAGGAGTTAATTCTCAAGTTCAGAACTTTTTCCATTATACTTTACTGTATCTGACCACTGTAACATGTGGGGGGAGGGGACTGGGGTGAATTGTCATAGTAGCACCCTCTATATGGGTCATAGTTCATGACTCTCCCAACTTTCCCCCCTTACCTTGGCATAGAGAATGACCACTACCACACAGCTACAGCTAAGGCTCCGCTAGGGTTGTAGGGGTAATCCTGTTGTAGGAAGAAAGGGGGGTCCATTTCCCTACTTTCCACCATAGCTCTGGAGTTCTACCAATATACTTCCCATCTACATGAAATCAATCATTCATGATGTCAATATCATTAACTCTTAAACATAAAACTTACTAAAAGATAAGGCAAAAGCAGGAATAATCAATACAACCCAGTTACTCAACATGAAGTAAGTGAAGAAATAATCAATGGAGCATAGTCCTCTCATAAACCTGGGTCGCATTTTCCCATCAATAAACATGGCATCTGTGGGGGAGATAAGGGATATGCTTACAAAAACCTAGATGGGAGACACGTAAGTTAGAGCCATGCATAGAACTGAGGCAACTTACAACTCTAAACTTCACATCCTTTATCTTTTCTTGAATAATATACACTGTGTGAAGTGGCTTTTCTGCTGTCAGACCCTTTTGGTCCTTATCACTCTCCCACTGGACAAATCTACTCCTCTACTTTCAAACCGATTAAGCAGTGAGTGATAAGCTCTTTTTACTCACAATTGCCTTTTTAAAAGGTGCTGAGGTCATGTGTCATCATTGTTCTTCAGTCCTTTTCAGGAGTTTTCTTGACAAAGATGCTGGAGTCTTTTGCCATTTACTTCTCCAGGGAATTAAGACAAAAAGAAGTTAAATGACTTGCCCAGGGTCACACTGCTAGTGAGTGTCTGAAGCCAGCTTTGAACTCAGGTTTCCCTAGTTACTGAGTTACCTAGATGCCAGTGTGCAATCATAGGAGCAAGCTATTCCTTAAGGCAGAGAAATGGCAGGTTTTTCAGACTGGCTTCTTTCCTAAGACAAACAACCCCAGCCAGCTCTTCATTCAACAGCATGCCGCACTGTCTAATCAGTTTCTTCTAACATGAATCTGTTAGAGCTTTGTCTCTCTGCTTTTCCCTTTTATACCAGAAGGAGAAAGCCAACAGCAAACAGGCACAACCAGGTTTCATCTCTCTCAGACTGTTGGAGGCACTAACGGGCAATGGGCTGAATTGAAGTATCTTCCAATGAGCTTCAGTCTTCCTCCAACCAATTAGTGATTTCAGGCAGCCCTGGGGATGAAGTATTTACTTCAGCTCTCTGCTACTTCTGGCATCTTCTTGCTTAGTTCCTACTGCTTTCTTACTGGTTGCTGTGATGTTTTTAACTCATCTCAAGCTGAGTTCTACATTCTCAATGACTCCAATAAAGAACTCCTGGCACTCTGATTCAACTTTCCCTTCTGTGCTAAAAATCATGAAATCCACCTTTTTGTTGATGATGAAGCCTAAGGTCTTTATTTAATAATTCCGAAGCCGCCAAACAGTTGTTTGATTTATCACCATGAGCTTTACCCTCCCAAGCTCTAAAAACTCAAGAGCCCACAACGCCTGCAGCCTTTGGCATTTCCCAGTCCTCCACCAGATCCTCTTAATTTGCTACCTGATCCAGATGGACCTCATGTTTTAATGGGGAAAAAAGTTTCTTTCTTTACACATGGACTTTAACAACTTTTTTTTCCTGCACGAAAGTTCCTTTTTTTCTTTCTTTCAGCCACCAAACCATACATATAAAAAGGGAAAGTATTTGTCTCAGGTTGATTAATTTTTTTTTCTTTATGCTAGGTGGCGCAGTGAATAGAGCACTGGCCCTGGAGTCAGGAGGACCTGAGTTCAAATTCAGCCTCAGACACTTAACACAAAAACTAGCTGCGTGACCTTGGGCAAGTCACTTAACTCCAATTGCCCAGCCTTTCCCCCTCCAAAAAAAAGCAAAAATCCCCCCAACTTTATGCCACTCTCCCAATTCATATTTTCTTCCCCTTTTCAGCAGTTAAACTGCTCACAAAAGAAAGTGACTGTAAAGTACTTTATACTAACAGCTAGGGACAAAGTAATTTTCCTAAAGCACAGGTTTTACCATGCTCAGTAAACCTTATTAGCTCCCTCTAATGTCTATGATCAAATACAAATACCTTTCTTTGGCAGTAGAAGCCCTCCACAACTTGGCTTCAATCTACCTTTTTATGCATCATTCCCTTGCACACTTTCTTTGGACCAGCCAAATGAGACTCTTCTATGCTTTTCATATACAATCTTTCATCTCCCATTTCCATGCCTTTACAGAAGCACTGCCCCCTCACCTCCTCCTCTCAGAATTTCGAGTTTCCTTCAGAGCTCACCTCCTCACAGCTGCTACTCCTCCTTCCCACCCCTCCTCCATCACCTCACCTTTTTTTTGTGTATACATGTATACATGTTTCCTCCAACAGAACGTAGGTTCTTTGAGACAGAGTTCCTTTTTGTCTCTACACTTTCATTGCCTAGCACAGTGAAAAGTACCCAGCAGGCACTTATTAGCTGTTGTTGATTGACTAATGAATGTGATGGAGGATGAGCCGGATAATCAGTGGATGAAGAACAAGAGTTTGGCTGCTTGGTAGGGAGAGCCCACTGGAGCTTAAACTGCAGGCACTTAGCAGGACCCCCTGAGGATGTCCCCCCGAACCCAACCCCTGGACCCAGGCTTCCGTGTAAGGACTTGAGGTCTTTGTCTAGACTGTTCAACACACCCAGAATGCTTTCCGTCATCACAGCTGCCTCTTAGAACTCCCAGTTTCCTTCAACGCTCAACTCAGCTGCTGCTACCCTTAGCAACCTTTTGGGAATTCCCAAAAGATTAATTAAGCATCTGTTATCTTCTAGGTAGTTTGTTAAGCGTTTAAGATACAAAGACAGGAACCAGATCCTGCCCTCAATGAACTTACATTTTATTGGGTGGGAGGAAATCACAGATAAGCAAATGCAAAATATATAAAAAGTAAATAGAAAATAAATTTAGGTAAGCACACTAACAATTGGAGAGAGATGGAAATGTCTTGGCTAGGAATTAGTGTTTCAGCTCTACTTTGAAGGCAGCTAGAGATTCTCAGAGATGGAGGTGAGGCAGCCACGCTTTGCCTTCATGGAGGGCAGCTTCCCAGTGATGGGAGACAGAGCTTCCCTGGAAGGAAGAGTAAGTGAAGGAAAAGAGATGTAACAGAGTCAAGCTGTGAAAGATTTTAAAGACCAAATCAAGGAATTTTCATTGCATGCCAACTGTAAGTGATCTCTTCCCCTTCCAATTATCTTTTGTTGTTGTTCAGTTCTGTCTGGTTCTTTGTGACTCAGTGGACCACATTGTCCATGGGGTATTCTTGGCAAGGATACTGGAGTGTTTTCCCATTTCCTTCTTCAGCAGATTAAGGTGAACAGAGGTCAAGTGACTTGTCCAAGGTCACATAGCGAATGTCTGCAGTCTGATTTGAACTCAGGTCTTCCTGACTGGTTCCAGCACTCTATCCACTGTGTCACCTTGCTGCCTAATTAACTTTTACTTATTTATATAATTGTTGGATCTCTCCTCTCTTCTCTTCTTTCCTCCCCCTCCCATTCAGGAGAATCTGAAGCTGAATAAGCTCTTTGAAGGCAGGGTCTGTTTCATTCCTGTCTTAGTATCCCCGGCACCTAGCATAATGCCTTACACATAGTAGGTGCTTAATAAGTGCTGGAGTATAGGTAGGAAGAATCAACTCAATGCCATAGGACTCGTTTATTATTAGCAAGGAGGGCACATGCAAGTCTTATCAAGGGGGAAGGATTATAGAACACTCAGGAAACAACATCAACGTTGCCAGGTGTGGGATCCAGGTAGGGAGAAAAGGAAGCTGAAGAATTCCAAAAGCCAGAGGAAGAAAGGGAGAGGCAAGAGAAGGAGAGTCATTTGGGTTGAAGAGATCAAGGAAAGGTGACCTGGTGGCACCATCCTGGTGACAGCATCAATATTAGAGTCACTGAGGATGACAGCAAGGGATGAAGGTCAAGAGGAATGAAATCCCTACTGAATCACTAAGAAAAGTCATTGAGTGATCAGGCACAGTTGGAAAGAGGGTGAGGGTCATAGTTGGTGGGGATAAATTCCATTTACCTATAACTCAAAATCACTTTCTTATTTTGAGAGTCGCCAATTAATACAATCCAACAAACTTGTTAAAATATCTGCTCTGTACAAGGCACTCTCATGGCTCCTATATCCTATTGGAGGTATGTGTCCTTTCAAGAACTTCAGAGTTGGGGGGTGAGGTTCACTACCTTATAAAAAAAGGCTCCACAACCAAAGAGAATTCCCACATCTTTAGTCCAATATTCAGGCAGGAACACTCTGTTTAGATGCAGCAAAATTTGTTGGGTTTGAAGGAACATGGGAAGCAACAAATAGATAAACAAAAAATCCAAATCTAGCAAAACCATTACAAAATATGGGAAACACACCAAGTATTTAAAATTCAGACAAAGCCATATTGCTGCTTAATAATTCTTTTGGTTGGCCCCAGTGTGCTGGTTCTGCATTTTGCCCATTAGAGAAATATAAACATTTCACATCTTACACTTAAATACTACATAAACACAAAATGTGATTGACACAGTCACAGGGACTCTTCAAGCACAAAGCAAAGCTCCTGGGATAGCATCAGAAATTTAGTCATTGTCCAGGTCCAGGGGGCAGCTAGGTGGTGCAGTGGATGGAGTACTGGACTTGGAATCAAGAACGCTCATCTTCATAAGTTCAAATCTGGCCTTAGACACTTACAAGTTGAGTGAACCTGGGCATGTCACTTAACCCTGTTTGCCTCAGTTTCCTCTCCTATAAAATGAGCTGGAGAAAGAAATGGGAAATCACTCCAGTATCTTTGCCAAGAAAGCTCCAAATGGGGTCACAAAGAGTCAGACATGATTGAAATACTGAACAATGACCAATCCAAGATTTAGAATGCTGCTGAGTCATAAATTTAAAAAGTACTTTTTGTCGTTGAAGGGCACTTGATCTCAAACTCTCCAAGCACTCTATCACCTCCCCCCTTCCCATCCCACTCTCCCACAAACATACATACACCCAATGGGACAATTGTGAGATCCATTGAAGGACAACTTGCTTAGAACTATAACTAGGACTTAGCTTCAGGAGAGCAACATCCAGAGAGTCATACTTCTTTTCATAGTGGATTCTTTTTCTTCAGCTTAAGTCTAGAGATCACTGTTTGTGGGAACTCACATCTTTTGGTCTTCCATTAGCCTATACCTTCCACATTTGGGGACACCACCCTCAGAATCCTGGTAACCATCTTCCCTCTAACCTCAATGAGAATACAGTATAATCTCTAGGATTCAGGAATTCCGCCTCCCAGGATGATTATAGCCACAACCAAACTGTCCTCTGTACCATTGTTGCCTCTGATTCTTTCGTCCCTTTTGGACTGTCATTTGTGTCCACAACTTAGTCACACATCCCAAACTCTGCCATTCTTTTTGCCCTGGGTGAAAAAATCCTTACTTTCACCTCTAAGCCACTAGATGCAGAGTTTAAATCAAACCCAGCTCTTGACTGATAGGATTGATTGTATGGATCTCTGATTTCATTAGGGAACATGTTTCTTCGATGCAAATCAGTAACTGATCTTCAACTTTAGTCTCGAAGTGCTACCTGGGAAGCTAAGGGGTTGCATGGATGGTTCAAGGTCTAGTGGTCAGTAGGTGTCACAGGCAGGAGGGTCTTGGAACCATGTCTTTCTGAATCTCAGGCTCTCTCTCCATCTACCACACCAGGGCTGAATAAATAGAGAAAACTAAAATATACAATGTTCAATAATAAGAGCATTATTGATGGAGGGCAATGAGAGATGGTCTTTTGTCTTTTGAGCTGGGCTTTAACCATCTGCTAGGAATTTAATAGACAAAAACAGAGAGACTAGGCATTCCAGACAAAGGGAACAAGTTGTAGAGGAAGAAAAGCACAGCTAGAACAGCATCTTTATGGGTCATAGAGTAGGCCACTTTGACTAGAGCGTGGAGTGTGAAAACTGGAAAGATGTATATGAAATAAACTTTCCAAGACTCCACTGAGAAAAAGTGATTTCTCTTGCTTTGAATCTCTCTTTTATTTTGCATTCTATCATGACCATTTGGGCACATTCTTGCACTAGCCTGGAAGCTCCATGAAGGGAGCAATTGTGTCTTATTCTGCCTTATCTCACAGAGCCCAAGGCAAAGAAGACCTTGTACACAGGAAGTACTCAATGAACATTTATTGAATTTCATCCATTACTTGAAATAATAATACAAGGCCCCCAAAGTTAAAAATCACATAGAAAGGGGAGCTGTAGAAGAAGGTAGGGCTTGGGCCCAGGCAGTTTTCTGACAGGCTTCCACACATACCAGAGACAGAACCTGCTCTAGAACCATAGCAAGAGACAGCCAATGGGTCTTGATAGAACAAGAGTAGCCTATCCATGAATCAGACATAAAAGAAACTAGCTGGTCATGTCCAACTTTTCATGACCCTATTTTGGATTTTCTTGGCAAAGATACTGGAGTGGTTTTCCATTTCCTTCTTCAGCTCATTTTTACAGATGAAGAAACTGAGGCAAACAAGGTTAGGTGACTTGCCCAGAGTAGCACAGTTAGTAAGTGTCTGAGGCCACATTTGAACTCAGGAAGATGAGCCTTCCTCTCTCCAGGTCTAACATTCTATCCACTGTGTTACCTAGCTGCCCAGAAGAGGAACTGATGATAGGATCTAAATTAATTTACAGATTTAGTATCTTACCAATAAAAATGTCATACAGTTATTCTGAAGGTCTAAAAACAATCAGAACAAAATTTATCTGAAGGAATCAAAGGTCAAGAAACCTAGATTTAAAGCTATATTATAAAACAGCAATCATAAAGACAGTTTCAAAAACAGTTTTTGTAAGCTGATTGATTGAATGTATTAGGTAAACAAGACTCCCATACAATCAAACACAGTAACATAACTTTTGCCAAACCTAAGTACAGCACCCACTGGGGTTAGGGCTTCCTGTTTGACAAAAACTGCAGGACATCACAGAAACTAGATTTAGGCCAACGTTTTATATTGTATACCAAAATCAACTCCAAATACATATATGACCTAAATATGATATGTAAGGTCATATCATATGTATTCATGTGTATGTATGTATAAACGTATACATAGCATATATATGTTAAAGAATGAAAGGAGATAACTTTTACAACAATGGCTGCCAGGAAGGGGGTGATTCTTAACCTAAACAACAAGGAGAGATGATCATAAAAATAAACAATTTAATTATATAAAATTGAAAAATGTCTGCACAAAAAATGCAGCTAGAACCAGAAAGGAAACACTTGGGAAATAATCTTCCCAGCAAATTTCTCCAATAAAGGTCTAATATCCAAAACATAAAAATATCCACACCAATACATAAGAATAAGATCCAGTTTCCAACAGATAGGAGGTCAAATTATATACATGAACAATGTGCACTATTATGTGAAAATGCCTTAAATCATTAATGATTAAACAAATGAAAATTAAAATAACTATGAAGTTCCACCTTAGGCTCAACAGATCAGCAGATGAAAAAGAGGAAAATGGTAATTGTTGGAGGGGTAGACACACTAATACACACTTTGTGAATTGACTCAATGATTCTGTAAAACAATTCTGAGCTTTATTCAAAAAGCCAATAGACTGTGCACACTCTTTGACCCAGTGACACTAATTGGCATGTAATCCAAGAAAGTCAAGGACAAAGGAAAAAGGTTCTATAGATAACAAGAATATTTATAGCAGCACTTTTGGTTGTGGCAAAAAAAATAATCAAAATAGGTGCCCTTCAATGGAGGAATAGTTGAACAAAATTGTGGCATATAAATGCAATAGAGTTTTATTGTGCTATATAAAATGATGAATATGACGGATTCAGAGAAATATGGAAAGACTTGTGTGACCTGATACAGAGCGAAATGAGCAGGACCAGGAGAACAAGTTGCTGAACAATAATGTGAGAGGAACCAATTATGAAAAAACTCAAAACTCTGACCACAGGAGTGACCCACCCAGTCTTCAAAAAACTGATGATGAAACTTAACTGCCACCTCTTGTCACAGAAGTGATGGACTAAAGGGGCAGAATCAGATATGCATTCTCAGACATTGCTGAAGTGTAGAGGTCTTTTCCTGGACTATCACTATTTGTTTTAAGGGAAGATTTCTTCTAGGGGTGAGGGGAGGTGCTTTAGTGGTTAATTATAGATATGAAAAGATGGCATCAATAAAACATTTTTTAAATGCACAGGATAAAATAGCAGTTTAGAAGGTGATGCAGAGAAAGGAATTTTGCTACTACCTTATAAAATCTGGTGGTATGTTTCTATATTTTATAAATGATAGATGATTATTTTATGTAATCGTATATTTCACATTAATATATTATATGATTAATACATAATCATAGAATATATAAATAGATTTTTATTCAGAAAGAACCACACTGCAGAAATTCAGAGTGATATCGGTCTTTCTTCGTATCTTGAAATCTTTGTGTCAATGATTGTTTAAGTTCACAATAAATTCAAAAAAAGAGAGGACAGGCTGGAGACAGGGCATCTAATTAGGTGGATATTGCAGTGGTCCAGGAAAAGGATGATTCTGAATTGAATTCGGGCATGTGAGTGGAGCATGTCTGGGAATTGCTGTGGTGACAACATCTATAAGACTTGGCTGCTGGTGTGTGTGTGTGTGTGTGTGTGTGTGTGTGTGTGTGTGTGTGTGTAGAGCAATAAGGAAGAAGAATAATTCTAACGTGATGGCAGACAGTATTGCCTTGACCATAGGTACCGTGGTAAGCCCTTTACAAATGTTACCTCACAACAATTCTGAGAGGTAGGTGGTGTTATTATCCACATTTTGCAGTTGAGGGACACTGAGGTTAAGTAAAGTGCCCAAAGTCCTATCCAAAGATAGGAAGAGAACTGGATTTAAGGTAAAAAGCTATGAGTTCAATTTTGGCTAGCCTGCCTTTGAAATGCCGATGGGATAAAAAAATAGAGATGACCAATAGGCAGTTGGTGGTGACTTGAAAGTGGATCTTGAGACAACGGGGCTGTATATGAAGACCCCAGACCTATCTTAAGAGAAATGATGATGAAACACCAGACATCTAGGTGACCCCTGGGAGCTGAGCTCACCAAGGATCAGGACCAAGTCATTGCTGCAGAAAAGGCAATCCCCCAGCTCTCAACTCTAGAATCCCACCAAGGGCAAGGATCACTGTTTAGGGTGACCTTTGAATCAAAGGGAAGAAAGAAGGAAGACATAAGCTAGTTAGTAGATCTGTGCAATATTACAGGAGGCAGGGAACTTTCTGGTCATCCAAAGTGCTAAAACAACCAGAATGATCATTCCCCATAGCTATTACCAAAGAGATTCCTGTGTGGGTGGAACTATGGCTTCCATGACCTTAGGCATTGGTTCTTTGGAAAGGAGGTCTTATCAATTGATTTCATCCTTGTTCTTGATGGAGGAGGAAGCTGGCTGACCGAAGCTAGCTAGTGTCTCATTTAGTTTTGACTTTGGGGAGGGGTTGTCTCATGAGGATGTGGATGAAACAGACCTGATTTCATCAGCACAGGAAACATCAGGTGAAGAATCCCCTTTATCAGCGTGAATCAGTCCTCTTCCTATAAGGTAGAGCCTCAGAGAATTGTGAGGGTGATTTGCTCAAAGATGTGGCAAGACTTGAAACTGGGTCCTCTGCTGAATAGTGCTCATGCCACTATACTGCATTGCTTTACTTTGCAGGTAATAGAAAGACACTGAAGATTTTTTAACGGACAAATTGCATGATCAGAAGATGACAACAATACCTCTTTCAGGGCAGAGACTACTTGTCTACTTTTGTATTCCCAATTGATCGATCAGTCAATAGACATTGATTAAGCACTTGCCAAAAATCAGGCATTGTGCTAAGCTCTGGGGATACAAAGGGGGAGGCAACATGCAAACAAATCTACACAAAGCAAGATCTATACAGGATAAATAGAAAAAAATTAAGAGAGGAAAGACACTAGAATTAGATTGGCAAAGGCTTCCAGTAAAATATGAGATTTCCATTGAGACTTAAAGGAAGTCAGGGAGGGTGAGCAGTTGGTTAAGAGGAAGGAGAACATTCTAGGCCTGCAGACAGTCAAAGAAAATGCCCAGAGCCGAGAGATGGAACAGTCAAGAGGCTAGGGTCACTGGTCACCAGATGCAAGAATATTCATCAGGAATTAAGTTGTAAAAAGGTAGAAAGTGGCAAGGTTATGAAGGGCTTTGAATGCCAAACAGACCATTTTGTATTTGATCCTTGAGGCAAGAGGGAGTCATTGGAGTTTACTGAGTTTGGGTTGACATGGGTAGAGCTGTGCTCTATGGGAATCACTTTGGCGGACAGATGGAGGATGGAGGAGTGAGGAGACACTGGAGACTGGCAGGCTCACCAGCAGCTACTGCAATAGTCCAGGTGTGAGGTGATGAGCGCCTATACCAGGGTGGGAACATTGTCAGAGGAGAGAATGGGGCATATTGGAAAGCCTTTGTAGAGATGAAATACAGGCCTTGGCAACAGCTTGGATTTGGTGAGTGAGAGATAGTGAGGACTGAAGATGACTTCTAGGCTGTGAACTTGAGGGGCTGGGAGGGTAGTGTTGCTTTCTATAGTAATAGGGAAGGTAAGAGGAGAAGGAAGGTTTAGCATGAAAGATACCGAGTTCTGCTTTTGATATATGTTTGGTCTAACATGTCTACTGGACAACCAACTCAAGATGTCTGAAAAGGAACTTGGAGATGCAAGATTGAAGGGCAACACAGAGCTGAAGGGAGGACAGGCAGATTTGAGAATCACAAGCACAGAGGCAGCAATTAAATCCAAGACCCAGTGGGAACCCTAGCCTTTAGCACAGTGCCTGGTACACAGTAGGTGCTTCATAAATAAATATGGATTGAATTAGTTAATAACAAGAGTCAGCTTTTATGTTTTATTTACATTGTTGATATATTGTATTTATAAGTTACATTATATTATATTGTATTATCTATATTATATCATATTGTTTATATTATATAATATATTATTTATATAATGTAATTTATACTATATTATGCTTATTTATGTATTGTGCTATATTTATATTTTATTTATACTGTGCTTTAAGACTTGCGAAGAACTTTACAAATATTTCATTTTATCTTCACAACTATGAGAGGTAGGTATTATTATCTGCATTTTATAGATGAAGAAACTGAGGCAGGCAGAGGTTAAATGATTTGCCCAGAGTCAAAAGGCTAGTGATTGTCTGAGGCTGGTGTAGCATAGAACTAGAGTGAGGGAGGGACCATAGGGATCATGCTCTCTAAAGGAAAACAAGTCAAGAAGGAGTCTGAAAGATAGATTGGGAGGCTCTTCGGAGGTGACAAGAAACTGAGGACTGGGTGTAGATTCACAGTAATAATAGACATAGTTTGAGTTTAATAAATATATTTTGAAAATGGACAAATGATGTTATTCTCCAGTTCCTTTCTCCCTCATTTTCTCTTTTCTTTTCCTTTCTCCTCTTATTCCTTTCCTCTCCCTCTTTTCTTTTTCATTCACTGCTTTCCCTCTGTGTTCTCTTCCATTCCTCAAATTCCATCACTCTATTCACGGAGTCACCCAGCTACCTCCTCCATTCAACCGTAAAATTGTATCATTTTAAATATTATTATGAGTAAAGTTGTGTGGGCTGTTTAAAAATTGCATTTTATGGTCTACACATGGTTCATTGTATTCCAACCCAGAATCTGACTGACTGGACTGATCTGAGTTAGTCCTGGCCCAGAATAGTCAGCATTCTCACTTACCCTCCCTCAGGACATATCTGACTTCCTCACTGATTCCCTGGATGTGCTTGGAAAGACTAACATAAGACCATAATCTTATAGTTTCAAAAGGTGGGACTTCTCCTGGTTTTGTCATAAAGATGGTAATAGTTCTCAAGCATCTATGTATTTCCACAGGCTTATAACTTGACTATAAGAATCCATCTGGAGGTAGAGTTTCACTTCTCATCTCCCAAACTATGAGTGAACTTATTGAACCATCTTTTGTTTGCTTAATTTAACACCACTTGAGTCAATAGGGTTTTCATCCCTCTGATAGTAGTCGTAACAGTAATGCAACAATCATAGCAATGAAATATTAATAATGGCTGGCATTTATATAGTGTTTTGAAAATCATTATAGTGTAATGAATGCAGAGGTAGCCCCAGAGTTGAGATCTTTCAGGGATCAAGGCACTGAGATGGTAACCACAGAGCAGATGCCAATGGGCACTAATCATCTCCAAAGGAGGCATTTATGGTGCCTTGGGGAACCAGGTGGTATGGCCCTAAGGTAATCCTGGCATGATCTCAAGGGTGTGTCCTCTCAATCCCCAAAACAGAAAATTTGAAAGGTTAGATAGGGATGGAAAAAACAGTATTTTTAAATTTTATTTATAGCACAAAATCAATTTTGCTTCTGAAAGCAATGTGATTGAATGTGCTTCATTATTTTCAAAAAATCTCTATGTCTATCTGGAGGTTAGGGTAGACTTGTAAAGAGTAATTGTTAGTTATTAATTATTCATTTAAATTGATCAATGGGACTAGTCAAGCAGGTGAATTCCTTTTTTTTTAAAGATACTTTTAATTGAAAGATACACAACAATCAAATAGGAGGTCATAGGAGTCAATAAACATAATACCTTTCCAACAAGAGCCATGTTTCTCTGGTGCACAAATAATGAATTGGAAATTGCCTCTGATTTCCAATTCAGTGGGGAGTTTTCAATATAAATCCACTCCTCTTTCTTCGTGTGGTTCCACTTAATGGATGGCATTACACCTTAATTTTCTATTCATATTTGGATAATTTATTTGTGTTTTTGAAATTAGGATGAGGAATGGACAGAAGGTCAATTTGGCTGGACCACAAAGTCTAGATACAACAAGGTGCATTCTGGCCCCACTCTGTCAGGGTCAAGCCAGTTACATTTCCCCTGAGGGTATTGGGGGGTGGCTCTTTTTTCCCCCTGCCATCATGGAAAGGTCTTCATGAGCTATGGGGCTCCCAATTGTTAAGAGGCCAGACACTTGCGTTCCAGTTCCACTTAACCATGTAACATTAAGTAATAAGGTAGTAAGTAAACGAAGTTCAAAGATGTGTCTAATTCAATTACCTCCTTCTGAAGTATGAAAGAGGTTTACTTGATTGAATTGGAAAAGGCTCCAGGAACATTATAGCCAAGTTTCAAAGCACCCAGGTTAAGGAGAAAATATTGAAAGCAACAAGAAAAAAATTAAATATCATGGAGCTACAATAAGGATTACATAAGACCTAGCAGCTACTATGTTGAAGGAACGTAGGGCTTGGAATACTATATTCCATAGAGCAAAAGAGCTCAGTTTACAACCATGGGTAACTTACTCAGTAAAGTACAATCCTGAATGAAAAAAAAAGTATATTTAATGAACTAAAAGACTTTCAGGTTTTTGTGACAAGAACCTCAGAATGTAAGGGAAACTTCTACATATTACATCTAGGAGAAATATAAGGTAAATATTAAAGACCAATTATAAGGGACTCAGTACAGTCAAAATGTTTACTTTGTATATGTGAAAATATTAGTAATATTCTTAGCATTGTCCTCATTATCTGGGTAGTTTGAAAGAAAGGCTTAGGTTGAGCTGAGTATCATGGGGTGATAAAAAAAATAAAACTGTGTAGGGAGAGATAAAAAGGAGCAATTATCCCATACAAATGAGGCATAAAAGGAAAAACTGATACAGAAAAAGTTAGTAGCGGGAGGGCAGGTAGAGCTAGATCCTATTCTAGAACCTTATCTCCATCAGGAATGGGTTATAAAGGGAACTATAAATACACATAAATATGTATAGACAGATAGATATGTATATATTGCACATATATACATACATATATATTGAGAGAGATATAAAAGTCTTCTAAATTCAGAAAGAAATAAGAGGGCAAAAGGATGGGATTTGGGGAGAGGATAAGAGGTACTCTTAGAATGGTGGGCAGGTAAAGGAATAGGAGGGCAAGGTAAGGGGCAGAAGTAAAGCAGAGAAGTTGGGGAGGGATAGGATAAATAGGGTGAGAAGGATAATGAGGAAAATAGGAAAGGAGAAAGTATACAACAAATATTTGGAGCTTAGAATGTAAATGGGATGAATTTACACATAAAATGGAAATGGAAAGCAGATAAAAAATTGAATTCAACGATATGTTGCTTTCAGGAAACATTATAAAAATGAGAGACATGCATAAAATAAAATAAAGGACAGGAGCAGAATTTCTTGTGTAAAAAAGCAGAGCTAGTAATCACAATTTAAGACAAAATTAAAGTTAAAATAGATTTAATAAATAGATCAACTATACTATGTAGCAGCAATATTATTCAGTATTGTTTTAAACCATTCAAAATACCTAGCCAGTAAAAAATACATGAGTGTATAACTACCAAAACAGACACAGGAACTATATAAATGTAAGCACTTTTTATACAAATATAAATTCAGATCTAAATCATTGAAGTAATATTGTTCATGGGTAGGTAAGACCAATATAATTTTTGAAATGATAATTTTACCTAACAAATCTATTTATTAATACTATCCCAATTAAATTACTAAAAATTCTATTACTGGTTTAGAAAAAATAACAAAGTTCACTTGGAAGAAGTAAAGGTCAGAAATTTCAAAGAAACCAGGAAAAAAGATGCAAAGGAAGTAGATTCATTAGTATCAGACCTTAAACTACATTATAAGGGAGAACATTGTTGAAGCGTAAAAAGGATCATTTTAATTATTTTAAATGAAAATTTTTTTGTATAAATAAAAACTATGTAGTCAAGAAGAGAAAGAATATAGACAATTGAGGGAAAACTTTCATAGACAATCTCTCAGATAGGATGTGATTGGGTTGGAATATTGCTGTGGTGTAGGAAATGATGAGCTGGTTGATTTAGGAAAACATAGAAATGCTTGGACCTGTGAAAGAAGATATCCACATTCAGAGAAACAGATGACAGGTGCAAATAAGCATACTACAATCTTACTTATATGTGCACATGTTTATATATATATATATATATATGCATGCATGTATATGTGTGTTAGCACACACATATATAATCTCCACATTTAATTGTAACTTTCTTCTTGGTAGGAGGGAGAGGGGAAAAATAAGGTCAAAAAGGCACAGCAGAGAACAAAAGAAAACCAACAAGGAAGAAAAGAAAAGCTGGGTAGCTTTGAAAACAGTGTAATGTTTATTATATAGTTTTTCTTGAAATGGAAATTTATTGTTTTATATTGAATCCTCTCTTATGGTCTGCAGTGTACATGGCAATGGTTTTTTTTCTTCTTTTCTTTTTTATGTTTAAGTTTAAAATAAAAAAAATATTTACCAACCCCCTGAAAAAAAGGGGTGAGCTCAACAGCTCTGGATTCATTCCAGTTTAGGATGGGTTTTGTGACCTGTGACCCTTACTCCTCCAAAGAGGATAGGCTTTCTCTCTTCTCCTACCTTCAGCCATAACTGAATTGGGGCACTTTGAAGTAGAGCAACTGTTATTAACAGGGATCAACAACACATCTTATCCATAGATATGGATAGACATCAATGATGTCTATTGATGGTAGACATCAATCAATGCAAAAAGGCAGCAGTGGAGCAGCTTCAGATAGCATGACCCCTGGCAGCAGAGAAGAGAGTCTACCACAGATTCATTGGAAAGTAGTCTTGGTAATTGAGAATAGAATTGAATCGAGTAGGAGATGCAGAGCAATGCTGTACCCAGGGAAGAATTCCATGTGAACTCGATAAAAAGGCAATGGATGTGCAGGTCTGGTAGTACTGAAGGTGTAAGCTGCCTTGGTTACAAGTGTTCTCTATATGACTGCCTCACAACCATTGCACTCTCTGAGTGTGTACCCATTGTTCCCATAGATGCCACATGTGTTTGTGGAAAATGCACATTAGGTTTATGGGGTGAATTTTTGCAGCTCCTGTTTTATTAAGTCATCTTCGTGAAAACAGGATCATAGAATCCAAGATTTATATATATTTATATATATATATTGCTTTTTGGAGGGGGGAAAGCAGGGCAATTGGGGTTAAGTCCCCAAGTTCACACAGCTAACACACAGCTAAAAGTATTAAGTGTCTGAGATCACATTTGAACTCAAGTCCTCCTGACTCCAGGACTGGTACTCTATTCACTGTGCCACCTAGCTGCTCCTTGAATCCAAGATTTAGAGTTAGAAGGAAGCACAGAGGCTGAGTCCAATCCTCTAATTTTATAGAGGAAGAAACTGAGACTGAGAAATGTTGTCATTTGTCACTGTTGTTCAGTCATGTCCAACCATGACTTCATGGCCCCATTTGGGGTTTACTAGACAAAGATACTGCCATTTCCTTCTCCAGTTTATTTAACAAATAGGAAACTCAGGCAAACAGGGTTAAGTGGCAGGGTCACTAAATCGTAGCTAATAAGTGTCTAGGTTGGGATTTGAACTTGTCTTCTTGACTCAAAACCCAATCACTTTCCACTAGAGACAACTATATGGCATAGAAAACAGAGCTCTGGACTTGCAATCAGGAAGGCTTGAGTTCAAATCCTGCCCTCAAACTTGCTAGATGTGTGACCCAGGGCAAGTCATCTAACCTTCTCAGTCTCAATTCCCTCATCTATGAAATGAAATTTGTTTAAAGATTAAAAGAGATTATATATTTAAGTGTATTGCAATATATAAATGTTAGCTATTGTCACTGCTATCAATAATAATAATACAGGAATTCTAAAGGTCATCATTGATTTATTAAAGTAACTATTCCTAACTAAAGTGCAAATATAAAAAGAGGTAACATTGTAAAGGTCTCATGAAAAGATCTTCCATCTTCAGTTCAGCTGTACCATTCCATCCAGTTCCACCTGGAGAAGCCTCTAATCTATTTGATTCTGCTCACCTCCCTGATATTCATGAGTTAGATAAAATTGGTTAACAGTTGTAGGCACCTAGGTGATTCAGGTTATACAGTGACAGACATAATCCAGAAAACAAATTCAAATTGTGACTCACAGTTTCCAACTGGGTGACTCTGGGCAAGTCACTTAACTTTTGTCTGCTTCAACTTCCTCATCTGAAAAATGGGATAATAACAGTACTTGCCTCCCAAGGTGCTTGTGAGGAGGAATGAGATAACATTTGTAAGGCACTTTGCAAACCTTAAAGTGCTAAGTAAATACTATTTGTTGTTACTATCTTTTGATATTGGTACCGTCTTAGATTCTCTTAGGAGACAGCTGATTATGGACATCCTCTGTTTCTGGGTACACCTTCAACATTCAGCCATCATTAGTTCATAATTGCTTCTAAGATATAACATGAATTTCTAATTCTGGTGCATTCATTTGAGGTGCCTAGGTGACACAGTGTATAGAGTATGCGGCTTGGAGTCAAAAACACCTGAGTTTAAATCTGGCTTCATACACTTATGAGCTTTGTGACACTTGCGAACCACTTACTCCTGTTTGCCTCAGTTTCCTCATCTGTAAATCGAGCTAAAGAAGGAAAAAGCAAAGCACTCTTGTATCTTTGCCAAGAAAACCCCAAATGGAGTCACAAAGAACCAGACGTGACTGAACAATGACTAGAAAATCCCAGTAGAAGCAAAGTAAATGTCCAGCATCTTAAAATGGCCATACAAATAATAATACATAAATGTCATAGAATTTCTAACATTGTAAGAAATGGTGACTATGAAGGGCACAGGGGACCATGGAAAATCTAACATGGACCTAGGGAAAATGAAATAATGCATGAAAACAATATACACAATAATTATCACAATATTCATGGAAATCACAACCACAAAAAAAATTAAATTAATGTTTAACAAAGAACAAGCGTAACTCTGAGGAAAAGATTGGAAAAGCCGTCTCTCTCTGGAAAGGTGAGGAAGAAGGAGAAAGGGGGAGAAGTATTTATTAAGGGTCTGCTGTGTGCCAGCACTGTCCTAAATACTTGGCAAATTTTATATCATTTGATCCTTACAGCAATCCTGGGAGGTAGGTGCTATAATTATCCCCATTTTATAAATGAGGAAACTGAGGAAAATAGTAATTAAGTGACTTAGGATCACACATTAGAGTCTGAGACCAGATTTAAATTCAGGGTCTCTTGTCTCTAGACCCAGCACTCACCACCAAGCTGCCTCTACACATTTGCAGAGTTGGTGGGGAGAGGAACTAGGAAAGTAGAACATTACTTATAATGTCAGATTTTTTGCTAAATTTTCTTTTATCTTCTTCCTATTTTTATTTTTTTAATTCTTTATTTTGAGGGAGGGATAGGATTTCTACTAGAGACAACTCTGTGGTATGGTAGACAATGCCTGTAAGATGAAGAACTTGGGTCCAGTGTTCTCAAAGGTCACTCCCAACTCTAAAGATCCATAATCTTAAATGGCTGATTCTGAAATGCCTGAACTGGGGGAGGGTGGGGAAGTGGGATTGAGGCATCCTCTGAAGAATGCCATGTTAGAACAAATGATACGGTAAATAAGAGGCAGTGTGGTCTAATGAATAGTTTCAATGGAGTGTCCTTTTCTAGTAGCCAGACAAAAGATATGCCCAGGCTGCTACAAACAAGCAACCATCTCCCTGGTCTCTCCATTCAAATCAAGAGCCTTTAAAAATCCCACTATTATGTTCATTTCCTGGATACATTCCTTGGACTTACATTCAAGAGACCAAGGGTCAAATCTCTTCTCAGACACCTGCTAGGTATATGATGATGGGACAATTATTAATCTTTTAGAGAGTTGATATTCTCATCTATAAAATGAGATTGATGATAATTATATTACCTTGCAGGGTTGCTGGAAGGATCAAATGGTATTATATATATATATATATATTGATAGTTAGGGGGTGATGTAAGAAAGGCTAGAATGGATGGACCTAAGAAGCCCAAAGGGGGTTTATTTTAAAGAGGAAGAAAACTGAGGCCTGGGAATGATTGCCCAAAGTCACTTGTGAATTAAGTGGCATAGCCAGGATCTGAAGCCAGGTCCCACAATTCCTCCTGGTATGGAGGTGATCTTACTTAGGCTTTGAAAGCTGTATCACTGGAGAATAAGCCCTAAGAAGAGGTACCAAGCTCAAAAGGTTTTGCCTGCTGACTTGTGACTATTGCATTTAACTATCATTCCAAGACCAGCCTAGCTACATTCAGAGAATTCCACCACCGTTTTGGAAAATCTGTTAGATAGCTCATGGTGAATGGGATGTTGCTTCAGTATGTTGGCATCTGAGGGAGGGGCAGAATGCTTCCTTGCTTCCTTGCCACAGGGACCCATGTCCTTGATCCTCCAGGCCATTTCTGCTACAACACTTAATTGCTCCCAGGCCACCTTCTCTCAGGATCCAATTATAATCTCATTCCCCTCTTCCAGATCATCTACCCCACCTAGCCCCAGAGGGTTGAGGATCATATTCTTTGAGGGATGGTCTGTCCATTTTCTGACATCATTGCACCTATGCTTCGTACAACATCTCTGATGTGGCCATCTACCCTTTGGACTTTATTCTATATCTCATTACACATGTACACCCCTTTTTGCCCAACGTGAAAATTCTGGCTCTTCAGTTAGACATAGGTTAATGAATTTTCAGTCACAGAGACTCAGCAAAGCCAACTCAAATGGTAAAGAGAAATTACAGCCTGCATGGACAGAGAGGAAGATTCACCAAATCACAGCTCCTTGAAGTCTTGCGATATGTAAAATGAGAGCTTTGATTAATTACAATGATCACAAGACTGGGGAAAAACATTTCACCTGTACTTAGACGGCAAGTGTTTCCAGTGGGGAGCCACGGATCCAAAGAACCCTATTTGGGTGTCCATGAAAACAAGCTATTGTCCCATCACCAGAGTTTTATTTCCATCTAATAAATTTTATCTGGGCTTTCTAACCCTAGTAAAACACAGCAAAGGTCCATAAATTTTGCTTTATGATTTTTTAAAGAAGGTACAGACCCAACTAGCTCTAAGGATACCAAGGTGGTCTAGGAATTTCTGTTACAAATGCCAGTTTCTCTCCATGTTCTTTCAGGGCTCCATTCATAAAGATGGTCCCGGTAAGGGAGCAACCCAGGCCTTTGCCTGAATAGTTTATTTTAACAAAAAGGAAAAATGATAGTACATTATAAACCACCTCTATGATCCATTAGTCTTCACTAAACCTCAAAGGTCCTTGCCAGCAGTAAAAAATTACTTGGCGAATACAGGGATTGGCTTTCATCAAATTGTTTCTGTTTCCTGAGTTAGCACACCCCAACTTGGTTTAACTGACCTGACAATTTTAAGAATCATTTTTCATTCTGTCCTTACATCCCATTTCTGCACCAGACTAGGCTTCTACCCCTACCAAAACACAGTCCAACGCAAAAGGCGTCTGATGTGATTCCTAACACTTCCATCTGCATTTGATGAGCTAGAATTCTATTGTCTTAGACCTCCATTCAAGAATATTGGTTCCTACTATGGACCTATTACTGAGGCACTGCCTTATATGCCAGGGAGACAAAAATAAAAATGAACATATGAACATTCCCTTCTTTCAAGGAAGTTAAAATCTGATTGATTTATAGCGCCATTCTGGAGAACAATTTGAAACTATGCCCAAAGGGCTATAAAAATGTGCACACCCTTTGGCCCAGCAATACCACTACTAGTTCTCTGTGCCAAAGAGATCAAAGGAAAAGGGCATATGTGTACAAAAATATTTATAGCAGTTCTTTTTGTGGTGGCAAAGACTTGGAAATTGAGAGAATGCTCATCAACTGGGGAATGGCTAAATAAATTATGGCATATGATTGTGACATAGTACTATTACATTAGAAGAAATAACAAGGGGGTAATTTCAGAAATACATAGCAAGACCTATATGAACTGATACAAAGTGAAGTGAGAAGAACCTGGAGATCATTGTGCACAATAACAGCAATATTGTAATGATGATCATCTGTGGAAAACTGGCTACTCCTATCAATACAGTGGTCCAAGACACTTTCAAAGGACTCATAATAAAAAAAAAAGTGCTATCCACGAGGGGGGTAGAGCCAAGATGGTGGAGAAAAGGTGAAAACTTGCCTGAGATCTCCTCCAAATCTTCCCAAACATTTTTGAATAACGCCATAAAACAATTCCTAGAAGAGCAGAACCCCCAAAAGGATGGGGTAAAATATTTTTCCAGCTTAAGACAATTTAGAAGTAAACAGGAAAGGTCTCTCACATCCATGGAGCACAGTACAGCACAGCCTGAGCCAGCACAGCCCCACCCCCAGCAAACCAGGAGTGGGCCTTGGTGACTACCACATCAGCATGTCAGTGGTTCCTTCTGGAGCTCTTTGCCCACAAATGGTAAGGGGGCAGAAAAAAAAGGCCAGAAGGAAATCACAGGAGTCTCTTTGCTGGCACAGAGGCAGGACTCTGTTGCTTTGCCCATACTTGGATCCAGGTCATAGTCCTAGGTAGCAGTCCCAGAGTGGGGAGTAGCACCAGCACACCAGAGTTTATGGCCACAATGGAGTGGAGATTCTTGTTACAGTTCCAAGGGAGAAAAGAGTGCTTGTGGTTGCTCACAGACCAGAGCACAGGCCAGGAGAATGGTAATCACATCTCTTCTTAAATCAGCAGTTCTCAACCTTCCTAATGCCCCTATCCTTTAATACTCGTATGTGGGCATATCTGCATGTGGGTGGACCTGCCTGGAGATGGAAAGAAGAGTGCTGTTTTGGTTCCTAAGACCATTGGAAATATGTGTTTTCCAATGGTCTTAGGCGACCCCTGTGACACCTGTGAAAGGGTTATTTGATCCCCAAAGGGGTCGTGACCCACAGGTTGAGAACCACTGTCTTAGGTCATGCCACCTTGGAAGAACTGAAAACCTACAGGTCCCTAGAAGTATCTCTGAAAGCAGCGGCACAAAACCCCTGAAGCTTGGGACAAATGTTCCCTCTACCCCAGAAGTAGTGCCCTACTTTAACAAAGAGTTAAGAGTCAAGAAAGAGGCTGGGGAAAATGAGCAAACAACAGAAAAATTTCAGATCATAGAATGTTACTATGGTGACAAGGAAGATCAAAACACACACTAAGAAGAAGATAACAAAGTCAAAACTCTGATACCCAAAGCCTCCAAAAAATATTAATTGGTCTCAAGTCACGGGAGACCTCAAAAAGGAATTTGAAAATCAAGTAACAGAAGTAGAGGAAAAAATGGAAAGAGAAATGAGAGTGATGCAAGAAAATCATGAAAAATGAATCAACAGCTTGGTAAAGAAGACACCAAAAAGTACTGAAGAAAATAACACCTTAAAAAAACAAACTAGGCAAATTAAGTACAAAAAGGCAATGAGAAGAAGAATTTCTTAAAAAGCAGAATTGGCCAACTAGAAAAAGAGGCACAAAAAACTCCTTTAAAAGCAGAATTGGACAAATGGAAAAGAGGTACAACAGCTCACTAAATAAAATAATTTCTTAAAAACTGGAACTGGGCAAATGCAAGTTAATGACTTTATGAGAAATCAGGAAACTATAAAACAAAGTCAAAAGAATAGAAAAATAGAAGACAATGTGAAATACCTCATTGGAAAAACAACTGGCCTGAAAAATAGAACCAGGAGAGATAATTTAAAAAGTATTGAACTACCTGAAATCCATGATCAAAAAAAGGAGATTAGACAACATCTTTCAAGAAATTATCAAGAAAAACTACCCTGATATTCTAGAACCAGAGGATAAAATAGAAATGGAAAGAATCCACTGATTAGCTCTTGAAAGAGATCCCCAAATGAAATCTCCCAGGAATATTACAGCCAAATTCTAGATTTCCCCATGGTGAGGGGAAAATACTGCAAGTAGACAGAAAGAAACAATTCAAGTATCATGGAGTCGCAGTAAGGACAACACAAGATTTAGCAGCTTCTACATTAAAGGATCAGAGGGCTTAGAATATAATATTCCAGAGGGCAAAGAGCTAGCATTACAGCCAAGAATCACCTACCCAGAAAAACTGAATATCTTTTGGGGGAAAAATGAACATTCAATGAAATAGAAAACTTTCAAGAATTCTTTTTTTCCCCCTAAACTTTTATTTTAGACTCAAACACCAGAACACAAATACAGAATAGAAAAAAGAAACAAAAACATATCATAAACTTAAATATTGGAACTTAAATATAAAGTAAGAAAGGGGGGAAAGTGTGTCATGTGCATAGAACATAAGAGAGGTTTCAAAATATGTATCAATGCATTTTCATTTCAAGAAAACTGTATGATAAATACTGCAAGTTGTTTTGAGAGCTGGTCTTTGCTTCGTTGTCAGTTTTCTTTTGTCTTCTGCTGTGCACTTTTTTTACTTTGTTCTTTTTCTTTCTTTCTTCTCTTTCCTCCCACCCCAAGAAGGCTACAATTAAGTGCAGACACATATGTCTGCATATGCATATATATATATATACACACACATATACATACATATGTATGTGTGTATGCACACATGCATATGTATATATACATATACACATATATAAATGTGTATATACATACATATATATGTGTGTGTGTGTATATATATATATATATATATATATACACATACATACATATATAGACATATACTTTCCCAAATAGATTCTACTCCTGATTTTTGTTTCTGTTTGTGTATATCTCTTGTTTCCTATCCCTCCTGCCTCCTCTGCTTTACTTCTACCAGCTACTTTGCCCCCTATTACTTGCCTAGCCCCCTGCAAGGATCCCTCATCTTTCATCCCTTCCCCATAAATCTAAACACCCTCCCAGAGTCCCCTATAACCTATTCCCTCACGCTACCCTCTAGAGATCCCTCCATATCCTCCCGTTCCCATTAATCTAAATACCACCCTATACCCCTCTTTTACCTACCCTCCCTCTAAAGATCCCTCCTTTGTTCTCTCCCCCTTCCTCTCCCCTTACTGTTTCATTTCTTCTGAATTTAGAAGACTTTTATATTCTTCTAAATATATATATGTATTGTTCCCCCTTAAACTCATTCCTGATGAATGTAGATTACCAGAATTATCAGCCTTCCTTCCCCATCTAATTCCTCTGTATCAGTTCTTCCTCTTGTACCTCATTTGTACAAAATAATTACTCTTTTTAGCTGTTTTTAACTTAAATATAAAATAAGAAAAAATGTCATAGACACAGCAGAACCTAGGAAAGGATTCAAAATATATAGCAATAGCTTATCATTTAAAGAAAGCCTATATATTAAATACTGTGTATTAAGTTGAAAGTTGTCCATCTTTGCTTTGCTTCCTTGTAGATTTTCTTTTGTTCTCTGCTGAACACTTTTTACTTTGTTCCTTTTTCCCTCTTCCTTCACACTACTCACCACTCCAAGACTACAATTGAGCATGGATTTATTTATAGGTATTGCTATATACATACAGGTCTACCTACATATATGTATACATATGTAAATATATACTTTCCCTAAGAGATTCTACTCCTAATCTAGCCTTTATGTTTTTTTCCTCTTTCTTTTTTCCTGTTTCTCCCAGTTCCTCTACTTCTACCTGCTACCTTGCCCCCTATTACTTAACCTGCCCCCCAGCATGATTTCTAAAGTCTTTTTTAAAGCTCTTCTATGAATTCTTTTGGCCAGGTGCCCATTTGCGGTTACTCTTTGGGAGTTTCTTTACTTCAATATTCTCTAAATATGAACCCTGGTCATCTCTGTTCCCATAATAGGTTTCTATAGTTGTGCCTGTGCATTTTTTGTAGCAATAGCTTAATTTTTGTTATAACCTCTAGCCTTGGGATGTGGGAAATGGTGCCTCTTGCCCCAGATCTTCAGTTCTCCCCTCTAGCCTGGAAGCCAAAAGCCAAAAACCTCCAGCCTCCTGTAAGTGCCCCCAGCCAGGGGCTTTCTGCCCCACTGCTTCTGCACTCATGGGCAGGTGCTGGCTGGTTCCTTCTCTCCCCGGCAACTCTTCACAGCACAGCTGGGTCTGGAATTCCTGGTCAGCAGAGGTTCCCTCCATCTTCCCAGGACCAGATGCCCAATTCCCCTCACTATGGGGGGTAAAGGTTCCTGTGGGTGGGGCTGAGGCTACCTCCCAAACCAACTAACTCCAGGACTTGCTGCTTGTTGTTAAAACAGAACCAGGCCTGGAGGTGTTTACTCTTTACATGGACCAAACCAACCTGTCCTGGGACTTTTCTTCTGATCTTCTCAAATTGTTCCAGGGAGACCCCTGTTGTGCCCCTCTTCATATTAATTTTTACCTGAACTTCGTTCACTCTAAGGTCCTATTTTATCTTTTTTGTGGTGCGAAATCTTGAGGACTTGGAATTTTCTGACCTACTCCACCATCTTCCCAGAATCCCCTCTTCAAATATACTTGATGAAAAGACCAGAGCCGACTAGAAAATCTGACATTTAAATGTAAACTCAAGAGAAGTGGAAAAAGGTAAAAAGTAAAGGGAAATTATAAGAGACTTAATAAGGTTAAACTGTTTATATTCCTACTTGTGAAGATGATACTTGTAACTCATCAGAACTTTCTTAGGGCAATTAGGAGTATATATAGACAGAGGGCACAGATGTGAGTTGAATATGAAGGGATGATATCTAAAAATATAAAATTAAGGGGTGATAAAGGAATGTACTGGGAGAAAGGGAAAGGGAGAGGCAGAATGGTGTAAATTATCTCATATATACAAGAGTCAAGAAAAAAAACTTTTACAGTAGAGGGGAAGAGTGGGAAGATGAGAGGGAGTGAACATTCATCAGAATTGGTTCAAAGAGGGAATAACATACACACTCAATTGGATATAGAAATCTATCTTACCCTACCGGAAAGTGGGAGGCACCGATAGAAAGGAGGGCAGATTGGGAGAGGGTAATAAAAAGCAAAAGATGTTTGAGGAAGAACAGGGTTTAAGGAGAGAAACAATAGAATTCATGGTAGGGGGAGGGTAGGATAGGGTGAAGGGAAATACAGTTAGTAGTAACTGGGAAAAAATTGAAGCAAGTTTCTCTGAGAGAGGCTTCATTTCTCAAACATATAGGAAACTGTCAAATTTATAAAAATAAGAGTCATTCCCCAATTGATAAAAGATATGAAGAACTTTCAAATGAAGTAATTAAAGCTATCTCTATTCATATGAAAAAATGTTCTAACTCACTATCAATGAAAAAAATGCAATTCAAAACAATCCTGATGTACTACCACACACCAATTAGATTGGCTAAAAGGACAGAAAAACAAAACAACAGATGTTGGAGGGGATGTGGGGAAAATGAGACATTCATGCATCGTTGGTGGAGTTTTGAACTGATTCAATCATTTTGTAGAGCAATTTGGAACTGTGCCCAAAAGGCTACAAAACCTGACCTAGCAATACCATTACCAGGTCTGTATTCCACAAGTAAAAGAAAAATGCCTACATATACAAAAATATTTATAGTAGCTCTTTTCTGGTGGCAAAGAATTGGACATTTGGGGGATGCCCATCAATTGGGGAATAGCTGAACAAATTGTGATATATGATTAAGATGGAATACTATTGTGCTATAAGAAATGCTGAGCAGGATGCTCTCAGAAAAACCTGGTAAGACTTACATGAGCTGATGCAAAGTGAAATGCTCTGTGTACAAAGAAACAGTAATTTTGTAAGATGAGCTGTGAATGACTTAGCTATTCTTGCAACAAAATGTGCCATGACAACTCTGAAAGACTTATGATGAAAACTACTCTCCAGCCGCAGAGAAAGAACTGATGTTATCTGAATACAGAATGAAGTATACTTTTTTACTTTCTTTATTTTGATTGGTTTTATTTTGGCTCGTTTTTTTTTACAACATGTGTAATATAGAAATGTTTTGTGTAACTATACATGTATAAACTATATCAAATTGCTTGTCCTCTCAATGAGAGGGTAGGGAGGGAGAGAATTTGAAACACAAAGTTTTAAAAACGAATGTTAAAAACTGTTTTACATGTAACTGAGGAAAAATAAATACTAAACATTTTTTAAAAAAAGAACTGATGAACTCTGAGTGCAAAGTGAATTTTTCTCACTTTATTTTTCTTGCTTTTTTTGAAATATGGCTAAAATGGAAATGTTTTACATGATTTTACATGTCTAATTGATATCATGGATTGACTTCTCAGTAAGTATTGGAGGTGGTGGAAGGGAGACAGAGAGAGAGAATTTGTGACAAAATTTATAAAGAAAAATGTAAAAGTAAGTAAATTTTAAATTAAAATGTTAATAAAATAAAATAAATTTAAAACAAGAAAATATAAGGGCTATAATCATGGATAGATGTAGAAAATTGAACCACTAAAGATTGGCTTAATATTTCATGACATAAAAATGTGAAAAAATATAGGAACAAATAAATGTGCTATGAAGAAATTTTTGAAAAGTGTCAAAATCGTGTGAACTCAATGTCACATCTTTTGAAACAATTTACTGCAACAGAAGGACATAATCTATGTTACATTTTAAGATATAATTTTAAAAAAATAATTTCTTCAATAAACAAAAATATATTTCCTTTCTCTCCCACTTCTCCTTCCCCTATTGGGGGAAAGAAAAAGCCAACAATCCCTTGAAGGGAAGTAAAGATGAAAAATGTTTAATATTTATGGCATGTCAGTAAATTTCATTATTCTAATATGTCCCAGATACTTTATCCACTACTGCTGAAAGGAGATGGGGCTCTAGATATTTGAGCTTAAAGTTGAATTCTCTGTACAGTCTTCCCCCAACCAAGGTGATTAGGTTGTCATCACAAGTCCTGTAGGCACAGAAGTACATGTTCATGGAGATACCTGTCAAGTGAAATGTTCCATTCCCCCTCCCCCCCCCAAACTCTCTGCCATGGAGGAACCTTTCCTCTTGGACCCTAAGCATGACAGGGGTTACTTAGTGTTAGCTGTGCCCACATATAAGGTGGAAAGGAGCTACGAGATGGGAGATATAAGGTTTGGTTATTTTCTAAGCAACCCACCTCCATAGCAGAACAAACCACTAAGAAGACTTATCTGAAGCAAGACCTGAAATCAACAGAAAGTCATTGTGGGAGCTCAAGTAACACCCGCCTTTTCCAGAGGCCTGGGCACTCAACAAACTTGGTTAGTTGGAGTTTTCACCTTTCTAATCTTCTTAAAAGGAGTTTACTTATTATATATAGATCAAGTGTTCTTAACCTAGGGTCAGTGAACTTCTTCATAAAATATTTTGATCACTGTATTTCAATATAAACGATTTCCTTTATAATTCTTACATATTTTACTTTCTGCCTTTAAAATAATTATTCTGAGATGGAGTCCATGGGTTTCACTGTATTGCCCCCAAAACATTAAGAACCTCTGTGATAGATGAAGAGTCAACTTTTTTTTTCAGAGATCTCTCATTGATTGTCATTCTCTCACTTCCTCTGTATTTATTCTTCTTGTCTCTGATAGCTCCCTATTAACTCGAAGATAAAATACAATATCTTCATGCCTTTGCATTAGTGCTCCCCACTCCCCACCCCTACCCCACCCCTATTCCTAGACTGTTCCCCTTCCTTACCTCCAGCTCTTAGGATTTCATTTAAATAAAAAATCAGCTCAAGGGCCACCTTCTGCATGAAGCCCAGGGTTTCTAAATAATTTTTTTATGTGTCATGGATCTTGTTGGCAGGCTAGTGACTTCTTTGACATATTCCTATTTGCCATATATAGTGGTACATAATTGTTTGCATATGGTCCCCTCTATTGTGAACTCCTCAATGGGAGAAACTACTTTTGCCCTTATATGTATTTTCAACACTTAGCAAGGTGCCCAACACACAGCAGGCATTTCATAAATGCTTATTAATTGGATCTCTTGTCAGAAAATGCTTATAAATGCATAAAATAAAATACATAGGATTATAAAGGAAACCAATGGTAATGAAATCTTTATCACAATATGAACCTGTACTAGTGCCTTCCCCATACAGAATTACCTTACATTTGGGGACAGTATATATATATTGTGTATACCTATAGATGTGCATCTTGTCTCCCTGTATAGAATATAAGGGTGATTTTATTTTTTGTTTCTTCCATTATACCTAGCATAGAGACTAACATGATGGGTGCTTGATATATCGTTGTTGATTGACAGCTGAATTTTAATGGTGATCTTTGGAAGGTCCAAGGAGTACATTTTTGGGTAAAGCTGAAATATATTATACGTGATTTGTACTAGAGCCATCGGAAACCACAACCATGTCCTACTCTGACCATGGAGGTCTGTATTTTGTGACCTCTGAAGGCAGTGACTGAGGGGGCTCTCTGGAGAAATCATGATGTGAAATGAGCTCCAACTCTTCCTATCCTGAAAAGTTTAAAAAATCATGGCAATACATCTAGAACTGTTCATATTTCTTTTGAAACAATTATAGTCCTTATATCACTACTTAATTTGACAAAAGGAAAAGATACATTTAGAAGTGGAAGCCTTTCAGTACCAAGGAAATCAGCTAAGAAGAAGATTAAAAACAGAAATCCCACTAAAAACAAATCACAGAGACACTCAAGTGTTTCTTAGCTTCTTCTCCCTCTGGATAGTTTGAGGGGCTGAGTAATGACTCTCATCTGAGATCTTAATTGTTTAAATACTTTTTCTGTAAATATCATCAATATTATGGTATAGGTGCTTGGCCAAAATATCACCAATGCTTGTAACACTACTATATATAGTAGTAGACAGAGAGGTACTTATAGATATGGACAATTAGATAGCCATCTACTACTTCCTGTGTGTGTGACCTTGTACAAGTAATTTTACTGCTCTGAGCTTCAGTTTTCTCATATATTCAGTTGTGTCCAACTCTTCATGACCCCATTTTGGGGTTTTCTTGACAAAGATGCCATTTCCCTTTCAAGTTCATTTTGTAGAAACTGAGGCAAACAGGTTTAAGTAACTTGCCCAGGGTCATCTAGTAAGTGTCTGAGACAGGATTTGAACTCATGAGGATGAGTCTTCTGGATTCCAAACCCAGTGCTCTATCCACTGTACCACCTAGGAGCCAACCAGCATTTAAATACCTACTATCCAGAAGGTGCCATGCTAGGCATTGGAGATTCAAAGTCCTTCCCCTCAAGACGTAGATTCTCCAGTATCAGGAGAACCAACTGCCTTTAAAATAGTTTATTGGATTTTTGGACAACTCTAATCATGGTGGGGAAAGTGTTTTGCCAACCTTAAAGTATTCTATGAGCAGGAGTCATTCTTGTTTTCAGCCAAAGTAACTGGAAGAATAAGTTACTAAGTCACAGAAGAGTGGTGATCTGCTTCAGTGAAGGGGCTACCAATGCCAACAAAACTATGTTAAATACAAGTGACATCAATCAAAGACCAAATTTCATTGAATTTTGTGGGAATAGCAAAGTAATTTGAGGGAATCATCTCTTTAAAAAGCAATGAAACAATAGAAATTCTTTTCTGGGTTGCAATGTTGATAATTTTACAAGTTAAAAATTATATTCTGGCTTGGGCTAGGCAAAGTGATAACTAGCATCTGAGAACAGCCACACATGCTTCTCTGTCATGATATGACCTGCCTCGGTTGCTACTCTAATAGGCGATGGTCAGTCCTTACTGTGACACAAAGTTGGGTTAATTTTGTCCAAAAGCACCATCTGGTCCTCGGCAACTACCTAGGATTTGCATCGGGCACCACATAGTTATGGTCAACATGATATTCAAAGGTCAAAGTGGGGTCTAATTACATGCCTCAGTGCATACAGAGCATAGCCACTGAAGCTTGAATATAATCACTCAGGCCAAACAAGCCTCATTTATAATTTTAATTATCAGTGAATCAGACAACTCTATCAACTACCAATTATTTGGTTGTTGCTGAAAATAACTGTCTTGTCTTGTTAGTCTTTAGAATAACTCTTAGAAATGTCAAAATATTCAGCTCAATGTACATACGTGTTAATATTCACTGAACAAAAATAGTTCTTTAAAGGAAACCTGGGTTTTTAGCTTGTTTTTAAATGATTCACCCCACCCCCAATACAGAGGTAGTCTTGCAGCAATAAGCAGACATCCTAAGGGGTCATAGTCACAGCTAGGAGAGAAGCCTGAGATAAAAGGGAGATTTTTTCAGGTTCCACTTCAAAAGAATCACTCATTTTCAAAGGGTATGCACCAGGCATGATCAGGGTTGGCTGGCCTGTTAGAATTCTGCTGGAGATCAGTTGGGCAGTTTTACAGAAAAAAAAATTAGGCTCGATGTAAGGAAAAGCTTCCTCACACTTAGATAGAGGTGACCAAAAGCTGAATGGGATGCTTTTAAAGTTAGTCGGCTTCCTCCTTGATGAAGGTGTTTGACCTGACCCTGGAGGACCACTTGTCAGGTGAGTTGTAGAGGGAATTGAGATACTTAATGGCCTCTGAGGAACCTGAGATTCTTTAGACCAGCGGTTCTCAATCTGTGGGTCGCAGCTCCTTTGGGGGTCGAATGACCCTTTCACAGGGGTCACCTAAGGCCATAGGAAAACACATATTTCCAATGATCTTAGGAACCAAAACACCATTCCTCTATCCACCTCCAGGCACGTCCGCCCACATGCAGACATGCCCACATACAAGTATTAAAGGATCGTGGCATTAAGAAGGTTGAGAACCACTGCTTTAGATCAGGAGGAATATACAAGTACACATACTCACAAACATTCAACAAAACCTTCAGCTTTTTTAGTGTAAAAGGTTGTGATGGGTCCAAAAGTATGTTTTGCATGTAGACTAGGGCCACGAGAAAATAAAACATAACCAAAATCTTGAGTTTCTTCTTATGAAATTTAATTCAAGTGAATATATGGTAGGCATGGAGATAAATTATGCCCATTCAACTCCCTTGTTCACTGGCAACCTTTGGGGTCCATTCACAAGAAGGTATGTGCTTCTAGCTATACAAAAGTGCATGGAAACCATGACAAGAGGCCAAGATAAGCAGCTGCAAGCAAGACCTGAAGAAAGGTTTACATGTTCACCCTGTACCTATAAGGAACCAAATACACCAAGGACCCAGAGCCAGAGGTAGATGGAGACACTGAAGGAACAAACCTATAGAACTTATCCTTAAAAGTACTGGCAAGAATGCCACTTCTAGATCTGTATCCCAAAGAGATCATAAAAATGGGAACAAGACCCACAAGTACAAAAATAGTTATAGCAGCTCCTTTTGTGGTGACAAAGAATTGGAAATTGAGGGGATGTCCACCAACTGGGGAATGGTCAAAGAAGTTGTTGTATATGAATGTAGTGGAATACTATTGTGCTACAAGAAATGACGAGCAGGCAGATTTCAGAAAAAACCTGGAAAAGCTTACATGAATTGATTCTGAGTGAGAGCAGAACCAGGAGAACATTGTACACAGTAACAGCGACATTGTGCAATAATCAGCTTTGATAGACTTGACTCTTCTCAGCAATGCAATGATCTAAGAAATTCCAGAAAACTCATGATAGAAAATGCTATCCACATCCGGAGAAAGAACTATGGAGTCTGAATGCAGATCGAAGCAGACTGTTTTCTATTTTTAGTTATTTTTTTCTTTCTCATGATTTTTCCCTTTTGTTCTGATTCTTCCTTCACCACATGATTAATGTGTTTTTGTGTGATTGTACATGTATAGCCAATATCAGATTGTGTGCTGTCTTGAGGAGGGGGAAGAGAAGGAGGGAGGAAAGAAAAGAGGGAGGGAGGAATAAAAATACTTTGGAACTCATAATCTTAAAAAAGTGAATGTTGAAAACTATCTTTACATGTAATTGGAAAAAATAAAATACTATTAAGTGAAAAAGTAAAAGCTAAAAGAATAAGAAGAAAGGACAAAAAAGAATGACCTGTCAGGGAAACTCAACAAAGCCATCATGTGAAGGAGGAACCTTGGCCTATTTTGTCTCTGGTAGTGTGAGTTAGAGGGACTATATAGGTCCCAAGCGAAAGTGTGACTCACTCAAAGAGAAAGGTTGCTTGGAGATTTCTGAAAAGGGGAGAAATTTTTTCAAACAGGTTAAAGAGCTTAGGTACAAATTCATGCTACATTTTTTCTAAGCTAAATAAAATCTGCCCTATATTCCACAATTAGTTTTCTTGGGTGCTTTCCAAGGGAGCTTAACGACCTTTTCTGGTAGAGAAAAGTACTAGTAATATGTATAGAGCTTCCTTGACCATGGGGCACGAACCAGAGAGATTTTGTATAATTTTATACTTAGGTTTAGATTTGGGATCAGGGACTAAATTATACAGGCTCTGTATAATTTCAGGATATGAAACATGATTCTCATTCTTGAAGAACTTAATTCACTGACTTTATAATAAATGGAGGACCTCATGAGATTTCCAACAAGTGTAAAGGCAACAACTGGACAGAGTCAGATGCGAAGAGTTATACTCTTCAAAGCAGTGTGTGTGTGGTAGAAAGAGTACTGGACCTACATTCAGAGTATTATTTAGATGTTCCACTTGGGCAAGTTATTTAATCATTTGGGGTCTCAGTTTCCTCATCTGTTCAAAGGGAATAACATTTAATTTCAATTCAACAAGAAATTATTAAGTGCCTACTATGTGCCAAATATTGTGCTTGGTTCTAGGGATTTTTTCCTTTTTCCTTTTCTTTTCTCTTCCTTCCTTCCTCCCTCTCACCCTCCCTCCCTCCTTCCTTCCTTTCTTTCTGGTACTGGATGTGAGTTTTCTTCAGGGTAAGGAGATTTGGGTGAGAAACTTCCTTTACCAATGGAGACTACTTCACCCTCCTAGTACTAATAGCACTGGGAAGTTGAGTGAGTGATTTATTCTGGGGTCACACAGTGAGGGGCAGGGGCAGGACATGAATCCACGTCTTCCAAATTCCTAGGCTAGCTCTCTAGGCTCTGGGGACACAAAGACCACCACCAACAACAACAACAGAAGTTCCTACCCTCCAAGGACTTGTGTTCTATTGGCAATGGGATGGAGATAAGATTACTTGTACTATTAACCTATTGGGATTGTTGTGAGACTCAGATGAGACCCTAGATGTAAAGGGTCCATCTTTACCCTTCATCAAATGGGGAGCACATTATACTTCCTCTTTTTATTAAGGTAAACATCTCTGTGAATAACCTTGAATAAAGAGCACAGAATGGTTGCTGCTTCCAATGAATGCTCAGCCAATTGTCAATAAGCTGGGTTTTCCTGCCTAGACGATGAACCTAAGTGGGAGACTGTTCTCATACCAGGTTCTTATCATCTTCTTTTCCATTTGCTTTTCATCCCTGGTGGGGGAAAGTTCTTCACTCCTTCATCTACCCATTGACATTCCCATTTTCTTGACTGTTGAGACTCTCCTGGGTTGCTTTTGTCATTTTGTTTCTAGTCCATGATTACACTTTTATCATCTTCCATCCTGATTTTGTAGGTGTCGAGGAGCTTCTAAATTTCCTTAATTACCAAGTAACCTTCCATACTCAAAGTGGGGCTTATTTTTATTCCCACAATCCTTAATGCAAATTAGGATACACAGAATTAGTCATCTTTTTTTGCCCTTTATATTTCTCTTATTAACACTGAATAGCACTTTCCTTAGGAGACACCACAGATCCATTTTCCTTGATCTTAAATTAAGGTCTTATTCCAATTATCCTAATATCATAGATTATATTTAAATCAAAGATGCAGAGTTGGAAAGGACATCAGAGACCATTTAGTCTAACCTCATCATTTTAAAGATGAGGAAACTACAGGCGGCTAGGTGGCACAGCAAAAAGAGCACCGGCCCTGGAGGCAGGAGGACCTGAGTTCAAATCTGACCTCAGACGCTTGATACACTTACTAGCCATGTGACTTTGGGCAAGTCATTTAAACCCAATTGCCCTCCAAAAAAAGGCAAAACAAAAATAAAGATAAGGAAACTGAGGCCTAGCATCTTGCCCAAGGTCACATAGATGTGTATCAGAGACTGACTTTGAACCTGGGTCCTTTGACTTGAAAATATATGTTCCTTCCACTATAGACTTAGGGTTTTGAGCTTGAAGGAATGTTATGCATCTACCCCAACCCTCTCATTTTACAGAGGAAGAAAAGCCAAGACTCGGAGAAAAACCATTTGCCTAATGACTTTTTCTTGGATTTTTTGTAGGTCCTTTGACTTGTAATTGAATGCTCTTTCCATTACCCCAACTATTGAATTTAATTGATTTCCATTACCCAACTATTCAACCAACCAACAAAAACACCTTTTAAAAAATCCTACGTTCTGTAGCCTTTGTATCATCTGCTTGGTGTTGCTTCAGGAATCCCATCAACCACTTGGGCATTTTGACTACATTCTGGAACTCAAGCAACTTGAACTGATCATTCCTCTGATTAATACTTCCCTGTGCATTTTGTTTTTCATTTTGAGTACTCATATTTCCATTGCAAAGGCGGCGGATTGTGACACAGTAAGTTCTGCACCCGGAGCATGAGAATCTTAGGGACAGCTTTTTCATTTCACTCTTTGGAAGCAGAGTCTCCGCGTGCTCATCTGTAAAATGGGAATAAAACTTTTTTCACTGTCTACCTTACAGGATCATTTTGAGGACTAAGTAAGATGTTGCTGCTGCCATTGGTGATAAGGATAATGATGTTGATCAATCAGTATGCATGCATTAATAACATTCACAATAATTATGATTACATAATGAATATATTCTAATTATATATCATAATTATACATAATTAAAATAATAATCAATAAGCATTTATTAGCCATTACCGTGGCCAGGGACTGGGCTAAGTGCTGGGTGCTGATGTTAGCAACTCACATTTATAGTTTTTTAGGCTTTGCCAACCACTTTCCTCAAAAACAATCCTTTGAGGTAGGTAGTTTAAATAGGATTATACCCATTCTACATGTGAGCTAACTGATCCTTTGAGAAATTCAGCCCCAGGACAAATAGTAAGTTTTAGGATTAGGACTCTGTTCTCCTTGCTCCAAACCTTATGTTTGTCCAAATGCATAAGCATAAAGCATATGAACTGAGCAGTGTTGCCATTATTTTGCTTACATTTTCATTACATCCTTTCTTCTCACTAGGGGAAACTGACCCATCCATCACTTCTTTCTATGTTAAAGAAAATCCATGAAGAATTGTTGAGTTAAATCAGACGATACTGAGCTACATACTTGGATGGTTATGAGAACCTTGAACTTGGCCTACATCTGTCCTTTTTCATTTTTCAATTTCTTTTCCTTGGCTCAGGTGACTGAGAGGTCTTTGTTTCTTTCTCTTTTTTTCCTGTCTAGAATATATCCTGCTTCATTTTCTCACAACTGGACCCTGAGAACCAGCCTTCCCTCAAGTTCTTTCCACACATCTCCCTTTCACTAAGCAAGGTAAGCCCTCCATCCTCAATGTCCTTCACCCACTCTGCTCCCATCAAAGCTCTAATTCAGTCAACAAGTAATTTTGTCCTTCAAGGGAATTTTGATTCTCTCCTCGATGGCTAAACAGACTGTTAAGTGCAAAGAATGTCAACTTAGATCAAAAACACCTCTGGTGCTTAGGACAAAAATGAAGTATACTCCTTAATAATGGTATTGTCTCTCTGCTGTGGAGGCAGGAATATCGGCCCCAGAGCAGGCTGCTGGAAAGCCTAGCAGGCAGGAGGGAGCACAGGAAAGAATAATCTAACTCCAAGTGTATTATCTCCAAGTGCCCATTTTTATTTAATTAGGGGCAAAGCAGGATGAATAGTAATAGGTCAATAATAATGACTTATGGCTTATGGCTTCCTTTATATGGCACATTTACAATAAATGGTAATTTACCCTTAAAGAGAGACATATTCATTTTTCTTTTGTTGCCAGAGAAATTAGCATTACTCATGTTCAGAATGAACAGGATTTCCATTCCTACCTTTAGGATTTGCATTCACTTATTCAGCTTGGAATATTATAGGCGAATCCTCATCCTTCCCCCTCTTTTCTTTCCAGGTCCATTTAGCAAACACAGGAAGGATTAGACTATCACCATTTATGATATCATTCCAACAGGATGCTGACGGCCTGCAGAGCTTCTCAGTGGGGTCGTTTGGAAAACACTCCATCTTCTAGTCATTAGACTTACTAAATGGCCTGTCTTAGAACCAGACTGTATGGAAGGGGGTGTATATTCAAGGGTGGGAGTAGCACAAATGCCCTGCCTGTGGATGGGGTGCTTTAATCCTGGTACACCGCAGGACAAAAGGAACTCCCCAGCATGACACCAGCGTGCTAGCCCATGAAGACATAACCATCTATGTTCATATACTACGACTCAGGCTTCTTTATGATTATCTTCTGGGTATTTTAGTCCACTCCATGATTGCTGGTCACCTTCCAAATCCAAGATGCTGTAAGCATTTTTTTTCCTTTCTCTCCCTTTTTTGCCCCCTGGATAAATGCAGAATTGGCCAAACTTCTAAGCAATCTCTGTACTGAGTGGAACACTGCTGGGCTGAAGGAAATGCAGTCTTGTGTGGCAAGTCATAAAAATCACCTTGCTTAGCACCTAAACTAGCTCTCATCAGGAAGGACAAAGCCAATCAGTCAACAACATTACTATGTACCAGGTACTGTCCTAAGCTCTGGAGATATACGGAAAATCAAAAGAATGATTCATCTCATTGAGGAATTCACATTCTAATGGAGGAGACGATATGTAAGTAGATATGTACATACAAATATGAACAGTATAAATATAAAATCAGAATTAGTCTCAGAGGGAAGTCACTAGCAGGTAGGGAAAACAGGAAAGGCCTCCTTTGTAGAAAGTGGGAGTTGAGCTAAGTTTTTTAAGGAAGGCAATAAAGCTAGAGGGCAGAGGCAGGGAGTGAGATTCCATCAGGTATTGGGGACAGCCAGTGAAAAGGCATGGATTTGGAGGATGGAGGGTCACGTGTGAGGGCCCACAAATGGGCCAGTGTTGATGGAATGTAGAATACATAGAGGAGAATGAAGTAGAAAAAGACTGGAGAGGAAGAAACCAAATTACCACCCAAATCTAATTTTGGAAGTTTCCTTTCTTCTAATCAGGCCCAGACTCTTCATGCTGACAAAGATATTAGAATAAAGCTGTTCCACCTCAGGAAGATGCCTGCTAGAATTATGATGTCAATATGAAGTAAGTCTTGAGAGTTCTATAAGATTTTAAAATTTACATGCTGTTGTAGGTCTCTATAAATTGGTTTTCAGGAGCTTGGTTAAGGGGAGAAAAGCCTTCAGTAACGAGATGAAGTTGGTCTCACAAGACCAGCCCAAGCCAGACTTAGCATTACCAGATTGGTTATTCTACTCGGTTTGGGTCTATGCTAGTCTATTCAACACTAATGTTCAGAGAATGAAGATTGTGTTATCCAAACTCACTAATTTCCCTGATGCTCTTTGAAAATAGATTGCTTTTAAGAGTCCTGCGCTTTTGGAGATGTGAAGTTGATACAAATCAGAGACAGTGGAAAGGTAAAGTTTATCTGATCCAATTTAGCAGCAATCTGGTCCGGATGGCAACGTGGAATTGAAAGATATTGAAATATACAATTACAGCTGGAGACAATACACAGAAATATAAATAATTCAGATATACTTATATGTTTAATAGCGTCATTTAAAAAATAGAAACCGCTGCAAAACTTGAGCATTTAGAAGCAGGAATACGCTCGGGTTGTTGTTTTGGGTGGGGAGGGCAGGGATTTGACTACATCACAACTAGTAAAGTGCCAAAAAGAATTTTGACCTTCCCTGGAGCCTGACGTCAGCAAGAGAGGCGAAATCAAGGAAAGATGGCGCTCTTCATTCTGAAGAGGGCGGCCTCAGCGTTCTTATCTGCAAGGGGACGGAACGAGGGGACTGGTAAGGTCTATTCAAATTCAGGCTGTGATCCTACGACCTTTTCTAAAATGCCGTTATAGGAATGTACTTACTCATTCTACTGTGTCCTTTGATAATTTATGCCTGTTTTTAATCTCTTTTTCCTACTGTACACTTTGGGTAGCTAGGCAGCGCAGGGGATACAGTGCCACGCCTAGAGTCAAGAAGACTCATCTTCCTGAGTTCAAATCCAGCCTCAGACACTTGTGTCTGACTAGCCGTGGGACCCTGGGCAAGTCACTTGAAGCCCATTTGCCTCAGTTTCCTCATCTGTAAAATGAGCTGGAGAAGGAAATGGCAAACCACTCCAGTGTCTCTGCCAAGAAAACCTTCAAATGGGGTCATGAAGAGTCAGGCACAACTGATCAACAGCAATGCTCTATGAGAGAGGGGAGTCATTTTAATTCAAGGAATATTTCTTAAGTATCTTTGCTTAAAAGAGCATTTTAATGCATTTTTCAGAAGAGGGTACTTTGATAGATACTATAGAATCAAAGGAAAAAATAACAATTATTATCATGTACACTTATATACTACCTACTGTATGCCAGTCATCTGGCTAAGGACTTTATGATTATTTTCTTATTTTTTCCTTATAACCATCCGGCAGTGTAGGTGCCATTATAACCCCCCCCATTTTACAGATAAGGATACTGAGGGAGACAAAGGTGAAGTGACTTACCCAGGGTCACGTGGCTAGTAAGTTTCTAAAGTCAAATTTGAACTCAGATCTTCCTGACATCCAAGGATGATCCAGGGATCATCCTTTTGCACCACCTTAAAAAAATGTAGCCCTTCTTCTTAAAGAAGGAACCACACATTCTCCAAGAGGATATAACATTTACACAGATAATTAAGAGCAAGAAAATTGGAGGAGGCTAAGAGCAATGACAACTAGGGTTATCAGGGAGGGCTTCTCGTAGGAGGTGCCGTGTGAGGCAGACCTTGAAGGAAGCAAGGGATCCTCATAAAAACTCCCTATGAGTGGGGTGGCTTCGTCCTTGTACCCAGCACTGGGCACGTAGTAGGTGCTTCCATACTTATGGCTTAGTTGACAGAAGCTAATCTCACATAGAAAGGACAGACTACAGAGGGGAGAGGTGTGTCAAACCTTCACACCTGACATTTCAATCAGTTGATGGTTTTTTCCTTTGAGAATTTCAAACAGTTCAATCTCCAAAAGTTGATTTCAAACTTTCGTAAGATTTTTTTTTATATCTCTCATAGGATCTTTCGTTCTTCCTAGGACATAGTAGGTATTTAATAATGAATGAGTAAACAGAAGTGCAGAGAAATGAGGTGCCGGTTCCAGGTTCCTTAGTTTGTGGGAGGGTTAGTTCATAGATTCAGAAGCAGAAAAAGCCTCAGGGCCATGTAATTTAGTCCCCCCCCCATTTCACAGATGACAAAAATGAGGTCCAGGACGGTCAATTAAGTAGGCAAAAGCCACACAGTAAGACAGAGGGCTGAATTTGAACTGAGGTCCTTTGATTCCCAAGAAAGAGGTCTTGTCAACTGTATCAGGTTGTCTCCTTAGAGCCCCAGCCTTCCCATGTCTGCTCTTTCTCCTACACCATAGTAAAGTAAGAGGTAGGGTCATTCCAACATTGCTGGTCAATTAAAGTGATTTGTCACCAAATTTTCAAAAAGGAAATGAAAGAAAGGGAAACAAAAGAAAAGGAAAAAAAAGAGAAGAGAAATTTGGCCACGTCCACTGCTCTATGCAAAGTAAGTTCAATGAGGGCTGGGACAGGATGAGGGAGGAATCTTGAAGGAAGTTGGCCATCTTTGTCTCTGAAATGATTTCTGATGCCTTATTTTTTTTTCCTGTGCTTCATATGTGGGAACCTAAAAATAATGTTTGTTTTGGCCAAGACAATTTTTTTTCCTTATAATACTCCACACCTGGTGTTTCTTTGGATGTAAAAATCTATTTTATAAAATCAAATTTTTTCTACATTACACGTGATACAATTTACTTTTCTTCAATTTGCTCTCTATGTACAGGCCAGAAGCAGCCAGCTGGGAAAGAGGGTATTTAGAAATATGCTCACTTCAATGGCATTTCCCCTCCTAAGTAGCTCATGATGGATGGGACAGGATCCCTGGAGGTCAGGCTCAACTAACCATGCTCCCCACACAACACTGCCCCACTCTCCTTAGAGCTACCACAGAGGCCAACCAAGAGGTTAACATCCCTCACCTTGGGCACACTTCAGCAGGCATCTAAGATGCTTGTTTATCATAGTTTCCTGGTGACTTTAGCTCTGGGGAAGGACTTATTTGGGGCCTGAGGGCCCTCATCTCAGTGTCTGAGTGATTCAAACAGAAGGAGAGCTGCTGACCCATGAGAACATGCATGCTGTTCTTCAGAGAGGCATGCCACACTCATATTTGGGACTGCACCCAAGGGGGCAGGGACATAGCTCAGTTTCGTGGCCTCCTCCCTCAGCCGAGACACTGAGATGACCTAAGGCTTTAACTTCAAAGGTCCACCTGCCCCTAAAGGCTCCCAGCTTCATGGTTTCCTTTGGAATCTGGTCTCGGGGTGCCAGGAAATCCAACTGGCATTGGCCAGCTGGGGAACCACCCCACCACATGACCCCTTTCTAAGGCACTTTTCTAAAATATTCTTTGGAAACACAGAGTAATGTGACCAATCACCTGCTGAGAGCTTGACCATACAGCCAAAAGTCAAGGGCGCATTAGGTTGCTCTGTTTATAGGCTGCCTTCTGCAGTGAATGGCATCCAAGGTCATCAGCAAAGAGTTTAGTTTGGTGCCTGACTGGAAAACCAAGAGTCAAATGATTTTCAAACAATATGGAGAGGTCCTGTCACTCAAACAGCATACACAAACATCAATTAATTAAATGAACATCTACTGAACACCAGCTCTTTATCTGGCATCGTACTGGGTGCTAGAGCATCCAGGATGGATGAAATAGTACCTAACCTTACATTCCATTGGAAAGCATACCTTAGCCCAAGTCTCTAGCATTCAATGTTCTTCCTTCATATAGTAAGCACCTACTTTGTACAAAGTACCATATCCAAAATGGAAGACCAAAAGATACAGAAGGCACAATCCCTGCCCAGATGTGAACAAAGATGAATAGAATGCAAAATAAGCCTATGATTAGGGAACCAAATCCAGATGTGAAGGCAGTAGACCTACCCTTATATCCTGGTGTTGCCCCTTACATGCTGAGCACAGGCAAATCATTTCACCTCATTAGGTTTTGTCATCATCTGGAAAATAAAGGATCTGGATGCACTAAACAGCCTTTACACTCACTTCTGGCTAAAAATCTATAATCTTATCAGGCTCTAAAACCCAGCCTTGGGATGACCCACAGTTGTTAGAGGCAATGGGATTTTATCCTGAGGCAAACAAAGGGTGAGTCTTCCTTCGAATAGATATTCAATCATAAAAACTTCAAATTAGGCAAAAGTGAGGGATGGGTCAAATTCCTTTCCCATTGAGAACTGTACTCACAGGTATCTATTAGTTACTCTCGTTGTCCCAGCTGATATCCCTTTTTACTCTTGGGAAAGAGGTTCAGTCTAGCGCATGCTAGTAGTGTTTTACAAAGCATTTTCTGCCCCCAAACCCCAAAATATTATAATGTCAGTTTTGCAAACATCATCCTTCCTGTTTTAGGATTACAGGGTAGACAGTGGGGCATAGTAGATGGGGAATTTCCCTCAAAGCCATGAAAACCTAGGCTAAAGTCCTGCTATTGATATAAAATGATTGTGTGACCCTGGGGAAGTCACTTAACTGGCTTTCTCAGGGGTCTAGGAAATTCTCCAAGACCATAATTTTCAGAGAAGTTGCCATACCTGCATTGGAAGAAGAGGAGGAGGATGAAGAGGAAGAGGAGGAGGAAGAGGAGAAGGAAGAAGAAGAAGAAGAAGAAGAAGAAGAAGAAGAGGTAGAGAAAGAAAAGAAAGAGGAGAGAAGGAAGAGAGACACAGAAGAGAAAAGAAAAAGGGGGGATAGAGAGAGTTTATTAAGAATGTACTATGTGTTGCTTTGTTGTTCAGTCATTTTCAGTCACATCTGTCTCTTCATGAACCCATTTGGGGTTTTCTTGGCAAAGATATTGGACTGGCTTGCCAGTTCTTTCTCCAATCCATTTTATAGATGAGGACACTGAGGCAAATAGGGTAAAGTGACTTGCCTAGGGTTACCCAGCTCATACTTGAATGAGGCTAGATTTGAACTCAGGAAGATGAGTTTTCCTGACTCTTGGCCCAGGGTTCTATGCAATACAATGCCACCTAGCTGCCCCATACAAATACAGTGGCACAGACATCTGCTCTAGAGGAGCTTACAACATAATGAAGGAAGAGAACATAAAGAGGGGAGCTAGAGAACAGGAAGAGGGAGGTACACATTTGGCAGCATGGTATGGTAGTGGCTGGGAAGAGATATGGTATCCTGGACCTAGGCAAGAGTAAGTAAAAAACAAACAAACAACCCAGCATGGTCCAAGGCATAGAACCCAAGGTTCTGGCAGGGAGGAAGTGTAGACACTGGTCAAAGGAAAGACTTCACAATGGTTTTCATTTGAGAGTTCTTATACTAGTGAGATCACAGGTCTATTCCTTCTCCCTGGGATCAGAGAATGGGAATTGGAAGGAATACTAAATGTCAAGGAACACTGGAAAGAATACAGTGTGACCCCTTTATTTTACTAATGGAGAAACTATCTCAGTGAGATTAAGACTTGTCTGAGATTGCAAAGCCATGTTGGAATCAGGGTTCACATAAAATCTTGTCTCTAAATCAGCCAGTCCAGGGTGTACCTAAATGCCACCCTGACCATAACTAGAGCCTCAAAAGCCAAATTTTATCTCTGAAGTAGACCCAGGGCATTCAAATGAATCAGTCTCTCTGCCTTCATGCCCATGGTACCATGGAAAGAACACTAGATTTGTTGTCAGAGGACCTGGGTGTCAATTCTGGCTTTGCCTTTTACTACCGAACTCAAGTTACTTAAAACCTCTCTGAGTCAGGGTTACTCCATCTGTGAAACAAAGAATTTGGACTTGATAGTCTCTGTCTATGGTCTCTTCCAACTTTAAACCTCTGATCTTTTCATATTTTAATTCCTGAATATGGGCAACTCAATCTCATCCTGTCTCTGCCAAAACATTTCCATTTTTAAAGAACAGCAAATAAGGAAAGGAACTCTGTGTATGTGTGCATACGTGTGTGTATCCATTCACATGTACACGTTGTGTGATTTGCAGAAACCAAGGAGATGGACTGGGCTGTGTCTTCAGAACTGCTACTCTCCATCTGTCTTCCTGGCAGTGGGTGTTTTGAAACTATATCCCCAGGACTTGGGAGGACATTGAGGAAGAGAAAAGCTGGTTCCTGAGAGCCATCCGTGTTAAGAGCTTTCATTTATAAAGTCTTAATCAGGGTCACCTGGCAGCTTACATTGTCTTTGCTTATGGCAACTAAGAGAAAATAAAAGTAAAAGCAATTTAGTCTTATTTCAATTTTCTATAGCATTCTTTTTGAGGCAAAGTTGTAGAAGAAATCTCATAGCATCCTATACACTGGAGTGGTAAGGAGAAGCAGGAATAAGGAACACACTAGTATCGCTAATAGTAGTAGTAGTCGTAGTAGTAGTCGTAGTAGTAGTAGTAGCAGCAGCAGCAATGATTATTATTACAGTAGCACATTTTTTTAGTACATGAGAATGTACATCACAGATCTGTGAACTAAGAAGCACAAGTATTCTTATCCCTATTTTACAAATGAGAAGACCGAGGCAGGTCCAGAGAAATAAGATGACTTGCTCAAATGTACATGGTTATTAGATATTTGGAGGTAGGATTCGAACCCTGGCATTCTGACTCCATCTCTAGTGGCATAAGACATAACGTGGCATAGTGGAAAGAACATGCAACTTGGAGTCAGATGAGAATCATTCATCTAACACTTCATCAGATTAACAGGTCAACAAGCATTTACAAATAATAGTTAATAATAACTGTCATTTATTTTGTGCTTTAAAATATCATCTCATTTTATCCTTACAACAACTCTGGGAGGCAGGTATTATTATTATCACTATGTTACAGATGAAGAAACTGAGTCTAAACGCAACTGAATGACTTGTCCAAGGCCATTCACTTTGTAAGTACATAAGGCAAGATTTGAACTCATGTCTTTCTGACCCTGAGTCCAGCACTATATCTACTACACTGCCTAGCTATAATATATGACCAGTACTAGATCCCATATCATCCTTTTTACTATAACTTTCTTAGAAGAGCACCGTTCTCTGTGGGATCTTACAAGTTATTAGCACAATTACTTTTAATGTGTTTTGTGTTTCCTAACTTGTGTATCCTCCTCTAAGTCCCCACCCCTACTAGGCAAGTGTAAACTATTGGAGGGCAAGAGCTATTTCATGTTAACAAAGAGACAAGGATGCTGTGATCATCCCATGGTAGAAAATTTCCTTGGAGCTCCTTAAACTTCCATCACAGTTAGTCAATCAGTCAATAAGCATTTATTAAATGCCTATTGTATACTATTGGGGATACAAAGAAAGGAAAACACAGTCCCTGCCCTCAAGGAGCTTATAATCTAATGGAAGACACAATATGAAAACAGCTATGTACAACTAGACCAGTGGTTCTCAACCTTCCTAATGCCGCCATCCTTTATTACTCGTATGTGGGCATATCTGCATGTGGGTAGACCTGCCTGGAGATGGATAGAGGAGTGGTGTCCCGGTTCCTAAGACCATCAGAAATATGTATTTTCCGATGCTCTTAGGCGACCCCTGTAACCCCTGTAAAAGGGTTGTTCGACCCCCAAAGGGGTCACAACCCACAGATTGAGAACCGCTGAACTAGACTCTACATATAGGCAACCTTGTTGACTCCTGTATCCTCTATGCAGACTCCGGTCACAAGAATGGCCAACCCTTGTGGAACCTGATCTAACTTGGAACATCTCTTTCCAATTAAAAAAAAAAGGAGAAGAAGCCATTGAGCCTAAGTGGTAAAGGGAAAGAACTCTGACCTAGAGGCTTTCCATGATAATAGTTCTGAGCCAAACTGACCCAAGATACAGTGAAAGACTGCTCTCCTAGCTCACTCTCCCCCTAGTGAACTTTTCAGATAGAGTTTGGCAAAATGGACACAGCTGAAAAGGGCTTCATAAAGCATAGATCACACATTCTAAGCTGGAAGGGATATCAGAGGTCAACTTCATTTTACAGGTGATGAAACTGAGGCACAGAGAGGTTAAATAATTTGCCCAGGGTCATAAAGCAGCTAATAGCAGAGCTAAATTTCAATCATCTGTCCTCAAAATTCAGGGTTCTTTTCAACCCCACTTCAGCTCTTCCATAAATAATACAAAGGTAAATCAGCTTCAGTGTCTATGTTTCAAAGAACGATAGCTTGGTGTGTAGAGGGGAGAGTGAGAGAGAGGACTGAGTTCACAGAAGAGAAATCGTGGCCTTTATTTACAACCACAGCCTAGCCCCACAGAGGTGCATACTAATAAGTGTTAGGTAGACTCCTGCCCAGAAAGGTCCAGATTGGCAAACAGTGATTTAAGGCAAATCTGAGATTTGTGGAATCAACAGCCCCAGAAAGATCAGTGAGAATTAAAGTGGACAATGTTGGGGCAGCTAGGTGGCACAGTGAATAGAGCACTGGCCTTGGAATCAGGAGGACCTGAGTTCAAATACGGACTGAGACACTTGACATACTTACCAGTCTTGTGACTTTGGGCAAGTCACTTAACCCCAATTGCTCTCCAAAAAGCAAAAATAAAATAAAATAATAAAATAAAATGGATGATGTGCCCCAATCGCTCCCCCCTCCACTTCTTTTATTTTCCCCTCAAAGAAAAGGTCGCAGTAAACTTACATTAAAGTTGCACAGACTTTGACCTGTTAGAAAAAAAAAATTCAAGCGATGCACAATAATTTTGAACTGAAGGGCTCGGTGGGGATGCAAGCAACTCTTCTCTTTCCATCATTCTGGAAAATCTGGGTGAGAAAAAGTGAAAAATGGCACCAGAGCACCAAAAGGACTTCTCAGAGGCATAAGCCCTGGAGTTCAAGCTAAGGAATTCTGCCGCACCCCCCCCCCACTAAAGAATATTGACAGACACTCTGAAAATGAACTTCAAAGCAGCGCCTCCCTTGACAGACCTCTCTGGCAACAGATCCAAGAGGTAGGTTACTACTGGTGGCCAAATCCAGAATGAAGAGGAATGTGGCAGCTCACATTTCCAAAGAGAGCCCAGGAAAGTACCTGGCTTCTCCTCCATACAAAACAGGGCCACCTGTCACTGCCCTGCTAGTTGTGGAAGTAAATGAGCTAAAGAGAAGATTAGAAAAAAAGAAGCATTTTCTGGTCTAGAATTCAATCCAATTCAACAAATAGTTACAAGGTTATCAAAGTGCTGGAGATACAAAGATAGCTTACCTTTATAAGCTTCCATTCTACTAGAGGGAGGGTTATAATAAGATATCATATACACACATACATACATAAGACAACATATATACACATACACATAAATTTATACATAAGTATATATACACATATGTACATATATATGTATATGGATCGAAGAGGGAAAGAACACTAACTTCTGAGGGAATCAGAGAAAGGGGAGGTGATATCTGAGCTCAACCTTGAAGGCTGACAAGAATTTTGAGAAGCAGAAATATGAGGGGCATGGTTTTTATAAAGGAAGAGAGAAAGGAAGTGGAATGTCACGTTCAGGGAATTATCCAGTTGGGTACTGTGAAAGGGAGTATTAAAAACCAACCAGGGGAAGGTACACAGGGATCTCAAACGTCAGGGTAGGGAAAACAAACATTTTTACTCCTAATGAGATGCAACAGAAAGGTTCCATCAGCTTCACCTGGACTTTTTCAGTCATGCTACATGACTGATTTGCCTGGTAAACAGTGTATCATGTATTATGTATAAAGGAATCCCCTAAGCTCAGTTCTACCAAACTCCTTTTCAGTTTTGCTAAGTGGAGCTTCTTGAATGATTTGAAAGACAACCAGGACAACTGATGACCCAGGAAAATGAAGAGAATTTTAAGAGGAATTTGGGACACTCGCTCAAATAAAAGTTTAAACACCAAGTTGGGAACCCAAGCAGAAGCAACAGAAGAAAAACTAATTCAAAAGACAGACTTTAAAAGACCTAGAGCAGTGGTTCTCAACCTTCCTAATGCCCGACCCTTTAATACTTGTATGTGGGCGTATCTGCATGTGGGTGGACCTGCCTGGAGATGAATAGAGGAGTGGTGTCTCAGCTCCTAAGAGGGTCGGAAATATGTGTTTTCCGATGGTCTTAGGTGATCCCTGTGACCCCCATGAAAGGGTCATTTGACCCCCAAAGGGGTTGTGACCCACAGGTTGAGAACCACCGACCTAAGGACATTTGAGGCCAGCTAGTTGGTTGTATGGTGCTAGCTGAATGGCTCTGGCTGGGGTTTGTATCACAACAAAATGAAATGTGGCCCCTTGGGCTATAAAGCTAAAGAGGTTATATAGTAGCCAAAGAGAAGCCAAGGATAACAGAGGAGTAGAAGCAGCAGTGGTAGCAATGTTACACAGCAGATAACAAAAAAGAACAACTTAACAGAGCATTGATGTAGGAAGGAGAGGGCAGAAGATACTCATTCAGTGGATAAAACTACTGCTCCAATATCATCAGAGGCTATGACCAGCTCTTCCACGGTGGTATTAGCTGTCCCTACTCCATGAGGAAGCAGAACAATCTTCCAGTTGTCCACATGCAGGCAGATGGGCATATTCATTGATGATGTACCTTTCCAAAGTGTGTGCCTCTCCAAGAGAATTCCTTGGTCACATTTTTTCTAGTCCATCTCCTCCCTGATTTGTAATGTGGAAACCTGTAGAAGGATGAATATCAGGGTGTACTGGAGTCTTCTTGTCGCATAGCTTGCTAGGGAGCTAAATTCATTATCTTTCCCAGTGAACTAGTATGTCATTTGGTGGGCAGATAGGAGCAAGACATTGGTAGAGGCTCTTGGGCTATGGTTTTGACTGAACTGACCTATACCCACTTGTAGGGAACACAGAGATTTTTAACTCAGCTCTTCCCCTGGGTTGCTGGTACCTTCCTTTTAAGATTGCTTTTCTTCCACTCTATATGTATCTTATATGTATAAATCCATGTGTGTGTATGTGTTGTGTGTGTGTTTTCTAGAATTCTTGTGAGCAAGCACTGCTTTTGCCTCTCATTATACCCCTGTTCTTAATTGGCACAGAGTATGTGCATGGCACAGAGTATGCACTTAATAAGTGTAATTTCATGTACAATCATCCTACGTTTATTATTACTATGCCATATTATGAAAATGTTTGTTTTATCCCATAAATTAAAACAGATAAAATTAAAAAGCAAGTTTAAAAACCAGAAAAACCCCAAATACACATTGACTGATTCACTGTTCTTTCCATCATAACATAATTTGAAAAGTAACAACTGACAAATGTATTCACAGTGCTATGAAGCAACTCCCTTAGAGAGATACTGTGAGGGATTATTCTCATTTTATGGATGAAATTCTATGAGATTCTACACCTTTAAGTGAATACGCTGGACCAGATGACCTTTAAGATAGTTTCCATTTCTAAATTCCACAACCTATGACCTATCATTTACCCAAGGTCAGGACTCCAAGCCAGGGCTTTCAAATTCTTTTTAACGCCACTTGTACTATGACATGCCTCTCTGGCAATAATACACAACGTGTGCCTTTGGACAAGTCACTTACCTCATCTGAACTTCTGTTTACTCATCCATGCTATATTTCCTTCCACTTCGAAAATATTACAAATGTAGGCTGGATAGCATCAAAGCTTTCCTTGCCTACCCTTTCACAGAACAATTGTGCCCCAATCAGACCTCCACAAATATCACATCAAGTCCACTCTTTTATCACTTTGTTTTTCTCATCATTATGCTGAGTGGATTTGATAAAAATGGTTAAAGGACAAGGTCACTCAGCTACTATTGTTCTTTTATATTTAATGCTTGATGAACTATTGTGCATTTGGAGAAAATAATTGGGTTTTTAATTGAACAAAAATGTAGGCATGTGAGTTAATTTTTTGTAGGCTCACTGAAAGCATCATTCAGACAATTCCAGTGGCAGATGGGACAATGGGTATTGCTGTATACCAGGTTTGGATTTCTTCCATTAGGTTTCTATATTTTGAGAGCTCTTTGTTCCATACTGTTCAGAGGTTATTCATGTTTGGTATGATGACATCTATTAAATGACATTGTTCTTAAGTTTTTGTAGGTCAATGTTATGGACAATGGTGGGGAACAGTTTTGTTTGTGATAATGTCTCAGTTCCAGTATAGCATGTTTGCTGAATTTTCAAGGAGAGCTGAGGGTTTGCATTTGGAATATGAGGATTTGTTTTCTATTTATGAATAACAGTAAGCACTAGGTGTATATTTCTGGCTACTTGACTGTATCTTTCTAACTATTCAGCAAGTACCAAGTTTTTACATACTATAATGATTGCTTGAACACCTTCTATGGTTTCTTTGCAAAATCTATTATTAATCTATACATTGGGGGTCCTTAAGGATTAACTTTCTGTAATTTCAGGTAATAATGACTTACTCTCCTATCATGAATTCACCTACTTGTGGAAATACATCCACTTTACTCGGTGATACATTTGATTCCTCTTTGTAGACTTGAGTTTGTGTGACAAATGTCCATTATATGGATGACATGTAATTTCATCATTAGATCCTAGATGTTTTATAGATTTATAGATTTCACCAGGTAGTAAAGTAACATCAATTGTATTTGGCAAGCAAATTCAGTAGGGGCAGAGCTCTTATTGTTAGCGTTTACTGTCACTTAGTAGAATGTTTGTTCAGGGCATATTTCAGGATACTTTTAACCTATTTATCATGTAGTCTAAAAAGTTCCATTAATCCTCTTTGATCCTTTTTGAAAGTACGTATGTATGTTAATTTCTCTATTCCTGCTTTGGGTAACTATGGAGTATTATGATTTCTCTCATACGTTTTCATTATGGCAATATTGGGTACTTATTAATTAATAATCATTGTTATCTAATTCTTATCCTTCCCAATGGAATTTGGGTAGAAATGGTCTTGGCATATGTTTCTGTCCTTTTACTATTCTTTTAGGTTTAATATTCTGTGGACTCTTGTCCAGGTGGGTGTTAAGACTTCATTGTGTAAATGAAAAAAATTGGGATGCAGTGGTAGTAATAGTAGTAGTAGAGGTGGTGGTGGTGGTAGTGGTGGTGAGGGTGATGGTAATGGTGGTAGTGGTGGTAATGGTGGTGTTAGTAGTAGTAATAGTAGTAGTAGTAGTAGTAGTAGTAGTAGTAGTAGTAGTAGTAGTAGTAGTAGTAGCAATGGTGGTGGTGGTAGAGGTAGAGATCGTGGTGGTAGTGGTAGTGGTGGTGGGGGTGGGGGTGGTGGTAGTGGTATTTTAAACCTTATTTAACTTTTCTCTGTTTTCAGCAGAGACTGGAACCAAACCAGGTTAAGGAGTCATAGCAAAGAATCCAGAATTAATACCAGGGTCAACTGAATGCTGATGTTTCTGGATCCATATCTGGGATACTGGAGAAACAGCTTTTCTTTCCCACCAAGCAGAGGGAAGGAATGGGCAGGCAGGCCTCAGGGATGTTATTTCTGGCTAGAGCTTTCCTTGAGCACAGGGCCCAGAGTTTCTCCACTATAGCCAATAATTCAAAGCTACTCTCCCTGCCCTTTAAAAGTTAATCTGCTCCAAATCTTCTCAAAGCAGGGGAATTATTTCAGGATTGGAATGAAGTGGAAACAGGTGGGACCACTCCTCCATCCCCATTTCCAAAGCTCTCTGATCATTTTCTCAATTAGGAGAGTTGGCAAATGGAGGTAAGGACCCCTCGTTTGGGGTTTTCAATATCCTCTTAGAGGCACCAGGACAGTGTCTCAGGTTCCTGGGAGCCCACTGCCCTCCCTTTTGAAACCCTAGGCTGTCAGACCCCATGGAAAAAGAGCTGTGTGATTTCATCCTAGAATTACAGAGCAAAGGCATCTGAGAATCCATAGTGGAGGTAACCAGCTTTGCACCCTAGCAATCTCTATCCTTCCCTTGAGAAAAACTGCCTCAGGGATGAGCCTTTCTTCTGATGCCTTTTTACCTAATCTTTCCATCCCAAAGGTCAACCACTGCCACTCATTCCTGGTTTGTCAATATCCTCTCACTGAAAACATTTACAAGGATTAAAATGAAAAAGGAAAAGTCTCTCAAAAACAACCTGGGGAGAGAAGAAAATTGCTGTTTAAGATAAAGGTCAAGTCTACAGGAATCAGCTTTTCAGTGTCTGCAGCACTTAGAAGGGGGGGCAACTAGAGCCAGCTTGGCAGGTACAGTGGGAGAAGTATATCTGAGGTCTGAGGACTGGGGGCTTTCAAAGCCCAACTCTGCCATTTACTCGTACTAAGGCCTTCTCTGATTCTCTTTTGTGAAGTAGCTAGGTCCATTCCAGTTCTAACTGTATGACAGGTTGGGTATCCAACTGAGATAGAAGAAATGCTTGCAATTCAGCAAGTATATGATTTAATGAAAAAAATATTTACAGAGCATTTTCTATACTCAAAGTGCCATGCTAAGTCCCTTCTCACAAGGAATGGGAAGATTGGAAAGGCTTTATGTAGGAGTTTTTACCTTAGTTTAAATGAAGGTCATAGAATCAAGTTTGATGGGGAAGAAACTTCAGGGGTCACCTGTAGTTTAAACCTCTTCAGGTTATAAATGAGGAAAATTAGGTCCAGATTGGTCCATGGGCTCACAAGAGCACAAGTCTGGGGATAAAACCAAGCCCAATCTCTTTATATTACAGATGAGGCCCAGAGGTTCAGTGATGTGCCCTAAGTTACACTGGTATCAGTGTTGGGATTTGAACCCAGGTGCTTTGACTCCAGAGGTAGAGTGCAAGGTGGAGTGATCTTTGAGCAGGGATTCATGATATGTCTAAATCTATCCCTTAAGGGAGGCTATTTCTGTGGCATGGCAGAGGAAGGAAGGGAGAGACTAGAAAGGAGAGCAGTTAGGAGGCTGATTCAGTGGTCCAGATATGAGGGGATAAGAGTCTAAAATAAGGAAGTATGATCCTATGAGTTAAAAGAAAGGGATGGATACAAGAGATGTGAAATGAAGGGGACAGCTACCATCCACCTGGTAGACTTGTCTGACACTGTCTTCCTGGGGTGCTCTTGTATGTGTAACTTCACTGATCCCCTTTGTAAAATGAGGCCCATATCTGTAGCTCTAGTCTTGACCTGTCGTTTAAGCTTAACACTCACATCTCCAACTTCCTCCATTTCATCTCTACCTGGATATCACACCAGCCCCTCAAACTTATCACGTCTTATCATCTTCCTAAGTGTATCTGCTCTTTCTCTCATTTTCACCATTTCTGTGTACGGCACTGACATCTACTCAGTCTCCCATATTTTTAACCTTGGTGGTCCTTTTGACTCTTCCTTTCCCTCATTACTTATATCCAATCAGCTGCAAATCTCTGCTGATTCAACCTCCATGACCTCTCCCAGCATATCTCTCCATATCCATCCTCTCGTCTCTATTCCCACTATTACTGCCCTAATACAGCCACTCATTAGCACTACATGAACTACTGAAAGAATTTCCTAATAGGTTTTCTTATTATCCTATAGTCTCCCCTTCAATTCTTTATGTGCCTATCAGAATCATTTTTTTAAAAAAAAATCTAGTCATGATATTACTCTGCTCAAAAAAGAAAAAAAAATCTATATATTCTAAAATATTTATAGCTGCTCTCTTTGTGGTGGCAAAGAACTAGAAATTGTAGGGATGCCCATCAATTAGGGCAGTGTTTCTCAACCTGTGGGTCACAACCCCATTGGAGGTCAAATGACCCTTTCACAGGGGTCACCTAAGACCATCGGAAAAGACATATTTCCAGTGGTCTTAGGAACCAAGGCACCGCTCCTCTATCCATCTCCAGGCGGGTCCACCCACATGCAGATACACCCACATACGAGTATTAAAGGGTGGAGGCATTAGGAAGGTTGAGAACCACTGGATAAGGGAGTGGCTGAACAAATTGTAGCATATGATGGTGATGGGAATACTATCATGCTGTAAGAAGGACAAGCTCAATGAACTTAGAAAAACATGGAGAGACTTGCATGAAATAATGAAAAGTGAAATGGGTAGAATCAAGAGAATGTTGTATATAGTAACAGTTACATTATTTTTAAGAACAACTTTGAGTGATAATACCGCAATTAACTAGAAAGGACAACATATGATGAAAGATGTTATCTACATCCAGAGAAAGAAATAATAAATAGAATGGTTTTGCTTAGGTAGATGTAGATATATTTAGAGGCATACAGATACATATTTATGTCTAATAGTAGTCATCTCTAGGATGGGGGGAAGGAAGAAAAAAAGAAAAATGTACGTGATAATTTGTTATATATTTTTAAAGGATAGTAAGTTATACATAATCAGTTTACAGTTTCATGTACAATTATCATTTTTCTATTCTACTAAGTTATGTAAAGGCTTGTTTTATTTCTTAAGCTCAAAATAAAATAAATTTTTAAAAAATCTTCACATACTCTATTGTATATGAGGATAGAGGACAGGAAGTAGAACTCTGATGTAAGGAATTCTAGGGTGAAGAACCTCCCTCCACTAGTGTAGGCCAGCACTATCTCTGCAATTTACAGTCTTAGAAAATTGTTGAGAAACTTTCTCAGTCACACAGGTAAGATGTGTCAGAGCCTCTCAGCCTTCCAGGAGGCCTTCCAGGCAGCCTTCACCAGATTCTGGTCTCAGGAAAACTTCGTCTCAGTTCTCAGTCAGCTTCCAGATGCTGGGAGAGAAACTCTCTCTCTCTCTCTCTCAAGAAAACTCTAACTCACTTCTTCAGTCCAGCAGCCCAGCTCCCAGATGCTGAGACAATCCTGCTTCCTCCAATGGGAGCCACCAGGAGGAAGATACCCAAATCTGTCTCTCTATCTCTAGAACTCTTCTTATATACACGCTGGTCTCTTGTCTCAACCAACCCCCTTCAACAGGGGAGTTCACACTCTCTCAACAGGGGGACAGAGTTCATACCTTCCATACTTAGCCCTAAGTTACTAAGGGCTAAGTATCTGCTAAACTGATTGCTGTTATAGTGGGACTTTAAGCCAGGTCCTCCAAGCTTCAAGGGCAATTCTCTCCCAGGGCAATTCTCTCAGACAACTCCATGCTTCCTCCAACATAACGTTCTTTTGCTTGACATCAAGGCCCTATACAATCTGATGCCTTCCTCTCTTCTCTGCCTTCTCTCACTAAACTGGTCTAAGTTACTGAACTCTGAATATATTACATACTTTCTAACCTCTGTACTTTGTTCACATTGTATCCTCTACATAGAATGTCTTGGTCGCAAACCAGAATCTCAGTCAGAAATTACCTTGAGAGCAATGAGTTCAATCTATACTGAGATGAGAATTATTTCCTCGGCCACATCCTTGGGAAGTTGTCCAAGTCTATTTGAAGCTCCAGTGAAGGGCGACCCCTCACCTCCTGTGGCTACTTTTTCTGTTTTAGGACACTTTTAATTGTGAGGAATTTCCCCCTCACATCAAGTCTAAATTTCCCTTTATTTAACTTGTACCCATTGACCCAAATTCTGCCTTCTGGGCGCAAAAAAAGGGAAAAAAATTCTAAGTCAAATCCACCTTCCACAAGGTAGCCTTTAAAATACTTAAATATAGCAATCTTTATTCTCTCTAAATCTTCTATTTGTCAGTCAGATTAATTATTCTCACTTCCTGCAACTCATTCTCATATAACATTATCTCAAGTCCCCTCACCATTGTGATTGTTCTGTACCCAATTATACCAATTACCAATATCTTCCCTAAATGGGGTGCCCAAAAGTGAAAATCAAGCTCTAGAGATGATGAAGCCAAGACTGAGTACAGAAGAACTATCATCTCCTCAGTCCTGGATGCCATGCTATTAATACTGTAGCTTGAGATTTAATTAACTTCTTTGACTGCCCTTTCACACTACTAACTCCAGTTGAACTTGGGGTCCATTAAACTACACAAATCTTCTTCAAACAAACTACTTTCTAGCTATGTGCCCCATATTTTATATGTAAAGTTGACTTTTTGAGCCTGCGTGGGATTTTACATTTATCTCTTTTTAATTTCATCTGATTAAATTCAGCTCAACCTTCTAGCAAATTGAGATATTTCTGGTCCTGATTATCATCCAACATGTTAGCTATTTCTACTAGCTTTGTTTGGTCTGCAAACTTATAAAAATTCCATCTTTACCTTTATCTATAGCACTAATGAAAATGCTTTAAAAAAATCCAGGGTCAAGCACAGATATCTAGGAGACACCACTGGAGACCTCCATCAAAGCTAACTTTAAGTCTTTAATGACTCCATTTCAAGTACAGCCATTCAGCCAGGAGTGTACTATCTCCTAATCTGCATCCCTCCATCTGGTCCACAAGAATAGCATGAGTGACTTGGTCAAATATTTGCTAAAATCTAAGTAAACTCTATCTACTGCCCGTTACTAATCTACCAGTCCACTAACTCTATCAAAAAAGAAAATGAGGTTAATTTGGCATAACCTGATCTTGATGAAGCCATGCTAAGTCTTTGGAATAACCACTTTCTTTTCTTGATGTTCTCTAACCACTTTTTAATAACGTGCTTTAGAATTTTGTCAGGAATCAAAATCAAACTTACTGCCTTCTAATGAACAGACTCTGTTCTTTTCCTTTTTTGAAAATCAGAATCCTTTTCCTGCTTTGGTCTTCCAGTACTCTCCTATTCTTCCTCACAGCTTCTCAAAGACAGCTGGCAGAACGTTGGTAATCACACATGCCAGCTCTTGCAGTAACCAAGGATGCAGTTCACCTGGTTACCCTAAACTTATCAAAGCTGCTCACTTACTGTCTCCCTACTTATCTTGGGTAACTGTCCTGTTAGTCATCTTTTGCTCTTTCCAGCCCACAAATAATTCTTCTCAGAAAAATAAGCAGAAATCACAATAGTTAAATAGTTTAGTCTTATTTCCTCACCTGGTATCACTGTCTCATCTATCCTTAGCAATGGTTACTGATCCTCTTCCTTAACAGAGTGAAACCAAACAAAACAAAACAACTCTTTCTGTGGTCCTTAATTTTCCATGAAATCACAGCTAATTGAGTTTTAGCACTTGTTTTATTAACAACCCCCCAGATTGTATTGATGCCTTTTCCCTCCTAATGTCACAGTCACATTATTGGAGACCTCCCACATAATTAAGAAAAACACAAATGACACAGGTACCCCCTATGAAGCCATAATCCATACTTGTAGTGAGTACCCTCCTACAAAGAGGAAGAAAATGTGCTTCATCATCCTCCAGGACCAAGATTGATCCTGACCCTATTCTTATAAAACTATGTCCATATTTTGGGTTCAATTTCTATTACTTTACTTCCATCTTTTTAATATTAAAGTTAGTCCCCGTACTTCCCATTCTGGGTTTTGGAATCGAGAACTTCCCATTTCTCCTGGGTTTAATTCTCCTCTAGAGTTTTAGGTCATGGTAACCTGCCTATCTTTCTCTGAACCATCTCAAATGTATTTTCTTAAAACCTATGGTGGATGTCAGGGTATGCTCAATTTTTCCTCTCTCAATCATGAATTCTTAAATGGGGTGTCTCTTTTTCTCCCCCCCACCAAGATTTCATTAATTTTCATCCTATCATTGAGTTCTACTCTATTGATGAGACACAGATCCAGAATAGAAATTGATCCCCCCCATTGGTTCCTCTATTTTATAAAGGATGAAATTATCATCAAAGCAGATGGTAGAATCATTAGTTGTTCTGCTTGAGGGTAGCTGAGAGAGTTCCAGCTGAGGTTCTGGTAACCAGGATACCACCTGATGACATTGTTCCTACTCATCCTTTAAAACCTAAATCAAATGCTTTATCTTCTATGAAGTCTTCCCTGAATCCCTATTGGTAATGGTCTTCCTCTTAGAACTTTGCTTAGCAATTTGCATATCACTAATGCATTATTTTATCATGTAATAAGAGGCAATACTCATGGTCACCTGTACAATCCATCTCCTAGATTAGACTTTAAACTCCCTGAGGGCAATGATCAGGCATAACCTATAATCCCCAGACTAGGCACCTTTGATTTTGCTTTCCTATAAACCTGAAAAACCTTCCCTCCTGACTTTAGTCTCTCAGAATTCTCCAAGGCTCATCTGGGGAACACCTCCTACAAGGAGTCTCTTCTGATTCTCTTAGCTGATAAAGCAACTCCCTGTTCACTACTATCACCACTAAATTACTTTGCATTTACTTAGTTATGAACTTGATTTTTCTCATAATAAAGGGTAAGCTCCTTGAGAAGCTGACTTTCCCCCCTCAATTTTGTCTCTGTATCCCAAAAGCTTGGCAGAACTGCTGGCACATAGTATGGCCTTAATAAATGCTGCTTGAATTGAAAGTGTCATCTGAGCTTTGTATCTCCCATAATACCCAACTCTGTGCTCTGTCTACAAAAAGGATTAATAATTCATAAATGGAATGAAGTAGTGAATATGTAACACAACTTAAACATGACCCCTTATTGTCCCCCTCAAACAAGTCCTGTGTTCTCCAATCTTCCCTCTTTTGCTCAGTTTCCTGTTTCTGGAATTATAGTCTATTGATACTCTACCCATCCCTTTCCCCCGTCTTCTCAAGCTGGATATGACCTGAACCCTCAGATGATCTCAAAGCACTTTCTATTGCTTTTAGGTACACATATATGTGAAGTTATATTTTTCCTATGTGTATGTTTTTATCTTTTTATTACTCATAATAAATTGTAAGTTCCTCATGGACCATTAATTGCCTCAAGAAGATGCTAAGTAAATTCTTGTTTAATTAATTAATCAATTAATATGCTCTCCCACGTGGAAAACCAGAATACCAGAGGCAGTATATTAACCCCAGATCTAAACAGGAATGGCAATGGCAATGTTCTGAATGGGGTGGGAAATGGGTTCAGTAGCTATGTTGGACCTTAGCAGTCATTTTCAAAGGCAACGATGATGGCTGAACTCCAGAGGAGGAGAAAGGCTAGGTATTCTTTTAGAAAGCTTTGATGATCTCTAATCATGGATGAGAGACAAAGAGAGAGAGAGAGGGAGGGGGAGGGAGAGAGAGAGAGAGAGAGAGGGAGGGAGAGAGAGAGAGAGAGAGAGAGAGAGAGAGAGAGAGAGGGAGAGGGAGAAGGAGAGGGAGAGGGAGAAGGAGAGGGAGAGGGAGAGGGAGACGGAGGGAGAGAAACTGTCACACTGTTTTGAACTCTGTTAATTTGTAAAACACATGTTTCTTATGCTTTTTAGAGAAAAAGAATCCATGGGATAGCAGGCCACACTTTCCTTCCCATCGATTTCCTAAGCAGGGGTATTACACTCACTTTTAAGAAACGATTTAACTTATAACAATGGAAAAATCCTTGAATGAAGAAGCCATCCATCAAAGGAAGAAAAAAAAGACAGGGCTTGTCACAAGGGAAAAAGAGACAGGCACCATCACAATAGAGCTCACTTAACCCTTCCTGATCAGGAAACTAAGCCTAGTGACAAGAGTTGCTAATCTTTTTGCAAAGGAAGGCATCATATTTTGGTGCCCTAGTGTGGGTGTTAGGACACTTGGGTTCCAGTCTTGCTTTCTAGGAACTAACTTACTTTTAGATCTGATCAAACCACTTCCCTTCTCTGGGTCTGATCTTCCTATTTGTAAAGTCAGTCCATCAGCATGTATTTATTAAGGACTTTCTTTGTGCCAGGTACTGTGCTTGGTACAGGCTGGAAGAATGAAACAAAGTGAGAGGTTAGATGGGTAGTCTGTAAGATCTCCCTCAGTTATACGATTCATCAACCACCTAACCAGGAAAACACACCCATTCTGCTAATTTTGCCTAATATAGAGGCTCTCTCTATCCCCTTGGAGGAAAGCCCAGTGGTCAAAGGTAGTGCACTGCTGCCATTAACCAGTCTTGCTGTGGTCATTTATATCTGAATATGAAAACAGCCTATCTTGGAAACTCATGGGGCACCAGAGGTGAGTTTAAGTGATGCTGAAAACATTTTCTCTTAATGAAGTGCCTGCTATATTCTAGGTGTGGTACTATAGGCTAGGGATAGAAATAAGAAAAGAAGAAAGCTCACGATCTAATGGAAAAAGATAAATGCACAAAAGGAAGCTGAAAAGTAGGGGGTGAGGAAAAGGTACCTGTCATGTGCAAGGAGTGGACAAGTTGGAGAAATTCAGAATGAATGTGGCCAGATGGAAAAAGAGGCAGTATCTTTGTGAGGCTGACTTTGGTTATACAACTTAACCCTGAAGTTTCTTGACTAAATTCCAGGACCTCACCATCCAGGCCCTACCTCCGGCATTTTCAAGCTTCTTCTCTCTTTTTATCTAGTCAAGATATAAGTGGAATGAGAATCACTTTTACATAATCTAGAAAAAAATGGTGATGTAGCCTTTGCCTGAAGAACTCATGTGACAGGAGAACCTTAGGTTGAGGGACCCCATTCCAGTTCTGAATGGTTTTCCTTTAATAGACCACAGCCCAAGCACCACTTGATGGCTATTTTTTGGACCCTCCTGGCTCAGAGTGGATGTAAATAGTAACTGCTTCTCTTCTGGCCAGCAACTCTGAGGGTCTTCTCCTCCCAGTTAGATTTTTTTTAATTAAAGAGGCCGTCCCTTGACTGACTTCTTAAAGAGGCCCATTCACTGAATGGGTACAATCTCACTCAAAGTGAGAATCTGAAAAGACCTTAACCTAAAAGAGTCAGGGTCTCCCATTGCATCCTGGACCATCTCCAGTCATCCTGATGAATATCTGACCACTGAACCCAGATGGCTCTGGAGGAGAAAGTGAGGCTGGTGAGGCTGGTACAGCCCTCCATAACTCAAAACAAAGTCAACTGCAAGTCAAGTCAAATCATCATCTCCCTGATGTCATGGTCCTCTTGCAGAAGGAAGGACAAACACAACAACAATCACATGGTGAGTGCGCATAGTTCCTTTAATTGGCTGTCTAGCCGGGAAGGCCACAATCTTTAAAATTGACCGGGGTAGGACAGTCTCTCTTTTTCCCCTCTTTTCTTTTCTTCTGTACCCAGAGGGCGAAGAGCCCACTTTAGCTGCATCATAGACATCTTGAACTGAACTGTGGAGGGGGAAGGACTTTTCCTGTTTCTTCTCTTTTACCTTGGTTCTGGGAAATAGGCCTGGAGAATCAGGCCAAGGGGTGTTTCTTTTTGTTCTATCATTTGTCATTCTCTGCTTCAGGTGTCACCACACACAGGATTTGGAGTCATGGTGATGATTCCAGGTGACTTGAGCTAGGTAGAGAGGTGCTGAGAATAGCCAAGAACCTTGTGACTTGAGCCCAAAGTGAGTTTTGAACTTGGCACTGGGATTCTGCTCTATAGGAACCAGGCTTAGCTATGGACCTAATCTCCTTTCCCTCTCCAGTTGTAAAAGGGGAAAAAGGGATTATACTTCCCATACAAAGAATATGTCTGTATGTTTATGATTCTATCTTTTGAAGTAAATATTCCTTTATAAAAACTTACTTAACCGTTAGTGGCTAAATGGACCTAGAGGGCAGGGGACTCCCCACCTCATGTTTGGGGAACACAATCTTTGGGGGCTGGAGCCATTTGCAGAAAGCCTAGACCCTCCCCCAATAGCCTTTAAGGATACCTGAGAACCCTGGGGAAGCAGTGAAATTTAACCTACCTGGCCTTCCAGGCAGTGAGTGCCAGAGGGGTCAGTGTTACCTACACATCAATTCTTTCCCTCCAGCTTAAGCTGACTCTGTTTACACAGCTGCCCAGAAATGAGTATGGAAATAGAAGGCAAGAAATGACTTACCTCTGAGCTTGCCTACCATAACCACCTGGAAATGACCAAGACCCAGTCAACCATCAGTGTTCTCCAGCTCCTTCTCTCCCCTCTCAATCAAACTGAAAAGACTTCTACGTGGTAGGCCCCAGGTTAGGTGCTGGGAATACTATACAAAGAATCAAACAATCTTTACTCTCAAGAAGGTGATATTCTAATGCCAGAGGCAATCTATGAGCATGTACAGAGTAAACATGAAGAGCATAAACACACATGTTAAGTGCAGTGGTATTTGGGAAGAGGGCAGTAGGATTTGGGGACCTGGGAACGGCTTCATGGTGCTTGAGCTGTGCCTTGAAGAAAAAGAAAGTTCTGTGAGGTAGAGGTGAAGAAGGGATGCCAGCCAGTGCAAAGCTTTGGAAATGAGATGAGATGCCATGTAGAAGAAATGGAAAGAAGGCCAGTTTAGCTTCAGTGCAGAAATTAGGAGACGGGGTGATATTCAAGGAGCCCAAAGATAGGTTGGAGATAGGACAGTGAAGGAGTTTTTGAAACCTGTCTTTTCAGCATTATTATATTTCTGCCTCCCATGTTCTATGATACAACAGGGAGCCACTGGAAATTTTTTGAGTAGGGGAGTGACATGATTGTTTGGATGCTTAAGGAAAATTACTTTGGCAGCCATTTGGAGGATGGACTGAAACGGAGAAACTTTGGGCAGGAAGAACGATGAGAAGTCTATTGCAATAAGCTAACTGAGAGGGATGATGAGAACCTACTGTGGCTATGTGAGTAGAGAGAGGAAACTGGATGTAGGTGATAATGGAGAGGTAAAAATGACAAGATGTGATGAGTGGCTGATTGGAAGGGGCAAGTCAAGGATGACACCGAGGTTATGAACCTGAGAGACCAGAAGAGCAGTGCTGCCTTTGACAGAAATCGGGACGTTTGAGAGAGAGAGATGAGTTTGGGGGAGAAAAGATCATAAACTATGCATTAAGAAACTCTCTCTGGAGCTCAGAGATCAGGGCACTTATCACACGTGGTACAGCTGTTCTTTCTGTCCTGGAAATTATACACGCAGAGACACTACAAATGCCTATTGAGCTGGAAAGATGTTCATCCCACAGCAATCCTCCCAACGGAGGGATTTCTCGACGTTGCCACTGTCTGCTTCGATAATAAGAGCATGTGCCCTTGGAAGAGATAAGCTTCTCTGAGCTTAATTTTGCTGGACTGACTGATGGGCTGCAACAGGGCTTGGAGGGAGGAGAAGCCTCAGACAGAGAAGGTGGCACATGCCAAAAGCTGGCCCCTAGTGACGCTTTTAATGCACAAGAAATAAAAACAACAGACTGAGCCACTGACGAGTGCCCAGTGCCCCCAGATGCCTGCCTGATTTCAAGGTTATAGGAACTTTAATTAAAGAGGCCATACTCAGAAAGATTCAAAATTCTGGAAACCCGAGAACTTTTTTTTTTCCAAAGCAGAATAGAAGTGGGTTGATTGAAGAGCTGTAATGAGCATTTTCCCCCCTGGGACATACCACAAAATGTGCCTATGGTGAGCACCACACAATACATTTTCAATTTACTTCAGGGGAGAGCTTGAGACTGACTACCATGGTGGTAAGGGGGATGGGAGAGGATGAAGATAGCCAAGGGGCTAGCCAAGCTGGAGAGGCCCTCACTGGAGGGGTGGCTTGCAGAGGCAGCAAGCCACCATCTGGTGGGTTACTGCTTTAACTAATTATTCTTGCTAGCTAGATGCTAAACTTAATTGTTTCCACTCTACTGAAGGACAGGCCTGTTGTTAGGGGTCCTCTAAGGTTTAAAACCCCCCTGACCAAAGGTCAATTCATTCCACCATATCTGTCTCTCTGGTTGGATACATATTTGGGTGGGGACAGGAGCACAGAGAAACAAAAGCGAAACTCAACAAGAAGAAACGAATCCTAACCCAACTAATGCACGAAACCAAGAATTACCTTCCTATGTTCCAGAAGTGAATGGATGATTCTTTTAAAAGGGAGCTCCAGCCAAATGGTCTTGATGTTTATGAGATTTAGGATCTTAGGAACTTCTCTGCTAGAAACTTTCATTTGTCTCTTACTGTATGTTTTGGAAGGAAGCGAGACATTGTGGATCAAACACTGAACTTGACCTTTGCATGTTGGTTGTCCATATTGGTTTATGTCACCTTGGGAAGTGCCTCTCTGAGCACCCGTTCATTTATCTATAAAATGGGGGTAATGTTTACGCTACTGTCTTCGGACCCCTATAGTTAGAGGAGGGCTTTGTAAACCTGGAAGTACTCTGTACATTTGAGCTAGTACTTTATTTCCTTGCTTTGTCCAGAATTTATTTTGTTTTTAAAATACATTTTTATCATTATCCTTGTTTTATATCACCTACATTTCCCCATGTTTCCTCACCCTTCCAGAGAGCCAACCTATATAACATTAAAAGAAAATGAAAAGAGGAAGAGAAACCAATTCAACAAAATAATACATGGGAAGAACATCTGACATTATTGGCGATATTCCACACCTGGAGAAGCTGGCATCTGCAGAGGAGTATGGGAGGTGTCTTCTCCTATGTCTTCTCCAGAACCAAGCTTGTTCTTTGTGACTGCGCAACATTCATTTTCAATTGTTTTATTGTTGTTCTTTCTGTTAAGATTGTTGAAGTCACTGTGTATTGTTTACTTTGCTCACTTAGCTTGCTTTGCACCAATTCCTGTCTTTGGTTTTTTTCCTGATGCCTCACTCAAGCACATTTTTCATAGCTATCTGGAGCAACACAAGGAGGGGCAAATAGATTCAGGCAGAGTAGATATGAAGGGGGAATTAGCCAATAACAGCAGCTAGGTGATGCAGTGGATAGATGACTGGACCTGGAGTCCGGAAGACCTGAGTTCAAATCCAGTTTCAGATACTTCCTAACTGTGTGACCCTGGGCAATTCACCTAACTCTGCCTCAGTTTCCACATCTGCCAAAGGAGCTAGAAGAAGAAATGGTAAAAATCATTCTTCTATCTTTGCTAAGAAAATCCCACATGGGGTCATGAAGAAACAATTGAAGAAAAAGAATGAGTGTTTATTGCATGGCTGAAGCTTTCTGATGAAGACTTTTCTTTCTTCCTAGGGGTATGTTTATTTCCTTGCCATTGATCTCTGAAACTACTACAATGCCTTGACCAAAGGATGTACAGCTTTTACCCAACTAGGCATTTCCACTGCTACTACTTTAGTTGTTCCTTCCTCTTACTGGTCTGAGGCTCAGAACTAAAATGATGATAAAACCTCCTTATGGGTCATTCAGCCTCTGTTGTCTGCACCCTCCAAGTAGTCTCCCTGTCTTGGACAGATTAACAGCTAACACTTATACACAGCTTTAAGTTTTGCAAAGAACTTTACCTATGTTATCTCATTTGAATCTCACAACAATCCTGTGGGATAGGTGGTATTATCTCCATTTTACAGATGAGGAAACTGAGGCAAACAGGGTTTGTGAATTGCCTGGGGTCATGCTGCTAGGAAGTGTCTGAGGCTGGATTTGAACTTAGGAAGATGAGTCTTCCTGACTCCAGGTTCAGCACTCTATCCAGTACACCACCTAGCTACCCTATGTTATGGCTGACAGAGAGAAAATGATTTGGCTGGGATCACACAGACAGGAACACACTCATTTTCCTGTTTTATCCACTGTACCACCTAGCTGACAAACAGCTCTTACTATTATTATCCATTTTGGTTAAAAAAAACAATTTCCTAAGTCAAATGTGGAAGAAGCAAAGCTAAAGGGCTGTTCATTTACAAAATATCTGTGGGTTTTAGTGGATTGCATGCTCACTGAGTTGAGAGCAGAGGTGACGAAACTGCAGTCTCGAGGCGACAGGTGGCCCTCTAGGTTCTCAAGTGCAACCCTCTAAGTCCTCCAGTGTGGCCCCTTAACCAAATTCAGACTTCATAGCACAAATCCACGTGGCCTTGAGGCCACAGAGATTTCCCTAGTGGGAATCACACCCTGATCAATAATATGAGTGGCCAGGAAGAGTTAGTTCACTTTCAGGATGGGTTAAGACTAGCAGAGTGTCCCGGAGTAGGGAGGTGTTGGTTCCATTTTATTCTACTTCAAGCAGACCACACAGGGACCACTGGGATCAGTTCTGGGTGCCTGACTTCAGATAGAACATTGGTAATTTGGCCAACATAGATAAAAGGGCAACCAGGTTGGTGAAGGACTTTGAGTTCATACCATATGAATGCTGGGTGAAGCAACTGGCAAGGTTAGCCTGGGGAAGTTCTGAAACCCTGGTCAGGGTATGGTAACTGCTCTTTGAGTAATCTGAAGAATTGTCACATAGGGAAGGAATAGGGTTTATCCTGCTTGGTGAGTTAAAGTAGCTAGCAAAGAGGAATACTTAGGCTTTAGTATAGAGAAAATGAACAAAGGGTTTTCTAACCATTAGAGTGATCCCAAAGCAGCACTGATTACTTTGGAATGCAATCTGAAGAGATATCTGCAGGCAAAGATCACTTGATTTGTACATGGGAGAGAAGATTATTGTTCAAGTACTAGTTGGACTAAATGGCCTCTGAGGGACCCTGGGAGCCCATTATTGCACACTCTTTCTCTATTTCCCCTTGGTAGAATGTAAGCTTTCTGAGGACAAGAACTGTTCCAGTACTTAATCACAGTGCTTGGTACATAGTACTTGCTTTAAAAAAATGCTTGTTAAATTGGATTGTTGACTTGAATATCCCCCAGAGTGCTTAACATAGTGATGGGTACCTAGATCCTGAGTTAATTTGTAAACTGATTGGTACAAGGAGCCAAGTCAAGTTTTGCCAATTCTGTATATGCTATGTGACTTAGACTAGGGAAATTCCTAAGGGCTGAGTATGATCACAGCTTTCACTAAGCTCAGGCAAGATCTACTCAGGAGTCTCAGGACTCTCTTCTACACTTGATGGGCAGAAATCCCAGAAGACCTATATAAGAACTCTTACTAGAGAATCAAATCAGACCAGAGGTTCTGGTCCAAGCCAGTGGAACCAAGTCAATAAATACACAAAGGCCATTATGAGCCCTTCACTCATTCTTCCAAAAGGGAAGCTTGAGATGCCTTGGAAAGTTGTCAAAGCAGACTGCAGGCACTTGTGTGCCAAAAGATCCCAGTGAGCCTGGGACAGAGGAACAGCATGAGGGTAAAGAAACCAAAAATAATAAAAAAAAATTTTTAAGGACTGAGGAATGTCAAAGAAGAGAAGAAATGGTGCGGGCAACCAAGGGGGCTCCAAGACCTAGGAATGGTGGTAAGGTAGCTCAGTGCACAGTTGTGGCATCAGGAAAAAACCAAGCCAAATCAAAAATATAAAGTCAGGAGAGCCCCATCCCCTTTTCTCTCTCTCCTCTCTGTCTGTCTCTCCCTTCCTCTGTCTGTCTGTCTCTCCCTCTCTTCTTTCTCCCCCTCCCTCTGACTTTCTCTCTCTCTGTCTCTCTCCCTCTCCCTCTTCCCTCACTCTCCCTTTTTCTGCTTTTCTCTCTTCTCCTTTCTCTCTTCCCTCCCACCCCCTCCCCAAATCCTTTCTTGTCTCTGTGCCTTGTAGAAAACAGGAACATTGACTCTGCTGGAGACCATTAGTGTAGTTTATGCCCTTCCTATATTGCTCAGGGCACGTGCATGACATTTGTCCTGATTCCGGCTGGAATCCATCCTTTATGATGCAGTTTATCCCTTGATGTGATTGTCTGCTCAGGGATAGCCTGAATACTGAAAGTTTGCAAGCAATACTTTTCAATTACTGTACATACATTTTGACACACTATGTGGCCTTCACCAATTTGCCATACAATCTGTCTTGATAGTACCTACAAAGTCAGTTTTCTTGATAGCATGGACAAAGTCATTACTTCTCTTTTGTTGCCTAGAAATCCTTTTTTTTTTTTCTTTTAAGACTCCCATTATGGAAACCAGTTGTGTAAATCTGCATGAGGAAGAACTTACAGTAGTTCTTCATAAGCTGATGTTTATGACCCCTTAGCCAGTTCATAAAAGAGGGAAGATATGATGCTGGGAAATGGAACAAGGCCAACACTATGGGAAATCTTCATGAGTTTGACCAAAAAAAAACTTGTAGGCCAGTCTGGAAGAATCCCAGAATTTTATGGCTGAAAGGAATATCAGGGAGTAACTCATCAAAAGCTTTTGCTTTACAGATAAAGAAACTGACTTTCCCAGTCAAGCAGTCAGGTAGGTTGCAATAGCAAACCTGGAACACAAGTCTTGTGAGTCTAATGTACTTAGGAAATTGAATCGGACCAAATCAAACTGAACTGAATTCCCAATCTGGTCCTTTCTTACTCTTCTCTGTGGGTAAAGTTATTCAACATAGATTTATGGAGTCATGCAATCACAGAATCTAAGAGTTAGAATGACTATTATAGGTCATTGACTCCAGTTCCTTCATTTTACAGATGAGTAAACGGAGGCTCAGAGACATTAAAATATTTACCTGAGGCCACACAGATAATAAGTAGAAGAATCAAGATTTGAGCCTAGGTCTTCCCATTTCCAATCTCATGTGGCTCCAAGATAGGACAGATACAAGCTGGCTGATGGTCCCAGTGTCCACATCAGAATCTTAGCCATTGGTTCTAATGCAGTATAGCATAGTAGATAAACCACCTGACTTGGAGTTAAGAAGACTTGGGTTCATGTCATACTATTGACGCTTTTTCTGGATCTTAGCTTCTCCAACTATAAAATGGGGCTTATAGTGCCTATAACCAGCTACTTCTTGGAGTTGCTATGAGGCTCTCAAATGGACAGCCAATAGACATAACCCTTCAAAGCACTACATTAACAGCAGTTATTATGAGACTGCTAAAGATCAGGGTTTTCCTCAATGGAGCTCTTTCCTTTCACCTTGTAAAGCCAATCAGCAGTAGATTCCTGAGAGAATGCTACTGTGAACAGCTTTTAAGATTCGGATTACACAGTATTAGTGAACACTCTGTTTATTCCATTACAAATCTTTATTCAGTACAATGTTCACAGTTTCAACAGTTCACAATATTATATACAATCTTCAAAACAAGGAAAGTCTCAATATTTTATCTTATTACAGAAAGGAACAAGGAACAAGAGAAGAATCAGCTGGTTTCCCTAAGGGAGAAACCAGCTTCACGTTTTAAGATTCAATCAACAGTTCACAAAAGGAATGACCTAGTTTCCCTAAGAGGGAGTTGATT
>CM053601.1:166290123-166360994 GCA_028646575.1 Pseudocheirus occidentalis
AGATCCAGGCCACTCAACACAAGAGCCCTTGGCCCTGATCAATCGCCTCAGCCCCCCTGTTATCTGCAGGCCGAGGGCTCTGAAGCAGCCCAGTGGAGGCCGCTGCTGCTCTCAGCTGTTCCTGCTGCTACAGCCACCTCCCACTGCTTCCTTGCCTGGGAGCAGTTTGGCTGGATCCGTTCTTCTCCTCCCAAGTTAGCAAAATCCACTGACCTTTCACTTAGCCTTTTTTCCTTCTGGCCTGATAAATGTGGTAACTGTTCCTCCAGTGCAGCCGATCTGCTCTCCTATAGACGCGGCTCCCTGGCCAATGCCCTGGGGCCTGACCCGTCCAGGGTTTCAGCCACAGCTCCCAGACTGCTGAGAAGAGCCCCACCTGCTGAGCTGCCTGTAGCAACAGATGTGCTTTCTGTCTTTTGGAGAGTTTTGGAGCTTGAAAATCTATTTAGAGTCCCATTTTATGAGTTTTTTAGCGTGTCTGTGTAAGAGCTGCGGTGCTTTGCTGCTTCTGCGCTGCCATCTTGGCTCCGCCCAGTTTATTATAATCTCGAGAAAAGGCAACCCTCCCTCTAACAAAAAGTCAGGGAGGAGGAGCAATTTACAAAAGGAAATGGTGAAGTTATAAAGCCTTAACATGGTATTCTCCCCCACCCCTCTATTGATCCTTTTCTTCCATTGGCTGGAAGTCAGGTGTACAATCTAAGGATGGCACTCTACCTCAAGTACCAGAACAAGGAAATCATAGACCACCCAATGTACATCTGAGAAAGCCCTTCTATCCTTATTTGGCATATCTTATGCTGAGGTGTCCCTGAGGAGAGGGGTGACTCCTACCCCTCTGAGTTCTGAGTCCTTGTAAATCATGTGATTTCTGGTAAAGGGGAACTTGGGCCTGTTTCCCATGAAAAACCTTAGTAGATTTTACAGTATGGTCTGAGAAGTTTTCACTCCTTTCCCTCGCAGACAATATGGGAGCTTGAGCACATCTCTTAACTAAGCTTCTCTGATCTGTGAAAAGGAGACACTCGTTCTTTCACTAATTACCTCACAGAGTTGTGAGAAAAAAATAATTTTGTAAACCTCCAAAGGACTTTCTACATGGTAGCCATTATTATTATCATCCATTTTAAGAAAGTCCAATTCTTCTCTGGTCCAGTCTAACAGCATTTCATAGAAATCATTGACATCATATTCAAATTCTCTTTAGAAATACTGAAAAAAATATATTCATAAAACCATATTGACAGTAGACAGGCACAAAAATGTTGGTCTGTTTTTAATACCTAATTATAACATAAAAATATGAGGCAAGGCATAGGAAACTTTGAAGTCAGATTGAATTAACCCCAATTTAAATAGGTAGAGTGTTACATCAAACTCCTGTTTATTCAAGATGGCTGACAAATGAGGTGTTATGGGGGAGCTTGGTAGATAAAGTGCTAGACCTACAGTTATGAAAACATGAGTTCAAATATGGCTTTAAACACTTACTAGCTGCGTGACTCCAGGCACTTAATCTCTGTCTGCCTCCATTTCCCCATCTGTAAAGTAGAGATAATAATAATACCTAACCTATTGTGAGGATAAAATGAGATGTTTTTAAGTGCTTTACAAACCTTATAATGCTATATAAGTGCAAGCTACTATTATTAGTTGTCTCTGAGAAATAGCAATTTTTTCCTTCCTTTCTTCTTTTCTTCCTTCATCTCTTTCCTTCTGTCCTTTGGCCCCCTGTCCTTGCTCCCTTCCTTCCCTCCTTCCTTGCTTCCCTCTCTTCTACTTTCTTTCCTTCTTTCTTTCCTTCTTTCCTTCCTTCCTTCCTTTCTTCCTTCCCCCCTCTCCCTCTTAAACCTAAATCTTCCAGACTCTGAGGTCAGTTCTCTCTCCATTACTGCCTCTACTGATATATGTCTTAATTACATCTTGTAAATTGCTCTTTATGCTAAAGTTGTCATTATCAACAATATAATAGATAACATTTATGTAATGCTTCAAGTTTGCAGAGCACTTAGGCTATCTGATCTATACTCTCTCTGAACTATGTGAGCTAGGTACTCATTATTCCCATTTTACAGATAAGTAAAATGAGGCTCAGAGAATTCTTGTCACTTGACTATGGTCAGACAGCTTGTCAGAGTCAGAAGCAGGACTGGTATTATGCTACACTCCTCTGAAACCCACCATGGGCTTCTCCATTGTACAGTAAGTAAAACTACGCTAAGATAATTTTGTCTATATATGATGATTCAGAAGGCACTTTGGAGACATCACTATGAACATCTCTCCATACCCTGTGCTCTAGTGGGAAGCTTTCAATCAAATTGACCCTGATTTTCTGACATACTTCAGACGCTGCTCTTTTGGTTAACCATCATACAGCATCTAGATGAATTGATATTTGTCCCTCTCACATCAAAATGCCACATAGCATGAAAAAAATCCAATTATTTGATCCTTTTTGGTCCTTCAGGTTGTGGATAAATGGAAGTTTCCCTGATTCTGTAGGCCAAATATCAAGAGAGATACTCCATCTATGTTCCAGGGCTGTATAGATGTAGCATTTGGCAAACTCACCCACAGTCTTCCTTTCACAAACACTGTCCATGGTAGCATCCTAGGTAGGCTTATTTCCAGAATTCTCTGGTTTGGATTCAAAGGCTGCTCAGGTCCCAAAAGTTGGTTAATGTGTATCAGTCCTTCTGGGAGCCAGCTCATGTCTCTTCATTTCATCTGATATTTGATGAGCAAGCAAAAAATCTGTGCAACTATATGGTAGGCATTGCAGCAAACAGAAATGAAGTATGAGGTGGCCTTGGTCCTCAAAGAGCTTAAGTGTAACAAGTGCTACATTCAATGTAATTGGGTGCTAAAATGTGTGGCATAACAGCAATGGCTAGCAGTGGTCAAGTGTTGTAAGCCAAAATATTTGATTCTTGGGGGTCAGTTTTTATGTAGATATCCATCAGCTTCTATGCAGATGTCTTTGAGACTGTGGCTTTGGCTTCTGGGCTTTGAAGGCTGCTCTCAGAGCATCCTTTGTATGTGAATACATTTGGATGAGAGTTAACTGACTTTTCCCATGACTTCCTGGCACCTTGATAACAAAGCTTGATCTTGTCTGAGCCACTTCCAGGATGTGACAGACTATCATAATGATAAGACAATGATAATGACAATAATATTCCAGGATATGACAAACTAAGCTTATTGATAAGAGTACCTGAATCTTTGTCTGCCTGTTCTATAAAAACCTTGTTTAAAGAATCATTAAATGGACTACCCACATTGTCTGGTCATTTCTTATTCACATCTCCAATCATGCTTAGTGCTGGACACTGAGCAGCCCGTGGTGATCAAGAAAAGGCAAGCTTAGTCTTTCTAGCTATCATGGATGGCTCCATGGAAGAAGCAGGGATTATGATGGACTTTGAAGGGATGGACAGAATGTGAAAGAATGGTGGGATAAATGGGGCAAATAACAAGAAGTATGGCCTGGGGATGTGACTCACAGGATTTAGAGCTGAGAGCGGTCTTAGGGATCAGGGAGGCCAACCATCCCATTTTTTAGATGAAGAAGTCGAGATTACATAACTCACCTATACTCACACATCTATAAAATAGATTCTTGGAAGGAGTCCAGGGGCTTCATCAGATGGTCAAAGGGGTCCATGACACAAAAAGGCTTAAATACCTGATTTAAAGGTATTAAAGGCTTAAATACCTCTGATAGTCTTTCCAGTGTTTGTTCCTTTATTTCCATGTCTCCCCTCCAATTTGTAACTAAAAGAACACTGGAAGTGGAATCAACATACCTGGGTCCAAGGCCTGTGTGACCTCAGGCAAATCATTTCCCATCTCCAAGCCTTAGTTACAGATGAGGAAACCAAGGGTAAGTGACTCCCATAGACTCACAGGTAGAAAACAGCTAGAAACAAGCATGGTATGTGGGAGATTCATTAATTAGGACAGGCTCAAGTCTCAGTTGCATGGAAAAGAGGAAACTGAACAAAGATGAATGTAAAATCTTGTATTTCATTTTTAAAAATTAACTGTGTTTTTAAGAGTAGGGATTCTTTCATTGTATTTGCTTTCCTGGAGCCTACTACAGAGCAGTTGTTGATTGAATGACTGATTGATCATGAAGGTAGAAGACAGACTTAGCAGAAACAGGTTCCAGGAATGATGCAAGAATTTTAGCTGAATCCAAGTCTAAAATGGGTCAACAGATTAAGACAGGTCCCCAAAAGCAAATGTAATCTTAAACTGCAGGGGGACAATTCTCTTTTCCAGATCAAGATTGTGGAGAGTTTTCCCATGGTCTGCCACAGAAAAACACATGCTTAGAATACTGTGATCAGATATGGACATCACAATGTCAAGAACTTGTCAAGAATTGACAAGGGGAATTAATGATCAGTATGGCAAAGGGACTTGAAATCAGGGCAGATGAGCATCAGGAAGAGCTGGGGAGATCTCACCAGGGCCAAGGACAGACCAACTTCATTTCTCTTTGTTACATTAAACTGGTAGAGGAAAAGTTTGTAGCAGTAGCTGACCTAGATTTAAGGGAAGCATTTGCCCAAGTCCTTCACTTTATTTTCATGGACAAAATGGAGAAATGCAAATTGGACGATATTAAGCACAGATAAGGCTCATGGTAAGGGCTTAATCAATTAAAAGAGTGATTGATTGATTGAGATAGACTTGGGACTATCTCAATTAGTTAGAAAAACCTGTCCAGCAATTATAGCTCTCTAGAAGAACAATGGATTGCCATGGTAGTTTCTCCCTCTCACCTGATGGGGGTCTTTAAGCAAGGGCTTGAATGGCCACTGGTCAGATCTGTTGTATGGATATAAGTTGACCGAGATGTCCCTTGAGCTCTCACTCAACTCTGAGACAGTGATTCTCTCATTTCTGTTACTCCAGAGAGAAGAGATATGGGTGAAGCTATAAGAACACAAGTTTTCAGTTTAAGACAAGGAAGAATTTTCTAACACCTTGTGTTGTCCAAAAAGGGAATGAGCTGTTGGTTTCCCTGGATGTGGTCAAGGAATTGACTAGATGACTGCTCCTAAGGCAGATTGTAAAAGGGTAAGAAAACTCAAGTAGACATAGCAGTGAGACAACTTAGATGCACAGAACCCATGTTAACAGTCTGGGCCTCAGTTTCCTCTCCTGAAAAATGAAGAGGTTGTAGGAGACAATCTTTACATTCAATTCATTTCAGCATGAATAGAACTATTCCTTTTCAGTTCTAACATTTCCTGATTCGAAATCTTTGCTCTAAGCAGATCACTGGTAGGTAAATATTGGGCACTAGCCATTTAAAAGTATCATTTCCTTAAAGGGCATCTGGGATCCACACTGAGTAATGGCAGTAGGACTCTGAACCAAAGGTGCCAGTCTGTAACTCCATCTACCAATGCAGGCTGGCACCTTCTGCACTGTATAGTCTTGAATTCTAAAATATTAGTGGCCTTGACCATTAATAATCTGAGTTATCTGACCTCAGCTTCCCCAACTACAGAATGACAGCATCTATGGTTCTAAAGTCTTTTTTCAGTTCTAAATACATGTTTCTATGAAACACAATGTTTTCCTAAGTGTAGTGTTTCAAAAGAAAACTCTTAACTCTAATTTTTCAAGTGTCTATTTCAAATACAGAAAAGCAGCTAGGATGACTTCCAATTAGCCAAATGGCAACCTGGGAAAGTAGTTAATCTCTGTAAGGAAGCCCGGAGGAATTACAGACTTACAGCTAGAAGGAAATGTAGACATCATCTAGTCTAACCCAATCATTTAAAAAATGAAGAAACTGAGATCTGCAGAAGTGAATTGATTTGACAAAAGTTAACACAGGCTTTAAACAGAAGAACTTGAATCCAAGTCTGATTCATGAATGAATGCTCTTCCCACCTCACTCAGCTGACTTCATCTAAATGGGAGACATTAATGCTAGCAGAAGACCTTCTGTGACAGTTATAGAATACTGAACTTGAACTCGGGAAAATCTGAGTTCAAAGCTCACCACAGAATTACAAGTTATATGCTGTGGACAAAGAAATAATACTAATATATTGTATACATATAAAATTGCAATATATAATACATTATTAGCACAATTATATATCATATCATATATGTATATGCATATATATGTGTATATACATATATATTAGCATTGACTTGAATACAGATAGTACTTTTAGGTTTGCAAAGCATTTTATATATGCTATCCCATTTACATTATGCCCCTTTAAAATACTTGCTATTGTTACATTAATTTTACAGATAAAGAAATTAAGGCAGAGAAAGGCTAAGTGAGTGCCTAGGGTCACAAGCTAGTATGTGACTGAGGTAGGCTTCAAATTCTAATTTTCCTTATGCCTAAAACTGACATTATTTGCCCTTTACCACCTAGCCGCCACAAAGCCTCTGAGCCTCAGAAAACTCTCTACAAATAAATTATAGGTGGGTTATAACTCGTGCTGGTGGAGAGAGCTCTCATGCCAACAAAATCGCAGATTATCTATGGGTTATTATTATTGGGGAAGCCATTTCTGTACTATCATTTTGTGAATATATGTTCTGAAATGAGATTTTTTTTCTTGAGAAATTGTCACCATCTCTTTATAAATTACTATGGAAATTTCTGAAGAAACCTAGGATTCTACAAGTTGCCAGCTTTGTAATAAGCAAAAGTATTGTTGTGTATCACAATTCCAAATCAAATATACATAATGGGCCCAGTATTTACTGACTACATATTTTTAATATGTAACCTGAGTCCCAAAGCCCACTTGTATGGGACTCTCTTCTCACTGGTGGTGATCAATGTCCTGCATCAGCATGAGGGGTAAGTGGAGTTGGTTGGAGAGAGGAGTTTGGTCTCTTCAAGTTCTTCTGTGTCTCATCAGTTCCTTGAGTCTCGGCAGTTGCTTTGGGCATTCCTGGCTTCGAGTTTTGAGAGAGAAGATAGATGATGCCAACCCCTCTTCAGGTTGCTGAAGGGATACTAAGATTGGGAAAAAATTGACTTGAGAAGAACAAACAATCTCCATCATGCCCTTGTCTCCAGCCTGCTACACCAGAGACTTTGGGGAATTGACCCTTGGGTGAGATCTCAAACTCTCTCTCTTGGTTGAGCTGAGTTACCTCACCACCAATGAGAGAGCTCCTTCACTCCATATTGTCAGATATTCTCCTGCGTATACTTTCTCCGATTGTCATGTTGCTATCAACCTGGATGATGATTTTCTTTAATACTTCCTATGTGTGTTCATTGTGGAATTAATATTTGGTAGGAAGGGAGTCAAGTCTTATCAAGTTTGGGGTTCTCTTTTCTCTTCCCCAATTAATGAACAGTGATCAGAAGTTTATCTTGAACCTGAACTTTATATCCTCTCATATATTAAAGATATTTAAGGGAAGAAATATATATACATCATATATATATATGATGAATGAAACCTAGATGACCTTTGTGTGTATATATATACACACACATATATACATTTATATATACATATATACATTTATATATACATATATACATACACACATATACATATATACATACATTTTTATGTATGTATTTAACCTATTTCACTGTATACACACACACACACACACATTATATATATATATAAAATTCTAGTTTGGTACTTGCTTTCTCTGAGTAGTACAGAGTGGCTAAGCTTCTGGCCCCCAACCTCCTGCTTTGCCTCTCAAATGGAAAAAACAAAGTCTCCCTCTGAGAAGAGTGGGAAAGAAGAGACTAAAGATGTCTGTTTTGCCCTACTTTAGAGTGACACATTGACACTTCCTTGCCACATATGAAGGAAGAATTTACTATAGTAATGAGATAAGAAATTTGGTGATGTGGAAAAACAGCAAGCCTTAAATTCAAGGGAAGCATCAACTACTGCTTCCTCTCTAAGACTCATGACAAAAATAGGGTCATATAAAGGGAGTGGTTTTGTTTAAAAAATGGGAAGACTCATAGTGCCATGGTCAGTGAACCAATAGTCTTTTGGCCATAGAAAGCATCCTGTCCTCCTGTTAGCAGTCACTTCCCTGCCTGGTTCTTCTGGCTTCTTGTCTCATTCTTCCAATACGTGATTTGTTTTATTCTTTCTTGACGTCCATGCATTGTAATTTCCTCCCTTCCCAGTTACTCTAAAGTGACTTGACTACCAAAGACCGAGGACTGACCTTCAACCATGACTCTGCTCTTACTCAAAAAGTCTATGGTGGTAGGGGCTCAATCTGGTTCACAACAGAAAGAAGGCAATACTTGTTTTATCCTTAATACTCCAGGGACTGCAGATCTCAGAAATATACAATGTTTATCCATTTGGGTAACTTGGTCAACCCATTGACTGACTGACAAGTGTAGGACTATTATTCAAAGTCATTGCTGAGAAATTATTACAAACACTAATTTTTAGTCTCTTTAAAATCTTGTTCTTATGTTACCAGAGTTGATTCTGACACATATGATACTCATTTATCCAAGGTATTCTGTGGCAGAGCTGGGATCAATTTTAACTTTCTCCTTATTAGCTGAATTGAGATTTTTTTTTCATTTTCTATCTCTTCAAACTCTAAAAAATTTAGAAAGGATGTGATTCCAAACCTATACTAACATGCTGAATAATAAGCCTTGGTAACATCACACTGCAGCAACGCAAATACCAAGACCAAATGAAATTTCATGGAAACAATTAAGGCAATAAAAACAAATGGTAATCAATATCAAGGAAGTATTTCTTATTTATCATTTGGAAGTTAGTATTCATTGTTTACACCCATTTTTCAGAAATTTCCGAATCATTAGGGCTGTTTTTTTCTGAAGAGATATAAAGACTTTGTATATTTACTTTCTAAATGATATGGGAAAAAAACCAATCTATTTCAATGGGGTTCCAAGAAAGCAGTCAAAAGTAGCTCCTATTTTTCTTTGGACAAATGGCTATTCTCTCTATTCCCTAAATTAAGGTGCTTCTTTCTCTTTGTTTCCTTTGTTGAGAGGACAATTTGCCCTGCACTTTGAAAAAGGTAGACCATAAGCCCATTTTGTGGAACAATATTAGCCTTGGAACTTGGCCATTACAAAGAAAATGCTTCCTGGATTTGGGAGCAGAATCCCACTGAAATTAAGTTAATGTACACTAGCCACCCAATTTCGTAACATTTTTTTTTCTGGTTTGATACAAGTCAGATTGATCTGAAAGCTGAAGAGTTCTTTGAAAATTAATAGCAACATTCTTTTGTTTCATTTTGTGCAGCTCAGAAGACCAAAGGAGCCTTAGGAATTAATTGCAGGCTTCTAATAAACACAATGATGTAATGACGTATTTAACATTACTGGTTTTTGTTTGATTCCAAATAGATTGCAGATTTTTTTCTGGTGTGATACTAAAACAATTACCATTTTGAAAAAAGGATAATTAATCGGCAATTTTTTCACATTAGATCATAGATCTCGACGCAGTGCCCACCGATTTGATGGTCTTCAGCTGCTGCGTATTTATTTTTCATTTTTCCTACTGATGTACCGCCCCATCAGCGCTGACATTTAAATGAGTGAGTATTCAACACAAATGTGATCATTTGTACAGCTTCCAATGCGGCCCCATACTGAGATGATTGCTTCTGGGAGCCATCCATGGGTTCTCAAATAGGGGGAAAAAGCCAGGCAAAATTTTATCAATTTACATTTTTCTGTGATTAATTTTTATGCAAATCAGGGCCCGACCGTGCTCCCATCTCACCTGAATCATTCGGATCATCAAAGACAAATTGAGCATCACTTATTTAAAAAATAGGCTTTAAACTACTCTACAGCTGTGTTGGAAAATGCTAAGAGCAGGGCATGAACTTTTCTAATGTAACAGGAAGAGATAAGAAAATGCCGCTTTGGCATTTTTGTCCACAGTGCTGTAAACATGAAACTTAACAAACCCCCCCAAAATTGTGTTTGCTTTGTGCACTATAAGTTCTTGTTAATATTCGATAGGAAAAGCAGAATCCTAGGCAACACTCTCCCCTCCCCCCCCCAGCACTGAATTAATAATCCAAAGTGCTGGCCATTGAGCAAAATGTACTGCTTCATGGTACATCCTTCCTTACTGAATATTTCTCCCTATTTTGGGTCTGTACAAACAAAGGACATTAGCTTTTGTATCTGAAGAAAAAATTTGTACTACACATGGAAAATGGTAGGGGGGGAGGGAGGAAAACATTTCTTTTTCAAGAAATAAAATGATTTGATATTGAAACCCTACCCAAACCAGTTTTTCAGTGTAGAAATTAGAAATTAGCTATTGCACAAGAAATGATAACATGAATGGGGTCCTAAGGAAGATACCACAGTGTACCAGAAAGAACAATGGATTTGGAATCAGAAGACCTGGATTCGAAACTTGGTTCTGCCCCTTAGTACCTGTGTGACCTTGGGCAATTACTTTGCCTCTTTGGACCTCCCATTTCCTCATCTGTAAAACGGATCTATAATCTGTAAAATGTAAAAATAGTTATTGGATTTGGTCCCCATTAATCTAAGGTTCTATTGGATAAAGACAGTCTGTTATCATGGAAATATCCCTTTCAACAACGACAAATTATTGAGATGGTTCATTTTCTTGCAATATAAATGTATCATTCCAACTTTCCTTTTATGTTTCCTTTTTTTTTTTTGGAAAGCGTATGTGAGAATTTCTGGGTTATACCTGGGTATGAACTGTACACAGAAGTAGTTTTGTATGACCCTGATGATAGTGGTTTAATGTTGTATTTTACATGAATAATTCAATGAGATCTTCCATAACTAAGTTTAACTCTCAAGATGGACTAGATTTGCTTTCTAAATATTTTTTTAAAAGGATGTCTCAATTTTTTAATAAATAACTTGTTGCTTAAAACCCTCCCAGACCTCCTTCTCAGTTCTCCCTCGTGAAGATAGTCAACAGACAAGAAATACATTTGCTGATAATCTTCTTGAGCTAAAATACAGAAAAAGAAAAACCCCACACTACTTCGATTGTCTAAGTGGACAATGGAATCAAGAGCTCAGCGAGGCGAGATGAGGCTCAACTATAGATATTTCATCATCAATAATGCTCTCTCTTATCTGAGGAAATGGATTTTCCCTTATATGCAGGAGCAGAGCAATACCAGTATTAGTCTCACTGCTGGACAGGAACAAGATTAGAATCTTAAAAGTCATCCTGGGGAGCTAAATTACTGTGCAGTGTACAGGTGAGTAGGTTAAAAAAAAGAGAGAGAGAGAGCAAAATAAATGCAGTTTATCCCATGGATTTAAGAGTTTATTTCATGGATACAAAAAAAGGCATCTAAGATCATAGTTACCCTAACTGCATTTGTGGGGGGGGGGTATGTATACGACGTGAGGTGAGGGTTGGGGGGAGGATCTGTGCAGATTCTCTGTGTCTTTCACAAACCAACCCATCATGAAATACTGTGCCCTAAACCAAAAGGCAACTGCTGACTGTTTCTGCATCAACTTGGGATACAGGAGGATTTTCTCCCACTACGGACTAACCCATTTCAGCCACCCAAGTTCCAGTGGCAAGATATCACAAGAATGTAGGCACAGGCTAGTCTCATGTCATAACATATACATTCATTCTTGGAAATTTAGCCTAATTTTAGGACAAATCATTGAGGCTAGCAGGAACCAACTTTTGTTTGCTCTGGTTCAATCCAGTGGAAAGAGAACATTCACTCCATAAATGTCACATGTTATGAGATCAGCCTCCATTAAGACTTATGTGACTCCTGACTCACAAATCTTTACCAACAAGGCATCAGGACCCTGCCAGTTGACCTGCTTTTCACTACCCAGCTGCAGTTTAAAGACAAGGACATTTGCCAATTGAATGTGAAAACCAGTCTGTCTCTCACAGACACAAATTGGCACCCTGTAACTGACAAGACCTGCTCCCACAAGGACTGATTGAGTATTCTGGGGAACAGTGGGGTAGAAGACAAGGAGAGAGGCCACCTAAAGAGACAGCAACTTAAAAGAATGTATAGGAAACAAAGTGAATACATGAAGGTATTAGGGGCTTCTGAAATACAGTTCTCTTAGATAGTGCTCTCCAGAAATCATAGGTCAAAATGCTAAAAACATTGCCATTAATTTTTTTAAAAATTAAATTATCATTACCTTACCTTTAATTGTCTTAAAATATCCCCACACTCATCTGCTACTTCGCCTTCCACACAATCTTTTTTCCATAAACTGTGCTATTTTTCTTCTCTTATACAATAATGATTCTCTTGTTGCCACCCAAAGAAGGAAGTACTGACTTAAACTAACTAATTTAACCTAACAAACTAACAAAGTGACAGAACTGGGAAATTCTAATTTCCAAAAGAAAGAACCTCAAAGAAAATATGTTACAGAGTACAAATGGAGGAAGTATTCCCTACAGATAGTGAGTCCTGCTAGATGCTTGTGGGTACCACTATATTGCTATGGAGTCTCTCAAACAGCAGTTCTCAACCTGTGGGCTGTGACCCCTCTGGGGGTCAAACGATGCTTTCACAGGGGTCACCTAAGAACATTGGAAAACCCATATTTCCAATGGTCTTGGGAACCGAGACACCGCTCCTCTATCCATCTACAGGCAAGTCTGCCCACATGCAGATAGGCCCACATACAAGTATTAAAGGGTCACAGTATTAGGAAGGTTGAGAACCACTGCTCTAAAATGAGACCTATAACCCCTCAAAAGGACTCAGCCTAAGTAGCTATACCACTACAATGTGTTTTTTGGGGGAAAAAAGTAGATATAGAATGATTATTATACAGAATGTATAATTGGTTCCCAGTTGGATGGATGGTCCATAGAGTCACTCAATCAGTATGTATGCTGGACGTTGTGCATAGTTATTATATTGGTCTCAAGAGTTAAAGAAGGGAACAGAGTAGATTGTCTTTGACAAATTGTCCAGTGCTTTTAATGGCACTGAGCTGTCCTTGAACCAAGGGCTCATGCAATGCCCTTCCAATGACATGGTGATTAGAGAATTGGTCTTGAAATCAGAAGGAACTGGGTTCAATCCTACCCCTGTTACTGAATGTTAATATTGGGTGACCCACCCAGGGAAGCTTTATGGTAGGAAAGGTAGTACAGATGAGCTGCAATCTACACCATTAGAGAGAACTGCCACATTGATGAGATTAAAGATCCACCCATACACTGAGATAGTTTAAAGTGCGGTCTGTGACTTCCTCTCAAAATTATTGTTTCTTTTTATTATAGGAAAAGTTTTAGAATCATACTGAATAATATATTTTACGGTGTATAGCTAGTCTACCATCCAAAAACAAGGCCCATAAATATCACTTCTCTGGCCCTCGGTTTCCCCCCCTGTAAAATGAGGGAATGTATCAAATGAGATGAGCTCCAGAATCCCTTCCAGCACTAAATCCTATGACACTGTGATGTCTTATGTAGAATAGAATTTATAGAGGAAGCAAATGCAAATACATGTTCTCCCTACAAAAACTTATTAGGATGGACTCCTATTCTACGTTTCATAACACCAGATTAAAACAAGTTGGGAGGGCTTTGTATTTATAACCATAAAACATGAACTGAATGTGTTGGCGTGAACTTAGAACAAAATGCAAGATTAAACAGTGGAAATAGCAGTAGATTAGGAATCTAGAGACTTGGAGTAGAGCCCCAGCTCTGTTATTCCCTGGCTCTATGACCTCAGGCATGCTAGTTGACCTTTCTAGGTCCCAGTTTCCTTAAGTATAAGATGGGGGGGGAGCAACCTAAATGACTTATAAGGTCCCCTCTGGTGCTTTTTTTTTGGTCTTTTTTTTTTGACGGGGGAAGGCAGGACAGTTGGGGTTAAGTGACTTGTTCAAGGTCACACAGCTATTAAGTGTTAAGTGTCTCCTGATTCCAGGGCTGGTGCTCTATTCACTGAACTACCTAGTTGCCACCTACCTGCCCCGCTCTGTTACTTTTTTAAAGAATGTATTTATTTTGTTTTTTTCTCAATCACATGTAAACATAAGTTCTAACATTCATTTTTAATAATTTTTGAGTTCCATATTCCCTCCCTCCCTTGCCCCTCTTTGAGAAGAAGGTAAGTGCTTCAGTACAGCTTATACAGGTACAGTCATGCAAAATTGATTCCATATTAGCCATGTTGCAAAAGAGAACACAGACCAAGAAAAAATTAAGACAAACAAGAAAAAGAGAGAAAGTAAAGAATGTATGCTTGTATCTGCATTTGGACTCTATCAGTTCTCTCTCTAGGGGTAGACAGCATTTTTTATCACAAGTCCTTCACAACTGTTTGGATCCTGGTATTGCTGGGAATAGTTAAGTCATTCACAGGTGATCAATACAATACAATATTAATATTATTTCACACGACGATCTCCTAGCTGTTGTGCTATATTTTCTAATTCTATGGTTCTAATAAATGTAAAGATAAGAAACTTCCGAAGGAATAAGTAAAACGGCCTGATTTGAAGCAGCTCATGGACCAGCAGATAAAGTGCTGGACCTGGAGTCAGGAAGACCTGAGTTCAAATTCAGCCTCAGACACTTATTAGCTATGTAACCCTGGATGAGTCACTTAACCTTTGTCTGCCTCAGTTTCCTTAACAGGAAGGTGGGGATAATAGATAATAATCTACCTCACAGGCTTGTGAGAATCATATTAGATGATATCTATAAAGTGCTAAGCACAGCAGCTGGCACATAGTAGGTATTTTGAACTGCTTATTTCCTTTCTTTCCCCCTCATTCCACCAGAATACACAACCAAAGAGACTGCCATTATTGCTAAAATGAAACAATAAATATAATTATTTAAATTATTACATTTTTATTTTACCTCTGGAAGAAGGAACATTAAAGATTATTTAGCGTCTTTTTCATCATCAAGGGAGAATCATAAGCAAAATAAACCAAAGTGGCATTGGATAGGACAACTGGCTCCGGTGCCCTTCTATGCTCAGCCTCTTATGAATAAAAAATTCATTCCAGAATACAAGAAACTCAATCCCATAAGGACTAAGGTTACCCAGGTTGACACAGATAATTTTCCAGCTTCTTAACTTCAACACTGTCATTAATAACTGCAGGAAGGCTTTTCTTTAAGCCCGAAAGTGAAAAGAAAATCTGTTGGCCTCTCTCTTTACTCTCCAGCTCATAGGAATAAACTTTGTGTACAGCAACATTGGGGTTAAAGCCAACAATTACACTTAAAAGATCCTTTATTCTACGTATATCAAAAGGTAACAACTATTCATTGCTATGAGAACATTAGTCAGGCCATGGGAAAAACACAGGCTTTGAGCTGGGAGCCGATTTCTGGGTTGAGTTGTCCCTCTCTCTGGGCATAAATACCTTCGTCTGGAAAAAAAGGGTTTGGGTTCTAACTCTAAGATACAGGATCAGTCTTTTTTTAGGTTACCTCTCTATTTTTATTTGTTTTTTTTCTATTTGTTTTCTATTTTTTCTATTCTACCTCTCACATACATTTTTTTCCACCCAGATGGTCAGACCCTTATGACCTCTCCAGTGGGTTTCCCATTGCATCCTGGGCCATCTCCAGTTGTCCCAATCAATGTCTGGTCACTGAAACCAGATGGCTCTGGAGGAGAAAGAGAAGCTGGTGACTTTGCACAGCCCTCCCTCACTTAAATCCAATTCAATTGCAAGTCTCTTATGTCATGACCCTCTTCAAGAACAAAGGACAAAGCCCACAACCACAACCTCTCCTTCAGCCTGGTATCTCCTAACTGGGCTGCCTTCCTCAAGTGTCTCCTATGTTTATTCTGTCTTCCACTCATGCTGCCAAAATGTTATGGATGAAGCACAAATCTAACCTGCTCAAAAAGTTCCCATGTGCAATGCCATGCACAAGCAGATTCCCAAAAGAATGCTACTGTGAAAGCTTTTAAGGTTCAAATTACATAGTATAGTGAACACTCTGTTTATTCCATTACAAATCAAGGCAAACATTCACAATATAATATTCACAACATTACATCTTATCACAGAACATCACAATATGGTGTTTATAACAGCTTAACATTAGAATGGCTGCACAGTTTTCTCTGCAGTGGTCACAATATTTAGAACAAAGAACAAAAGAATAATCATCTGGTTTCCCTAAGAGGGAAACCCTCCTCACTTAATCATTCAGTCAATTCACAATACAATAATCAAACTTCCACTCATGGGGCAACTATTAACTCAATCATTCAATCAATTCATAATACAATAATCAAACTTCCACTCAAGGGGCTACCATTAACTTAATCAGTCACTAATCTAGATTCACAATTACTAAATATCATTAATCACAAATACAGTCATTAGAAAAACCACACAAACCCTCCACCCCTTGGTGTCCAGCAAACCTCAATTTCCTCCAAGGGGATGCCTTTTCTTCATCTTGACTCTGGGTAATATCTCTGATTCCCTGGATCCCCTTCTATGGTTCCAGATCCCTCCTGAATCTGCCAAATAGTCACCTGGATTCAGAAGCAGACAGCTCCCAGGTCCTTGTCCAGTCCTCAGGGCAATCCCTGGCACACACTGACGTTCACAGGGTCCAGCACATCTCAAACCCTTCACCACTTCTCTTGCCTGGAACTCAAGGATCAGCCAGGCCATGAACAAACAAAGTCTTATCCTGGTCATGCTTCTTCAGTCCTCCAGCAGTTCAGCTGGTACTAGGACCCAGAAGGAATATCAGCCTTCTGGATGGCCTTCACCAGATTCTGGTCTCAGGAAAACTCCATCTCAATTGTGAGTCAGCTTCCAGATGCTGGGAGAGAAACACTCTCTCTCTCTCGCTCTCGCTCTTGCTCTCTCAAACTCCAACTCACTTCTTTAGCCCAGCAGCCCAGCTCCCAGATGCTGAGACAATCCTGCTTCCTACAACAGGAAAATTCCAATTCTGTCTCTCTGTCTTTGGAATCCTTCTTTGTATACGCATACTGGCCTCCTTTCTCAGCCAATCCCCTTCTTCCGCATCAACAGGGGAGTTCACACTTTCTCAACAGTGGACAGGGCTCACACCTTCCATACTTAGCCCTAAGTTACTAAGTGCTAAGTATCTGCTGAACAGATTGCTGTTATACCATGGTACCCTGCTGCCTCTAGATTAAAATATAAACACCTCTGTTTGGTTTTTTAAACCCTTCATCATCAGGCTCTACTTAACCTGTCTAGGCTTTTTGTTGTTATTGTTATTGTTGGGTTATTTCAGTTCTGTCTAACTCTTGGTGACCTCATTGATGCTTTCTTGGCAAAGATCCTAGAGTGGTTTGCCATTTCCTTCTCCAGCTCATTGTACAGATGAGGAAACTGAGGCAAATAGGGTTAAGTGATTTGCCCAGGGTCATACATCTAGGCTTATTACATATTATCCTTGACACATTTGGCATGCCAGCCAAACTGGTCTCCCTGTTATGTCCAAAAGATGGCACACACAGACTATGTCTCATGCCCAAAATGTATTCCCGTTGCCTCACAGAATCCTTTAAGGTGCAATGCAAGACCAATTCTGAGCTACTTTTGTATATACAGATTTTGTTTATACTTAATCTAAATACATGTCATATTTCCCCATTAAAGAATAACCTCTTTGAAGGCAGGGGATGTTTCATTTTTGTCTTTATATAAAAGAAAAAACAAATATTTATTAAGTGCCTACTATGTGTTGGGCACTATGCTAAGCGTTTCACAAATATTAGCCCATCTGACTCTCACAAAAATTCTGGGAGGTAGGTGCTACTATTATCTCCATTTGACAGAAGAGGAAATTGAGGAAAACAGAGGTTAAGTGACTGCTCAGGGTCACACAGCTAGGCTGGATTTGAAGTCAGAGCTTCCTGAACCCACCTATAAGCCCCTTCACCTAATCCTGTGCTTGTCACATAAACAGTGCTTAAGAGGTATTTGGGGGTCAGTTAGTCTAAACCTTCATTTTACAGATGAGGAGGTAGAAGACAAGAGAGGGTAGCCATAGGTTAGGTCATGCAGGTTGTAGATGGAAGTGCTAGGATTGGAATCTAATCCCTTTGGCAAAACCAGAACTTTGTAGTGCATGGTGATGCCTCTTACAACCCATCCACTTACACTATTAGAAACTGTTTCATCTTTAAAATGGTGGTCATAGCATTTGTACCACCTGCCTTACATGTGGCAAAGAAGAGATTCTGTCAGTGTGAAATGCTGGTAGACAGGGAGTTACTGCCATGATCACCTATAAAGGCACCCACCCCACCCCCAATGAATGGGTTATTGGGTACAAATTTTTAATCATTCCCTGGCCTTTGAACCCTTATGTAAGTTAAACAATTCTGCTAACCAGCAAGAAATTTCTATTTGTCTCTGCCAGAGATCTGGCGACAAAAATGATTGTGGATGCATAGTTACCATCATGATTCTTTCTTTATTTACCTTGTTATCAAAAGTACCACTGACAGAGCGGAGTGATGTCTAGAAGACCATTCAGTAAAGACAGGCCACAAATAGAGTACTTTCCGTACCGCCACTACTGGGGGAAAAAACCCAATGAGGCTCTGGGAAACAGTGAGAAGAACATGGGCAAGAATTTCCCATTCTTGCAGCATTTTCCAGGCCAGTGGACTTGAAATTATGCCATTCCAAAATAATTCTGGGGTGGGAAGCTTCCCAGGAGGATGCAGTAACACTTAAGTGTGAGCTGCAGAGTAAGGCTGATGTGGGAAAGCTGTAATATTGCCAGCTTAGAAATAGGTGCTGCCGTGGAGTCAGGCAGTTGACAAACAGGATTTCCGTGGGAGGGCTAACGGCCATCCAAGGCAACTATTGAGGAGGATGGGCTGAAGCAGCAGGTGCTCAGCTGTAATTAGAGCCTGGATCTATAAATGAGGAAGCAAGGATGGAAGCAAGGATCCTGGGAGCTGTGGCATGTGAGGGAAAAAAAGAAAGCCTTGTACCTGAGAGGGAGGAAGGGAGAGAGAAAGGGAGAGACAGAGAGACAGAGAGACAGAGAGAGAGACAGAGACAGAGACAGAGAGACAGAGACAGAGACAGAGAGAGACAGAGAGAGAAAGAGAGACAGAAACAGAGAGAGAAAGAGAGACAGAAACAGAGAGAGACAGAGAGAGACAGAGAGACAGAGACAGAGAGACAGACAGAGAGAGAAGGAGGGAGAGAGAGGGAAAGAGAAGGGGGAGAGAGAGAATGTATAGAAGAAGGGGAAGATAGAAGACAAAAGGGAAGGGTTAACTAGAGAAGACACTAGACTAGTGTATGCAAGAAGGAAAAAAGGAAAAACCTTACTGTATCTAAGGGGATTATGAAAATCAAATGTAACAAATTTTTTTTCTAGTGAAAGTTTAGTGACAGTATTTAAAGAAGAGGCAGGATGGCATTATGCAATTGGAATTAGAATTCAAATCTTGCTTTATAAATCGATTATCTTCTCTGAGATTCATTTTCCTATCCACAAAATGGGGTCAATAGCAACCATATCACAGCATTGTTTTAAGGACCAAATGAGATCATGAAAGCAAAGTACTTTGCAAGTCTAAAAGTGTTAGATTAACATCAGCTATTAAGATGATCAAACTCATTAAATTTCTTACCTTTTAATGAAAAAGAAAAGTCAGAGGGTAAATCAAAAGCACCATGACCACATTCAGAAGAGTTGTGCCCAGGAGAAATGATGGATCATGAATTAGGCCATATGATGTTGAGGGACGCTCACCAATTGGATTGTAATTTTGTACAAAATAACCCAGACTAAGTAAGCATTGGAAAACAACACTGGTGTGAGGAGTTTGTACGTGGAATTATTGTAGTGAATGTTGTTCCAAAACTGAAACAGTGAGTTTACATATACTATATGTGTATTGAAAGGCTCCATAGTTTGGGGATTGTGAGTGGTCCCTAAACCAATCCTCGTTACAGCAAAAATAACTTGATAACAATGAAATAATTCAAAGGTAGACTTCTTTAAGCCAATCTAAGAATTATAACAAAAGAATACTATTTTGGGGGGAAAGTATAAAAATACCCAGAATAATTAGAATCAGAGTAGAAATTATAATTCATAGGATATCATCAGAGTGGCTCCACAGGTTTAACTTGTCCCAAAATGAAACAAATATTGCAAATAAGCAAAGATCCAACTCAGGACTACTCACTAACTATAAAAAAAAAAGAAAAGGGGAAGATGGATATAGTAAAACCAAAATGCAAAGGTAAGTGGCTTTCACTCAAGGATAACTTAACCTATGAAACTGAACATAATACTACAGGGAATCAATGGACTTTTTATTATTAGTTCCAAGTATTGTTTATGAAAATACCAGACTGAGCAGTCTTTGAAACACAAAGAAAGTACACAAAATAAGATGTATGATGAAGTTTGAATAGTTTGAAAAGGTTATAGTTTGACCCAATGTTTGCATACTGAATGGGGGAAAAAGATTATTAATCTCAGGTGAATATTACTATATCTAAGGGTCAATGGAGAAACATAATAAAAATTGTAAATAAAATAAAAGAAACAGCCTAATAAGGAAAGAGAAAACCATGGGGTGACTCAGTATTTTTTAAATTGGGGGTATCATAGGCTCTGTTCATTCAAACATAGGGATATTGGAGACAGAGAGGGAGGGTGGCTCATGAATCCCACTTTTAGCTGGCTCTGACAAGGGAATACAAAAAATATTATGGAATGAGACACTGAATAAGGCAAGCAGAGGAATGAACTATATAGAGAGGATTGAGAAAGGTGTCTGAGCTGTCAGGTTAAAGACCAACTGAGAAACTGAATGACCTACAAAGAATTGAAGAGGGGATGGATGCTTCAAGGAAAGAGAAACATGGACTTGACTATCACAAAAAGATGTGTGAGTTCAAGAACAAGACCCAGTAATTTGGGTTTGGGCTTAGGTGGGAGGGAAAGGACTGCTATCAGATTCTTCTAAGTATAGCAAATGCCTAGCAATGATTGTTTTTTTTTTCTTTCAAAAGAAAGAATTATTACAACAGGATTTGGTAGAAAAAAACAAATATAATCACTGTAACTATGAATGATATCCATCTGCTTCTAAGGGGGAGGAATTAGAAAGCAAAATTAAGCAATATGTTATGCACAAGAAACACAAATAAAATACTAAAATGTATACAGTGTTGAATTAAGATGGTAAAGTAAAATTTATTTTGCCTCAACTGAGTGCAAAATGGCAATCATGATTGTAGACAAGGTAACAGTAAAAATAGGTGGATAAGAAAATCAAACAGGAAAAAATCTATTATGGGGAAAGGGACCATAGGGAAAGAAACAAAATTTGAACAAATGAAAAGTTCACCAATCTAGTGAACTCCTGGTGCAGGAAAACTAGTATCAACTCAGGTCACAATCTCTGTGATCTAGTAAAGCCCAAGAGTGTTTGCTGAGATCAAGAGAAGCTACAGGGGCACACAGGAAGTGTCAGAAGTAGAATTAGATCTAGGTCTTCCTAACTCTGAGCCTAGCCCTGAATACACTACGATCCATCAATGAACCACTGACATTATGTTCATTAAATAATACAACATTAAAGCTTTTGTCTTTACCCAGATTTAAGATTCCGTTGACTTAGGGAACTTCTACTAAGGAATTTCCCTAGAAGTTTTCATTTCTTGATTTATTCTTTCTGTGTATCAAGAACTAGGCTGTTATGCTTGCTTGCTATTTATCTGTCTACGTCTTTCTCTTTAGACAGACAAATATAGGTATATACACATATATGTATATGTACCCATATGTACATATAGACTAAATATAGCTATCTATTTGCTGATTTTGTGGGTTTACAAGTCATCTTGATGATCATTGTTTTCTAGAGTAGTTTGGAATCTGGTAGGACCAAAACCTCTCTTCCATGTGTCCTTTAGTGTTCTTGATGATTGCTGTCATTAGTTTGTTGTTTTATCAAATTCTAGAAATTGTTCCTTCGGTAATTTTATTGGCATAGTATGAAATCTGTGACAATTTAATTAGGTGGTACTTATATAGTATTACACTTATTGATGTAATGTTAAATCGATAGCATTTGGATAATATCAGAATTTTTGTTGCATTGGCCTGACCCAGTCATAAACCCTGAACTTCTCTTTAATTAATTATGGATTCTTTTATTTCTATAAAATTACTTTTAGATGTACTTATGAAAGTCCTGTATGTATCTCAGTAGGTAACTTCACATATTTCTAATAACTTTTTTGTTATGTTGAATGGAACCAAAATGCAAGGGAAAAATAGTTTTCACCCAAGGATAATTTATTCTATCAAAATGGGCATAATCCTATAGGGAATGAGTAAATATATAAAAGATATGTGATGAATGTGATCACCTATAAATAATAATATTCACTAAGTGCTTTGCCTCCCTTAAAGTACTTATAAGTGCTTTTATTATTATTTTTAAACAAAATTGACTAATTCCAAAGGGTTATGCTTTAATCCAGTGTTAACATACTGAAAGGGGAAGAGAAGACTATTATCCTTTGAAAGGGTTTTCTTCCTGTTTTAAAAAAATTAATAAATGGAAAAACTAATGATTCTTGTGGATATATTTTGTAACCTTTGACTTCATTGAAGCTACTAATTATCTCACTTAATTTTTGTTGATTTGGGGGGTTGCCTGATTATATTACCTTAAAATATCAATTATTTGACCTCTTTTGCCTAAACTTGCTCCTTCAACTTCTTTTCCTTCTCAAATTGTCATAACTAGCATTTCTAGAATCATGTCCAATGATAGTAGAGACAGTGTTCATACTTCCTTTACCCTCCCAGATTACTGGGATAGATTTCAGTGTTTCTCCTCTACCAATATAATACTATGTATCACCATGGCTCCTAAAAATCCACGTGCTCTTCTCAATTTCCCTTCCCCAAGGGCAGAGTTTAGCCTCCAATACTTATTATAGCATCCTCAGAAGTCCCACAGTCCCACAGCTCATTCTTGCCAAAGAAATTCAAATGAGCCCAGAGTTCAAATTTCAAGGTTTTTCTCGGGACAGTTATAGGAATACTCATGAAACTAAATTGTGACTTGGTAGCCTCCAAGGAGGCCTTGAACTTCACATGCTAGAACTTCAGAGTTCTAGACTAATAGACTGTGAGATACAAAACTCTTTAGTACCATCTCTTTATGCCTGTACTATCAAGTAGTGACATGCCCATAGACAATGAGAATGAACTGATTCATAGATATCACATTATATATTATACATAATAGAGATTATAGAGAAATAAGAAGTAGTAAAATATGACATAGTTGAAATCTTTTTTTTTTTTTACAAAATCACGTAAACTGACAAAGGAAGAGGAAGCGGAGGGGAGGAGAGCAGAAGCAAGGAAAGTAGAAGAGAGGGTAGAGATGTCCCTTAGCCACTGAGCTCTGTTGCTGAGCAAAGAGAATATACTGCTGATCAGTTCTTTCCTCTAATTGGACTGTTGCAATTCTATCTCCAGACATACACCATAATGCTGGCAGCCCCAGGGATCATCTAGGTTTTTCCAGTTCCATTAAAAAATCTCCACCCTGGCCTCTGGTATCCAAGCCTATAGCTCCAATTTCCCTCAGGTTATATTTCTCCTTTATTCCCCAAACTTCAAGCTGCTGCCTGATCTCATTTCCTTAACCGCCTATCTCATTGTTCTATGGAAGCTTGTAGGAGGTACTACATAGATAACATCAGTGCTGGCTTTTAGTTAGCTACTTTTATTATATTAATCAACATAAAAATCAAAATAGATACAGAGCATTCCAAAAGTCTTAATACAGTTCAGGCTTACAGCTGTACTTTTGGGACATCCTCTATATGTCTTGCATTTATATGTGGATGTATATATGTCAGTCAGACGATAAGCATTTATTAACCTACTGGCTCCTATGTGCCAAGCACTATGCTGTATTTATATGGGCATATTGCACTGTATACTTTAATTCTACAGGACATCAATGAGCCTAAGATCTTGTGGATGTTGGGATTCTCTCCAAAGGCATGGATTCCAAACAAATTCATTCCTTCTCATCTCTTGTAAACCTAGCCTGTAAATCTTCTACTGAAATCCATTTAGGGTGCTGGAAGCCCTTCTCTTTGTTTCTTAACATGACCTGGATACCAATGCAATGCACAGGTTCACCACCTATTATCATTCAACTCAAGACATGGCTGGGACTTAGTATCATAAATCCCTATAATGATGCATTTTATGCAATTGTATAATCTTTAAGAGCTTAAAACTGCAGTAAGACTTTTGAGACACCATGTATAATTAAGTGCTTGTAATAATCCATGTTCTCATCTTTGTCTACTGTGGCCATTTTTGTTGTTCTTTTAGAAATTCCTAGGAGATTATAATTTTCCAGGATATTCCCCCTTATGGCATCATCAAATTGTTTTTATAACATTGATTTTGTTTTAATAAGGTTACTGGATGTGCTAGTTTCCCAACGGGAACTCAATCTACTCTTATCCTTCTCTTCAATTATGGGTCCAGTTTAACTGTCCCTCTGCAGTATCTGGCCAAGATATATGCAAGAATGAAACGGCTCCATGGATATCTATCTAGCTACAGATCATCATTGAAATAGAAAAGATATCAACCACTATTGATCTCCATGTCCAGTTTCATCTCTACAAAGTCTTCATGAGAATTATTTAGACACATATCATCCTTGAGGAAAATATGACAAGGTAACCAGCAGGTTTTCATAAATCATGATCTACAGGAAACCACAGTTTTTTAGTCACATAATTGACTAAAAGATATAGAGAATACAAGGTTCCCAAATGTTTACTGATGTTTGACTATAACAAAGTTCAGTATATAGTAGGCATGTAATAAATTGCTGCTGAATGTATGGATAATAAGCCGCTCTAAAACTTTAAGGCAGTATGACAAATGCAGTCACAAATGAAGGAAAGAAACTCAACAAGGAAAGCATGACCTCATGGTTCTGTCACAGGACAGGACGAGTATAGCAGGGCTCCAGAGCAGCAGTTCTCAACCTGTGGGTTATGTTCAATTTGTAGCAATGAAACTACATCCTGCATATCAGATATTTAAATTACGATTCATAACAGTAGCAAAATTGCAGTTATGAAGTAGCAATGGAAATAATTTTATGGTTGGGGGTCACTGCAACATGAGGAATTGTATTAAAGGGTTGTGCCATTAGGAAGGGTGGAAACCACCGCTCCAGAGGAAGAAGGGAATCAATTTTTGGAATCAATACACTGAGCAATCAATAACCATTAACTAATTGACTACTATGTGCCAGCCACTGTATTAGGTGCTGAGGGCACAAAAACAAAAAGAAAACAGTGTCTGCCCTTAAGAAACTCATGATGAATAAGTATATTCCAATTCCATATAAAATATGTTCAAGACAGCTTTGGAAGAAAGGGCACTGGGAGTTGATCAAGAATGTTTTTACACAGAAGGGGATACTTGAGCTGAGTGTGGAAGGAAACAATAGATTCCAAGAAGAAGAGGTGAGGAAAGAGTGCATTTGGGGACCTGAGTTCAAAGTCATAGAGATGAAGGATACAGTCTTGTGTATAAACAAAAGAAAGCAAGTTTGGTTGAACTATAGTGTATGGGAAGGGGGGTAATAAAGCTGGAAAGGTGGGTGAGGGTCAGACATAAAGGGTTTTAAATGCCAGGTTTTATTTGATCAGAGGAAACAAGGAGCTCCTTGAAGTTATTGAATAGGAAAAGGACACAGATGAATATGTACGTTAGCAAAAACCACTTTGGCAGCTGATTAGCCCATGGATTGGATTGGATTGGATTGGATTGGATTGGACTGCTGAGTCAGGCAGACACATGAATCTAGGTGATGAATGCTTGAACCATAGTTCAGGTGGTTGTGTGAGTGAGTAGAGAGGTGGGAAAGATTAGAGAGATGCTAGAAGATAGAAATGAAAAGATCTGACAACTAATGAGGATGTGGACGGAGAGAGAAAAGTGAGGAGTCGATATAGTTCTAAGATGATGAACTCTGGAGACTGGAAGGATGAGGCTGTCTTCAACAGAAATAGAGAAACTCTGCTATATCTCACCTCAAAGGTATCTCCAGGTCCTTGCTGACCTTACACTCCATTCCTCTGTTCTTGCAGTGTATCCATCATCAAAGACTGCCAGCAATGCCAACTGCTTAAACATACCACCTATATGTTGCTTTACCACAGATGAAAACCCTGCTACATTCCCTGACATAATAAACACTCTTGCCTCCCTTTACCTCACACATCCTCACCGGTCTTGACTTCAGTTTAGCTAATTCCCAACACCAAAAAAAAAAAATAAGACTTCCATGCTAATGGTGATGCAGAACAGAGAAGCAATGGACATTTGCTATAAATGAGCAAATAGAATCTGAAAAATGATTAACACAAACAGCAAACACTAATTCAGTAATCCTGGCTAATCCTCCCAACCAGTTATGTTTGCCCAGAATACGATACATAGAATTTCTTCCTTCCAATATTCAAGTTAAAGTGTACATTCATTCATTCATTCATTCATTCATTCAGACATCAAGAATGGCCTAAAGGTGAGCAAGAATACTCTGGGTTCTAAGTGAATACTCCAAGGCCCCTGGGAATGGAAGAGTTCTGTGTTATTGTCACCCAAACTAGTGTAGTCTTTATTCTAATATTTAGCTTCTGTTTTTCCCATTTAAACAATTATCAGTGTTGATATGGCGACACAATGAGGCCTCAGAAGAGGAGGATTCTTTGCCTTCACTTCCTGAAAGCAAGCTTATTAAGAATGACACAGGAAGAATTGCAAGCATTCATTTGCTAAATCTCAGCACCCTCTTCTAAAGCCAAAGGGTACTATAAAATATGTCAGCGAGACAGACACACAGATATTCACATGGCTCTCATAAATCCTCCAGCCTGCCTGGCTTTGAGGGGATCTCTGGGAATGGCAAATTTCCAAGACCTACTCCTACCCAGAGGGCATGCTTCTGATTGCTTAACACTCTACACAAATGGGACTTTCCAGGCAGCTGTGAAGGCATTGCTTCTGGGGAGGATAATGAATTCTTTGGAATAAGATGGGGAAGAAATTTAGCCAGCCTAGGACCATAGGCACTCCATTTTTATTTGAGAAAGTGAAAGAAAACATTCTGGATTGATAGGTGGAGCAAATCATTGTTCAAAAGTGATCTTTGTTTTGGGTGGGTTTGGTGACATTTTGCCTGTTATATATATTTTAGCAAAAATAACAGAACTCTGAGTACCAGCCTAATGAAGCTGGGAATACTTATCAACACAATCTACATGGGGCTGACTTTTCAACCAAGGCATCTCATGGAGGCTGTTGGGTTTGTAGCTTGCATGGATGGAGGGTATAGTCATGCTTTAAAAAATTCACAGTTGCCTAAAGCATCGAAGAATAAAGATAGCTGACATTTTGTTAGCACTTTGGATTTTACAAAGTAATTTTTATGTGGCAATCCTGTTAAGTAGGAAATGTATATTTCAGGTATAATTATGCCCATTTTATAAGGAAACAGGTTCATCCACAGAACCAGAAATTGAACCCAGGAATCCTAAATCTGAAGCACAGGGCTTCTCTCTCAACTTTTGCTATGCTGGTGTGTTCTCCCTTTATACTCAGCAGGGGAGTTAGAGCTAGGACCTTACAGAGCTCCTAGTCCAGCCATCTCATTTGACCAAGGAGGATGCTTCATTCTGAGTCCAAACACTAACAAACTCTTTCTACAGCTGAGAAACTCCTGTCTCCCCACATTACTCTCTCCCAGCACAGAATCTCTGTTGGGTTCTCTCTCTCTGGCTTCAGTTAATTACATGAAGAGACAGATGCGGAGTAACCTGAAGGCTTTCTCTGCCACCACAGTGAGTCTGTACTCTCCTCAACAGACAGGTAGTGAGAGGACTCAAATGCTATCTGACAAGGCAGCAGATCCTATCACCTAAGGTTAGGAAATAGACAAGCCACTCTGCATTCAAAAATAAAGACGGAAAAATTTCAAGCATATTGTTTCTGACAGAAATCATATCCTAGCTGCATTTTTTGACAAAGCCTGTGTGAATGAAACGATATACTTTCTGTTCCCCATCTTTCCCTTTAAGAAAGAGACAGCCTATCAAAGGTACATTGGAGGTGACAACTCAATGCACAGTGGTTAGCAAGTTTTTCTTTTTTAAAAGAGGCATTAAAGAAACAGCTACATTCGATCAATTTAAATGCTACAGTTATCTCACTTTACCCTTGATGAGAGATGGAGTTGAATGATGACTCTAGTCAAAAGCTCCTGGAGTCATGGAAACCTAGATTCAAGTCTCATCTCTAACACTTGTGCAGCCATGGACCTGTCATTAAAATTCTCAAAGCCTCAGTTTCTCCATCTGTGAAAGGATGAACTTAATGCCTATAGTTCCCACATCATAGTTAGTATGAGGTCCAAATGAGAAAATGGGGTCAGGCCTTTTTCAACCCTGAAAGCACCATGTGAACTTAGTTAATATTTCCTTCATGTCCACAACTTCACATATCCTTTCTGTATGTTATTCAGCATCATGTTCTGTGTTGTTATGCATGTTAGTAAGTGTCATGGCAGACAATCTGTGGCCATTTACAGCCTCCTCTAAAACAAAATGGCAGCCAGAAGGCAGAGACATTTTTCTATTTCACATAACCTGAAAAAAAGAACCCTGATAATTACAACGTACACAGACCAGCTATGATGTATTCAAGAGAAAGAGTAATTTTAAACAACTGTATTATGACCTGCCTTCATGCCCTAGGACTAACATGAGCCAAGACCAAATGGATGGAATTTTCAAGGAGGCAGATATGTGCTTAACATGAGGAAGTGATTCTTTACAACTAAAGTTGTCTGAAAATAGAATGGACTTCCTCTGGGTGGTGGTCTATTTGTCATTGACAGAGTTTAAGAGCAGAAGTTAAATGAAGAAAAGAGGAACGTCCTTCCAACCCCAGGATTCTATGACTGTATCACTAAAACTGTCTAGAATCATTAAGTGAATCACTTAGAGCTAATATGGACCTTAGAGGTGATCCAACCCAACCGTTTCATGCAATGCGAGTAGAGGCCTAGAGAGTCACCAGAAGTCACATAGTCTAATACAGTGGCCCAGCCAGCCCTAAAGTCTGGGTCTAATTTGAAGCCTAGTATTCTTTCCTTTCCACCACAATTGATGTGTTTGGTAAAATAAACAAAATAAAAAGGACAAAACAAATAAAAATGCCAAAATTCTGTTTATTAATTGTATACTAATTTGATTTAGATGGAAAAGATTCCTCTAAAAGTTTAATTAAGTTATATGAATGTATTCCTTTTTGGTTTATGTATTTGCTTCATTAGGCAGGTAAAACCCGACAACTGAACATTAGCTAAAAAGCATTTCATAATTGGTGCAATTTACTAAAGGGAAACAAAGTAATATTTGCATGTAAAATTTAATTATGAACTATGGATATTTTTATCCAGCATTCCACATTGTAAACTATTATACTGGTCTGAGTCTGCGAATGGGTTTAGTACTTTTCTTCAGGGATTTGGCTATGTATGTAAATATTTGTGGTCATGTTCCTCTATGCTCAGCAATATGATGATGTACTTTGACATGTGGGGAGATCTGTAATCTCACCAACATGGATGCTTCATCCAAAGTGTAGACCATAACCCATATACACTTCCTCATTCTGTGCAACACATGTCCATGTTTTCCCTTAATGTATCTACCCTGCAGAATGGGATACTTCCTCTGCGTTTCTTGACATTGCCCAGGTACTGAATTGGCACAGAGTGCCAATGGACTCGCATATACCATAGAAAATGGATCCTTATTTACTAAACTATAATTTTTTTAGAGCTCAACCAAATATAAAGGTAGATACATCACAGTATAGAGGTTGACCTGGGATATGTCGACCAGAAATTTTAAAACTCAAAAATTAATATAAATATTGATGCTAATTATATGTTTTCCTACAAAATATCTCAATATGCTTTCCTAACTCATCTAGAAACTTGTCATATTTCTTACCTTGTGAATTTTGAACTTTTGTTTTTAGTTTTAAAGCAAATTTATAAAAATGCAAACTAGAAAATACATATAGAATTGGATATTTCAAGGTGAACTACAGTATTTTCAAACTCCAATAGAAATTTTAAGATTTTTTAATGAAGGCATAAGGTATATATTGTAACTGAACTTTTATAGTTGTTGGAGGCCTAAGGAAATATGGATTTAGCTGTATTGTAGGAGATCAACAGTATCTCCTATTAAGGAGTATGCTCTATTGTAAGGAAACCAGTTTCCAATGTTTTGACAGGTTCATTGTAATCAAACTCCTTAAAATGGCCCAGAAAGGAATGCTTCTGAAGAAAGGGATATCAATAGAAACACTATCTGTCAGTAGGCAGGCATGTCCTGTGAAGGACCACAGCTAGACTAGTCTTCTATTAGATGTTAAAGTTGGGTGGTGAGGATGGGTTGGAAGGCAGAAAAAGCAGGGCCACACCAAACACTCTGTGTGGGGTTCATTTTAGAAGAAAAGTCGGGAGGAAGTTGTAGGCATCCTAATTCTGTGATACTCTTAAGAAGTTTAAACTAATCAGATTCCTAGTTAAAGTGGCAAGGCACCCTGAGGAAGAAACTCAAGCAGCTATGTGCCAAGCAAGTCACCTCCCTTTAGATGCCAGAGAAAACAGCTCAGGACCCTTATCCAAGAGCTCTGGAAATAGCCCAACATCTTTTCCATCCCCCCTTCCACCTGCCCTGTTTTTAGGCCAATTCCCAGTGAAAGGAGAAATCACTGGGGTGAAGCATCCCCAACTTCCTCCACTTCAGCAACATCAGCTGCTAACCAACTGCCATCAGATAGCCATTAGATCCAAGAATCCTGGGAATGATGGCACCCTACAGACTACTGGTCCTCCTTCTAGTCCAGTCTCTATAGGCACCATCTCAGGAAGCAATCACCATGGAAACCCAGAACTAGTAACTGCTTCTGTGGATGTTCCAACTACAATGCCTAAGGACTCAGAAAATAAAGTTCTTGCCACCAACATCCTTGGTACTATCAAGTGGCTCAATATCAGAAACTGATAATTATCAATACAAATGATATTAAAGAAAAAGTACTATAATTTACTTTGCTGCTCAGTCATGTCCAACTCTTCATGATCCTTTTTGGAGTTTTCTTGGCAAAGAAGCTACAGCAGTTTGCCATTTCCTTATCCATCCATTTTACAGATGAGGAAACTGAGGCAAACAGGGTAAAAGGATTTGCCCAGGGTCATAAAGTTAGTAAGTGTCTGAGGCTGGATTTGAACTCAGGAATATGAGGTTCCTGGCTGATTGCCTTCCAGGCCAAGCACTCCATCCACTGCACTACCTAGTTACCCCAATCTGCCTTGTTCACACCAAGGACCATGAGAACTCTCCATCTGATTTGCTGCTGAAGTCTTCCATATGTCTTCCTATTACAATGTCAGCCTCTTAAAAGCAAAGATTGCCATATTTTTCAATTTGTATCACTTAGCAAGATGTTTTGCATATAGTAAGTGCTTAATAGGTGCATTTTGTTCATTTTTATCCATAATTTATCACACATGCAATAGAATTTCTATTGCATTTTCACACTTCATTTTCTTACACATTTTTCAACCAGGGCATTCCACAAAATTGTCCTAAAATAATTCCTCAGAGACAAAATGACAGTTTCCCATAGGAACAAATTGAGAAAAGAGGAGGTGTGGTATGTTCTTGACCAAGAACTCAGTAATAAAGTATATCTATAGATAAACAAAATGGTCCCCAGCCCCAAAATGCAAGTATCACACCCATACCAATCAAATTCACCCTCATCCTTCCCATTCCCCCATTCTACTGCATTCTACACTTATGCATTCTGGAGCCCCTTCTCAATCCTCAACAAACTATTGTTGAAATTAGACATTTACCAGTCTTCAGTACATTACTTTGTATACCATATGCATTTATTCTAAGTGCATTATCTTTTCCACCAATTATGAGTAAGTTCCCTGAGGGCAGGGGACTGTGGAGATTGAGTCTTTGCAAAGCACCTGGCGCAGTGCATGACACATGGCAGATACTAAAGCTGAAGTGAATTGAATACTGCTTTTGCTGAGTTTGTGATTTCAGCAGGATAAGTCTTTGTTTTACAGGTGTTGATGGTAACTTCCACATGCCTCAATATCTCATATATTTCCTGTTCCTTTTCTCCATAAATCCACCCCACAGTATTTAACCAATGCACTGGAAGTCTGTGTCAAGGGTACACTTATTTACCACAACTGTGAACTCCTGGACATATTTAGAATAGAAAATTGAATTACAATAAAAATATACTGTATACTTTTCATATTGACAGGACTCCAGTGTATTACAAAGGATATAAAAGGTTTACAGGCTAATTGTCAAGCCAACTCCTCTCATTGTACAGTTAAGGAAACTGAGGCCCAGAGAGGAAAAAAATGTTGATGATATTAAATAGCACAGCTGGACTAAAATTTAGGTCTTCTGATTCCAAAATGTAGTGCTTAAAATGCAAGTTTGTTGTGTGATAAATATGACCTCAATTCAATATGCCACTTGTGCTCCAATGGATTTTTGATTTTTACTAGGTATAATAAATATGAAACATTAAATTAATATTAACTGTGTCTTCTTAGAAAGGCTTGATTTTTGCAGATAACTTTAATCACTTGGCATTAAATTTCTCCACAATTTTCTGACTGGATAGCTACTTTTTCTCTCAAGATTACAGATATCAGGTCCAGAGACACTCTCCAAAATAAACTCATGAACCTTAGAGATGCTGGGGGTGGATGCATTTTTGTTAGATGAAATCAACGATGGAAATGACGAGTAGTATGATGACATTTTTTCACTAAGAAATATTATTAAATGGAAAGGCTACGAGCCACCTAAGACTTCTCTCTTTCATTAGTATTTCCTATTTAATCATTCTATGATCTCCACCAAATAGGATTCAGTTCAACCAACAGAGTAGATATCTGCTGTGTGTAAGGCACTCAACTAGGTATTGTGGACTCAGTCAAAACAATAGCCCCTGTCCTCAAGGAGATTCTATTGTTTGAAGTCAGTGAATAAAAGGAGGAAGTGAAGTTTAAGGACGGGTAAGACCTAGGCTCATCTGCATTTGTTTTTGTTTTGTTTTGTTTTTAGTCTGTGGGGAAGATGACAATAAGGAGGGATGGGAGATAAGAGAGAGCAAAATCAACAAAGGCCAGCAGGAAACAGAGTTATCAGAGCACTTCACACTTCATCAGAAAACCCCAAACAATTATCAGATCATTAGAGATTTTTAAAAGGGAACTTCAAAACATTGCTCTCAAAATTGCTAAGACAGGCATAAGACAGGATCCTGATTGCCCACAGTGTTTAGACATTGGTAAAAGCACCAAATGCCTAGATAAAAGCAGCAAGAATTAAGGTATAGGTGTTAATTAGGCAGCTCTGACTGATCACAACAAAATACCAAGTGGTAAAAGGTGGACGTGACTCCCATGGCTGCTATGGCTTGCTTAAGATTTATCCTGCTGCTTAATAAAGAACTATCTTTTCTTAAGGAAGAAAATAAGATAATCTCTCCTATTTCTACAGGAATAGTGACATTCAATTTCTGCCTAAACAACTTAAGGAACCAAAAGCCCACATAATGGAGAGTATCCCCAGACAGGTAGAGTAAAACCAAAGCTTATAGACTCTCTAATTGGCATGTTTAGTTAATTTCCCTCCATTCCATTAAAATACCCACCAGGGACACAGTATATTCATAGTATCCAAGGATTGAAAAGAGGAGAGAATAGAGGCGCCTGATGTCCATTGGGTGACTAAGAGTAGGACATTACTCAGTAACAACAAGATCAGCAGCAACAACAACAACAAATCACAGTTATTATGCAGCATCATCCCCTCTGAGGCTCAGGAAGAGATCTGGCCAAGAGATTTGCCCAAGACAAATCTTTGAGCTCATCAATATGGTGTTCCTTCAAAGCCTATTCACACATTTTTTTTAATCCTCTGTGATTATTACATTGGTGATTCCCACAAATCATCCATAGAACATATCTGTTTAATAAACAAGGCTTCTAAAATTTCCATTTTTCTAGGTCTTTAACTTTTTTACTCTTCTAGCACCATGAAATGTCTATCTGATAATCCTTCTACTTATACTTACCTCCTGGCTATTCTGCCTCCTTTTCTGATTGTACATTTCCTGGAGCAGGCAGGTGGGCAATGAGCATTTACTAAGCACTTCGTACGTGCCAGGCACTATGCCAAGTGCCCAGGATATAAAGAAAGGCGAAAGACAGTCCCTGTCCTCAAGGAGCTTCCGTTCTAATGGGGGAAGGCGACACACAAGAAGAAGTTGAAAAGCAGGGGTAGGAGTTACTCACCTGTGGCATGTTATTGAAGTCTGTTAAATCAGAACAGGTGAGAGAGGAATGAAGGTTGGTCAGCCTGGGCCCCTCCCCCACAATGGAAGCCCAAGAAGGAATCACCAGTAAGAGAGAGGGACTGGAACACCAGACAGTTGTTCCAGGGTGCTATTGCTTATATGCACAGTTACTACTGGTGATCTGTTGTGACCAATGCTTCTCACCATGACTCTTTCCCCTGCCCTTTCTATCACCTACAATTCTGATTCTTTAGAGATTGCGGCACCCCATGACCCATAGCCATTTAGCATCATTGGGAGAATATCGGTGTTATAAATGGAGAGAGAGAGCTGCCTCTGTGTGTACAGTGGGGCCCATGTGCTGCAAGGCCTTGTGGGTTGTGAGGGGGATGGCCCCAACCTGTACTATGGGAGTGTCACTGTGTGCTTTAAAGGGAGGTTTCTGCATACCACATCTCTAACCTCTTCTCCTTCCACCCTTCTCCAACTGGGAGAAACTATAGCATTCCTACCAGGAGGGGAAGCAGGAAGGTGGGGCCAGAGGTTACCACTCTGCTTTCCCTTAAGAGACAGGGCATCAGACTAGAATGAAATCCTTCTGTACCCTTAAACATTGTTAGTTTGGGGAATATGATTAAATTCAATCTAACTTCAGATCACTCTGTCATTATTAGATGAAGGTGACCCCAAGTATCATATCCAAGACTTGATCCCTTTCCCACCAAATAATACTTACACAATGAACACGCATAACAAATAGAAATTTATATCAATTACATTTAATTAAATATAATTAATATCATTACTGTATAAAATAATTGTATGTAATTATAATAAATATAATTAAATTACATTTATATAAATTGTAGCAAAACAAAAATCAGAGAACGTATACATGGGAGAATATATACCAGACAATATAAAGTGAAAGAACTCTTCTTTTGTGAGTGAAAATAGCCCATCTCAATCAAGAGAGAGTTTGAGAACTCACCTAAGGAGAATCTCCCTGAAGTCTCTAGTTTTGACCCTGCAGGGCAAATACTATGGTGGAGACGGCCAGTTCCTTTCATGTCAGTTTCTTCCCTGAGTCCTGTTAATATGAAATGAGATTGGTCTCTTCCAGCTCTCCTCTCAAAACTAGAAGCCAGAAATGTCCCCCAAAGAAGGGGCATTCATCCAATAAGGACAGGGTGCCATACCACTGGGTTCTGGGACTGGGGCTACATAAAGGCTGTTTTTTGTGACAATCAATCAATTTCCAAATCTTGTAACTCCCATTCCCAGAACATCTCTAGTGTCTATACCCTTCTCACCACCCACTCAACCACTATTCTAGATGCCTCAAAACACAAGGGGCCACTTTTTACATAAAGGCAGCTCTCTCTATATTTATAATACCAATATTCTCCCAGTGATCCTAGATTATTATAAGGTCTCCTGGCCTCATCTTACTCCACTCCAATCCATCCACTATACAATTCCCAAAGTAATTTCCCTAAATTTCAGGTCTGATCAGTTTACTCACCAACTCAATAAAGTCTAGTGGCTCCCATTACCTCTAGAAGCAAATATAACCTCTTCTGATTGGCATTTAAAATTCTTCATATGCTGATCTTAATCCTACCTTTATAGACTAGTTGTACATTACCCTCTTTATGCACTCCACAATCAAAGCAAATAGGTCTTTTTCAATGTTCCTCACATTCATAGCACTGCATTTCCTATCTCTGTGACTTTGAATTGGCTGTCCCCCACACCTGGAATGAATTCCTTCCTCATTTTCACCTCTTACACTTGCTAGTTCCATTCAAGACTCAGCTCATATGCCATTCTTCAAACCTTTCCCCTAGGACTACTATCCTTAAACACCTCCCTCCAAATATTGTATATACCATGTATGTACAAAATACATGATGCTGAAAGAATATGAGTTCCCTGAGGGCAAGAGTGTTGACTTTTTGTCTCTTTCCCAAGTACCTAACACAGTGTCTGCCACAACATAGGTTCATAATAAATGTCCATTGGTTGACTCTGACAATATAGTATGCTATAGAAAATTCTTAGTGAAGTACTATTGTTTCTCTTATCATATTTTCATCAAACATACCATCAATGTAGATTTTCATGTAGATTCAAAGAGAAATGTAAAAGTAGGAATATGTGTTGCTTGTTGCTTTTTTAAATAATATTTTTCCCCAATTACATGTTAAAATAATTTTAAGATTTTAAAAAAAGTTTTGACCTCTGAAATCTATTCCTCCCTTCCTCCCTGAGATAGTAAGCACTCTGATATAGGTTATACATATATAATTGTGTAAAACATTTCCATATTATTCATTATGTACAGGAATATTTGAACAAAAAAGGAAAAAAAGTGAAAATAATATACTTCAGTCCATATTCAGACGACATCAGTTCTTTCTCTAGAGTGGATGACATTTTTCATCATAAGTCCTTCAGAGTTGTCTTGGATGATTATTTTGCTGAGAACAGCTAAGTCACATTTCTTCATTGTACAATATTGCTGTCACTGGGTACAATGTTCTCCTGGTTCTGCTTACTTCACTATGCATCAGTTTATGTAAGTCTTTCCAGATTTTTTTTCTGAAGTCACCCTGTTTGTCATTTCTCATAGCACAATAATATTCCATCACAGTCATATACAATGGCTTGTTCTGCCATTCCCCAATTGATGGGCATCCCCTTGATTTCCACTTCTTGTGAGTTGCTCATTGTTAATGTTTTTTTGGAAATTTTTTTGGGGGTGGACAAGTAGGAACACTTTCTATTGTGTTTCCATCCTTTTGGTCATTTAACCTACTTGAAATACATTGAATAGTAAGCTCTCAATGATTTCAAAATTGCATTATTTTCATCAGTAATTTTATCTTTAGGAACTTGGTCTTGCCTGGCCATACACTATGACTTCATCTGCTTAACTGACATTTCTACTTCTTCATGTAGCATATGGATTACTGAAACATTAGAGCCTGAACATGGTAGTCCCACTATCATCTACCATTAGAAATGCTGCTAAATCTGTTTTATTTTCTGAATGATTTGTGCTGTCATTCTGGTATTAATTATCAATGCTTTGGGGGTGATTGACTTAGTAGGGTCACATTCAAAGTTTTCTTCACCACTTTTTGCTTCTCATTTGTTTGGGCAGTTAGGTGACCTAGTGCTGGGCTTCTTAAACTCTTTCCAATCCTGACCCTTCAACACTCCTTATACAGTGGGTTTCAGTGGAACAACCAACAATTTAAATGAGGATTATATACGCTCTAAAAACTATTTGATTTTCAGGTTCTGGTTCCATTCTGACACAATCACTCTTGAAATGGAATGGAGTTACAGAGGAATGATTTTTTCTTTGTTTCATAGGTTGCCATGGCCAAAGAATTAATTACTTATTGCCCAACCTGCTAGCATCAAGCTAGGCTTGTCCTCAGATAACAGGCAGTTTGTGACTGAGACCATATACAAAACCTTTCTAAGCTTTATAGAACATGCCCAAGGTTAGGTACCAGTTGTGTATCTTTCAAGAGCCTAAGTTTATCTTCATGCCAGGAAAAGACACAAAGAAGTTTTCTGTGGAGGTTAGGTCTATGTTTGTATATACATACATGCGACACACATGCATAAATATGTACGTTCTATGTATTTCTAAAATGTAAAAGAAAAATGAAAATTATTCCTTATTTTTGTCTCCACGTAAAAGCCCAGAATTTTATAATAACAGTAACAATGATGGGGATAGTTGCTGACACTTTTATAGTACCTACTATGTGCAAGGCTCTGTGCTAAATGCTTGACAAATATTATCTCAATTGAGCCTCACAGCAGCCCTGGGAGGTAGGTACTATTATTACCCCCCCCCCATTTTACAGATAAGAAAACTAAGACAAAAGGAAGCTGAGTGTCTACATGAGGACACTGCACATCTTTCCAAGATAAATGGAAAATTTAGAATACTTGATTCAAATAACAAGCCTATTGCTCTTCACATTTAATGGAATGCATCACTTGAGTGCTGGCTAGGTAAATGTATATGCACTACTTCCTCATCGAGTCATTATATTCAAGTCTGACAATGGAATACCTGAAAGTGCAACAAAAAATCCATTCTCTTCAGAATTTCTGGCGTCTCCTGCCAAAACTTGAAAACAATCATCTCCTGGCTAGCAAAATGAAAAACCACTCCATGACTATCCATTGTATGTGTATCTTGTCTGCATTCTCCCATAACTTCACTTAAGGAACTCCGGAATTTCCTCATTGTAATCCAATTCACTCTCTTCTGGTTGATCACTGTAAAAGCCTGTATAAAAACTGTGCCACATGGACATTGATAATATTCTTTAGTGTAAGACAATGGGAAAGGCACTTAAGATGACAATGCTTGAGTCTCCTCCAAGTCGCTACAAGGTTTTCTAAAACTGAGATGCCAATTTGGAGAGAAAATTTGAGTCACAGAACAGCTTTGCCAAGTACGACCCCTGCACCTTTATCACAGGGCAGTATGGGATTGGTAGGGGATTTTCTTTTAAAGATTAGAAAATAAAGTAGACATGAAAACAAGAACATTTTTTGTGTTGAAGTCATTGATTTTATTGAAGAATAATAATGATCATATCCCTTATATATAATGCCTTTATTGAATATGACCTTAGAAAGGTCCTCAGAAACCAAATATCATTCTACACTTCCTTGTAGCAGTGATAGATTGACCACAGGGACCTACAGGAGAGCTACTTGCTCTCTCTGGCAAGACACCATCTGGTATCTAGATAACTCTTGTCTTGCAGAAAACATAACAACACAGGGAGAGTTGGGTGTAGGAAGGAGCTTTAAGGAACAATGTTGTCTCTGGAATCAGAGACAACAAAAAGAAAATTGACTATGGATTGGTAGAAAACTAGCCTTAGCATTCAGGAAATATATATGCCAGAATGGAAAGAATCCTAGCTCTTGAGTCAGAGAGCCTGGGTTCAAATTGAAAACTCTCCTATTCACCACATATGTAACCTTGGGCATGCCATTCAACCTCAGTTTTCTCATCTGTACAATTAGGAGACCTCTGAGGTCCCTCATTGCCTTAGAGTTATATTCCTGTGATTCTCTAACCAACAAAGGAAAACATGTCCACAGAGTTACCTATTCATCAAAGATCATCTGTTTAGTATGGAGAAGTGTGAGGTTACTACAAGAAATTAAGGATACTAGAGACTTGCAATGCCAAGATACAAGTTACCTTGGCAATATGTGTCTCCCACATTTGTGTCTCACTCACCAGTATACTCTAAAGTTGTGCCCATTCTTCTTATGGATGCTAAGCACATTTGTGCAAAAGTATGGCCCAGGTTTATGGGAAGGAACATTGTAGAGGCTGTCTTTATTATGCCATCTCAGTAAATGTCATTGCTTTGAGATACTTGTGTCTACTTGACAACTGTTTAAGTAAGATCACTGGTGGGTATCAGGAGCAATAGTTTTAGGAACATAGACTCATAGGACTACCTTTGAACTTTGGAGTAGTCAGCCTAGGTAAGGACAGAACATACAAACTTGTGAGTGCTGGGTTGAGAAGGGAGGAGTGGTACCATGCTAGGTTTGTGATAAAGAAAGATAAAGGCTAACAAAACTTTTTAAATTTGTATTCCAACTCTTGACAAGTTTGACAGAGAACAAAAAACCACATAACTTCATTCTCTATGAATTAACACCAACAAATTAGAATCAGATCAGATTCTATTGGATAAGAATGGAAAAGTACTTTGTAAATGTGAAAGTGAAAGATAAAACTATTGTTACTATTATTGGAATAATTATCATTCTCTAATTGTTAGAATAATAACATAGCTCAGGGATCAATACATGTTCTCTTGACAATGTATGCTGCTGTCAGCAAATGACAATCACAGAGAAATATGAACACCAGCCCCAAACACATAATGGGTTGTTGAATTGACCTGAATACTGTTTGGCACTTTGACCCTTTCACATTGTAAATTATCATCTAGAAATACAACTGAAGAAGAAAGGAAGGTGGTAACACTAGGACACCAAAATAAACATTCAACTTGTGACCAGTTTGACAGGTTTTAGACTAGAGAGAAAAACGACAAATGGGAAATTTTTGCATAGGTTAAAAAAATGGCAGGTCATTCAATTTGAATGGAAAGATAAATATTCAGTGATGCAAGAAAAATAAGAATAAAGAGTTATTAACCCATGAGTGCTTAAAGTATGAGAAAACAGCAGAAGTAGAAAGATGACACACAGTATTAAAAAGAAATTTGTATGAGTTCTAGAAATATTAATACTAAATATTCATATTACCAAGGTTATATGGATCAGTCTTAAAATTTCCAGTAATGTATGTTTTTAAAATGGGAGTAGTAATGCAAGTTTTCCTTTGAGAAAAGCTACCACAAATCCACCCCCCACACACACACACAAACAACAATTCAACACCTGAATCTGAATAGTTAGGTACTGTAATAATGGGTATGTGAATCTTAATAGGATTAAAAAAATTAATGTAATCTCTATCATTCCTTGGAATGACATCACCAATTGATGTATGTACTACCGTCTTTTTTTAGAATCAAAATTAATTACTTTGTCTTTGTTGTTTATTTGATTTTTTACTCATCAAACACAAGACAATTAATATATCCTCATCACCTGTCACCTAGATCATTGAAGCTGCTTTCTAATTGGTTTTCCAAATTCAGTTGCTCCCTTCTTCAGTGTACCCTTACAGACATAACTGATAGACAGTCTTCATTACAGAATCATAGTAGCACAGAGAGAAAGGGATGCTAGGTGGTGCAGCGGGTAGAGTGTTGAGCCTGGAGTCAGTCATCTTCCTAAATTCAAATCTGGACTCAGACACTTATTAGCTGTGCAACCCTGGGCAAGTCACTTAACCCTCTTTGCCTTAGTTCCTCATCTGTAAAATGAGCTGGAGAAGGAAGTAGAAAACCACTCCAGTACCTCTGCCAAGAAAACCCCAAACAGGGTCATGAAGTGTCAGACATGATTAAAACAACTTGACAACAACCACAATCATAGACAGATGGCCTCTGTCATCTACATACCATCTAATCTAGAGGTCATCTATTCCAAACCATTCATTTTACAGAGAAAGGAATGGAGAACCATAAAGGTTAAGTGATTTAGGTTAATGTCATGTAGCAGGAGGGGGAAAATATGAACTCTGGTTCCATGATTCCAAATACAGCACTTCACTCCTAAGGCATAGGTCCAGATAGGTTAATTCTCTGTTGCTCAAAACCTTTGTGGCTGCTTAGAGCCCAGAGGATAAAACAGAAATTATTGGACACAGGGCTTATGGTCCTCTACCTTCTGGCTCCATCCTACCCTTCCAAGATTATGTGACTTTCTTCAAAATTCGAAACGCTGAAATTCCTTCATGTTATCACACCTTCTTACCTTGGCATTTCCTCTAAATCCATTCTTTGTCCTCACACAAAGTAAGTGGCAGAGATAGAATTTAAACCAAAATCCTAAAATTTCAAATCCCATGTCCTTGCCATGGTCCACTTTCTTCCTGTGTCCATGCTGTGTTGCCTGAACAGAATGTAATTTCCTTTAGGAAAAGTACTATTTCATTTTTGGCTTTGTATACCCAGGTCCTAGCTTAGCATCACTTACCTAGTGTGTGCTTAATAAATGACTATGGAATTGAATAGAATTACATTTAACTAGTTTAAACACACATTTTAAAAAGAATGGTATCTTGCAATTTAATCTCTTTTCAATAATGCCTCCTTGATCTAATTTTGACCTAAGAAAAAATGTTATTCTAATACCCTCAATAGTTCTTTCCTTCCTAAATCTATCACTGCTACAAGGAAGTGAAGAATATTTGGTTTCTGAGGACCTTTCTAAGGTCATATTCAATAAAGGCATTATATATAAGGGATATGATCATTATTATTCTTCAATAAAATCAATGACTTCAACACAAAAAATGTTCTTGTTTTCATGTCTACTTTATTTTCTAATCTTTAAAAAAAATCTCATCAGTCTAAAACTAAATATATTCTCAAAACCAAAGATGGCTAAACCAGAGAGAAACAATGAAACTTTAAAAAATGAGTAAAGCCTGTTAATTTTCATCTGTTAATTTAGATATTAGTGAGTACAGCTGAAAAGTTACAAATGAATCTTGATTTTCTGGTCCCTACTCCTGAATGTCCACCTCTATCTGTTTGTTTATCCTTCAAGGATCAGATCAAATGCCACACCATCTGCATTGTTGTCACAGTTAAGAATCCCTGAATACTACTATTAATGCAGTTTAAGACCAGATCAGTCCTCCTTAATCTTAATTCCTTCCCCCTGTGACTATTCCAAATTAATTGTGTGTGTATACACAGATACATATATACGTATATATACATATATACATATATGCCTTGTTGATGCATCATTAGCATTAATAAGACTGTGGGGTTCTTGAAATCAGGGACTGATGTTTGCCTTTCTTTGTATCTCCAAAGCTTAGCACAGTGCCTGGCAGACTGTAGTAGGAGCTTCGTAAATACTAGTTGACCAACACATGATACTACTGACCCGTACTAATCTTGGACTCCACTAAAAGCCCCAAGACCCTTTCCGTAATCTGAGTTCTAAACTTCTCTTCTCCAGAGTTAACAATAGCATAGAGCAGGAAAAAGAGCACTGGCTGGAGTTTCAGAGGAACTGGGCTCAAATCCCGCCTGAGATGGTTCATATCTACAATGATGTCAGGTGAGTTCCTTGACCCTCAAAATACCATTTCCTTCATCTGTAAAAGGTGGGGTCATACTAGACGGCCTCTGAGGTCCCTTGCAGTTCTAGGTATCTGAGCCCATGAATCCAAGATCAGTTCTTCACATCTATCCATGCTAAATATCATCTTGTCAGGTTCCATTCCATCGTTCCAGCCTTTCTAGAATTGATCCTGGACCCTGACCTTGGTTTTTCTGACTCCCCCTCCCAGACTTGTTCATCCTCATATGGTAGTAACATAAAAGAATCCTCACCCCATTCACCTGGAAAACAATTCTGTTGTCAAAAACTTCCCTTGAATCCTATTCGTTTCTAGTTATGACCCTCATGCCAAAGGATAAGACTTTATCACTATCACTCTGTCACTTCCATGTAAAACATGTTGTGAGATTCCAAGAACACAGTTTCTGGTACTGAGTCAAGCCTTCTAATCATGAAACAGACTTTCTTCGTTATATTAAAAATTGCTTCTCAGTAATAACAGGGTTTCACTTAAAACGAGTCAGTTTTCATTTTCTTTCTCTCATCAGCTGCTTTTCTTCCTCCCTTTTTTGTCTCCAGCTGCTCATGTTATTATGTGCTTATTTTTTTTCTTCTCTCTTGTTGATTTTATCTTCCTCTGGGTATTTCCATGATAGATGGAAACTTCTCAAATATATTCCCAGGTAGCAAAGTTAAGTTGCTCAGTCTCATATTTCCCAATGATGTATATTTGTTGAAAAGATGACACTAATGATATTTCTATGCTCTTCACATGTACTTACTATACTATCCAATAAAAATGTAAGTGCCCTCATTTTTTCTTACAAGCATATTTTTCTACTATACATCTATATGTTGGTTTTTTATGATTACTTTCTGGAAATGAAAGCCAAGGTAAGCTTGAATTATCCTGAATACATCACAGCTTAACCTTTTAAAATGATGGCTTATAGCTGGAATATCCATAATACTGTTGGGCAAGATGGTTTTAGACCTACTTAGTAATGCATCTTGAGGTGTTGGTACAATAATTTAGGGGAACCATTTATTTGGAATAGGTTTTTATCAAGGCTGTAATCAAACTCTGGGACACTACTGGTTTTCTATATGGACCAAAGCCATCTGGATTTAGGCCACTGCCTGTGGAGGGATATTGAAGATAGAAGCCACAGAAACTGAAGAGACAACAATAAACAGGAACTGGAGACTTTGAAGGAAAAAGACCTTTTGTATCGTTAAATGTATAACAGGTAAGTAAAGTAACACTGCTAAATCAAATTGTATGTTCTTTTGGACTTAACTTTTCTCCAATCTTCTCCAAAAACCAAATAGCATCTAGGAATCAAGTCATTTAGCTAAAATGGGCTTAAATCATGAAGAATATAGAGCTTTTTGTGAGCACTTCAGCAAGTGAGTGAAGGAATATCTCAATTCTAGCCAGAATGGGAGAAATGTTTCTGTTTTTACCTTATAAAGCAGAGACACTAAAATGCTTACAAATAATATTTTACATTTGACTCAAATCACTTTGTCACTTTTTTTTTTTGCTTTTTGGAGGGCAGTTGGGGTTAAGTGACTTGCCCAAGGTCACACAGCTAGTTTTTTTGTGTGTGTGTTAAGTGTCTGAGGCCAGATTTGAACTCAGGTACTCCTGACTCCAGGGCCAGTGCTCTATTCACTGCACCACCTAGCCGCCCTGTGCTTTGTCACTTTCTTAACCCAGGAAATGGTACTGAGATAAAAGGCATGTCCTACAGTTTTAGACCTAGGAGAAATGAAGGGATAAAGATGGGTTATCCAATTCAGGCTGCCCTCCATTCTAATAATTCAGGCTACCCTCCATTCTAATTAATCTTTAGCTGATTTAGGCCTGGATTTTGGTGTTCACACCAAAGATTCCCTCAAGCAAATCTCTCTGATAATGAATAGTTGGTCTAGGAAGGGGTGTGGTCAGATGCCAAAAGTTCCTTCCTAGAGTCTATACCTACAGAAGCTGACCCATCTCTGACCTAAATAAAGGGCTCTGGATTATTATGCTGTAATACTGGGTCATCATTTGTTGGAATGATTGTAGAAGAATATAATTGTAAGATTAAAATACTTATCCCTTAACTACCCTAGGGGGACATGATAATGAAAGAAATGGCCTAATGAGAAAGGAGTGAAAAGGCTAAGTAGCCATGTGGTAAATTAAGCTATAGAACCAAATATGAACCCATTTCCGGTCTGGGTTAGATGTAAGGTAGTAGGACAGGAAGAGTTCACTGAGACTGCAAATGCTATGAGCTATAATACATTTCTACATGTATTCACTACTCCCTCCCTAAGTTTAAGTCTAATCATTCATTTAATAAACATTTACTGTGCTGCTCAAGAGGTGATGAAATTTCCCTCACAAGAGGTCTTCAAACATAGGTTAGATGACTATGACTTATATGTCATAGTAAGTATTCTTTTGTCTAAAGGCCAAATTAGATGGCCACTGAGGTCTCTTCCAATTTTCAAATTCTCTGATTCTGTAAGCATTTTTATACACCAGGCAATCTACTAACAGTGGAATGAGATATAAGAATGTATAAGCCTTGATCTCTACCCTCAATAATCTTATGATCTATTGTAATATAGCTCATAGTTCAGTTTGCTTAGAGATTCAGAGATTTGATAAGGGCATAGTGGAAGAAAGGAAAGGCAGGAAAGGTAGGTTGGCATTAACTAGTGAATGACCTTAAAATAGCAGACTAAGGAGTTGGGAACTTGGGCTGACAATGGAGAGCCTCTGAAGGCTATTGAAGAGGGTAGATATTATCAAAGTGGTTCATCAGAAAGATTAATATAAATACACGGTACAAAATGGATGGGCAGAGTAAGAACCTAAATGTAGGTAGAATGCCTAGAAGGTGATTACAATGGTCTAGGCAAGGAAAATAATAGAGGTTTAAACTACACTTGGGGTAATGGGAATGAGTAAAATGAATGAAAAGCATTTAAGTATTTTGAGTGCCAAACACTGTGCTAAACACTGGGGGTGCACATACACCCTCAACAAGAAGAGCTCCTAAGTACAGCTGCTACATTTAGATCAGGGAGGTGCTTTAGTAGAATTAGGATGGTGAGTGGATATATAAAGGAGCTGAAAGGCACACTCTTTCCAATAGCAATAGCAGTATTGATTTAGTTTTAGGATAAGATGCATGGGGCAGATGCAAGACAGATTTTGAAGGAAGAATCAACAAGCAGAGCAACTTCCTGGATGAGGAGAAAGATGTAGTGAGGGTTGGGAAAGAAGACAAAGAGGAATCTAAGACTTGAATCTGGATGACCGGGGAAATGGGGTCACCTTTAATAAAAACAGGGAAGTCACAAATTTATAAGGAGCAAGGTAATTAGTTCCATTTTGGACAGGTGAAGTTTGAGGTAATGGTGGGACTGCTGGAGAGGATATACTTTCAGAAAATTAGATATGTTAACAATGTGGTCCAAGACTGGAGCTGAGATTGAGGAGAAATCAACACAAAGGGAACAATTAATATCATGAGACTAGGTGGGTTTGCTCAAAAGAAGGGCAAAAAAGAGGAAAATGGGAGCTAAACTAGTTGAAAAATGCCCACATTCAGGAGGCAGGAGGAGAAAAGACCCAAGGAAGTATAGGGAAGGCACTATCAGAAATATATATGGAAAGAATTGGTGAAGTGCTTCATCAGATTAAGCAAGAGAAGAATTTCAGGAAAGGAGGCATGATCAATATGACCCATCAGTGGGTCAGATGCTACTAGACTAAGAATAACAGCTGTGAGAAAGGTCTTTGCATTTGATTACTGATGGTGAAGGGAGAAGCCAGAGTATGAGAAGCAAAGGTGAGGTAGGAGAGGGAATAACCATCAGAGGCTAGATTTGTGAAAAATGTTTGTGGTCAAAGGAAGAGAAATTAGAAATGGAGGGATTAGCACAGTCAAAGGCAAGTATTTTTAGGGCAAGGAAAATGTGTGTGCATGTGTGTATATAAATATATATACATATATATACACACACATATACATGTACATAATATATATACATATATATATATATGTAGCCAAATGAAAGGAAGTCAATGGAGAGGGAGAGGGAGACTGAAAATGCAAGAAAAGAAACAAATAATGTGGTCATAAAGAAAGAAGAGGATGGGAAGAAAGAGCTTTGAAAATAAGTGAATTCTTTTGAGAAATAAGAAAGTAGAAGAGAGGAGGAGAAGAAAATGAGTCAAAATATGAAGCAATACTTTAGATGGACAGAAGAACACAGCACAGAAAGATGAAGTGGAGAAGATGAAAATTGAGGGAGAACATTCATTCAATAAACATCTATTAAATGCCCACTATGTGCCAGGTACCATTCTATGCACTGAGGATGGATACAAAGACCAAAACAAAACAGAACCTAACCTCAAGAAGCTTACATTCTATTGGGAGAAAACGTTGTGTGCATGTTACTTAAATACACAAAAGAACCCGTGCTCTTCCTAATGTGAATGTTCTCTCCAGTGAGGCAGATGTCATTCCCATCAAGTGCTACTCTTGTCCATAGTCCGAGTTATACCCAGTGTTCTAGGTGGGGGTCTTTCTTGTCCCCCTGATACTGTGAGAACACAAGGGGAGCATGCATACATGCTGTCTATTGGTAATCTATCACTCTTTCTTTCCATGAGACCAGTCCATCTTTTTTTCAATCAAATACTTTTCTGGTGACATTTTAAAATCTGATTTTTTTTCAAAGCACTCACCTAGTCCAGGACTTTATTAACTCTAAAGTTCAAGACATTCCATGAATTTAAATTAAAGAAAACATACCTTTATTTTCATCAGCTAGTAAATAAATATAGCAATTTATTCAAGTATGAATGTAAAAAAACCAACTACAATAGTACTGGGCCTCACCAGACTGCTGAAAGTGTCCATGAAACACAAAAAGATAAATCCACCATGGCTCAGATGGAATTGCTCCTACCCCACCCCCCAAAAAAACACTCTCAGGTTAATTGTAGAACAATTTGCCTCTTTGAATAAAGACAAATGTTCTCAGAATACTATGTCAGCCCAGGGCTTTGACAGCACCAAGTCCTTGAAGACAGGGACTGTCCTTTGAAAGTTTCCATTTAAGGTCCAACAACCTTTCTGTGCTACCATAACTTTCAAGAAGCTTAGAGGAGGTTTCATCCCTCACCCAGCGAGTACATTTTTATATCAATTAACCCAGATCAGAGTAACATGAGCTAATCAGCACCAAGAAGAAAAGGCTACAGTTTAAGGATGGCTCAAGATCAATAAACAATAGACTTTTGCACCAGAATAGAGGTAATTACATGTCAGGGATGCAATTTAATCCTAAGTATTCATGTCCAGCTGTCCAAGGATAGAAGTGCTATCCTTAGCTCACAACAATTAAGGACAAAAAAGTTGACGTTAGAATTGCCTTTTTTTGTTGTTCCAAAAGGCGGTGAAAAAAAAACAACTTGTAAATGATTTGGTTTCTGATGAAAACACAGATTTAAGGATTTTAAGGCATTTAAACCAATAGATCACAGTAGGATATGAACAGAAGTACGATGTGGTAATTGGTTGCTGTCTCAATTCCATCACTCAGCAATCAAGAGCTCATGGCAGAGCAAGAAACAATGAGAAAGACAACCATTAGTAAGTGCCTGGAGAGTACAGAAGGAAGCAAAAAAGAAAGGGGGAGAAAGAAAAAGATCCAAAGACCCAATCAGTAAACAAAGTGCTTAACCTAGGGACACTGAGGGACTATCTTTACAATAATGGATTAAATGTCAATGAATGTTACATTAGCACAAGACTAAAAATGTCATCAGGACACCTGGGAGTGGGTGGTGGGAATGTATCATGAGGAGCAAACTCTTCACCCCTTGAAAGTACAGTAACCCATTTAGGCATATAGCATCACAGAGAGTTAAAGGGGACCTTCCAGTGCCACCCACTCATTTTATACATAGAGAAACTGAGGTCCAAAGAGGTTGTGTCTGGCTCAAATTCCCAAAGATAAGAAGTGGCAGAGTCAAGATTTGAAGACTACATACAACATACTTTCTATTCCTTCAACCCATCATTCAGTGACATTACCACCTAATCAATAATTTGCATTTTAATTCAATTTGCATTACACTGCATTTGCATTTTTACTAACCTTAGAACTCTGAAAAGTATATACTCTTTAGCTCTCTATTTAGGATGTCAAAGACCAAAGTCAAGGGCCTTTTTTTTTAATCTTTTCTCAGATTTATAACTGCTAATTGAAACTTCTTAAAGAGATGAGTTTCTTTCAATGAGTCTATATGTCCTCCATCAAATAAATATGTGAACAGGAAATGCAGCCAAATAATAGCTGACATTTACACAACACTTCAAGGTTTGCAAAGCACTTTACATCCATTATCTTAGTGGAACTTCAGAACAATGCTGTAAGGGGAGATGCAATCATTATCTTCCTTTTACAGACAAGAAAACTGAGGCTGATAAAGATTAAGTGACTAGCCTAGAGTCACATAGCTAAGAAGTGTCTGAGTAGGATTTGAACTCAGGCTTTCCTAATTCCAAACCATTACTATTCACCACACTTATATCAATATGCATTGATTCTAAAGCAGTGGTTCTTAACCTTCCTAATGCCAGGACCCTTTAATACTCGTTATGTGGGTATCTGCAAATGGGAGGACCTCCCTGGAAACAGATAGAGCCCCTAAAAAGAGAGAATGGCTCAGAACATACTGTCAAGACATCATCCTCTCTGATTAGAATGTAGACTCGTCCTAGCTGAAGGCTCTTTGTCTGGGAAGCTCTATCATATATCCTATCACAACAGATCTGGGGCTAGGGACAGGAGGCATGCATAGCTCTGGGGAAACATATCCACAGACACAAAGGGAAAGCCACACAGGGACACTTGACCCTCTTAGCTCTATTGTGATGAGGTTCTGCTACTGCTCTCTCATTCACATTTAGTGAATCAATTCCTCCTGCAAGAGCAAAAGCATGAACCTGAACATAATATTTAGTCTCTTGAAGAAGAACTGAAGGATCTTGTTCTGGGAGGAACCTCAGGGTCATCTAGTCATTTTGCAGATGAAGAAACTGAGTCCCAGAAGGTTAAGTAACTTTCCCTTGATCATAGAATACGCATAAGTGAAATGATGCTGAGGACATTTGCAACCTCAGCTCTATGGAATCCTGGATTATTGATATCATATTTCCTTCCTTGTTTGAATGCTTTGTTTTAGACATGAGTGCTAGCTGATAATGTCAGTCACAAAGCCACAGAATCCCAGAATGTTCAAACTGGAAGAGACCTAGTACAACACACTTTGCAGGTAAGGATATTGAGACCCACAGAGGCTGAATAAGTTGACAAAGTTATTGTCCCATAGACAGTAGCAGAGCAGACAAGATAAAAATTGATTAGTAGTATGTGCTTCTGTGTAATGACTGGTCTACATAGTTGAGAGCAGATATTACTGATAGCAGCAAGAAGCATTAGGCAGACTGAAATAATAGTAATTACATTTTACAGAGGTATTTTTTCTAGTGTTTTTTTAATGTAGGCATATGTCAAATAATGCCATTAATTGGTTCTACAAAAACATGATGTTAAGTGAAATGATGTTACAGGGAGCAATTAATTCCACAGAACCAATGTTATAATTGGGAAATTGAATGAATGATGTTAGAGTAGGGTTTTGTGGTTTTAAAAAATTCTTTTTCAATTTTTTTTAGTTTTGTAGGGGGGGGTCAGGACAATTGGGGTGAAATGACTTGCCCAAGGTGACACAGCTAGTAAGTGTTAAGTGTCTGAGGTCAGATTTGAACTCAGGTCTTCCTGACTGCAGGGTCACTGCTCTGTTCACTGCTCTACCTAGCCCCCCCCTTTTGTGATATTTTAGAAAGATTTGTGATGTAATGACTTCATAATGAAACAGTTTGTCAGGACAACTGCTGCTGTTTGTGGTTGATGTTTTTGTTGTTTGTCCTTTGTTTTCAAAGAAGACCATGAGATCACTGAGGCGATGCTATGACATGCAAGTGAACTGGATTTAAGCGAGGCAGGGCTGTGCAAAGTCACCAACCTCACTTTCTCCTCCAGAGCCATCTGGGTGCAGTGTCCAAACACATGAGGACAATGACAGCCCCAGAAGTGGTAGAAGACCTCAGCCTTTTAAAGCTAAGGTCTTTAGCAAGTCTCAGTTTGACCATTGAGGCAATACCCATTCAGTGATTAAGGCTAGGCTAAAAAAAAAACTGAGACAAAAAAAATGACCTCTTTAACTTAGTCTAAAAAATATCAAACTGGGACGGAAAGATCTTTAGGGTTTCTGGCCAAAACAGAAACAACCCAGGACAATGTTATATGAAGGGAATCAATCTATCAACATGCATTTATTAAGCACCTACCAGGTACTAATCACTGTGGATATAAAGACAAAAATTAAATCGTGCCTTTCCAGAAGAAACAACATGCTCACCAAAGATACATGCAAGACACGTGTGAAAATAAATACAAGACAATTTGGGGAGAGGGTTCCCCCTGCAGGAGGCGACATTTGGGTTGAGTTTTCAAGAGAATTATAGATTCGGAGATCTGAACTCAAGGAAGGAATGCATTCTAGACTTAAATAAAAGAATAGAGAGAGAAGGGAAGAGAAAGGAAAAAGGTATGGAAAAGGGAAAGTGAAAGGAAAGGAAACAACAAAAGGGAGAAGAGAGAATGGGAAAGGGAAGGGATGAAGCATTTATATAGTGCCTACTATGTGCTGGGCAACATGATAAGCACTTTTACAAATGTTACCTCCTTTATCCTCCTAACAACTCTGCAAAGTAGATGCTAGAATTAGCAGTTGAGGAAAATGAAGCAGAAGATCATCTAGCTAGAAAGTGTCTGAGGCTGAATTTGAACTCGGGAGCTGCAATTCCATGTGTGAGAACCAGCAAGAAGCCCAATTTGGTCAGACTGAAGCCTGGGTGTTAAGAGGAATAGTGTATAATAAGGTTGGAAAGGTAGGCTGGAGTCAGGTTTAAAGGGTTTTAAATGCCCAGTAGAGAAGTTTATATTTGATCCTGTGGGTAAAAGGAAGCCACTAGGATTTATGGAAGGGGGAGAGTGACATGACCAGGCTTGGGTTTTAAGAATATTGTTTCCTATCCATTTGATAGGAAGGATATAAATTCAGGATAGAAATTTGGTAATAACATAAAGGAAAATGGAGCAAAATAAAGCCAAAAATAAATGAATTTGTTCATAAGTGGTTCAGTTCAAATTAGAACCTGTTGGCTGGATATGAACAGTAATCACAATGGAAAAATCATTTCAAGTTGTCTTTGCATACATGTAGAACCATAGGCTTGTAGACTGTTGGAAATGAAGCAATCTTAAGAGCAAGATGTAGAATGCCAGATATAGAAGGATTTCAGGACATACAAAACACAAATCATTAGATCTAAGAAAGACCTCTGAACAAGGTTTCTCAAACATTTTTTTTGTATCATGACCCCTTTGGCAGACTGATGAAAACTATGGAACAACGGTTCTCAATCTGTGGGTTGTGACCCCTTTGGGGGTCAAACGGGATTACCTAAGACCATTGGAAAATACATATTTCTTATGTCTTAGGAACTGAGACACCGCTCCTCTATCTGTCTCCAGGAGGGTCTGCCCACATGCAGATACGCCCACATACAAGTATTAAAGAGTCGCAGCATCAGGAAGGTTGAGAACCACTGCTATAGACCCTTACAGGGGCAACAGACAGAGTGCTGAGCCCAAAGCCAGGAAGACCTGAGATCAAGATACTAGTTGTGTGACCCTGGGCACCAACAATTTAATCTCAGTCTGTCTCAGCTTCCTCAACAGTAAAATGGGGATAATAATATCACCTCCCTCCTAGGGTTATGAGGATGAAATGAAATGATATAATAAAGTACTTAGTAGAGTGCCTTATGGGTAGGCTGTTGATCAATGTGGGTTCTCCTCCCTCTTCTCCTCTGGCAGAACTTTGGTTTTAAATGCATAAAACTGAAAAAAAAATTACAAAAGAAACAAATTATAATGAAAGACTAAAGAAGTTTTTAAATATTTCATGGAATTCAAGTTAAGAACCCTCGCCTCAGAAAACAGAACACTGAATATTAAAGTTAAAAGAGACAGTAGAGATAATTCAGTACAACTCACTCGACTTTTAGAGGGGGATTAGGAGAAGAAGCATACTGGGATTAAACTTAGAGCATGCAAAGGGTTCTTATTTTTCTCCTCACTAAAAAAAAGCCAAAGGACTTATCTTAAAGAAAAAGCATAAATGTAGGAATTATAATATTGCTGCTTTAATCATAATTCTCCCTTAATAAATGACATGACATGGTATCCTTACATAATAAAGACTAAATACATAAGAACCTAAATAATGGCGGTACCACAGCAGATCAAATTGAGTTTAACATAACAGAAATGATTGCCAATCCCAAGATGTTATGGAATAGTAAACTTAAGAAACTGTACTGCTTTTCAAGTTTATGTGACTATGATTATTTAATTTTCCTTTGTGCATGCTCAAGTATAGCTGTTATGTGACTACACATGAGAGAACCTGAAATTAATTTGTCTGTATGAGATCAGTGACTGTACAAATTCTTATGAAAACTAACATGCCATGACAATAGTAATTTTGATAAAATTACAGCGAGAACCGCAATTCTCTGCCATCTGGCTGTCTCGTCATAACTACTTTGATGTGCTTTTTTATTACTTATTTACTTACTTCAACTACTTTATCAGTATAGTTTTAATGTCTGTAAGTGGTAACTATGGACAGCTTCAAGTGTTAAAGACATTATATTCTCTTATCTCAATGTCTTAGTTTTAACAGAAATGATAAATCAGTAGCTCTTAGAAAGTTCTCTTTAACATATATTGTTACCACATGCAAGCTTTACAGGAATCATAGCCTGCAGGATTTTTTGTTGTTGTTTTTTGGAGGGGTGATTGAGATTAAGTGACTTGCCCAAAGTCACACAGCTACTTTTGTGTTGAGTGTCTGAGGTCCGATTTGAACTCAAGTCCTCCTGACTCTAGGGCCGGTGCTCTATTGACTGTACCACCTACCTGCCCCTACCTACATGATTTTTAAAAAATTACTTTAAACCTTTTTAGTTGTGTTGTATCTTACTTTTCCTTATAGGACATATATATATATATATATATATATATATATATATATATGGAGAGAGAATTGTATATTCTTACAAGTGGGTGGAACTCAGCATTCTTTTAAAGAATAATCTAAAAGTTACAATATTAAAATTTGTTAGTTAATTATTTGATAAATTATTAATAATTTGATTATTTAATATTATTGTTAGCCTCTTCTAAATTCACCATCTTGCCTTGATAACTTTTAGGGAATCCTACCTAATATAATTTGCATGGATTATGAAGTATGGACAATGAAACACAAAGATCAATGAAATAAAACAAAGCTTCCATAAATGCTTTTTATTTCTGGATTAAGGATGTGATCTGAAAATGCAGAATTTGAATCTTCACATTTTAGAGAAAAATATTGCCAACTATTTTTTTTTATATTCAGCAATGGTTGGGTCTTAGGTGTAGGCTGATGGCTACAGTCCTACCATGTCACTGACTACTTCTTTATTGGCTACTTATATTTAATGTGGTTGCCAAGCATTTTGAACCCAAATTTCATAAAATTGTAAGCTTCCAATAAATATTAAGTATATGTATCTTGGGTAATTAAACCTCTGACCTCTACTGTGCTCCACTTTCAAGTCAGCCAATATGAGACACAAGCATTGGATGCTCTTGAAGGGAATAGCTGAAATGTGTTGGTGGTCATGATTTCCATTTTAGGACTCTTCATCAAGCCTTTTCACTTGACACTTGTTGACAATTTGAGAAGAAAGCAGAGACAAGGTATTGTTTTCTTTGACCAGAAGAGATGGATGTAGAATTGTATTTAGAATCATAGCCTTGGCTTTGTAGCATTTCACTTGTATGGATAATCAGAAGATTTGAATCTCTTTACTGAGGAGCCCCAAAGCTTAATGCATGCTAAAGAAAATTTCAAAAAACCCTCCAGACTCCATTGGCATCAAAAAATTTCTTGCAGATGGTAGAAAATAGCTTAACTGTAATTCACTTGGAACTAATTTAAGTCATTGCTAAAGCATGCTGGGTTGAAAATTAGTGTCAAACGACAAAATGGCATGATTTCTTAAAAGCATTCGAACTCGAATGTTATGTGCCCACAATTCACCTGCATTAAAGTTTCTAGGCTGTGAGACTGAATGAACCATCGTTATACACTGCCAACATGCTCTTGTTTCAATTGTTAAGAAAACTGCAGCCATGTTCACTACCAGGGCTTGGAGTGGCATTTCTCAGAGAAGGAAATATTCATTTCAGTTCAGACCAAGTCAGAAAATATCAAATCAATATGCAATTACAGAACTATCACATAAGTGAAATATCTAGTTAAAGTGAGTCTGGAGACAGTGCAAAAGAAATCCAAATATGATCCTTATACAACAAGGGGGAAAATTATTGAGGAAGCTCTCTGCTTCCTGTGTCATCTTTAACCTCAGAACTAAAACGGTAACATGACTTTATTAATCCACACAATTCAGTTATAATCACATTTTAATATTTCTTTCTAAAGTTGAAAAAATAGGTGATGAGTATCAAAAGTAGACCAAGCATGACAACCAATAGTTCCTTCAATACAGTGCAAGTAATTGTAATCAACAGAATGGCAAATCAATATTCAAAATCATAGGAAAATGACTGTTTTCTTGACATGTCAAGATCCCAGAGACCCACACTTCTTGGGATCATCACTATTTCTAGAACATTCTCTAGTCAAATGCATTAAAAGTGGTGAGTGGTTCCCTATTCACCATTATTGGAATAACCCTTTTCTCCTTCTGACAATGTTCAAGAGTCTGCATTTGCTCTTTAGTTTTCATCATTAATTTAATGTATAGTTGCAAACTTCAGGTGTGCAAACTCTTAGAAAATATAATCATATTCACATAATGACCAAATTCAACTGGGGCTAACTGTTTAGATCACAGTTTTAGAGCTGAAAGGAACCTGAGAGGCTATCTAACCCACCTTCTTCATTTCTACAAATGAGCAAACAAATACCCATGGAAGTAAAGTGACTTCTCCAAGGTAACACGAAGTAAGCTCATAGAGGCAGGATTTTAACTCCAGTCTTTAACTCCAGAGATAATCTTTTATTCATACCATGCTGCCTTCCAGGTAAATATTGCAATTTCATATAGTACTTGAACTATTCATAAATTTACTTCATTTTATAGAACCGTGTATTTTGTTCCCTCTCTCTATCTCCCCATCTCCCACCTCTGAAAATAACATTGCTTACTATGATATTAGGGTTCATTTGGTTTCCTTCCAGATAGAATTTGGTTCTTGAAATTTTTATGAGTTCTCTATCACTAGAGAATCCACTAGAATCTGAAAACAGAGCAACTGTAGGGTTTGTCTGGGAGCTAATTAATATTAAGAAGTCTATTGTGTTCTTAGTACAAAGTAATGTAAGTCAACATGCTTAGCCCTCACCTTCCCTCAAGGAAAATTAGATGTTGAGAATGACAATACATGTTGACGGTGTCTCTCAGTTAAAGGAAAGAATGGATATTTCTAAACATCCTTCAATGCACAATAGTTCAGATTCTCTTTTCTGCTTCATTACTGATGTATCCACAAAAATAATAAATATATCTTAAGTTTATAGAACGTTTCAACTGGAAGAGAATTTAGAGATAACAATCCATCTTATTTTAGGGACAAAAAACTGAAGGTCCACAGAGGGGCCATGACTTGTTATGGTTATGTAAGCATGACCTAATTAATGGTCCAGTTAGGACTAGAACCTTGACCTCTCTGACTCTGAACCTTGACCTAGGTGAGGAAAGCATTCATATAAAAGACAGATCCTATAGATGAGATCATAGAACCAACAACATTTAATGTCCATCCCACCCACATTATCTTATTGATATCTGAAGACTAATTGAATACTGAATGCTAATGGGATTGACCTAAAGAGCTGTATATTTCCAGTGGTATGAGGTGAAGATATGGCATAATCCAGAAAGTCCTTCCACACAAGACTAGAAAACAGTTGAGTTTTGGTGAGTCAGTTATTTTTATTTTGGTTCTTAAGACCTAGAAAGTTTAGCTTTCTCTATTACACCCAACTGCTGCCAAAGGATAACCCACAAGCTTTCTTCAGGTCCCTGTGAAAAAAATGTGACCCTGAAAAAAATCACTTTACATCTCAGGGTCCCAGTTTCTTCACTTACAAAATGAAGTTTGACTGAATGACCTTTCATTCTTGCTCTAAATCAGCGGTTCTCAACCTGTGGGTCACGACCCCTTTGGGGGGTCATCTAAAACCATTGGAAAACACATATTTCCAATGGTCTTAGGAACTGAGACACTGCTCCTCTATCCATCTCCAGGAGGGTCTTCCCACATGAAGATATGCCCATATACAAGTATTAACAGCGTTAGGAAAGTTGAGAACTATTGCTAAATTGATGATCCCATGGTTCTGCGATAGCACATGTATTCAATGACACTGACTGGAAACTTGATCCATCCTTGATAAAAGCATTAAATGTGTCTCAAAGAACTCTTTGCTTTTTTTTCTTCCCCAAGGAATGTTGCAGAATTATTTCTACAAGTAGAAAAAAGAACCAAAGTGCAAAGTTTATTAGCCCTAATAGTTAAGTAGCAGTAACAGAACATGGATGTAAAAAAACAGTTCGCTATTTGAGAAGCATTTCTTTTCCCAAGCTTCTCCCCATAAAAGCAAAAGACTATTTGAGTATTGTCTTCATGACATCAATCTGCTCCAAGTTTCTCATGTTAACAAAGTGGAAAGTTTGCGATTTAGATTTACTAGGGAAGGGAATGCTTAATCAGTAGGTCAGGCTCTGTGTTAAGCACTTCACAAAAGTTATCTCATTTGATCCGTTTGCAAGATACCAATCAGAAAAAAACACATCCAGACTCAAGTAAAAAGCCCCCCAACATTCTGGCTATGCCTATTATGGTTTAGTGTTGGGGTTTTTTGACTTATAACTTCGTTTTTGTGAAGTCCTTTGTACAGGAATTCTCCCCATCAATGCAGATTGACAAGATCAATGCGTTAACAGTCCTTAAGGGTTGTAACTTGCCAGTGATCACAGGAACAGAATGTGCCGAAGGTAGAACTTAAATTCATGATTTCCTGACACTATCCATGCCAACAGAGTACTCTCTCTAAAAAAGTAAAAACATTTTGATCTTTCATTTTCTTCTGGGACAGAGTTTGAGCAAACTCTACCACAGGGAACAGACAGTGTAACGGTCCCTCATTTTATCAACACAAATGCTTTATTTTTCACCACAACAATCCAAAATAGAATCAGGTCTTTGAGTATCTATAACAGGAATGTTATTCACAAGGTTCCACTTCAGAGAAACATTGACAAAAGGAAACCCCACTTTAGAAAAGATGTTAATTTTCATAACGCACACAGTCAAACTGGTAAAAGCAAAATCATCTACATTCTCCCATTTTTACTTCAATTGGAAGTAAAATGATGTGAAATACAGTTATTGTAGGGATCAGCTTTTTTTAGAAGCATTTTCATACACTTGGACCAATAAGTCATGTAGATGAATCATTTTTTTTCTGGCAATTTTGAGCTGCTTATCTTTCATAGGATTTCTTATGGCTATTTACATTTTCACTCAGTGAAAATCAATTACCTTCTTGCAATAAGCCTCATTTGCTACCTTTGAGTATAATAGAAACACCATTAGGATGATGACATTACCCAAAAGAAGGGCACCACACAGTTGGTAGACATAAATTAAGGACCCTTTCACATATGCATTAGAAATACTGCTGTGACTGAAATATGCATAAAACCCGTATCTATTAAAGCTATTAGTGTGCGGTGGTGATGATTTTGAAGGGGGAGGGGGACCCAGGAGATTGTGATCTACTACTTTGACAAAATTATGTATTTCCTTTTTTTCCCCCTCTGTATGTGCCATTCACGCAATACGCACAGGCCCCCAGCTGAGCTCCATTTGGAAATGCCACTGAGCATGGCATGCGCGCTTCACTTCCCTTCTGAGGCAAGACACTGTCAGGAGCAGAGAGCCTGTGTGCCGCCAAACCTCCTCCTCCTCCATCACCCTGACCTCTCCGATTCTGCGGATGTATGCCTGGGTGAAGGTGGCAATCATGCGGAAAACAGCTCCTGCAGATCAATTCATAGGATTTAGGGGCATTTAACTTCTATCAAACCCACATCATCTTATTGATATTTGAAGACTAACTTATTACCGAACATTAATGGGACTAACCCGGAGAGCTGTATATTTCCAATGGGATGGGGGGAAGAGGAACTAATCTAGAAATTCCCCCCTATGAGACCAGAAAATGGAGGAAACTGCGCATTGAGACAGTTATTTTTGTCTGGGTTCTTAAGAGCTTAAGTAAAACAAAATTATAACATACATAATCACTCCGTGTGTGAGTAGAGGTTATATTTAAAGAAAAAGTATTATGAGTGTAAATTGAAATTTCATCCTTAATTATTTTTGGAGTCATTTGTAATTTAAGCAAACTTATTGTGAATTCAGGAAACATTACGACACTGTCTTCATAAAAGGATTACAGATCATAATCAGGCAAGAATTACAGAAGATTAGAAGAACCACACTAATATCCTAGGAACAAACAGGTAGCCGAACCTCAGAAGATGCTAGAAATTGAAGATCTTTTAGAAAGTTAAAAACATAATAATGTGCTGCTGAGAGGACATACTTAAGTCAGTAATCAATTCCCAGAGTCAACCTATCTTGGGATTTAAATACCTGTAACTGGACAATTTTCATACCAGTAAGACTGAATGTATTTCAATGTAATACTATAATATGTAATATAGTATATGTTCTATATACTATAGTGTACATTATATTATACATAATATGTAATATTTCATATATTAAGCATACTAAAGCACATATATGTTATGCATCATATATATTTTACATATTGTATAATATATACTATAATATATGTGATTTATGTTCAATATGTCCTTAGAAACATGCCTTCAAGCCTCTGTAAATGCTACATCACTCACAATGATGAAATGAAATAAGGTTTTCAAGTACAGTTTTAAATTTGATCTATGTTCATCTTTAATGAGTTAACCTATTTCTTCATGTAAATATTTTTAAAGCAAATTGCTGAGTGCTTACCTACGTACCCACTTTTCATGGCATTATAGTTAAGGGAGAAAAGTAGATTTATCAGCCAAAGGGTAAAGTTTTGGGGAGAACCCAGTTTCTTTAAACTTTATCTTGGAAGGCTAGACTCACAATATCCCATTTACTCTGGGTATAATATCTAGTTATTACAAAAAGCAAATGAGCAAAGCTATTCTTATAACAAGATTTAATAATTTAGGATAATAATATTAAGGATAGTCTTAAGGTAACCATCATAATAATTTAACATAATAATCATTCTAATGACTAAAAATACATTTCTGTGACTTAAACATTTCACCTGAATCATTCCTGGAGTAATAATACACTGACTCCAAGAACAACATTCACTTCTTACTCTAGGCATTTCACCATAAAACAGCTGTTTTATTTTTCCTTTATATTGTTATGAACAAGGTAAATTGCAGTATCTTTTGCTTCGATTTTACTAAGGCATTGTAATGTGTTTGAAACATTATAAATGTATTTTTTTCTAAGTAGGACACATTTATTTAAAACCAAATGATGCAACATTAGCACCAGCACAACAATCTTGGGAACAACGGTATAAAGGAACAGGGTCCCTCTGGCTCAATATCTTTTGTGCCAAGGAACTGAGATGTGGGGCAGAGCCAGAAGCCAATTTGTCTCACAATGTACATATTCTGCATGTTTTATCAGTACATCTGTTGAAGAGCCCGGGAAAGTTCATAGATAGTAGGAAAACAAGCGGAAGAAATGTGTCTTCAAATTAATCACTTAGACACTATACATTTCAAAAGGATAAAGGTCACAACAGGTGAGCAAACAATTTCCATCAACATTTTAAATATGAAGATTACGTGATATGCTATATTTTCATCTGAATTAACCAGCTCATGATCTGTTCACTCGGTGCTGGAGTGGTTGGCTTTCCAACTGATTACTTGCTGAATATAAGAGGGCTAGAGCATAATACTATAATTGTATAATCAGGAAACTAACAATGCAAACAATGAATGCTTCATATGGCTTTGTGGTAGATGGGGAAGCATCAATAAAAGTGTCCTTGTATAGAGGGGAGAAAATACCAAGGAGACATTTAAAGAGAAAAAATCATGACGAGATACAAAAAAATCATCAGCATGGGGTACAGAGAGTGCCATGATTTCATTTATATGATTATCCCTTTAAAGTCTGACTCTCTTACTTAAACAGAAATGAGAATAGAAATAATGAATGGGGGAGGGCAGTTTGCAACATTCTAACCCAACATCGGCGCAGTAAAGATGGAAATAGGCTTGGAATATGAGAAAAAGGGGAAGAGAGAAGCACAAATATTAAGAGGAATCTTTTGGGTTAATGTATTTCCCCTTTCAAGATCCAAGATAGTGTCAGATCTGGAGTGAAATTTGTAATTCCTGCCCACTGACCACATTCCTTGGGAAAGAGGCTACACACCTAACCAAAGGTGACCTTTATGTACTGTTGCTCACTGAATAAACTTTCCTAAACAGAGAGCCCTTTCCACCAACTGAGGCCCAGCTGTTTAGATTGAAGCTGCTTTGGCTTTTTTTCTGAGCACAAGCACCGAATGAGCTAATTGTAGGATTGTTCATTTATGCTCACCGTTTTGTATCTATGAATAATTGCCCGCACAAAAATCACCCAAGCTCAAAAACAGGCCCAGGAAAGGTCTCTTCCAAGTAAAAAAAAAAAAAAAAGCTCTGAAGTTAAACCTCTTTCATAAGAAAATATATTCTAGACAACAGCTCACTGGGGGAAAAAAATGGTAAGCAGAGTTGTTTACAAGTGTTCACCGATGTTTATGTTCTCATATCACTTAGCATCTGTTCCACATTCAAATCCTGAACAATTCTATTCCCCAATTGGGAGTGGGCATTGATTACTGGAAGGTTTATAAGATATTTCTGGAGAGTGACTGGGAAGTAACTGTGAAACAATGAAGCTACAGGGATGAAATATATTCTGAAAATGTAGTACAGAGCCTGGAACGTCGTAGGTGCATAATAAATGCCTGATGATTTTACTGGACTTGTAAGATTATGACATAAATATCTATTAAAATTAAATATTTAATTTATATTTTATATATTATATATAAATATTAAAATTAAGATTAAGATTAAAATGTAGATTTGAGAATTACGTAAAGTTTTGTGCCCTTTACAAGGGTTTTGTTGTCATTTTGTTTTCTCTTCTCTCATCGGCTTCAGGGACTGCGGAATATTTTCTCCACCTGAGTATGAACTACCTGTCTGACTGATATAAAACTCTAGTCTCATGGAGAATGACTCTTAACCGGAAATTTGTCTTCTCACACAGTGAAGTTCTGGGAACATTTCCTAGTCAATATATTACCTTGAAATATACAGGTAAGGAGAGGAAAGTTGGCTGCCCAAGCTTACCATCGAAGTGACTGGAATCTCTTTATAATTGTAAGAGCTAACTTGCTTTGCTCCCTGGCAGTAAGAGATCTCCTGTGTAGGTACTAGTATTCATTGATCAAATCTGAAAATGAGGTCATTTTAAAATTGTTTGGGACAAGATGGTGAGAGAGGGAAATGCCATAAATACAGCTGAAATTTTAAGGGGGGAGCACTGATCACAGAATAAAAGCTTTCCAAAGATCTAAAGGAATGCCATGTTTGATGTACTGGGTCAGACTGAAACTCCTGTCAGCAACTAGAATATTTTCGATTTATGATCTATGCGTTTTAAAATATATTAGTGTGAAAACATTTTTAATGCTAATAAATACAGGTTGTCACTATGATCTTAGTGCAGTTTTAAGATTCTGGAACTGATGTATTTGGGTTTTCCATCACTAAAAATCACAGACCTATAGGCCACATTCTAATAGTGAATCCACTATTAATAGTATGCAGAGAGATAAAGATATATACAGATATGGATGTATGTATACATATGTGTACATGTATATATCCATATACACATAGATATACATATATGTACACATCACTTCTTTCACAACTACAGGGTGCCACTGAACATATCACTGCTCCTGACAATCATTTATTTAATGGTATCTTAGTAGCCGAAAAGAATTACTGTTCCTGGAAAAGTTATGCTAAATCACATGATTGCAAAACATCTAAATGGGTGATCTACTTGTATTATATGTGTCTCGTCCCCCTCTGGACTATGAGTCACTTGAGAGAAGAAATTTTTTTTAATCGTTGTGTTCCCAGAGCTTAGCACACAGTAGGCACTTAACTTACTGTCTCTTTAATTGAATTGGATCTAATGCCTTCTCATGTCTGCTTAAAGAACCATATATAAATGAACTCAGATGAGACTAAATCAACTGTGTTGATAGTAGCCATGAAAATAAAATTCAACCCATTCAAAATACACAAGTGGACTAACCATATGCAAATTGACTTCAAATCACTCCAGTTTAAGTCAACACAACTGAACTGATCAAAAACTTATTCTAAGCTCTCACTCATTTCCAGATAATTTGCTCTTATAGGCAACCTGAGTCTTTCATGCTGAATTTCATTCCAGTAGAGACAGAGAATAAAATCACAGGATTTTAACTGGTCATCAGTCTCTGTAAGAAAGCCCTTTTTAAAGTTAATGTCCACTATTAAATCACCATTAAACCTCCTCATTTCAGAGAAAATAATACTAATTCTTCTAACTTTCGCTTGGAGGTTATCATTGTGATCAACTTCAAAAAGCACTCATTAAACATTTGTCTGCCTATGTCACTGTGATTCGTGCTATAAAAAACAAGTCAGCCGTGTCTCCTCAGCCTTTGTGATTTAAAATGTAAAACACTTGAGCAGTTTTACATGCATTCACTTAGTAAGCAAAACTAATATTAAACAATATTGATTCTAAACTTGTTGAAAGGCAAATATCGGGTGGGAAGATGAGAGCGAGCAACCGCTGTGATTTACTGAATAAGAAGGCAAATGAAACATAAATTCAGTCAAGATAAGGCTCCCTCATTCTCTCTTTTTATGTCTCTGTGTCTCTGTCTGTCTGTCTCTCATACTCTTCTCTATCTTTATCTCTGTCTCTTTGTCTCTTGCCTCTGTTTCTCAGAGCACAAGTCCCAAAGACTGGGCACGGAGAGAAGGGCTGCTATCAGTGGGAGCAGTGACCATATTAGGGTGGGCATAGATGCACTGGAGCACTGGATTTTTTAAAAAATATATATATTTCCCTTTAAAAAGATAGGAAATGTTAAAAAAAATAATTTATTGTAAAATTAGAATTTTCAGTAAAATCAAAAGAAAAAGATTCTAGAACCTATTTCATCAAATGGGTTCATATATACCTCTTCAAAGAAGTCCACTAAAATATTTTAATTACATTTTCTTTTTACTACTATTCTTTTTGTAAGCAAATCTTTCCCCCTTTCAAGGGTTCTTTATGAAGTGAACATTGAACACAAAAGATTTCACATGCATTTGAGCAGCGACATCTTTACTTTAGGTTTCCATGTATAATGACATCTGCCAACGGCTTGACAACTAGATCTGGACTCTCGGGGCTGGGGGATTATAATGATTAGCTTTTGTTGAGCATGTTACTGAGATGAAGATCTGATTCTCTGGGTCAGTGGCTAAGTAAAATACACTCGGGGTCAATTCTGGAGCTCATGCCAGATTTTTGGAAGGGGGAAAAATATCCAAAAATGACTGTGTCTGCCCTGGTCCACCTCCTTTCCTCATTTCATGCCCACTGTTTCTTTGTGTGCCGGTGTGGAGTTGCATTTAACATTCATGCTTTTGGCCAAAGAGTATCGATTTAAAAACCACACAGGAAATTGGGCTCACACTCTGAGGTAAACCTTGCTGGCAGTCTCCTAAGGAAGTATCCCCTAAGAGAGGTGATTGTCCTTGACTGTTCCTAAATGGACACAGGGGAATGAACAAAAGGAGGAGAGTTGAGAAGAGAAAACATGAACTATAAAAAAGGCAGTTAAGAAAGGATTTCCAATATAGCACATATTATAAGAACAACCTTTGAGATTGGACACATGGTGTTCTATCAGGAATCTTGTAAGATGTTTAAAACAGGTATCTGACAATATGCTAAGCTGAGTTTTCAAATCTGCCTTTGAATAAAAGTTGTCTACAGAATACTATTTTATGTACATATAGATACAGGTTCATAGATTTAGAGCACTCAAAGGAAACTTAGAAGCTGCTGAGTCCAGCCCCCCTTATTTTGCACATGAGAAAACTAAGACTTAGGTGTGACTTATCCAGGGTCATACTGCTAGTAAGTATCCAAGGCAAGTTTTGAACTCGGGATTTCCTGGCTCTGAGCCCAGAACTCTATCCATTGTGCCATCTAGCTGCTTATTTTAAAACAGATCAGTTGCACCTGGAGAATGTTCTTGGTCAAATGAAGTACATCTGTAAGGATATCCATATGATCATAGATTTATAGCTGGAAGGAAACTTAGAGTCCATTAAGTCTAAATCCCTCATTTTACAGATGAGGCTACTAAAGTTAAGAAAATAAATTACTTGTCCAGGGTCACATCCTCGAAAAACTGCCACTTGATCCAGCCATCTACACTAGCTGTCATCTCATACCTCTCTTTCCTTTGGTGGCTAACGTTGAGAAGATGCTGTATAATTGGTGTCCCCACTTTCTCTTCTCTTACTTTCTTTTTAACTCTTGACAGTATAGCTTCTGACCTCACCATTCAGCTGAAACTGCTGTCCAGATTTACCAGCGATCTCTTATTTACCAAACTGAATGGCCCTTTTCCCAGTCCCCATACTCCTTATCTGCCGTGAACCCTCTGACACTATAAACCACTCTCTTCTCCTTGATATCCCCTCTCTCTGGGTTTTTATGACACCACCATCTTCTGGTTCTCCTCCTGCCTATGTGACCACTCCTTGTCAGTCTCCTGGGCTGGATCTTCCTCCAGCTAATTAAGAATGTCGCCCAAGACTCTCTCCCCATCCCTCTCTTCTTCTATTTCACTTGGTGAGCTCATCCCCTCTGATGGATGCAAGGAACATCTCTACACCACTGATTCTCTAACCTATTTTTTCAACCTCAATCTTTCTGCTAGCTCCAATTTCATATCTCCAGCTGTCTACGAAACACCTTAAATGGGATTACAATAGATATATTAATTTCAACACATCCAAAACTGAACTCCTTGGCTTTCCTCCTAAAAACTCACCTCTTCTAAACTTCCCCATTTCTATAGAGGGTCCAACCATCCTCCCAGTCACCCAAGCTCACAACCTAGGGGTCATCCCCAACTCCTCACTCTCTTTTATCCCCTCACATCCAATCTCTTGCCAAGTCTGGTGATTTTACCTTATACACACATGCACACACACACACACACAGATGCACATCTCTGTCTCTGTCTATCTATCTACCTGTCTATCTATCTATCCATCCATCCATCCATCCATCCATCCATCCATCCATCTATCTATCTATCTATCTATCTATCTATCTATCTATCTATCTATCTATCTATCTATCTATCTGTATGTGTGTGTGTGTGTGTGTGTGTGTTTGGCCTCAGACTCCAGATTCAGTTAGCTGTCAAACCTTCCCTGGTATCTCCCCCCACTAGACTGCCTTTTTAAGGAAACTGACGTTTTGAAAAAAAGAATTAGCTGCCTAGTCAGTAATGGTGATGAAAGGGTAATGGTCATTTCATTCCAGGAGTCCTGGGAAAAAGTAAGAAGTCTCAGGGTATCTGGAAAGTTACATGTAGCTAAAAAGAGGAGAGGCACCTTTTCTCTTTGAATTTTGGACAGGGATGAATAAAATTCATCTTACATATGAAATCATAGTAATTATTTACATCACATATATAACATATATATGCATATAGGGGGTGCACATGTAGGTAAACACATACATATGCACATGAATATACATATATATTTAGGTATGTGTGTGTGTGTGTGTGTGCGCACATATGTATAATCTCCTCTTCCCTCCTCTGACATTGCCAACACCTTGGTGTGTGAGTCCTCCTTAGCTAATGTCGATACTATTATAGTAACCTGCTGGTGGGTCTTCCTGCTTCAAGTTTCTGTTCCCCTCCCCCCAAGTCCATCCTCCCCACAGCTATCAAATTGATCCTCCCAAAATGCAAGTCTGATTATGTCAGCCAGGCCCCATTCAATAAACTCCAATAGCTCCTTATCACCTCAAGGATCAAACAGAAAATCCTCTGCTTGGCATTCAGAGCACTTCATAACTTGCCTCACTCCTCACATGGCCACTCTACTTACACCTCATTCACCCCCACGTACTCTGTGATCCAGTGACACTGGCCTCCTTGCTGTTCCTCCCACAAGACACTCCATCTCCTGACTCTGGATACTTTCACTGGCCAACCTCCATATATGGTATTCTCTCCTTCCTCATCTCTACCTCCAGCTTCCTTCATGCTCCAACTAAAATACCACCTCCCACAAAAAGTCATTTCCCAGTCTTCCTTAGTCTTAATCCCTTCCATCTGAGATCATCACACATTTATCCTACACATATCTCCATATAGGAGGATAGAGAGATAGGTCTTGTTTGTACGTAGCTTTTGGTGGGTTGTCTTGCTTTTAGACTATGAGCTCCTACTAATATGTGCCTTGCACACAGTATGTGATTAATAAATGCTAGGTGAATGAGTGACAGATAAACTTGGTAAATCTCTGAGGCAGAATTCATACTCAGGTCTTTCCTTGACTTCACACCCAGCCCCCCATGCACTACACCACCTCGCTCCCTCTAGGGGTAGGTGTAACAATTAAAAACAATGGACAGAAAATAATGAGACACAGAAAATTCTAGTAAGAATAACATTCTAAGTGAGTAAAATTTAACATGTACAAGAGAAGTACAAAAATAAGGATTTTCAAAATTTTGTCACATTTCATACTGGGGCAAAACCCTAGACAAATCTAAAGAACGGTGAGCAAAACAACTACTGAACTTCAGAGAACATTGGAAAACTCTTTAGATCAAAGATCTGGGGTTGGAAAGGACTATAGAGATGACCGAGTCTGGTCTTCTCATTTTACAGATGAGAAAAGTAACATGGTCTAGGTCACAGAAGTAAGCTGCAGACTTAATACTTGAATCTAGGCCCTTGGACCCCAGATTCAATGAGCCGCCTACCCTCGCCTTTCTACCTTTCCACTAGACTGCCTCTCTAAGGAAAATGACATTAAAAATAATAGTGACTCGGTCAGTCATGGTGACAATGGCAGAAGCGACTTCATCCCAGCAGCCCCAAAGGAGTCTCAGGATGCTCGAAAGCCTGTACACCAGCTACAGAGACAGAAGGTATCTCTTCTCTTTTAATTTTGGATGGGGATGAATAAAGTCCATTTTGAATATGAAATCAAAGTAATTAGTAATAAAGTTTTAAAATTAAATTAAGTATTAAAGCAACAATTGTTAATGCATGCCGATTAGCTATGATCATTCTAGAAAAGTACTGAAAATAATAATGAACAATACATTTCTGAATCAAAAAGTAAAACTTCAGATCATGGACTATTTCTTATGGAATATTAAAAAAGAGATTGCAATAGTGTCAATTAGGCCTTCTGTTGTAAGACAATTATGTGCATCTGGAGAAGAAGTGGAGACTTGGAGTCGGGAAGAACTGAATTCAAATCTTGCTCAGGCACTAACCAGCTGTGTGACTCTGAGGTACTTCACCTCTGTTGCTGTGATGTCCTAATCTGTCAAATGGGGATGACAATGGCACCAACCTTCCAGGATCGCTGTGAGGATGAAGTGAGACAGCATTTGTAAATAGCTCTGTGAGCCTTAGCTGTTGTTATTATTATTAATATAGAAATGATTCTTTACATCTTGCATCTTGTCTTCATTCAGGTGAAACGTGTGTGTGCATGCATATGTGAAAAAGACAAAAAGAGAGGGAGGAGGGAGAGATGGGGGAGAAAGAGAAGGAGGGGGAGGGAGAGAGAGGGAGACAGAGAGAGAGAAGAGAGGGAGAGGGGGGAGGGAGAGAGAGATGAAGAGAGTGAGAGAGAGAAGAGAGAGACAGAGATAGAGAGAAAGAGAGAGACAAGGAGAGACAGAGAGAGAAAGAGAGAGGAGAGAGAAATAAGAAGTATCTGAAGTTTAAGATTTTAAAAGATAGTTGAAATATAACGTAGCCCTATACATTTAACTTGAAAACAAAAATACTATTATTTGTACTCTTCCCCAGTTCAACAGTCAACAAAGTTGTTTGGTTCTATCCAATTCTGAATCATCAATATTTAAGGGGTTAACCCTTTCACACTTGGAAATGGAGATTTGCTGGCAGTAAAATACAGCATGGAGCTCTCTCTCATAGTTGACTTGATCTCATGGTTTTAGCAGTACTTAGGGGGAAGGGGAAGGAGACAGCATCACCACTCACACATCCTACCAAATGCTGAATGAATCAGAAAAAATGCTAAATCCCCGTTCTATCCCAAAGGTCAGACAATATACCAGGAAATAGCTGTGAGCGTGAAGTGCTAGGTCAATAGCATCGAGAAATTGCTACTCCTCTGGGGTTAACATAGTGAACCACGAAGGCATCATATGCATTCATGTGGATATGGAGAAAAGATCTCAATTACTCTTTTCTCAAAGTATATGCTGTGTGTGTGTGAGTGTGTGTTCAGGGGGGTGGAGGTGGACCCAGACCTGAGAATTTTTAGTGTCCATAAATGCAAGCGTCTAAAAGGCAAGGTAAAACAAGTCAATTTTTTCATCATTTCTACATTCATTTAGTTTCATATTTAAATCTTCAAAATGTGTAACAATCACAGTGCTTTTGGCCTAAAGGGCCTCAAGTAGGATAACAACCATTGTCATCATATCGATCAGCCAGCTTTAATTAAGCATCAACTTTGTTCCAGGAACACTGCTAAGCATGGGATATACAAAGGCAAAAGCAAGGGCAAACAGTTTTTTTTTTCCTCAAGGAGCTTACTTTCTAATAAGGGACACAATCAACACAGGTATAAGTATATTCAAAACACATACAAGGCAGGTACATGGTAATATTGTAGAGAATGTCACATGCAGAATAGCCTGTTGCAGAAGGTCACATCTGGGCTAAGCCTTGACGGAAACCAGAGATAACAAGAGACAGTGTTAAGGTAAGGATAGAGAATCCAGGCAAGGAGATCATCCAATGTGAAGGTCCAGACACAG